>OY744520.1:200847839-200975339 GCA_963556195.1 Sepiola atlantica | reverse complement strand
AATAATAATAATAATAATAATAATAATTAATAATAAATAATAAATAAATGCAATTCACTCGACCGATCGAAACATTACACAGGCTTTCACGCCCCATTAGATACAATCAGCAGTTGTTGTTTTGGTTGCGGTTGAGTTATTTGAATCGAATAAGAACTTCACTATAATTTATGTTAGGTGCATGAGACCCTGTGTAATGTTGTGACCTGTGGGTGAGTTCAGAATTGTATTAGCTCTGTTATATATATAACATTGAGCACTCTATAAAATAAGGTTTAAAGAAATAGCATACCATTTCTATTTTCATTGTGAACTGAACAAAAAATTATATATAGTCCCAAGTCATGAATATAATATTTTCGTTTTATTTTTATCTTTGTTAAATATATAAAAAGCCAAAATTGATAAAAAGGTCTTCCATGAAACAATGACTTCCAAAAGACTTGTAAAATACTTTTATATAGTCGTGCCAAATTCTGGTGGAGTTTTCCTAATTGTCAACATTTATATATCCCTTTGGGACCCCCGTACCAATCTGCCTGACACTGGGATGGAGATGTTTGTTATGCCTTGGCCTCTTGGCTCGGAGCAAAGTGTAGTATCTGTTCTGATAGTAAGTCAACCAGATGATTTGCAAATTTTGACACACAAGCTGCAGAAGAACTTAGAATGCACACACACACACACACACACACACATATATATATATATATATATATATATATATATATATATATATATATATATATATATATTTTGCTTCATTTTACTTCAGTTGAAGTTCTCAGAAATCAAGGGGCCTCTACCTGGGGCTAATATGTGTGTGTGTTGAAACGATTAATTGGAATCAGAAAAATCGGAACCTTTGGGGGTATCGGAATCGAAAACATTTGTGCCTATTTTCCAATGCCAAAAACGATTCTGTTAATAGTTTGTTTTTTTTTCCTTTTGTAAACTAAATTTTCCATTGCTGGTACGAATGAGAGAATGATAAATATTTATTGATTTTAAACTACCAGCGAAACTAAAATCTATTGATTACCCTTACAATTGAATGTTTGCAAAAATATATGAACATATTAAATGTTTTTTTTACGGTAATCTGAAAATTATTCTACGGTAATCCGAAAATTATTTCACAGTAATCCGAAAATTAAAAAACTCACAACTCTATAGCTAAATATTTAGAGATTTAAAAAGAACGGAATCTGGAATTTAAAACGGAATCGGTAATTGTATCAGAATCGGGAAAACTATTGGAATCGTCCCATCACTAATATATATATATATAAGGTTAGTGGGAGAGAAGCATAGCAAAGTGCTCGATTATTAAGAAAATTAAAAAATAAGAGTGTAATATATATATATATATACATATATATACATATAACTACAGATGATCAGAACAGCATCAAAGGTCATCATGACCTCGACTTAAATTTACAGATCAAGAAAAAAAACTCTTTTAACTTGCCCACGACACAAATATCGGCAGAATTAGCGGGTGGAAGTGCCGAATTAGTAAAAATAAAGCAGAGAATCGAAATATCGTCAAAAGGTCACACAATGTGCGAGCCGCCATTTTCCAGAGACGCACACGTAAACAGCGGCTGAAGAGAGTCCGGTAAAGGAGACCAATTATAGGTCCCCTTTGTTTGGATTTGAAACCGACAGTACCAATGTTGTTCTGATCTTCTGTAATACATTTACTTAAAATTAATATATATATATATATATATATATATATATATATATATATATATATATATACTATATTAATTTTAAGTGATATATATATTTATATGATAAAATAAGGATGAGAGTAATCCGACGTAATGGGAAATGAAAAAGGAAAAACCAAGAGATATTTTTTATATATTCATCAACGTTTCGTCTTTATTGTAAGACTTCCTCAGGATGATAATTTGAAGAAAAATGTCATGCAAGTACATCGAAATATTGGGTTGACATGATGGGTTTCTTAAAATAATCATCCTGAAGAAGTCTTACAATAAAGACGAAACGTTGATGAATATATAAAAAATATCTCTTGGTTTTTCCTTTTTCATTTCCCATATATATATATATATATATATATATATATATATATATATATATACCGTATTTCTTAATTGGGAGAGTTTCCCAGCAGAGTGCTCAATTATTAATGCAAAAGTAAAATTAACTAGATAATGTTGTAACACTTTGTTTAATATATATATATATATATATATATATATATATATATATATATATATATATAAATATATATACTATATTAATTTAAGCGATATATATATATATATATATATATATATATATATATATATATATTTATATATATAAATATATATACTATATTAATTTAAGCGATATATATATAAAAACAAATATAATATATATATATATATATATATATATACTATATTAATTTAAGCGATATATATATAAACAAATATTATATATATATATATATAAACAAATATATATATAAACAAATATATATATATATATATAAACAAATATATATATATATATATATATATAAACAAATATAATATATATATAAACAAATATAATATATATATATAAACAAATATAATATATATATATTTATATTAACATATATAATATATATATATACTATATTAATTTATGCTATATATATATATATATATATAAACAAATATAATATATATATATATATATAAACAAATATAATATATATATATATAAACAAATAATATATATATATATATATATATATATATATATATATATATATATATATATAAACAAAATTAATTAATGTGGCTTTTATTCATTATTGTTACTGAAAAAATATTGAGCCCTTTGTGTGTGCAATGATTTCTGTCTTGATTTGGCTCAGTTCCAATTTTAAGAAGTTCATTTTCATATTATATCATAATACAGGGTGGGCAAAAATAAGGGACCTATTTTTAAAAATTCATAACTTTTTTATTTATTGATTTTTTTTTTTTTTTTTTAGAATAAGTAAAGGACCCCTTCCGAAGCAAGCATGAGCCGTATTAGCCCTAAGGAACGTACCCTCATTTAGAAAACATTATTTTTGCTTAAAAAACTCAAAACTGTGTAAAAAACAATACTTTAGTTTTTGTAAGTTTTAAGAAGTGTTTTTCGGCTAAAATTTGTTTTGTTTATTTCAAAAAATCTCGGAAGGGTCAGTCTACACACACATAAAGTTTGGTGAGTTTAACTTTTATTTTGTGGAAGTTATTCAAATTCAAGTTATTCAAATTTAAAGATAGGACCCTTATTTTGGCCCACCCTGTATATATATTATAATATAATATGAAAAAAATGTATATATATATATATATATATATATATATATATATATATATTGTATAGAATGACTAAACCCTTTTTTACAATGGACTATTTCAACGTGTGTCTAATCATTTGCGATATGTGTCTGAGTTGGCCGGTTTACCAGTAGTCAGAGAACTGGTACTACTACTTCATGTAAATATATATTCCTCTGTTCTTGTTAATAAACTGTAAGTGGCCGTTATTTCGTTCTTTGATAATCACCGTCGGTCGTCAAACATTACAAAACTCTATACTAATAAGAGAGACATGTGTCTGTCTGCTAGCTACTTCTAGCCTATAAGATGTACAAACTTGAAATTTGGGTAGGAATTATAACCTACCTATGCAGGGGGAGGGTGGGCGGGTCATATCATTTTGTTTTCTTATAAAGGGATCCTCAAAGGTGAGCATGAAACCCCTGTTGTATTTTTTAATTACTTGCACACACATTCGAAGTGTAGAAATGGCCAAACAAAAACCTGACTTTTCTTTCCGCTTTTTTTTTTTACTTACATATCAATCTTATGTATTCATATGTATATAAACATAAAGTAGTTATTTATTAGAATATATGTATATATTGGCTTATGAAAAAAACATCTGGACGACACTTATTTAAATACATGGATTCAGAAAATAGACGCTTGAGAGGGGGTGGGGGAGAACATTTGGTTCTTCTGCTGTTTCACCATGATATACATATATATTTTTTAAATAGCTAAAGAAATGTATAAACTTGGTTATGTACTTAAGTGGTAGCTTAATAGAAGACTGTACATCAAAAATTATGCAAATTCATCCAGTATTTATTAAATTAAAAATAAAAAACGATTTTTATCGGGGACCGCCATTTTGTATCTTCCAATCACCCGATTTTATCCTGGGTCTCCAAGGGACAAGGGAGATAACTCATATTTTGGGGATTTTTTTTTGGTTTTCTGCTAAATTGGTAATAAAAATTATTTTAGTTATCTCCCTTGTTACAAAATGTCTAAAATCGTTTGTTTTTTCCCCTTTTCTTTTTCTTATAATTTAATAAATACTGGATGTTTTTGCATAATTTTTTCTGTACAATCTTATTTTCAGCTAACACATAATAAAGTTTATACATTTCTTTAAATATTTTAATGCCATCGTGAAACAGCAGAAGTACAGACAATTTTGATTACTGGAAAAATAATTGACACATGATTTTTCCGAATTTAATAATAACTAAAAAAACAAAACAAACGCTTTTGTGCAAGCTTAGAATTACATGTTAATCATATTTATTTTTCCAGATGACAGATCATAAAGTCATGAGTTCACACCACTCCCACCCCCGCACCCCGGTAAAGGATTAAAGGGTGCTTCTTTACTTTCACTACGACATGAAAATATTTAAAGAAATGTATAAACTTTGTTCTGTACTTACGTGTTAGATGAAAATAAGATTGTACAGAAAAAAGTACGCAAATTGATTCAGTATTTACTAAATTATAAGAAAAAGAAGAAAAAAAAACGATATTGTTACTTACTAATCAGGCAAAAGAGATAACTAAAATTTTGTTTTCGGAAAAACTCAAAATTTAAAGAAAATGGCGACATATAGATAAAATCGTTTTTATTTTTAATTTAATAAATAAATACTGGATGAATTTGCGTAATTTTTTGGTGTACAGTCTTCTTTTCAGCTACCACGTAAGTACATAACAAAGTTTATGCGTTTCTTTAGCTATTTTGTTTTTTAAGAGAGGCCTAACATGTCGTAGAGGAGCACCGATTAAAGTTTTGAATTTTTCCATTGAAAATTTTTACTTTCCAGTGGATTGATAAAGAGGTGAGAAAAATGCATATAAAATACCACCGAACAAACGATTAATGTACAAAAAAGAACGAATACCTGGCATGGCTAGGATCCTAACATCTAAAAATAAAATCAGGTTTTGTTTGATAGATGCTTCTATGTCTCTTAAATCTCTCTCGAATTGATATAAAACTCTATTTTATATCAATTCTTCCTAACCTACACATCACAAATACTTTCCCCTTGCTTTGACATTCATCGAATGTTTAGGACATTTTAAAGGGGGGGGGCTTCTGTATTATAGGGGACAGATGAAATTTCATCTTTAATTTAGAAGAGTCAGTTGAAAGGGGAGATAATTCAAACTGTTTTTTTGTTGTATTGTGCTCTGGTGAGCTTGCTGCTCTGATACCCCCACGACGTAAATTCACTAGACCAACCCAACAATCTGCCAAATCCCATCCATTCACTGTGGAGGTCCCCAGATGCCGAAGAGCTTGCTACTCCAAAAGCTTCTTTCCTCGTGCTACGGGACTCTGGAACTCCCTCCCTGCTCCCTGTTTTCCTGACGGTACTGATATGCAGAAATTTAAAACTAATGTAAACAGACATCTCGCTGCGCAGCTCTCAATTTAGGTTGACCCCCCCCCCTCCCCCCCAAAAAACAAAAAAACTTTCACTCTTTTTCTCAGTAGCCCCTTACGTCTACAGTGGCAGCCTGCCTTGTTTGGGGTGAACTGTGTTTAAAATTAAAAAAATTTGTTTAAACACATAAGAAAAATCCAGAGAATTAGTAAGAAAGTAAATTTTTTTAAATAGTTTGAATTATCTCCCCTTTCAACTGACTCTTTTAAATTAAAGATAAAAAATTCATCTGCCTCCATACAGAAACACCAAACTATTTTATATCAATTCTTCCTAAGCTACACATCACAAATACTTTTCCATTGGTTTAACATTCATCGAATCTTTAAGACATTTCAAAAAGGTTCACAAATAAACACTGGTTACTAATTTATAGCCGAGTTGTTGATTTATAAAATTAGATGATCATGTGTGGGTGAGTGGATTGTTGGACCTTGACGGAGATCTGTACTCTCAGAGTGCTTTTGTTTTTAAATATATATATATATCAATGAAGTTGTTAAACAAATATAATTTCCCATTGCTAGAAAGATAGACTAAAGCTTGTATATATTTTAGTTGCTTACCATTAAGGGCTCATGATTATAAACTTTTGGGATCCTCATATTTTTTTTTTTTTATAGGTCATACATTTGAACTGTTGAATATGTGTGTATGTTGAAAGAATTTCTTCTTGAAATAGCAGGCATTTATAACGACAGCTAACAGAACGAAAAAGAGGTAAAAAAACAAATAGGCAACAAATAAATGTTATGAAAGTCAAGATAAGTTACTCTTCTACTAACCTGGATAAGTTTATTTGAGTTTTAACTCTAGTGTCCACCTGTTCAGTTAGATTTTTTTTAAATAGCTGAAATTACAGTTTTGATAATCCCCCCCCCCCTCAAAAAAAAAAAAGAAAATTAAGCAAAATACTGGTAGAACATTACATTTCCCCACGATTGGTGACATTTATTGAAGGTGTTTCTAAGACTATTTTGTTTAGTTTTCGATTTTCCCCAATTATCAAGGATCCCTGTGCAGGGCTCATGAACAGCCATTTTTCTCCGTTCTAACTGAACAGGTCGACACCAGGTTTGTTTTAAACAAAAAATCACTTTAAAATAAGTTAAAACACAAATAAACTTAACCAGGTTAGTAGAAGAGTAACTTATTCTGCATTTCGTAACATTTATTTGTTGCTTATTTATTATTTTGACCTTTTTTTCGTTCTGTTAGTTGTCGTCAAAAATGCCCTAAATAGCTAATAAAAACGAGTTCATTTTAGTGGATTGTCTCTTAAGGAGATCCCGTTCTTTGTGCTTCCTGGTGTATGCTTTATATAGACATCAGTTCTTTGTTCTGTCTGACAGAAGTGTATGGGTGGCCTTAGACCAGGTCATAAGTGAAAAATCTTCGGAGGAGGAGGAAGAAGAAGAGACAATAAAAGTAACTTTGATTAGCTATCATTAAAAAGAATTAGAAACAGAATTCCTCTCAGGAATGGAAGGTGAAAGAAGAAGATCTTTATAGGAAACAGTTTCTCAAAAATTGTCTGCTTTTATGAGCTATTTTTTTTTTTTAGTGAAAGTATTTCATCGAATTCAATCAAAATGAAACACAAAGAAGAATTTATACATTCAAGACAAAGCAAAGTTAATTCGGTGTTAAAGTCTAGACTGCCAAATCACAATTCTGATCATTTGGTGTTCAAAAACAAAAGAACTCTCCATTTTTTGTTTGCCGATAAAATAAATAAATAATTAAACATGATTGTTAGCGATTATCCACATTTATTTGTTTCATCAAAAATTGAAATAAAAACTTTCAAACTCTCCTTCAATACCTAAGACTTTCTTTTGTTTGTTTCTTTGTTTATTATTATTTATGCTTTTTTGGAACTGTTATATTTTAAAGGAGCCGCCGGACTACCCGCATGGCTACAAGTCGGCACACAGCCGCCATATTGTTTGAATATCAATGACTTCTTAGCTGCCCGCTGATTGGTTCAAGCAATCTACTTCCTCCTTGGTTTGATCAATCAGTGGCCTTCTCTTAGGCGAATCTCGGAAGGCTAGCATAACTATATAAACACTTGAGCGCAATGCACCACTCTCCTCTCTTTCTTTCTTTGGCACTGCCAAACACACGTCACCTTTCTGTGGGTACGCAATAGACATCTTCCTAGGCCTTTGGCCCTGGGGTCGGCTTCGACAAGAAGGCCAGGATCCAAAATGGCTACTGCCTCATACACGTGGAATTAATATAATACACACACATACATACATGCACACAGGGACGCGTCCTGGCACCATTGCCGGTGTATAAACATTCCATATTATGAACTATTCTCTCTTCCTTACTCATGGGAAACTATATCTAGGGTCTTCTATTACTTTTGTCTTAGTAAGGACAGGTTCATAATATTGACGAAAACGCAAATTAATGGGATTTAAAAAAATATTTTTGAACACTCTACAAAATCCACAGTGCTAAACTCCCCATCTGTGTATTAATAAAACTATCAGATACAAGATATCATGTATCTCGTTAGCAGTTTGCTACATATATTTATTTATATATATAAAAAAATATATGCAAAATGGGGCACAAGGCCAACAAGTTTGTTACAAGCCAGCGCACAGCTGCCATATTGTTTAAATATCAATGACTTCTTAGCTGCCTGATGATTGGTTCAAGCAATCTACTTCCTCTTTGTCTTGACCAATCAGTGGCCTTCTCTTAGGCGAATCTCAAAGGGATAGCATAACTATATAACCACTTGAGCGCAATGCGCCTCTCTCTTTTTCTTCTTGGACACGAGACGCCTAACTACCCCCCTCGACATGTGCATGACGACTACACTTGGCCGGACCATATGGCCTGGTCCACTTCAACCAGGAAGAACCAAGAAGCTAAAATGGTGACTACACATGGATGCATCCTGACACCGTTGCCGGTGTACAAACATTCCATATTATGAACTATTGTCTCTTCCCTACTCATGGGAAATTATATCTATGGTCTTCCTTTACTTTTGTCTTCGTCCATACTTATGGACATACTAACCTTATTCCTTTTTGTTCACGTACTAACGAAGGTGACCCAATAAAGTTGTTATTAAATGTTAGAATGAGAGTTTGTCGCTTCCATCCTACATCTCTGTGTTTCTCGACTATACGTACCTTTGATAAATACATATTGAATTACTTTTTATTTACTATAAGTGAAATAAAAATAGAATAAGGCAAAATTAAAACAAATTTTTTAAAATCCTATTTAAAAAAATAATTGTATAAATAACTATAAATTTGTAGCAGTTGCATGAGTGAACTATTTTGTATCGATGTACGTTAGTTTCAACTGAGATGGTAATTCGGCTTTAGAATTTTGTAATCATTGCCTCTTTACGATGTGGTCGTATGATGTTTCTACGTGTAGTGAGATTCATACTCGCTAACACATTTTGACGCCAAGATGATATACGAAGTTAACTTTAGTTCGCACTTTTTCTTTAAGCAAACAAAACTACCGGACCATATAAAGAATAAGGACCCCGGAAATTAGAAAGATGAAAACAGACGAAATTCGGTCTACACCAGTTGACCATACCGGTTTTTGTAAACAAACGAATAATAATGCTGTTTTCTTTGGGCTTTCATCAAAAGCTTGTTTTTGTTTTAAATATAGGGAAATATTTATTTTAAGAAATATTTATTAAATATTTATTTAAAAAAATATTTATTAAATAGAGAAATATTTATTTTAAGAAATATTTATTAAATATTTATTTTTAAAAATATTAATTAAATAGAGAAATATTTATTTTAAGAAATATTTATTAAATATTTATTTTAAGAAATATTTATTAAATAGAGAAATATTTATTTTAAGAAATATTTATTAAATATTTATTTTAAGAAATATTTATTAAATAGAGAAATATTTATTTTAAGAAATATTTATTAAATATTTATTTTAAGAAATATTTATTAAATAGAGAAATATTTATTTTAAGAAATATTTATTAAATATTTATTTTAAGAAATATTTATTAAATAGAGAAATATTTATTTTAAGAAATATTTATTAAATATTTATTTTAAGAAATATTTATTAAATAGAGAAATATTTATTTTAAGAAATATTTATTAAATATTTATTTTAAGAAATATTTATTAAATAGAGAAATATTTATTTTAAGAAATATTTATTAAATATTTATTTTAAGAAATATTTATTAAATAGAGAAATATTTATTTTAAGAAATATTTATTAAATATTTATTTTAAGAAATATTTATTAAATAGAGGAATATTTATTTTAAGAAATATTTATTAAATATTTATTTTAAGAAATATTTATTAAATAGAGAAATATTTATTTTAAGAAATATTTATTAAATATTTATTTTAAGAAATATTTATTAAATAGAGAAATATTTATTTTAAGAAATATTTATTAAATATTTATTTTAAGAAATATTTATTAAATAGAGAAATATTTATTTTAAGAAATATTTATTAAATATTTATTTTAAGAAATATTTATTAAATAGAGAAATATTTATTTAAAGAAATATTTATTAAATAGGGAAAGATTTATTTTAAGAAATATTTATTAAATATTTATTTTAAGAAATATTTATTAAATATTTATTTTAAGAAATATTTATTAAATATTTATTTTAAGAAATATTTATTAAATAGAGAAATATTTATTTTAAGAAATATTTATTAAATATTTATTTTAAGAAATATTTATTAAATAGAGAAATATTTATTTAAAGAAATATTTATTAAATATTTATTTTAAGAAATATTTATTAAATAGAGAAATATTTATTTTAAGAAATATTTATTAAATATTTATTTTAAGAAATATTTATTAAATAGAGAAATATTTATTAAATAGGGAAAGATTTATTTTAAGAAATATTTATTAAATATTTATTTTAAGAAATATTTATTAAATAGAGAAATATTTATTTTAAGAAATATTTATTAAATATTTATTTTAAGAAATATTTTTTAATACAGGGAAAGATTTATTTTAAGAAATATTTATTAAATATTTATTTTTAATGTAGGATGCGTTTTTATTTTATTTACAAAACATTTTTAATAATCAAACGAATCATTGCAGAATTCTCGTTCTAAAATGTTTTTGTGTCACTATTTACTTGCCTCCCCACGAGGGCAGAATGCATAATAAAATAAAAAAATCTTATAGGGTGCGTCTTGTTTTTTACAATATTTTTTAATAAACACAGAAGATTCTATATTTCGTGCTGTGTATTTTAAGAACGGGGGGAGGGTATATTAAATATTTATTTTTTTCATGTAGGATGCGTTTTTTTATCTACAAAACTTTTAAATAAATAAACGAAATATATACATTTTTTAAAAATCGGCGGATTTGAGTGATCTTCCGTTGTGGAATGAACAGTTCTACAGCCAGTATTCATTTCGGAAACTAAAAGTCGGAGATTTCGTCCAGATCCAAAATCAAGATGGTCTCCATCCTCGTCAATGAAGAAAGACAGGGAGGGTTGTGGAAACAGGTGGCAACCAACAGTACCAGGTCCGAGTGGATGAGAGCTGTCACTTCCTGCAGAAGATCTACCCAGTTGTTGATGTCCCACATTGCTCTACACAGAAAACCTCAGACCTTTCAATAAATTCCGAATCCCCGTGGCAACAAGCCTCTGATGAGGCTATGGACGTCAATGAACCCAAAGAAGAACAGATGGAGGTGGACGACACCAGAGATATAGTGCAAAGAAACACAGGGTACACACGCCCGGTCGAGCACCTACCGTTAAGACTACCCTCATGTCGAAGTGTACGAGTGCCAAGAAGTTTATTCCCATGAATGCGTGGAAAAAAGTCATGAGTTCTCTGATGCATAAATGAAGAGATGACCACGTCCCTTCATCCTGTAGTCACAAGATGGAAGGGGTATGTATAAGTAAAGTAGAGTGATCTGTCCTTGTGTCAGGTGAACAGAGTGATCTGCCCCTGGCAGCCATTTGCAATCTTAGGATACACACGTGAAAACGTTCCCCGATATAATAGATGTTATACATAGATGAGAAGCCGAATCTGCGATTTGTCAATAGGAAAAGACTTGAAACTGTCACCACCAAAGTGAATGAAGTCTTGCCATTTTTAATAGTAAATACTCTCGGTCAGGGCAATAAAGTTATTAAAGCTGCTGCCTATATTGTGTCAAAGCTACTCGGAATAGAAAAACGGAAAAAAGAAGTAAAGAAAGATCCCTGGTGGCGGAAACATTTAAATGGGCAGATAAAACAAGTTAGAAAGGATTTAAGTAAAGTACAAGCTGTCGAAAATAGCAAACTCAAAAGTCAAAGTTCCTGTGAAAAACTAATCCATAAGTTTGACATACACCGAAAAGGTTTCAAATGTGTAATTGAAGAACTGAAACAGCGGGTCGTAGCTAAAACTGCCAAAGTTAAACGTTACAGCGACAGAATTGAGTAGTATCAGCAAAACTAACTGTTTGAGAACAACCAGAAACTTCTTTTTGAACAATTAGAAGGAAGTGAAAGAGGGAATGACGTTATACCTGATGCTGACCAATCTCATGCATTCTGGAAAGGCATTTCGGGAAAAGGAAGTAAAACATCAAGATGATGCAGAATGTATTAAAGATATTGACAGGGAGGTGTCCTCTTGAGTAAAACAACAAACGAATATAACAGTCACCGTTGAGATGCTGAAGGAGAGGGTTAAAAAGCTTTCAAATTGGAAAGCACCCGGACCTCACGGAGTCCAGGGATACTGGTTTAAAACCTTTCGTCGCTTCACCCACTTCTTGCAGCAATAATAAATGGCTGTTTGACGACAGGTAGCTTTCTTGAGTGGCTGACAAATGGCACTACAGTCTTGATCATGAAAGATAAGACAAAAGGGGGTGGTGACAAACTTTAAACCAATCATTTGCCTCTCAGTTATGTGGAAACTTTTCACTAGCATATTGTCTGAAAGTATCTATGGTCATTTGGAGCAAAATCATTTGCTTCCTAAGGAACAGAAACGTTGCTGAAAAAGATCACGTGGTACCAAAGATCAGCTTCTGATTGATAAAATGATCCTGAGAAACTGCAAACAAAGAACTACTAACCTTGTCATGGGGTGGGTAGATTATAAAAAAAGCATTTGACATGGTGCCTCATTCATGAATACACAAATGCTTGGAAATTTTCGAAATAGCCCCCAACATTCAAACAGCTTTAAAAAATAACATGTAGTATTGGGAAACCAATTTAACTTCAGAACGTGTTACATTAGGCAAAGTGGAAATCAACAGGGGGATTTCCAGGGAGATAGTCTTTTCCCTTTGCCTTTTTTCATCAGTTTGATCCCAATGGCACTTCTCTTACGAAATGTGAAGGCGGGATATGAACTTGGGAAACTTCTTACATTCAACCACTTAATATTCATGTACGATCTTAAAGTGTTTGGAAAGTATGAAGACTAACTTGACACCCTAATGAATACGGTCAGATTATTTAGTGACGATGTACGAATGAAATTTGGCATCACCAAATGTGCTATTCTTGTTACAAAAACAGAGATCAACTCGTCCACTCAGATGGCCTTGAACTTCCAACAACAGATCTGATAAAGTATGTTGACAGTGAGAGGGGCTACAAATCCTTAGGAACTTATGATGCAACTAAACAACATACTCAGGAAATGTGATGTCGGATACAAGTTTACTAATATAAGAAAAAAGAATAAACCACCTCATGTATATGGACGACCTGAAGCTATGTTAAAAAAAGCAGAAAGAAACTAGAAAATGCCAAATAAACACAACCAGAATCTTCAGCCAGGACATTCAAATGGAATTCAAAATGGAAAGGATGCCTATGAATATTAGTGAGTTCTGGAATCAGCCACCATCAAATCAACAGAAATTGGAAAAGAATACTTGAGAAGAAAAAGAAAACTCCTAGAAACTAAATTATATAGCAAGAATCTAATAAAAGGAATAAACACCTGGGCAGTATCACTAGTAAGATATTCTGGACCAAAGAACTTGGGCATCTTGACCAGAAGACATTAAGGAGAGTAGAAAGTGGACCTTGGGTTTACTTTCAGCAGCCTCGTAACTTTCGCTTCCCTTATTTTGTCTTTTAGTCCTCACATTTCATGAGCGATGTTTCTGACAAAGGGAGAAGAATTTCTGTTTTCTGGGTCGGAATCTATCCATCTAACACTTATCATTAGCTAGTTTTTGACCTTGAAGTAGTATTTTTTATCTCCTTACAAGTGGTTTCATGCCTTGTCTGGAGCGATTTCCATTTTAAAAAAAGACTAGGAAACTAATGGCCATGCACAATGCACTACACTGGAAGGTGTATACTGATAGACTCTATGTGAAAAGGAAAGACGTGTGAATGACACAAAAAAAGAATTAGAAAAATACATAACCCAGAACAGAGAAAGGCTAATCACCGCAGCAAAAGACACCATCAAATTGAACAATACAAGGAACAGGGAAACAAAAAAAGTGGGAAGAGAAACAGCTACACAGACGATTCAGAAGAATGACAAGAAAAGAGACTCATAAAAACACCTGTACATGGCTACGAAAAGAACATTTAAACAGAGAAACAGAATCCCTACTAACAGACGCACAAAATAATTCAATTAGAACTAACTATATCAAAGCTAAGATAGACAAAACCCAGGAAAACAGCAAATGTAGACTCTATGGACAAAGAAACGAAATGGTAAATCAAATAATAAGTGAATGCAGCAAACTAGTCCCAAAAGAATACAAGAACAGACACGACTGTATGGGAAAAGCAGTTCACTTATAACATAGACCCCACGCCTCTTCTTACTCTTCTTCCTCCGTGGGTATCGTAGTCGGCCACTCGCGCACAAGTGTTCGATATCCTGGTTGCGGCACCAATTATAACAACGTCGCAGTGCCGATATGAACAAAGTTGCGGCGCCATTTATAACGCAGATACCCCACACGATCCTATGTCACGGAAATACTTGCAACACAGGTATTCCACTCATGTCGTTATCTCTGTACTCACACGTCAGTTCCTCGTCGCAGGAATCCTTCCTGACTGTGAACACATTTTCTTTGGCTCGTGATTTCGTTTGTAGTGGCTGCAAAAAACAAAGAATGATATGTCGAACTCCCCCGGTCGGACGAATGACAATTTCGGGGCTCTGTGATAGCAAAGTTACTCGGCGCACAATTCAACAGTAGTAATAACTCAACAACATTGGTCTTTTTGTATCCATTAATTATTAATAACCAATAAAAGAAAGGATTAATTTTACAGTGAATTGAGTCTCTTATTTTGGTAAATTGTCCCGGTCTACCAAACTAGTCGTCGTCTTAGTGTACGAAGATGTTCGCAAACAGTCAACGAACTCTTACTCTGTGAGGGAAGGGCGATGGCAAAAGGTCTGTTCTTTTGATAATGGCTTATTTACCAACTATCGTATCTCTCTGCGTGCGTGTGTGAATCTCTACTATTTCCCCGTGGTTAATCAAGTTGTGGCTTGTCTACTGAACGGTGGGGGGGGGGGACACTATTGTTAACACCTCCCAGACAAGAAGCTGTTCGCGCAGCATCTCGTCCGGTGATCCCCTAGCCCGGCGGAGACGTCCGTTCTCGACCAATTCTTAGATCTGACTGCCTTGTCACTGTCTTCTCGTTCTAAAACCAAAGTTCTTTTTCTTCCCAAAAAGTGTATTTCATACTCTCTCTCTCTCAAACATCCCCCCTCCCCTCTTGGGGTGGGTGGTGTGCGCGCTATGGACTTACTCTCTTTCTCTCTCCCATCCCTTTTTCTGCGTCTTTCTTCCTCTCCTAACGTTGGGTGGTACGCTTTTCAACGGACAATTTGGAATTTATCTCTTAGTCTTTATCTCCCTAGAGACCAATTATTCCCTCTCCCTCTGTCTTCCAAGTGTTGACACCTCTGATAAGATTTTGCCAAAACTTTTGGCAGCGTGTGCTCAATGTATCCCATTGTTGTGGCGATAATTGCCAATGACACCCTAAGAGCCAATCTCAGACTTCCCGGCGCCCCCAGCGATTAAGGCCCGGACGGTCGAAAATATGTACTAGTTCCCAGATCTCCACTTGTTTCTACGTGGGGCCTGATCTCCCCGATGCATTCCAGTGCATCCTAGGGTGCAGACTCCGTCGCTGAAACCACTGTTTCACATCCGTCCCCCTTTATTTTGTGTCAATTTGGTCGCAATTTGACATCTCCCAGACTGTCACCCCTCCCCCACACACAGAGAGAACAACAGGTAATACAATCAAAACAATAATAATCAAAAATTAAAAAAAAAACTGTAGCTAAAAAATGGAACAAAAAGTTTTCTTTTTCTGTTCTGTTTTCTTTTGGTCTGTCCTTCTTTTTCTCTTTCCAGTCTATTAAAACATCAGGACTACGTATGTATGTGTGTATGTGCGTATGCATTTTGTGGTTTCTGTGTTGGGAGGTGGGTAGGTGACGAAAGGAATTATTATGCATGCAATTAAAAGTTTGTTAATACAGATTGGAGCTCGCAACGCCCCTTACAAATTACGTCACCATCACCTTCTCCTCGGAATCGATCTCTACTTCTTCACTGGTCATCCACCTGGATTTCCGACACGGGCAGCGATTCCTGCTCCCGCTCGCGATCTGGGTGAAGTGTACTCAAGGGTAACCCTCCCTCGCTCATGCACTCGGCCGTCGGTGTGCTCGCGCCGTCCAATTTCTCCCTATGTCTTTCTCGCGCCATTTGTCTTTTCTGCAAAAGCTAACCCTATTATTTATGTGCACAATTCTCACTAACATCGACCAAGCCCTATTGTGCCCGTGTCTAGTCCTACCCTTTAACGTGAATTTTCCCTTCCTGATGGGGTTAATCGAACCCTCCAATCCTCTTAAAGCTAATAGCTTGTTACCTTCTGGTTATGCAACGCATTTTAACACATTATAATACTTTCATAACTGTTCGATGGGGTCGACCGGTAATCTCAAACGATTTGGTAATTCGGCCTTAATCTGCCGAGATGATTATATTCGGCGACAAGTGTCTTAGCGATTGCATATCCAACTGTGCACCTGTGCACTCACTCGTCAGTATCAACAACTGAAATTCTTTTGGTACGGACCTGTCTGGTTCGCATACCGTCACTATCATTGCGTCGGCCACCTCGGCCAGATTCTCTTCTGTTCCCTTCTCTGGGAAAACAATTCTCTCAGACTAACACCTTCTTGGCTCACTTCGGCCCGGTGACATTCGATATCGATGCGCCTTCTCTGGCTGCATGCAACAGTAACCCTTTTGGTTCTTCCCTATAACTTCCAATTTCTTCATAATCATTCTCTCATCGCTTCCCGACACTGTCCCTAATTACTCATCGAGTGCCTCTCCCAGCAACGGGGGGCCACTGATTTCTTCTGCTTCGTCTGTATCAACACTATCTATCTTAGATAGGATCTCATATCCTTCTCTTCGCTTATCATTACTTTTGTGCCCTTTCGTAAGGCGCACCACAATCTGTCATATTCACGGTGGTTCGAACATCTGTCGATTACTTCAACTTTCTTTTGCTTTTACAACTCACTATATATCTGCCTGGTCGTTCGGCTGCAAGTATATTACTACTTGTGATCGATCATTTGGATCTAACCACGACGACCCTCCATCGGTCCCAGTTATGCATCTCTTTCTATCCTTATATGTCCGTTTTATCTCGGGGGGGGGGGGGGGCATCCAAGACAACTGTCCGCGCCACAACCACCAGCACCACACACGCATGGGGGCCCTCCCTGCGCGCGGTGGAGCCAACAAATGCGACACGCACAACCTCGGCCTCTCCCCCAGGTCCCTGACTATCTTTGGCTTGGCTTTCCTACTATTCTGTGGTGGGTCGTTCTGCTCCCCTCTACCGTAACTTCATAGGTAATTCCTCTACCTTTTTGGCTAACCGATTTTCTCTCAGTCTCTTCTGGAGCTGGGTGGGGGGGTATTTTGCCGCTCTCCTCCCACTCGCTGGACTCGTCAACCGACCTAGCAGTCGCGTTTAATTCGATCTCTCTCTACGGGGGGGGGGGGGGGTTCATTGCTTCTTGCGGTTTCTCATAAACCGGCGAACAAAACCCAAGCCCGTCTTCTTCCCATTCTACCGTAACTTCATAGGTAATTCCTCTACCTTTTTGGCTAACCGATTTTCTCTCAGTCTCTTCTGGAGCTGGGTAGGGGGGTATTTTGCCGCTCTCCTCCCACTCGCTGGACTCGTCAACCGACCCAGCAGTCGCGTTTAATTCGATCTCTCTCTACGGGGGGGTTCATTGCTTCTTGCGGTTTCTCATAAACCGGCGAACAAAACCCAAGCCCGTCTTCTTCCCATTCTACCGTAACTTCATAGGTAATTCCTCTACCTTTTTGGCTAACCGATTTTCTCTCAGTCTCTTCTGGAGCTGGGTAGGGGGGTATTTTGCCGCTCTCCTCCCACTTGCTGGACTCGTCAACCGACCCAGCAGTCGCGTTTAATTCGATCTCTCTCTACGGGGGGGTTCATTGCTTCTTGCGGTTTCTCATAAACCGGCGAACAAAACCCAAGCCCGTCTTCTTCCCATTTAAATTCGCTATCTTTCACTAAACTTATCATTCTGGTGGCCACCCTACTTTTTATACTCTGTGGGGTGGCCTCTGGGCGCTTCCCTGGTTCTTTACCCCAGCGTCAGGTGGCACACTAAGGTTCGGAATCCTAATTCCTCACCTCCGATCTATGCTGCTGTGCACCACCGACTCTCATGTCCGAACCGACCACACCTAGTGCAGTTCGGTCTAACCGAGCCGCGTGGGCGCCCATAATTTGTGGGACACTCTGCTGCTCCATGCCCCTCACCCCTACAGGTCCAGCGGACTGATACCTGCCTTGCCGGTGCGGGCCTATCGTGCTCATTTCGAAGGTCCCATGCCTTCCTTCTAGGATCGGAGTCTTCCTCCCGATCCTCTCCGCCCCCTCTCTCCATTCGGGGCCCCGGACTCGCCCTGCTCCCCATCGTTTTCCTTCTCCCAGGCCTTTCCTCGCCATTGTTTAACCATAGCCGGGTCAACTTGCGTACGGCCTCAATCGCGGTTCGCTCGCTGGCGTATTGCCTCACCAGCTGCTCGCGGAGCTCCGTACAAGTGATCCCCGGGTTCTCTACATACCTCCCCCCAATGAATCTCGACGCTGGGCCCCTCGCTCCCTCTAGAGCGAGCAGCACCATCTCGTGATTTTCTAGTCCATAAATCATCCTCTTCTTCTGAATTACTGCTAACCACTCCATTGAACCGACGGGATCCCCTTTGTAGGGGGGTATTCGTATCCCTCCTATCGGCCTTTCTATCTTTCTAGTCTATTCTCTCCCCATACCTGTTACACTATTTACTAGGTCTTCCTCCGAACCCATTCCCTTTGCGTTCTAGCTTACCACCCCAACAACAGAACTACCCAAACCGCGTGCAAAGTTTGGACAACAATCGATACACCGACAAAACCGAGCAAGCGAACAAGAGAAATCAACGAGTCACTTACCCCTCTTCTCTGCTGCCCTTGTGGTCTTCCGCTTCTGAGCTGGTTGTTTATTATCTTTCGAGTTCGTCCGGGCCTTCTAATCAATTGACTAAAAGTTCGCGATCCCAGACCGATCTCAAAGTCTAAAAAAACGTTTTTTCTTTCAGTCTATCTCTTTTTCTATCTTTCTCTTTTTTTTTCAAACACGGGTGTACATGCCCGTTAAACTGTTTCTCTCTTTTCTTTTCCTTTTTTCTATTCTCTTTTTCAACCACGGGTGTACATGCCCGTTAGACTGTTTCTCTCTTTTCTTTTCCTTTTTCTATTCTCTTTTTCAACCACGGGTGTACATGCCCGTTAGACTGTTTCTCTCTTTTCTTTTCCTTTTTCTATTCTCTTTTTCAACCACGGGTGTACATGCCCGTTAGACTGTTTCTCTCTTTTCTTTTCCTTTTTTCTATTCTCTTTTTCAACCACGGGTGTACATG
This sequence comes from Sepiola atlantica, assembly GCA_963556195.1. Classification (NCBI taxonomy): domain Eukaryota; kingdom Metazoa; phylum Mollusca; class Cephalopoda; order Sepiida; family Sepiolidae; genus Sepiola; species Sepiola atlantica. The sequence continues at coordinate 200,955,511 of OY744520.1, read as the reverse complement.
CCCGTTAGACTGTTTCTCTCTTTTCTTTTCCTTTTTCTATTCTCTTTTTCAACCACGGGTGTACATGCCCGTTAGACTGTTTCTCTCTTTTCTTTTCCTTTTTTCTATTCTCTTTTTCAACCACGGGTGTACATGCCCGTTAGACTGTTTCTCTCTTTTCTTTTCCTTTTTCTATTCTCTTTTTCAACCACGGGTGTACATGCCCGTTAGACTGTTTCTCTCTTTTCTTTTCCTTTTTTCTATTCTCTTTTTCAACCACGGGTGTACATGCCCGTTAGACTGTTTCTCTCTTTTCTTTTCCTTTTTTCTATTCTCTTTTTCTATCTTTTTTTTTTTTTTTTTTTTAAACACGGGTGTCGATGTCCGTCAAACTTTTCTCTCTTTTCTTTTCCTTCCTCCTTTTCTATTCTCCTTTTCAATCACGGGCGTACATGCCCGCCAAACTGTTTCTCTCTTTTCTTTTCCTATTCTCTTTTTCAAACACGGGTGTACATGCCCGCCAAACTGTTTCTCTCTTTTCTTTTCCTTTTTCTTTTTCTATTCTCTTTTTCAACCACGGGCGTACATGCCCGCCAAACTGTTTCTCTCTTTTCTTTTCCTATTCTCTTTTTCAAACACGGGTGTACATGCCCGTCAAACTTTAAAGTATTCTTTGCCGGTAAAAAAAAAATCGTCCGTTGTGCCGTGGGTTTTTTTTTTTGTTTGTTTGTCTGTCTATTTTTTTTTTTTTTCAAGGTGTTCTGCCGGTAAAAAAAAATTGTTTTCTTTGTGGCCGTGGTTGGCTCTGTTCTTTTTTCCCCGAGGTTACCAGGCACTCCTCACAGTACCATGATTCTGGGTCGCGGCACCAATATAACATAGACCCCACGCCTCTTCTTACTCTTCTTCCTCCGTGGGTATCGTAGTCGGCCACTCGCGCACAGGTGTTCGATATCCTGGTTGCGGCGCCAATTATAACAACGTCGCAGTGCCGATATGAACAAAGTCGCGGCGCCATTTATAACGCAGATACCCCACACGATCCTATGTCACGGAAATACTTGCAACACAGGTATTCCACTCGTGTCGTTATCTCTGTACTCACACGTCAGTTCCTCGTCGCAGGAATCCTTCCTGACTGTGAACACATTTTCTTTGGCTCGTGATTTCGTTTGTAGTGGCTGCAAAAAACAAAGAATGATATGTCGAACTCCCCCGGTCGGACGAATGACAATTTCGGGGCTCTGTGATAGCAAAGTTACTCGGCGCACAATTCAACAGTAGTAATAACTCAACAACATTGGTCTTTTTGTATCCATTAATTATTAATAACAAATAAAAGAAAGGATTAATTTTACAGTGAATTGAGTCTCTTATTTTGGTAAATTGTCCCGGTTTACCAAACTAGTCGTCGTCTTAGTGTACGAAGATGTTCGCAAACAGTCAACGAACTCTTACTCTGTGAGGGAAGGGCGATGGCAAAAGGTCTGTTCTTTTGATAATGGCTTATTTACCAACTATCGTATCTCTCTGCGTGCGTGTGTGAATCTCTACTATTTCCCCGTGGTTAATCAAGTTGTGGCTTGTCTACTGAACGGTGGGGGGGGGGGACACTATTGTTAACACCTCCCAGACAAGAAGCTGTTCGCGCAGCATCTCGTCGGTGATCCCCTAGCCCGGCGGAGACGTCCGTTCTCGACCAATTCTTAGATCTGACTGCCTTGTCACTGTCTTCTCGTTCTAAAACCAAAGTTCTTTTTCTTCCCAAAAAGTGTATTTCATACTCTCTCTCTCTCTCAAACATCCCCCCTCCCCTCTTGGGGTGGGTGGTGTGCGCGCTATGGACTTACTCTCTTTCTCTCTCCCATCCCTTTTTCTGAGTCTTTCTTCCTCTCCTAACGTTGGGTGGTACGCTTTTCAACGGACAATTTGGAATTTATCTCTTAGTCTTTATCTCCCTAGAGACCAATTATTCCCTCTCCCTCTGTCTTCCAAGTGTTGACACCTCTGATAAGATTTTGCCAAAACTTTTGGCAGCGTGTGCTCAATGTATCCCATTGTTGTGGCGATAATTGCCAATGACACCCTAAGAGCCAATCTCAGACTTCCCGGCGCCCCCAGCGATTAAGGCCCGGACGGTCGAAAATATGTACTAGTTCCCAGATCTCCACTTGTTTCTACGTGGGGCCTGATCTCCCCAATGCATTCCAGTGCACCCTAGGGTGCAGACTCCGTCGCTGAAACCACTGTTTCACACACTAGGAACTATGCAAATGACTGTATTTTGAACATGCAGACAAATAGTACAGACACAAACAGAAGGCAGTACTGGAAAACGAAAATCACAAAATCCTCTGGGACATGGAAGTACAAACAGATAAACTCTTCCAAACAAGGTAACCGGATATCATAATAGTCAATAAGAAGAAAAAATCCTGCCAAATCGTAGGTTTTGTGATCCCAGCAGACCACAGGGTGAAGATCAAGGAGACAGCAAATACGTAGCAGTAATAAATAATGACTTATTTTCTCTCTCGGAGAACTGCCCCTATTAGGCGATTTGGTCACACACTGATCAATTAGCTTGTAGAGCGCATTTATTTCATCTGTCTCCTGAAGAACTACTTCAGACCGTTTTGAGAATTACAGCAGTCAGCAGAGAGTTTTCTGGAAGCAACCAAGAAGGGCGTCCCCTTAACCTAACCCTAACCCTTCCTCTTTCCTGTCTTCATCCACTGGATTCCTGAACGTCAACTATCTTCACTTGAAGATAAGCTGCTCGTTGACTTTTGGCAGCTAAAGAACTTTCTTATTTCATTTCTTCCCTTGGACACTGTCCTAACCCTAATCCTAATCCTAACCTCAACGATAGAGGTAACGTGAATAAATACTTGTTCGTTGTTGCTCCTAAAAAAAGGTTTCGTTTTCCTTCGTGCGACGACCGTTTCCGTTTTACATACAAATAATATAGGAGTTGGTCTTATCACTCTTCACTCAGAGCGGCTCCTATAAATACACGGAAAGCGATATTGAACATGAAGAAAGTCAATATAATACCAATAATCGTAGGAGCACTAGGAACAGTCCCCAAAAACCTTGTAAAAAGACTGGGAGAAATTGGAAATAAAGGGAAAACTGTGACCATACAATGATAAAAACAACTGAAATCTTAAGGAAAATCCTTGAACGTGGAAACCAACCAACCCGCATAAACTGCAAACGTTACCCAGTCACATGGAAGTTGCAATAAAAAGAAAACAAAAACATAGAAAGAACAGCACCACATGAATCCGAGGGAACTGAAACTGCAACAAATTTCATAAACTGTTCCCCTCCCCAAATAAAGTAATGATACCAGCCTCAGCTGATACAACAACAAATAGTCATGAAGTGTCAAGGAGGATGGAAAGACCTAAGAAAGGAGAGCACTCACCAGACCTCCACTGGAAGAGTGCAGAGAGTACTGAGACCTTGGGAAGGCTTATTGACACCCAAATCCCAGAGAAGACCAATGGTCGTTACCAGCGAGAAATCAATGGTAAGTGGTGTTGCAATAACGCAAAGTCATTTGCAATAGTTATCGAAAGAGGTAGAGAGAATTGGAAATCTGGGGAGACTTGTTGTCATTCAGACTCCAAGGAAACACCACTGGTTATTATCAGTGAGCAATCACTGATGATGACCTGTGTGAGAACTCCGAGTGTGAAGGAGGAGGAAGGGGAGGAGGAGGAGGAGGAGGAGGAGGAGTTGATAATAATAATAATAATAATAATAATAATAATAATAATAATAATAATAATAATAATAATAATACCACCATCACCACCACCATCACCGTCACCGTAAATCTATTTTGTTTTCATTTTACTTCAGTAAGTTCTCAGAAATCAAGGGACCCTTTCTGGGGCTATCACTTGATTTCCACATAGATATCCGAATGTTCAATCAAGATTCTCTTCTACTTCTCAAACGTTGAGTTAGTAAAGCAGTGAACAACACCAATTTCCCTCCCCCCCCCCCAATTGACCACTTGATTATGTTATAGTTTATCTTTTTTGTTGTTTTTTCTGAATTTTGTTGGATTCTAGGATCAGAATTCATCTGGTCTGGTGGAGTATCGAGCTCCGTGCTGTTACTTAAGGTAACATCACTAGAAGGAGAGGCACCATTACTCATATGAGCCAGTGTATATTACCGGATTCCAGGACAAGTATTCATCTAGTCTGGTGGAGTATCCAGTTAAGTGCTGTTACTTGAGGTAACATCACTAGGAGAAGATACACCCTTCGTATGAGCCAGTGTATAGCCGATACTATGTTATTTTGAATATCTGGTCAGGGTTTACTTGTAGGGTGAAGTATCCTCATGTCAGGTTATTCTGACAGACCCTTGTACAGAGAGCCCGAAAACACCCAAGGATGGTGTCTAGTAGGTAAGTCAAACTCTACATTCTATTTTTTTTTTCATTTTACTTCAGTCGAAGTTCTGAGAAATCAAAGGGGCTCCTTCCTGGAGCTAATACTCCTTCCTGGAGCTATATGAGATACATAGATATTCGAATATTCCATTAAAGTTCTCATTTACCTGTCAAACGTTGAGTTAGTCAAGAAGTTAAGAACATTTATTCTATTTTTTGTTTCATTTTACTTCAGTCGAAGTTCTCAGAAATCAAGGGGACTTGATCTCTATATGGAATACATAGATATTAGAATATTCTATTAAAGTTCTCTTTTATCTCTCACATGTTGAGTTAGTAAAGAAGTTAAGAACATTAATTTTTCTCTCCTCAATTGACTAGTTAACTATGTTATAGTATATCTGTTTTGTGGTCTCTTGGTCTTACCGGATTCCAGGACAAGAATTCATCTAGTCTGGTGGAGTATCCAGCTAAGTGCTGTTACTTGAGGTAACATTACTAGGAGAAGGTGAACCATTCTCTGTATGAGCTAGCGTATAGCCTTGTTGAGAGGATCTTATTTTGGGCTTTGAATACTATGTTATTTTGAATATTTGGTCAGGGTTTACTTGTAGGGGAAGTATCCCCATGTCAGGTTATCCTGACAAACCCTTGTACAGAGAGACCGAAGACACACGAGGATGGTGTCTAGTAAGTAATTCAAACTCTACTGAATGCATGTGATAGTGTTATGTGAAATTAAATCATCATCATCATCATCATCATCATCATCATCATCATCATCATCATCATCATCATCCGATTTATTTTTAACAGGCCTTTAATTAGTCTTCTATAAGAGGGTGGGGCCTGTCTGTCAGTGTTGATCGAAGTATTCCTCTTCAGGCTCGGTGGTCACGAGGAACAAAGTTTGTAATCCCCAGGAACGCACGGTCGCGTTTACACAGTTTATCCCAAGAGAGGTTTGGTCTTCCAGCTTGCCGACTTCATGCGATGGACATGTCTCTGACACGACCGATCCAGCTGGAGCGTCGCTCGACATGACCAAGCCATCTCATCCTGCCCAGCTTAAGGACATCAGATATTTTTTTTATACCAAGCGTAGAGAGAAGAGTTTCGAGGAGAGGGTCGTCTTCTGGCTGACACGACAGATCCATCTAATCATGGCTCTTTTGTTGCGCTGGAGTCTCTTGGAAGTGAAAAATCAAATAAGTTAGTTATAGCAAGTTCTGATCATATGGAATGGACATCCTAATATTTTATTATCGGCATAAACAGAAAAACAGAAACCAACCCGAATTCAGTTCAACAACAAAATCTCAAACTGGGGCCATAAAAACCAGCTCCCAGAGACAGTCTAACAAAAAAGCGCAAAAAAGCCCAAAATGTTGATCATGTGGAGTACTCTCAACTACGTCGGGCAAACCACTGGTCAAACATATAAAAAGCATCACGCAACGCCAAAACTCTCTTTTCCTCTTTTCTCTTTTCCCTCTGCCTCTAGTACACTTAACAGAGAATACAAGTTTGGCTACCCTCGCCTTTGGGCGAGAGGTGCCAGCACGTCGGCTGACTACTAAACACACACACACACACACAAACACAAAGGCTTACACTCCTATCATTCTTCAACACACGCAACCTCACACTTCTGACAAAGACACACCCATACAAATGCCTAAACGACGTATCAACTCTATGCTCGTACGCATATTCCCACACTTCGACGTACTAATGCAAAGCCTCACACATGGCTACACTACGCACATACATACACATTCATAAATCACAGGCAATGAACATTTATCGTTTCTCTAACTGGACACTTGAAAGGAACACTTAATGCTCTGTAATTTGTAAATATATAAATATTTTGTGTTACTTTTAAACTACGTTTTATTCTTCCTTTTTAGTAATTTCGCGGGCGTTAGCAAAATTACGAATTTCTTGGTAAAAAAATGGTACATAACACAACATATATATAAAAAAAAAATGACAAGGGGGAAAGAAAAAATAAGAGGTTCGATAGAGTTAAAATAGAGTTTTATTAACATTAAAATGGGGCTGGCTGCTTTTAATTCCCAAAGCTGGGTTAATAACATTAACCCTGAGTAACCAAGATAAAATTTTAAAAAACTTAGACATGCAAAATTCACAAAAGAGTAAGATCGTTGGCACAACGAAATTGGAAACAAAATAATTCTTTTCTTTTTTATTCATATAAAACATTAAATAAAGACCAAAGAAGTCTTTTTATCAATTTAACACAGGGCATAACACAATAAAATAAAACTCAAAAATATACCCGATTATATCATATTGGTTGACGAAACGTCTCCGGCAAAGTCTGGGTTAGTTTTTTCTTTTATATTGAAATGTCCGTTTTAAATGTCCCTTTCTCTGTCTTCCTTTCATATTTTCATTCCAAAGGGCTCAATCTTTGAAATTACTTCATAAATGTTCTTCGATAATCTTTTCTTCATAACGTGTCCATTATCCAGAAACGTCCTTCATTAATCCATCCCTTCTAGGAAAGATATGTCTCTGTATAAATAGGGTCGTTCAAATACCCTGAATTTCAAATATATCGTTCTTACTCTAAGAACAAGTAGAAAATCATCCAAATATTTTACGTCCATTCACAAAATCGGACGGAGACCACTCTGAAACGAACCTCACCCTCGGCTGTCAAGCTGGTACTAAATCAAAAAGTGCGCCCAAAGACTCTGGAAGACACCGGACATGACGTCACCTCTAGACTTTATTACATCGATGATGATGCTGGAAGGAAAGCAAGACGGGAACACGACACACAACCCAGACAAAAAAACCTTGACCTACATTACGTGCAGTGGCAATATGTTGACCCCCCTCCTCCATGCCCAAAATAGAAATAAATTTCCGAAACCTTCAACTTATGCATGCCTTATCCTTAATTCAACTTTCATTCATGTTTTTCATGTTTTATTTGTTTTTACTCTTTTAAATATTTTTTACACAATCTAATGTAAGCGTGCATATTCTCTAAGACACAATATCTTACTAAGCTAAGGTCCGTGCTCCTACAGTCATATTCGCAAAATCCAATATGGAGTGAAATTTCGAAAGGGATTGCAAGGGAGAAAAGTTTGAAATTATAGTTCTAACAAAGTAAGATAACATAACTCCACTACGACGCCCTTTATTAAAATGAAATTAAATAAAAGGCATTCATGGACAATAAACTCCTATCGAAAAGAGGAGATAATACCTAGGAGGATGGCGTCCTGAGACCAAGCAGAACAGATAATAACTTTGATCCGGCCAGTATGCCCGAAAGCCCCTATGCCAGATACCTTATTTATCTACTTCCCACGGAGCAGAATGTGACACAAGGTCGGAAAGTGGGAGTTGAGAAGTCAGCACTCTAGAGGAAGAGTACTTAGGGGACTTTTAAAAATTGCCTGGGCAGCCCCGTCGGCATTCCCCGGTAGGGGCGCCTCAGACAGTAAGCAATAAACTTACTCCTCCCCAAAGAGGGGAGGCAAAGCCTGGGAGGGTGGATCTCCTAGAACTGCACAGGACAGATCCATAGACCGGCGTAAATCAAGCCCCGAAGGCCAATACTATACCAGTCTATGGGGTGCAGTATCCATCGGAACAGATACTACACTTTGATCTTGGCCAAAAGGCCACGAATCCCACGAGTCATTTATATAGAAAGAAAAGTGCATTCATTCCGGTTACGTCGTGATTTAACCGGGCAGGAAGTACTGGCTCTGCTTATAGATTCGACTTTTTTTTTTAAAAGAAGAAAGAAAATACCCCCTATAAAAAGTTAAAAAATACGTTTTAAACATGAAACTATTGATATTTTTATTTTAAAATTCCCGTGTAAGACATTTTAAATATTTATACGAAACTGTCCTAATAGTGACTCTGCATGAAACTGACAGACGGAATTTTACCTCGAAGTTGGCAATGTTTTTTTTTTGTTAGATTCCACTACTTTTTAGGCTGTCATGTGTTTTAGCGGATTAATTCCTGTCTATCGTGGATTTCATCCTGCATAATATTAATTTGTAAGTATAGGTCATTTTTATTTTATACATAATCGTTATTATTTTATATTGTGAACCATTTAATCTTTTTGTTTTTTTGTAGCGTTTCTTATGTCCTTAAACTGGGGGATCGATTTTTAATCTTATGTTGCTTGTAAATTAATCCCTGTCTTTGTGGACAATTATCGAATATTTTAAAAGTTGATTTCGTTTGTGGACACCGACGAGTCCTTCGTTTTCAAGACGGAATATAAAATATAAAATTCCAAATTTTAAAAAAAAAGTATTTTTTCATTTTTCTATGTTTAAAGTTCTGGGTATTTATTTCTTAAGAAAAAAAAATAGCAACAAAAAAGAAAAACAACAAAAACCCTCATTCATTATAAACTTTATTTTGTCTAGTAGTAAAATTAAGTCCAACTTGTTACATTTTTACTAGCCATAGAGTCTTTGACTTTAAGGTTGTGTTATCTTTCATACCAAGTCGAGGTACGTCCTCGACAATCAGCCCGACAGTGTCTAGGCCATTTGAGTTAGGTGACCTTTTTTTTCTGTCGGGCTGAGGTATAGTTCTGTGCAGTTCTAGAAAGTCCACCTTCCCAGGCTTTATCTCTTTGAGAAGGGATTGGTTTAATGATAATCGCCCGAGCCGTCTCTACCAGGGAATGCCGACGGGGCTGCTCAGGCATCTTTTTGTAAGCCAGAATGCTTCGCTTCTTGGGCGCTGGCTTTTCAAACCGACCTTGTGTCACATCTTCCTGCGGTGAGAAGGAAGTGATTACTAACTTTTTACATTTTTTAAGCATTTTTGAATACTTTTTTTTTTTTTATATATATTTATAAAAACCGGGTAAAATTTTACCTTTTGCCCCCACACTGTCAATAGAAAAATAAAATTGAAATTCTATTTGTCATGCGATTACACGTCAACACCTTGGAAAATTAAAACACACATATATATATATATATATATATATATATATATATATATATATAACTTCAGACTTTAAAGTGGAGATTCACTTTATAAATAAATTGAACGTAAAATGGTCACGCACTTTCTAACCAGAAAACATAGATCAGTCAGTCACCCAGTTCTTGATTTTTGGTAAATTTGTAGATTAACACCCTCAGCTACCACCACCCCGCCCCGTAAAAAATAAGATTCTACTTTTTTAGGCGATTATGTGTGATCCCTCTGAAAAACTTGTCGGAAAGAAAACAAAAACAAAACAAAAGGCAATTAAGTCGAACTTAGAGTTAATTGTAGAAAACTGCCCGAAAAAGTAAGAAAGTTCCAGAAATGGAGGATTATTTTACGTTAAATCTATATCCAAAACCGCCTGCTCTAAATGTTAAAATAAGGTCGTAAAACCACACTTAATAGTTAAAAAAAAAAAAAAAAAAGAGTAGCCCCACCTGGGTGTTCCCCACATTAAAAACCGACATTGTGTCTAACTCTGACCTCGTGGGGAGACAAGTAAATAGAAACTCTTCATCCCATAAAAGTACATCTTGCCAAGGACAATTGTGTTGTTTTTATTTTTGTTTGTGAGCGTTGTTTTCATTCTGTGTCGTTTCCGTTCGGCTGTTGCCATAACTTATTACTGGATTTTACCGAGCTTGAGAACAGGTGTTATTCTTACTAATTGGGGGTACGTCATCGACAATCAGTCCGGCAGTGACTGTAGCTTTCTGATTGAGGTATGGTCTTGTTCAGTTTCAGGACGTCCACTCTTTTTCGGCGATGGGTTCGGTAGAGAATTTAATTCTAATGCGTTTGCTTTAAATTATTTGTTGCCGTTTTAATTTTGTATTTACGAGGTATTTCGACACTGTTAATGACACAAGTGAATAGACAGAAGATAAAAATGACACAAGTGAATAGACAGAAGATAAAAATGACACAAGAAAAATATACATGAAAATCTCACAATGAGTTTAAAATGTGATATACAATTCTAAATTTATAAATGCGTAAGTTAAATTTATTAAGAAGCAAAAGAAAACTTTAAATTAATTTAAAGTTTTCTTTTACTTCTTAATAAATTTCTCCCCCCCACCCACCCCCAATATTAAATAAATAAAACACACGAATGCTGACTTTTTTAATGAAGAACTCCTACTCTTTAGGAAAGGGGGTATTTTCCCTTTCATTTGGCGTTAATTCCTATTTCAGTCACGTAAATTATTTAAAGGGAAATAAGTTTCGGCATTACTCATAATGAACTTATATATTTTTTACTTAAACCATGTTTTAGTAAAAAAACAAAACAAAAGTAAACATTAAAAACCCTAAGTTATATCAATTTTCATCGTACACGTGAAACGCCAAAATAAAAATTAGATCGGAAAAATATAATCTCCATCTAAACAAGTCAAGACGCTAGCTAAGGAAGAACGATTACTCACGGTTATAAACATGTCTTTTTTTTTATTAAAAAATATGAAAGGAAGTTATCGTTCTTCCTTAGCTTGCATATTTCTTTTTGATTATAAAGATGGCGACTATATTTTTCAGTCCGCTTTACATTTCGACGTTTTACGTCTACAATAAAACTTGCCATACCATACTCGCAGGCATTACTTTCTCCTTTTATGGGGTGATACTCCCAGGTATTACCTCCTCTAGGAGTCGGTATTTCTGACCAGGCATAACCACATCCTTTTTTTTGGTGTGTGTGTGTGTGGGGGGGGGGGGATACTCCGACGCTTTATCTTTTCCTTTGAGGGGTTTGTGTAGTATATTTTCATTCCTCATAATACATTCCTCCCGGGCATTACTTTTTCTTTGGAAGGGGGACAGTATAATATATATTCATTCCTCACGATATCATCGTCGCAGGATGACTTTCTCCCTTTTTAAGGGGGTCGGGGTAGTTTACTATCTATTCTGTTTCATGATATCATCCTCCCAGGCATTAACTCCTCTTTTGGGGGAGGGGTAGTGTTCGTTCGTCATGATATAATCCTCTTAATCATTACCTCTTCCTTTTTATTTTATTTGGGGGGGGGGGGGCTAGGCTGCCTATCTCATCACAACAAAGATTAAGAATGGAATGAAATGATTGAATACGTTTGTATTGCATTGCTCAAATCATGAATAGACGATTTAATATTCTGATAACAACTCGATTAAATGTCACTTTAAGTGTTTTGTTTATTTCGTTTAAAAGCTAATTGCTTTTTGTACAAATCTCACGTTTATGTGATTACAAAAAGGAATTGTACGAACAAGATGGAAACGGTAGAGGTCTTGGACTGCCAAAAGTGTTCAAGTTGGTAAAGGATAGGCATCCAGCCGTAAAATTGCCTTAAATACAATGTCTAGTCGAAATACAGCAGGAAAAAAGAAAGGCAGTGCCAGTAGCACTAATGCTGCTGGTAATGTCTTGGGCTTTGTAGATCCCAGGATGCGTGGATCTTCAGGGCCTATGGATTCCATCAAGCCTTGCCAAAGACAGGAGTGGAGAGGAAGACTTAGATTTCGAGACTAGACAATCAGGCCCCACCCTCATCAGAGGATTAATTGTGGCCTGATTCAACAAATAAACCGGTTGATGATGATGATGAAGCAATATCACCTGACGCGATTAAAAAAAAAATTTGTCCAACTTCCGACTCAAAAAAAATTGACTCTCAACTCGAAGTTTTCACTTCGAAAAATGTTACTTTTATTTTTTAGTAATTTAATCAGCAACCTAATATAGGGCTCCCTCACCTATCGCCGTTTATTCCAGACTCACTTGCGATAGGTGAACTTCCATGAACTTGCAACCATATCTATATAATATATAAAGCAAAGTTGTTTCTCTCTTCTTTTTAAATTTTCTTATCTTTCCGTTTTTGCTGGAAATGGGGCATCCTACTGGATGCCAGACATTCACCGGCTATTTCAGACACTCCAGCCTAGAGATCTTTTTAATATTCTAACCGTCCCTTTATGTGCAATTGTGGGTATCTTTTACAATAATCCGCAGAGTCGCAAACGGGGTCCAAAAACGAACGAGAACGGGGTAAAAAAAATAAATATGCAACAAGTGAAGGTGACCTACGTCGAGAATAGATATTTTCCTACTTACCTATGACATTTGTTTGTATTTTTACGTAGTATAAATGGGTTTTTATTAGATGTAAACAAAAAATTATTTTTGGGGGGGGGGGCACGGATTGCCGATCCTTATCCTCGTTACGATACCCCCCCCCTCATCTTGTCCAATGTTCGTGTGACAAAAATATTGATTTCTAATAAATAGCAGTTGGAACGGCTTAAAAATACAAACAAATGTCACAGATAAGTTGGAAAATAACTTTTATCGGCTACAGTTACTTTTATTTGTTGTATATTTGTTTTTTTAGCGTTTTCACTCTGCGGATTATTGTAAAAGATACCGGCAATTGTTTGTATTTCTCTTGCACTCGGTTCACCGGGTATATTCGCCAGATAGCTTTTGGAATTCTTTTTCATTAGTCCTGTTGCTCCTGTATGTGTGTCGCGGTATCACAGTTAAACGCTTGACCTAAGAGCCAAACTAACCGCAGATTTGGAATCGGCACGTTCGGTCCGATGTCCTTATCGATATCAGAAGTTCGAGAATCTTTTTTTAAACTCATTATTCAGAATTAAAAGTATGTAAAAATAACATAAATGTTCCGACATTTTTAGCTTATTTTTTAGCTGATCGAACAACATCTAATAATTGTTTATACTTTTCACGTCAAATTATCATGCGTATTTGACGTATTGTTTATTCTGCAGAGAAAACATTTTTTTTGTTAATAATGGATAAAAAATATTTGGTAAATATTCACTAATATTTATTTTTTTAGACAATCGAACTATTTAAAATCTATGCGGAGAGGTAAAACAGATTTTTACCTTCACCAAACTCATTTAAGTAGGTTAAAAAGACCAACTATTTTCGTTTGATTGATGACCTTGTGGGTGAAGTGTTCACCTTTAGTTCCAATATTTTATGCCACAGTGGATTCAAATTTCACACTTTTTTTGCTATAGCTCACATTCCAGTTATTTCCTCGGCGATATCAATTTATTTATTTATTTGTTTGTCATGCCTCCTTGGGCATCTCCCCTTTAACTATCTTCTCAATTCAACTGTTAAAAAAAGGGAAAAAATTAAACTCATAGTACAGTATCGATATCCAGATCAAATTCTGTTAAATATTTCATTTGACAACTCCCAAAAATGCCCCCTCAATTTGTCCCTCCTACCACTTTCTCTGAATTCATCCAACCTCATCTTAAACTGATCCACGTTATTGCTGTTCTTAATCTGATCTGGCAACTTATTCCAAAAACATATTACTCTGTGAGCAAAAAAATTTAACTGGTTAACAGATCTAGTTTTTGAAAACTGCCTTGACAATAACCTTCCAGATCTAGGAGAAATACTAAAAAAATGCCCACCATAGTTAGAAATGCCATTTATTATCTTGAAAGTCTCAATCATATCACCTCTCATTCTTCTCTCCAGCAAAGTAGTCAATCCTAATTTGTCCAATCTCTCCCTGTAACTGCACTCCTTTACTTTACTTATTAGTTTTGTCACTCTTCTTTGTACGCCTTATAGATTCAATATTACATTCCAATTTCCATATCTAGTCCTTGGAGCCCAGGCTTGGGTGCAGTATTCTATATGAGGTCTTATTAGAGCTTTATATATCCTTAACACAACATTTGTCTCCCTCGAAATAATATTCCTAACCATCCACCCGATCATTCTATTTGCCCTCGATACAATGGTCAAAGTATGATTATTTGCCTTAAATGTATTATTAAACTCCACTCCCAAATCGCACTCTCCATCTACTCCTTTGATTTCTCTGTTGTTTAATTCAACTCCAACATTTCTAGATCCTACAATGATGTGTGAATGAGTGGAAATGTAAAGTTACTTAGATAGTCTCAATGGTGGCGACATGCCACTTGGAGAAAATATGAACAGTCATCATAAAACTGAATATTTTTTGTTTTTAATAAAAAATGGATGAAAACTATTTAATAGGTCTTAACTTTTAATCTTCAATTCAAGAAAAATTGAGAAATCCGGCATAGACAGGTACTTTAACTAATTTAAACGTATATAAAGTATAAATATTTGATATTCACTTTATAATTTTAGCTGCACACGTGGCAACCATTGTTTGTCTTATCAACGAATAGGATGTGTGTTGGAAAAGAAAGATAGAGGGAAATAGTTGGTTAACATTTATGTAAATGCATGAACGATCACAACAAATAGCATCTAGGAAAAATAAATAACAAACAAAAAATACAATGTTTCATGACAATACAAAAATGCATGTGTTTTTAGATAAACATAAGAGTGAATATTGATTTGCTCCTCTCCAGGAGTTAGGCACAAGGCAGGTTTTTATCTTACTCCCACAAGTAAGATGTGACCCAAGGTTGGGTCGGGAAAGTGAGGTTTAAAAATTGCCTAGGCAGCCCCGTCGGCATTCCTCGGTAGGGGCGCCTCAGGCAGTAAGCAATAAACTTACTCCTCCCCAAAGAGGGGAGGCAAAGCCTGGGAAGGTGGACCTCCCAGAACTGCACAGGACAGACCCATAGACCGGTGTAAATCAAGCCCCGAAGGCCAAGACAATACCAGTCTATGGGGGTGCAGTATCCATCGGAACAGATACTACACTTTGATCTTAGCCAAAAGGCCAAGAGTGAATAAATGTAAAGTTATTTACTTAGTCTCAATGGTGACAACGTCCACGTAGAGAACATATGAACACAGTTATATGGTTCCTTGACCATTGTCTGAGAGTCTGTTGACTCAATTAGAAAAATAACTCTGACAAGGCCTGTTTAGGTTTGAAAAGCGTGCTAAGAGCAGTGCGTACAACAACTGACCAATTTGGATGTCATGCCAATAAGAGACAGTCTCATTGGGACACAAGAGTACCAAATCTCGCGAGTGTAGCACCCTCTAGCGCTAGAACCAATTATTTTAAAGGGAGATTTCTTTTAGAGATAATTCTCGGCCCAACCGTTATAAAGCATCCACACACATTTATTTACTTTCCGACCACATTTATTTACTTAGTTATTTAAAAAAATGTTTTTTTAATTTCATCAGAATTATGACTTCATAGGGAGGCAAAGCCTAAGATCAGAAATATTCATATTTTTTTAGCAATGTGTAAAAGAGGGCATGGCTTATACAAACTATATATTTTTAAACGGATTTATCATAATATCTGATTATTTGTTTCAGTTAAAATTTGATTGTGTTTAAAAGATAATAGCCTAAAGTCAATCTTTAAAAAAAAAATGTATTTTTACGTCTGAAAATAAATATTAGAATAAAAACTACTGACGGCAGCTAAACACACATAAATTCAGTTAAATTTGAAATTTTAAGAAATAAATTTTAAAATTTCTTGAAAGATAAATATCACTTTTCCGGAACTATTTCAAAGATACTGAATTTATTTTTAAAAATTACTTTCTACTAAAAATTGCATAATTATCCAAAAAATTAACATTTTATATTACAACTCTGTCATTTTAAGAGTTAATAAAATGTTTACTGAGATTTCAGCAATAACTATAACCGCAATAATATTTCATTTTATTATTTTTAATTTTATATGGAAGATCTGATTTTTTAATAGCCCGGTGCACTTAATTATATGTAACAAGTTTTGTTTTTATATCGTCTGCTGCCCTCAAATTGTTTGTTTTTTTTTTTTTTGCTTTCTGACTGTCTGCATTATTTGAATTTTCTGTCCGGTCTGTAACTCGTTTACGGAAAATTAAATATTTAAACAATAAAAAAGAATTGATTAAAAAATGAAGCAATTGCATTATTGGAATTATTCTTAAATGTATTGTTTGGTAGTTTGGTAGTTTTGTTTTACGGCATATCAACCCTTTTTGGGTTATTTAATGCCGAATCTGGTCTTGTTTTCTTCTCTTTTTTGTTTCTTTCCCCTTTTAATATCTGTTTCTATTTAACCCATAGTTGGGACCCTAACAGGTACTACCACTCCGGGTCAGGGTGGACCTGGGAGCAATGGTAATTAAGAGGAGGCTCCACATTCCCCAAAGTCTGTAAGCCGGATCTCACCATCAGATGTAGTTTAAGGTCATATCCAGGACCGGGAGTAGGGTAGGAAAAATAAAAATAAAAAAGGGGAGGGAGAAAGGGAGAGGGGCTGTTGTTTTTGTTTTTGGTTTTGTAGAACATAATTAAGTTTTACAAACAAAAAAAAAAAAAAAAAAAAAAAAACGTCAATGTAGGTGAATTTCGTCTCAGGGAGCCACAGGGCAGCCTGATCTGGTATCACCAGTTAAATGTATTGTAATGATAATTAATTTTCTTTATCTTAAAATTAAAGCGATAAAAAAAAATAAATTCAATTCGATGACTCAACTGGTAATTTTATTATCTATCATAAAAAAAGCTAAAACAATTATTTATTAATTATTAAATAGAATGCAAATTTGAAAGAAAATGATTATTTATTAATGAAAAAAATACAAACTTTTCTTTTTTTCTTTCAAATGATGTAGATTTGTCTCGTGAAAGTGAAACTGATGCGTTTGTTGGATCTCTGAAAACCTCGAGTGAAATTCCCGTCTGTTTATGTACCCTAATCCTAACCCTAACCAATGTCCTTACGTAGTATTTGAAGTAAAATGTTTGTAAAATTTAGTCCAAAATTCAATTTTTTTTTTGAATAGCTCACTGTCTCAATTTTATCCATTTTAATTTTGTTTTTCATGAACACAAACAAAATTTCTTACGCTGATGACTGCTTTTTCATATGCAAAATTGCATCGTAAAAGTACAAGTAAAATGTTATTATAAAAATATCATAATATTTATGAGATTAAATAAACAATTCTTTATTAAATTATGGTATCGTTAATTCGATAAATGATCTTAGTTATATTGGTTTTATTAACACAGAATATAGGGGCTTTTTTCATATAATCACTATATTTTAAAATATTTTTTTATTGGTAACATCTATGGTGCTTTATTTTCATAAAATAAAAATTAAAATTCATTTGTTTTGTTTTTAGTACACTAACATATAACTTTAGTTGAGGTATTTTTTATACACACGAAATAATACATTTTCACTAAGTTTCCTAATAAAATAATGGGATCGTTATTTTCTGTGATCATTAAATAATAAATACTGAAAGATTTATTTAAATTGGTTGATTTCCTGAAATTTTGTGAATTTTTAATGAGATTAGAGGCCAAATTAAAAAAAAAATTTTTTTTTTTTTTTTGTGATTAGCCATTCATTTTGCTCATACCTATTTTTTTAACTTTAATTTTTGTTTTTTATTACTATTCTAAAATGTTATTTTTAGTATAATTTACTTAAAAATAATTAAAATAATAATTTGGAATTTTTGAAAATACAGTTATATAGCGAAAAATCTGCAATATAAAATTATGTACGATATATTTATTCATTAAAATTCAGATAATTTTTTTTAATAAATTAGGCACAAGGCCATGCCATAGGAAGATTGGGGGAGGGTCGACAGTCTTGCTGATATATATCTACTCTTAACTAGTCACGGTCACGACAATATCACATTTACTCTATGGCCTAACCTACTTAAAATAGCCCCAATGGTTTGATGATTTTTATTCACAAAAAAGTATATACAATTTGAAGAAAAATGGAGTGGGGCAGCTAAAAGCACCCAAAAAGAAAATTATAAATTATGTACGGTTTGGAAATCCCAATTTAGTGGATCCTTGAAATATAGCAAGAGATCACTTATAAAAAATCCATATTATTTTTTTAAATCGTCCATTTTAGGAGGAGGAGGGGGAGACTCAAATACTTATAAATTCTTAGAATATCAGTGCATTTTGATAAACAAATAGTTTTTATTTTATTAATTTTAAATTTTACTTCTGTGCTCTGTGTTGTATTTTAACCTTATGCTATACATGTAGAAAACCAAGTCGCCGTCATTATTACAAAAACACTTGAAAGTTCACAATTATGATGCATACCTTGTTAGCTGCTTGTTCTTGTATGCACCTTTTCATGATCCTTCCAGACTTGGCTTGTCGTTCTGAAATCAAAGCTCCTAATTTATATTTTCAAAAAGGACTAAGTCAAGCAAAACTGTTGGAAGAAAGAGAAGTTTATTCGACTTGATCTTTGTTCCAAATCACTAACCCGTGTGGGGGGGGGGGAGACAGAGAGATCAATAATCTCTGTTTAATCATATCTTCTCAGCACATTTCAATTTAACATGTTCACAAATGACGTGCTTCAAGAAACTAACCCCCTCCCTTTTCCACTCTCTTTTAACGGTGTGACGTCATATCCGTTTCTATCAATTCCCACATCCCCAGTAAATCTAACCTACAGTTCAGCAAGCTGACCCCGACTAAACTTTCATTTCCTGTTATTCTCAACTAACCAATTTATATACTAGTGTGTTTACTTGTCCAATATTTAACACCTGTACAAAGTTGTGTCTGGATGGTTTGCAGAAATTGTTGACTCGTTTTGCCATCTTGGCGGTATGATCTAAGTTTGATCTTGCGTGTACGGACTGCACGAGGCAAGTTTTGTGAGCTTCTCTCCCTCTTAAACTGTCGTTCACTCTCACTTATTACTCGGGGTGGAGTTTACAACAGCTATGTCCATAGTAGTGATGGGACAATTCCGATACAATTGTCGATTCTGATTCTAAAAGCGCCTAATCGCCTAAAAAAGTAGAATTTCATTGGGGGTGGGATTTAACGGAGAGTCCTCGTCTACTTTTAAATGTAGATATGTTTCTTTTTAATTTGACAAACTTTTTCATGTATTTTATCCAAGATTTTCATAAACTCATTTTGAGATTTTCATCTTTATTTTTCACTTGTGCCATTTTTTCTTCTTTTTTTTTTATCCACTTGTGCCATTTTTATTGGACCATTTTTACCTAAATTCGGTACTATGATCTATAGATTTTAGTTTTACTGGTAGTTTTAAAATCAATAAATAGTTATCATTTTATCAATAGTACTAGCAATGGAAAATTATGTTTAAAATAAAATTAAAAGAATCGTTTTTGGAATCGGAAATTAGGCTAAAAATTTTCCGATTCCGATTAATTGTCCGAACACTAGTCCATAGTACCATGTTACGTGTGAGTGAATGCTGGGCTCCCACTAGCTCGGTCTTTCTGAGGATGCAGATGAATGACATAGCTATGGTTCGGTGGATTTGTGGTGTGCATTTTGACGACAGTTAGTTCTGACTCTCTGCTATTAAGGCTGAAAGTGCCCAGACTGCAGTCAACTCTGCATTGCAACTGCCTACGGTGGTATGAACATCATCATCATCATCAACCGGTTTATTTGTTGAATCAGGCCACAATTAATCCTCTGATGAGGGTGGGGCCTGATTGTCTAGTCTCGAAATCTAAGTCTTCCTCTCCACTCCTGTCTTTGGCAAGGTTTGATGGAATCCATACCCATGGCCTTCCTATCACGTTTGACTACGTCCTCCCAAGTCAACTTGGGTCTGCCAGTGGTGATGTTCTCTGCTGGCACATTCAACTTTCGGACTTTAGCAATCCAGCCATCGCTACGCTCAATGTGACCCAACCAACGCAGTCTGTTCTTCCGCATGATGTCCGTAAGGCTTTTCAAGTCGACCTGTGAGAGATGTTAAATGAATCTCTGGTTGGATAAACAGATGTACACACATTTCAGTTAAGGGTAAGCGAGGAAAAGGCAGGCCGAGAAAGACTTGGAATGACTCGGTGAAAGATGATCTCAAGGAATGGCACATCAAAACCAACGTAAATGATAGTTTCAGTAGTTATGGTTAACGTGCAACTCACATCTGATGTGATCATACGTTAAAAGAAGAATATGAATATGTGTGTTGCAATGTTGATGAAACTATGGCAGCATAAAACGCTCACTATTTTAACGGTTAGGATTTTATTTACTTGCCTTCTCACAGGAGGACAGTTAGACACAAGGTCAGCATTTAATATAAAGAATCATGCTTCCCAAAAAGGGGCATTCTGGACTGGAGACAAAAGTAACCTGTATATTTCTGTTATCACTCCTTCAAAAATAAGGTCACCTACGGCAATAAACTAAACCCCCTTCTCTCCTCCCCCCCAATCTAAAGAAGGTAATTCATTTTTTTTTTATGGACTAACGAGTAGTCATCGCTTATCAAGGCCCAAGGGTCACTAGAGGACAAGTGTTAATGAGTTCGTCAGGTGGATAGTGAGACAACACCATGAGGATTGGTAACGATGGTTGAAACTGGTCAGAATTTGATTATTTAAGAGGACGGCTCAACTAGAATTTGTTAACATTGGGCTGTAGAAAGACCATGTTGTAGTCAGCTTGAAAGCAGCCCCATGGTATTGTGTTCCACAGATAAGCAGTTGGAAAGAAACTTTGCTCATGGAAGTTCCGTTTAGTTTTAGGTAGACAGAGGAAAAAAGGAAAATTATTTACAGTGGTGTAACTAGATGAGTCCTTGTTGTGAATGTTTTACAAGGGGGAAGCATAGATTGGAGCTCAGCCGAACACCTACCATGAAAATAACGATAGAATAAAGAAAGACTAGCAACCTCTCCTCTGTAGGGAAGAGAAGAGGACATTCCCTCACTAGATTTCAAAGTCATTTTTGTACTTTGTCAAGGCATGAAAGGCTGCTGTGAGCGGCACTTCCCTAGATGTGGCAATACTATTCCATCTTAGGAAGTACAGGGTGTTTCAAAAGTCTTGGGAACATTTTAATTTTTAATAACTTGTAATGTTCCCAAGACTTTTGAAACACCCTGTATTTGACTCTTATACAGATAGAGGGTTGCGTCAGGAGTGAGATACTTTCTGGAGGAGTAGAATGATCCATTCATTTTTCCAGTGATCTTAGCAACAGATTTAATGTAAGTCTTTCTATTTCATGTCTGAGCCATTTATTTCAATTGAGGATGAGGATCCGAGCGTCGGTGGCGAAAGGAGAGAAGCTTGATGTTAGACCTATTAAAAGTAACCAACCAATTTTTCCCCATTGCACCACGTGTTCCAAGTCAGAAGAGAGAATCAGAAAGATCTTCGAAGTGTTGCCAAAGAATAATTGTATCATCTTCATAAATTTCAACGAATGATCTTAGGAAAAGGGTTGCGCCCAGAATGGATCCTTGAGGCACACTGGCATTGATACTATGTGCGACAGACTTCTGGCCATCCAAAACTACTTTTATAAACCTATCCGAAAGAAAGGATTCAATGGTTGAGAAGACATTTCCAGATATTCCATATCTAGCAAGCTTGTGAAGTAAACATTTGTGAAAAACCCTATCAAAGACCTTTGATATGTCAAGAGCTGTTGCTCTAGAAACGAAGTCCCCGTCAATAGATTCACTAATCATGTGTGATATTACATCAATTGTTGATCTTGCAGGACGAAATCCATATTGCTTGTCACTGTAAATGTTTTTTTTTTTGCTGAGGTGGTTGACAACTTCTTGATTTATAATAGATGGAAGCAACTTAGTCATGACGCACAGGAGACTGATTGGTCTGTACTGAAATGCAAAAGACCAATTTCCAGTATTTTTAAATGCTGCGCAGACTGAAGTTTTCCTAGGTGACGGGAAGCATTTCTCCTTTAAGCAATGATTGAACAGCTTTGTAAGAATAGGAGTTAGTTCCGGTTTCAGCTTTTTAAGCACAATGATTGGAATGTTGTCAGAACCAATTGTTTTGCTGGCATCAAGGTTCATGGGAAGAGAGTCTCCTTAAAATGCACCTACAGGTCAAATATAGTATTTTCTTTTCTTTTTTTTTTACTTAAGCCACCACTCGAGGATAAAGGTTGACTTATGGTGATAGTTTATGACAAGTGTTTATTGACATTAAATTTGAAAAGGACCATGTTGTAGCCCTCAGGGAAGCAATCTTGTAGAAACGTGTTCTACAGATGGGAAGTTCTTGAAAAGAAAATGTTCATAGAAATTCCGTTTGATATTAGGCCCACAGAGGAAGAAAAGAAAGTGATTTGCAGTTGTGGTAGAAAGACGAATTCTTCCTGTGAAAGTTTTACAAAATGGAACTAGTAATTGAAGCTCAATACTTTCCATGGAAATAACAAGAGAGTAGAGAAAGACAAGCAACGTTTGTTCTTTGAGAAAGGGGCTATAGTGAAGGGAAGAGATTAACCCTCACTAGATTGTGAAATCGATTTTGAACTCTTCCAAGTTCAGAAAGCGTGCCCTAATTGGCACCTCCCCAGATGTGGCAGCGGTCTGATTCTTGTAAAGAGAGAAGACTGCATCAGGTGGTAAATACTTCCTGGAGCGGTAAAACGATCCAACTATCTTGACAGCGACCATAGAAACCGACTGAATATATATTTTAGATTTAGAGTGATAGTCAGTTCTTAGAGCTTATTAAACAAGGGGCTTCATTTGAACCGGGGCAAAGAAAGGCTCCAAGCGTTGGTAGTGAAAGGAGAGAAACTTTGTTTTAAAGGTTTTAAAAGTAACAAGACACTTTCCTGCATTGCACCACATGCTCAGGATTTGAAAAGAGAATCAGTAAGATCACCAGTACTCTTTGAAGTGCTGCCATAAACAGTTGTGTCGTCTACATAGATGTCAATGAATGATCTCAAAATGATTTGGAAGATCATAATGGAAATCTGGAAGAGGGGGGGAGTGGAGAAAAGGGGACAGAGATAGATAGAAAGGGGAATAAAAGAGAGAGAGGGGTTTTAAAAGAAAGACGTTGCACACACTTTTTAACTCTTCTATTTTGTTGTTCATGCTCCCGGGTAACGCCGGGTAGCCATGCTAATAAAATAATAGAACACATTTTTCCTGACGGGGTTATTGTAAAGAAACTCCTTAAAACCTTGTTGAATAACATAGCTGATGGGGAAAATATTTTCCAATGGATTAGTTTTTTTTAATTTATTGAATGACTACAAATATTGACAATTGTTACTAATAGGGTCCTAGATTATTTTCATGAAAAAAGAAGAGAGGTAACCGTAAAATTTCGAGTTTATTTCTTAGCACGTAGAAAATGTCAACCAAAGTCCCAGGTGGGATTTACTTTTCACTCCAGCAAAATGTGGCACAAGGCCGGTAGGTGGAGAAAACCAGCTCCCCCAAGGGGTCACTCTGGTTAGGTAAAAAAATAACTGAGAACAGACCCATCAGCATTTCCTGATAAGGGTGTGTCTGGCAGTTGGCGATAAACCAACCCTCACTCCCAAAGAAGGAGGTAATGCCTGAGAGGGTGCATCTCCTAGGACTGAGTCGGACCATATCTCATCCCCAAAAAGGGGCTGATGGTTCAGGATAGCCCTTAGGTTGCCAGAATGATGCCATGGCAGACATCAACTTGTCTGAAAAAGTTGGTTGAGTCCCAGATAATATCTACTTGAAAATTACTGCATTGATCGTTACGATTCAGAACTGTTTTCATCTTATAATGCCCACTCTCTCACACAAGACATCATCTATGACTCGTCCATGATTGTATTTTTTTTTTTTACTGTGCTGTTCGATGACTCAAAAAAATAGGTGTACATTTTTTACATGCTAAGAAATAAATTTGAAATTTTTCACTTACCTCCCTTTTTAACATTAAAATAATTTTGGTGTTTAGTCTTAACAATTGCCCAAATAATTTCTGTAAATTAAACAGAAAATGACTGGAATGTTTTTTCACAGTTGTGTGTGTATGGGTGTTTGTTTGTTTTGCTTTATAAGCCTTTTTTTGTTTGTTTTGTTACTGTCTTCTCAAAGAAATACTGCTTCGATATGACCTGGTCATTAATCAGCAGGCTAGTATCAAAGTGTAGAATCTGTTCTTTTCAGTCTTAGGAGGTCAGACACCCCAACCCGACATTACCTTCTCTGAAAAGAGAAGATGGGTATATCATGATTGGACCGACCAGGATATTTTTGTACACATCTAGAAGTTCTTCCGTTTTTGGGGAGCTAGATTCTGACCATATGTCTGACGCTGTGGGAGACATTTGACCAAACTATTGTTTATCCTTAGATTATTAGCAAACATGAACCATAATATTAGACTTTGGTCTATAAATAAATATCCCAAACCAACATTTTATTTCTATTATATCTAAAACCTTCTAATGTGGTCTTTACAAAATACAAACAATGATACCAAATTTATTTTCGTAGCACAATTAACCACTGAACTATGACCGTTCAAAGTTTGTTGGAAATTAGAAAATTTGCTGTGGTGTTGTGTGCTATTGGTCCAAAAGCCAATTTTCACACTGTATAACTAAAAAGGCAGGCTTTGAACAAATAAAAAATCCTTACAAATCTAATGTCATCTTGTGGTAAATGAAAATTAATCCCAATGGAAGCAATAATTATTAAGTCAAACCAGCCTAAACATTGGGCAAAATCCCATTACCTCTTGAAAAAAACGTACAAAAATGACATGCAACTTTGACTGTTCATATTAGATTCATTTCAACAGCTAGCACAGTGAATCTTCATAATATGATACATAGCACAGTGAAGATCAAGCTAGATTTTCTTTTAATAGTAAATCAATAAAAAAAAAAACTCAGTAAACCCACAATTAAGTAATAGGGTAAAAATTTCATTCATAAAAGTTTTCAACTTGTATTTTTTGTGAAAGACAACTTAAAACGCTATATTAAGCCCACCATATTGACGAGTGGCATTTTTTCTTTAAGATGGGACAGTTTTTATCTGCCTAGAGGCACACAATATGGTGTGCATTAAGTTGAAAAACATTAAAAAATAAATTGTCTGTCACTGAAAGTAGTAACCTAACTTGAAAAAACTGGACAAAAAAAACTATTAATGACACAACATAAAGAATTGTATATTTATAAAGAAAAAAGATTAAATTTTGTTTTACATCCAAATTTTATTTAAATAACCCCAAAAATAAATGAGTTATCACAAGTTTAAATTGAAGGCAATTTCACTGTATTTTCTCATGTTGGCACACTAAACTCTCGGCTGGTTTGTGAGACCAACTATTGACTTTAATTCGAGACAACATTTTTTTTTTATCCACCAATTTAAAGATTTGAAAATCATTTTCAAATTTCCAACAACTAAAAAAAAATCACGATTTAAAAAATGTTTTTTTTAATAATAAAAATAAATATTTGTATTATTCACACTACTATTCTCATCTTGATTGTTATATTTACAATGTTTTAGCCGATGTGACCCCCGACGTTCTTTAGGTAAACCTTTTCAAACTTGTGAACCCTTTATTTAATCTACAGAGGTAGATTGTTCTCATTCCGTCAGCCATGACAGGTAGAAGTGTTAATTTTATGTTATTCTTAGTTACTATCGCCTGTAGTAAGGATTGAACCTTCAACCCCCAGAAGACTGTCACTTAGAACTGATTGTTAACTAACACTGTCAACTATTACACTTAGGTTCTCGAGGTCAGCATAAAGATTCCTAAGTTCAAAAAGATGCATCTGAAGAAGGTCAGAGGTTAAATGTCGTGAACGTAACATCCAAGATGAGAACAGTAGTCTGAATAATCCAAATGATACAAATTATCAATCCTCATCTAAAAAATTCCAAAATATAATGAAAACAAACATGTCTGAATGATCTTTACATCTTACCGCAGGAAATTCGAATGTGATTTTAAAGCCTTTAAAATATCAATGTGATCGTAATTTGTGGTTAGAATTTAAATTTATAGGCCAAAGTCGAGTATTATGGTTCATTTGTGCTGTTAAACCAAAGAAAAAAAAGTACTTTTTGGTAGAGCCACCAATTCTACAAAAAGAACCATCACTAATTTTAATTTACTTTATTTTATTTTGTATTGAAATCATTTACGGATTTCAATTAAAAATTACATTCCTAAAAAGTGATTGACAGCATATTCACTGCTCCCTTCTTGTGGATGAATATGATTCAAGTCCATGATTAATACCGGGTTTATAACGAATTTCATGTAGACAAAAAACATTGTTTGCTAGAATTAAAGTTTATGGGCCAAAGACGAGTATTATGGTTCATTTGTGTTGTTAAACCAAAGACAAAGAATATTTCTTTGAGGAGCCATTGATTTAGAAAATAACCAGCGTTTGTTTTTCCCCCCCTTGAAATTAGTTGAGTGTATTCTATTCATTGTTAGTTTGTATTGTCTTTTGTCTTTTTGTTTTGAGGTCAATGAGAACAATAAGTGATGATGATGATGAGTTGTTTTTGTTAGTAATTTTTCTAAAAGATTTTCTTCTAATCTTGTGTGAATAAGCTTGCCTGTTTTCATTCAACTAAAGACAATGTAACTGTCATCATACACATCATCATCATCTTCGGTTTAACATCCGTTTTACATGCTGCCACTGGTGCTACCAGATCAGGCTGTCTGAAGATACTAGCTTCCTGATCAAAAAATGCACCAAACATTGATGTCATTGTTTTTTTTCCTTTCTCTTTGCAAAACTCAATCATGTTCTGCAAACCGAAAAACATTTTAATCTACAAAACAACAAAACGGAACACCATGAATAAATGTTTGAAGATATAAAGAACTTGAAGCATTAAAACTTTTACCAAAATGACTAGATTTGGCATTAAATAACCCAGAAAAAAGTTGATATGCCATAAAACAAAACAACCAAATGAAACCCCATAAATAAGTATTTGAAGATATATAGAACTTGAAGCATAAATACTTTTACCAAAATGACCGGATTTGGCATTAAATAATCCGAAAAAGGTTGATATGCCATAAAACAAAACAACCAAACCATAGATGCTGGTACGCGTTGGACGACTTTAAAAAAATTGACTTCCAAACTAACCTATCGCTGACAGGTCTTTATTTATCTCTTTTTCTCTCAAAGCTATTCTTATCACTTCCTTCCAGGTCTTCCCTGTGAACTGGACCTGCTCTTTTAACTGTTCTACATCTACTAACCCAAGACTTCCAATCTATTCTTTCAACGTGGCCATACCATCAAAGTTTCCTATTTTGCACACATCTCCCTATACTGTTCAGATTTAATCTTCCTCTGAGATCATCAAAACTAAGCCTGTCTTTTAAAACTCACATTACACCTCCATCGTATCATTCTTATTTCTCTCCATGCAACGCATGTCCTCAACTCTCACTGATTAGGTTTCACTTCCATACATCATGTCACTGTACACATGCTTCATAGACTCTCCCCCTCGGTCAACAGTGTTAATGTAAATGCAGAAACAGCAAAACGCAATGACGGAACACACAACTAATCGCAGAGAAATATTTGTTTTCTAAACCAACACATGTAAACGTAACAATTGTTTGCTAAACCAACACATGTAAACGTAACAATTGTTTGCTAAACCAACACATGTAAGCGTAACAATTGTTTGCTAAACCAACACATGTAAGCGTAACAATTGTTTGCTAAACCAACACATGTAAGCGTAACAATTGTTTGCTAAACCAACACATGTAAACGTAACAATTGTTTGCTAAACCAACACATGTAAGCGTAACAATTGTTTGCTAAACCAACACATGTAAGCGTAACAATTGTTTGCTAAACCAACACATGTAAACGTAACAATTGTTTGCTAAACCAACACATGTAAGCGTAACAATTGTTTGCTAAACCAACACATGTAAGCGTAACAATTGTTTGCTAAACCAACACATGTAAACGTAACAATTGTTTGCTAAACCAACACATGTAAACGTAACAATTGTTTGCTAAACCAACACATGTAAGCGTAACAATTGTTTGCTAAACCAACACATGTAAGCGTAACAATTGTTTGCTAAACCAACACATGTAAGCGTAACAATTGTTTGCTAAACCAACACATGTAAGCGTAACAATTGTTTGCTAAACCAACACATGTAAGCGTAACAATTGTTTGCTAAACCAACACATGTAAGCGTAACAATTGTTTGCTAAACCAACACATGTAAGCGTAACAATTGTTTGCTAAACCAACACATGTAAGCGTAACAATTGTTTGCTAAACCAACACATGTAAGCGTAACAATTGTTTGCTAAACCAACACATGTAAGCGTAACAATTGTTTGCTAAACCAACACATGTAAGCGTAACAATTGTTTGCTAAACCAACACATGTAAGCGTAACAATTGTTTGCTAAACCAACACATGTAAGCGTAACAATTGTTTGCTAAACCAACACATGTAAGCGTAACAATTGTTTGCTAAACCAACACATGTAAGCGTAACAATTGTTTGCTAAACCAACACATGTAAGCGTAACAATTGTTTGCTAAACCAACACATGTAAGCGTAACAATTGTTTGCTAAACCAACACATGTAAGCGTAACAATTGTTTGCTAAACCAACACATGTAAGCGTAACAATTGTTTGCTAAACCAACACATGTAAGCGTAACAATTGTTTGCTAAACCAACACATGTAAGCGTAACAATTGTTTGCTAAACCAACACATGTAAGCGTAACAATTGTTTGCTAAACCAACACATGTAAGCGTAACAATTGTTTGCTAAACCAACACATGTAAGCGTAACAATTGTTTGCTAAACCAACACATGTAAGCGTAACAATTGTTTGCTAAACCAACACATGTAAGCGTAACAATTGTTTGCTAAACCAACACATGTAAGCGTAACAATTGTTTGCTAAACCAACACATGTAAGCGTAACAATTGTTTGCTAAACCAACACATGTAAGCGTAACAATTGTTTGCTAAACCAACACATGTAAGCGTAACAATTGTTTGCTAAACCAACACATGTAAGCGTAACAATTGTTTGCTAAACCAACACATGTAAGCGTAACAATTGTTTGCTAAACCAACACATGTAAGCGTAACAATTGTTTGCTAAACCAACACATGTAAGCGTAACAATTGTTTGCTAAACCAACACATGTAAGCGTAACAATTGTTTGCTAAACCAACACATGTAAGCGTAACAATTGTTTGCTAAACCAACACATGTAAGCGTAACAATTGTTTGCTAAACCAACACATGTAAGCGTAACAATTGTTTGCTAAACCAACACATGTAAGCGTAACAATTGTTTGCTAAACCAACACATGTAAGCGTAACAATTGTTTGCTAAACCAACACATGTAAGCGTAACAATTGTTTGCTAAACCAACACATGTAAGCGTAACAATTGTTTGCTAAACCAACACATGTAAACGTAACAATTGTTTGCTAAACCAACACATGTAAACGTAACAATTGTTTGCTGAACCAACACATGTAAACGTAACAATTGTTTGCTGAACCAACACATGTAAACGTAACAATTGTTTGCTAAACCAACACATGTAAGCGTAACAATTGTTTGCTAAACCAACACATGTAAGCGTAACAATTGTTTTCTAAACCAACACATGTAAGCGTAACAATTGTTTGCTAAACCAACACATGTAAACGTAACAATTGTTTGCTAAACCAACACATGTAAGCGTAACAATTGTTTGCTAACCCAACACATGTAAGCGTAACAATTGTTTGCTAAACCAACACATGTAAGCGTAACAATTGTTTGCTAACCCAACACATGTAAGCGTAACAATTGTTTGCTAAACCAACACATGTAAGCGTAACAATTGTTTGCTAAACCAACACATGTAAGCGTAACAATTGTTTGCTAAACCAACACATGTAAGCGTAACAATTGTTTGCTAAACCAACACATGCGAACGTAACAATTGTTTGCTAAACCAACACATGCAAACGTAACAATTGTTTGCTATGAGACGAAGCTGATCTTATACATAGGAATAGATTATTGATCACTTCTTTTCGAGACTGTATCGATTTTGTCTATTAATGTAAGCTATCTTATAAACAAACCACTAACCTACATTTAAAAATCGAAATACGACATAAATATAATTTGAAGTATTTTATTGCCATTTTTAGCTTTTTGATTTGTTTTATTGACCCATCTTTCACTCGTGACATACTCCGATTTTTTTTTAAGCAAGTCGGACTTCTGTACAGAGCTCACCAAGATCGTACCTCAGGATTGTGTGGTTTGCATGAAGTCTTCCTTGTTGGTTGCAGTTATTCGTTGACCTGCACGATTGCAGGTGTTTACACATACAGCAGCAAGGCCAAGCGGTTACATGCGAAGTCAGGGAAGGATTGACGAAGAACACACAAAGGAATGGTGCAGAAACAATGTTGCTACCGTAACTCCATTAATTTGTGGTTCTGTGCCTGACACGTCTTTGCTTGCCACATGCAGAGGCAGAGACGACCAGAGGGTGACGGATCCTGATGCTGACTACTCTTGAATTTTCACCAAAGCCCTGTTAACCGGGTAGCTCTGATACTACCACATTGCTACTGCCCCCCCCCCCCCCTATCATAGTGAGGAAGGGTTGGATTTGAGGGGGCACGGGGAAGGGTCTTTTATTGCTTGCTTCTCTTTCTCATGAGCCAGTGTTGAAGATATTCTCCGAGTCTTTATCTGGTGCTACCAGATCAGGCTGTTTAAAGATACTGGCTTCCTGACCTAAAATGCACCAAACATTGATGTTATTTTGTTTTTCCTTTCCCTTTGCAAAACTTAATCATGTTCTGCAAAGCCAAAAACAAAAGCAATTTTCTTCTATAAAACAACCAATCGAAACACCATAAATAAATATTTGAAGAGATAAAAAGCACTTGAAGCATAAAAACATATACCAAAATGACCTGATTTGGCATTAAATAACCCCCCGAAAAGGGTTGATATGACGTAAAACAAAACAACCAAACTCCAAGCCTTTCCTAGGGACGGCTAGTTGAAACATATTCTTGAAGAAAATGTACTTTATTTTAACTACGAATATGCAAGTTTTCTTGAGTTGCTATATATTAAAATGGCCTTTGGAATGACGAAAATAGGAAGTAAGTTGTCACGTCATTGAGGTCTGGTCTTGGAACGCTGATATTCTGCTAGAGATTTAAGTGCACTGGAACCGTCATGGAATTTTGAACCCAAATGTTTATTAGAATCTTGGGTCTACAGAGTTCACGTTCGCTAATTTTCAGCCTTTGTGATATTCTTTCAGTCAAATGGTCTTTACTCAGGATTGAACTTGGAACCTTAAGATAATCTGCACACTTTAATCAACGGCCAAGTCTAAACAGCCATGTGTGCAGGTTATCTTGAGGTTCTGAGTTCAATCCTGACCAAACGATTTAACAAGTTAACTAAAAGAATGTCACAAGGTCTGAAAAATAGAACGAGAACTCTGTACCGTCAGTGTATTATGTACGCTGACGTTTCTTGCGTATTTAAATCCGATGAACTGTTTATTTTGACGATTATTTTTAAATTCCTAAATGTTAACGTGACATGAGCAATCATGTGGTACATGACCTGAACGTTCTTATAAACCAGTCTATCATAGCGAACATTAAGAACGCATGGTTAGCAATTTTCAAAATACTTTTATGCAATCAGAAACAAAAACTGCCCTGGCGAAAACTAAAAATAGAGCTGACACGACTGAAGTTATGGGCTTTTGTATAGTTATGCCTCCATTAAAGGCTTTTTAAAATAATCGATTTAATTTTGTGTAGAGTAACACTAGTTTGAATCGCATTAAATTTGGTGGTAAACAAAAATTAATTGGGGGAGGGAGGGGGTCCTGTCTCCTCGGGGGCTGGGGGGTCTTGTCCCCTCGGGGGCTGGGGGTTACTTCTGTAAAGAAAATAAATACTACTCCCTATAGGATAATCTGTATAAATGGGGGGTCATTCATCATACCAAATCTGAAGTTCCTAGGTTTAATAACCCAAAAGTACTTGACTGAATATGGATGGACAAACACAGAAAGATGAACAGCCAGCCACATTTACTCGTTATGTAATCTTATTAATATTTTATAATTCATTTATACCGTTGTGGACTATGGAATTGACCATACCAGGTTCGAATCCTGTCAGAAATTTTGTTTTAACTCACACACCAGTGATGAAAGTGTTCCGGATTTTAGATTTTAGCACATGGGAGATATAATCGAAGGCTTCAAAATTGAAAGAGAAAAGCAGAAGACTTGAAGGTCAAAAAGACCTCTACGAAGCCAACTATCACAGAAGATGGAAAAAATATAAAGCGGTAAAAAATATAAAGCAGTAAAAACGAAAATTATCAGAAGTATACGAGCTGAAGAAGTTAAAAAAAAAAAAATTTAAAAATTAAAAAATCAAACGTGTCTAGTGTGAACAAAGTTGCATCTTTTCAAAACATGTAATTTAATAAACAGTTTTTTAAATATCTTATTTTGAAATGATGTCATAGTTGCAACATAGATCATCATATTATGACTGATTTTTGTTTTAAGTCTCATATATATGTACTGATCTCACAAAAATATAGTTGTGTACAACCAACACTTGAGTCTAGGCTACCCTACTATTTACTTGATAGCCTACAGTTTGCGCACATAGCCATTACACCAAACCATTTCCACAAAAGTAAGCCCACATAAATCAAGATAGCTTTTCCGAGCATCAGAAGAAAAAAGAAAAAGGTGAATTTAACATGAACTTGTTCTCAAGTTTGAATGAACGAATATCTTGGAATATTTTACATGGTAGATATCAAACCTCGACAATTACATATTATTCAACTTCTATTTTTTTAGTATAAAATGACTAGCATGGATACCCAGTCTGTCTCGGTGACAGGTAAAAAAGAATAGAAGAGTGCAACATCTTCCTCGGTAGCGTTACCTGTTTACCCCTCCCCCCCCCCCCGCCTCTCTCTCTGCTTCAATGTAACAGAAAAGTTAGAAAAGTCATCATCAGCTGACTGACTGTATGACCTAGTTACACTGTTGGTTTTGGAACAGCTTACCAGTAACAATGAAAGTAATTATTTTTCTGACCCTTTGCCCTGCCCCCTCCCCTGCACTAATTTGGTCCCTGTTGATCCCAAGGCAATGAATATTGGAGTATTTTCTTACCATAATCAAGTCGTCGACTTACACTGAATCCGATGATGTAAGATTATATTGTGTAGTTTCTGACCTTTAGCTGGTCACACACACACACATGGTACGTCGATGAAATAAACATCATACCGGTTGTAGTGGAGGCAACTGGTCTAGTGAAAAAAAATCTAAGCAAATACTTAGACACAATTCCCGAAAGACCAAATTGTAGGGAAGTACAGATAGCAGCCCTAAAAGGAACAACATCTATCCTAAAGAGAGCCCTCGGATATAAATTTTACTCATAGGGAAATCTATGTTAGCCTCAAAAGAGGGCCCCTTGATCTCTTTAAATAAACTGAATTAAAATGATAAAAAAAAACAGAATTATAACTTTCCATCATATAATAGATAATTCACACTTCTCACTTATAATAAACATTATAAAAAGAAAAACATTCAACTACTATGAACAATTAACATACATAGACTCTCTTGAAGAAATACTAATTATCCTCTATCGAACACTTACTTGACCTACAATTTCATTCACTAAAAACACCTAACTACCATTAAACTATCAAAAATATGCTCCCCCTCGAGGCGTATATTTTTGCTAGTAGTATATATAATGTAAGTGTTGAGTTTCTCAAAGGAGGAGGTAATATCTGGGAGGATGGTAGCATGACAACAGAAAAGATACTACACTAGTTCCTTCCCCTAAAAAAAAGGTAATGCCTGGAAGGATGGTATCATGACGAACCATCATATATTACACTAACCCTCCCTCCAAAAGTGGTGGTAATGCCTGGGAGGATGGTCTCATAACAGAAGCGACTCCCTCTCTTTGAATTGAACATTAAAAGATTGGTTCGGTTTCAAACAGATACCAAATTTCCATTAGTAGTTACAATGTAATATTTTGTAATATAAAATATACTAGTTGAAATATCTATCTACGCCGGGTTTCTCAACTTTTCTTGAATTTAATTAAAAACTTGAAAATAAATAAATATGCAAATAAGCAAAATCGAAATTTGTTTGAGTGAGTTGGAGATGCCTATGTATAGGGTATTTCAATATATTATTATATCATTAGAATTAAATAAGCCTAACGTGTTTTGATGTTAATATAGTTAGGATAGATGGAAAAAACTTTCGTATTTATTCATTTAGATATATATATATATATATATAATGTGTGTGTTATTTATTTTATTATTCATTAGAATTTACACTAACAACAAAGCCCAGCCGCACATTTAGTCACATTAAAGAAAACAAACTATTTCCGCGTTTTTGTTTGTTTTGTTTTTTATTTCATTAGTCTACACTGTATTTTGTGTTTACGAATAACGTCAGAATTTTGAAGTGAAAATACTTGCGCTTGACTAAGTAGGTGTCTTATTTACTTACCTCCCCACTCGTGAAAAGTTAAACACAAAGTCGTTTTTTAGAAGAGTCAAGTAGTGAATGCTACTTGCTGACACTGCATATACCAGTCGAAGATCCGTCCTCGACAATTAGTCCGACAGAGATTGGGTCATTGCGGTGGCCTTTTCTCTGTCAGACTGTGGTATTAGTTTTGGGTAGTCCTAGGAGGTCCACCCTCTCAGGCCTTGTCTTCCTTCTTTGGGAAGGAGTTAATTGCTAGCTGCTTAAGGCACCCCCACCGGGGTATGCCGACAGGGCTGCCCAGGCAATTTTTAAGAGGCTAGAGTGCTCCACCTTTGGAGCGCTCACTCATTTTCCCCACCTTCCGGCCTTGTGCCACATCATCCTTATGTGGAAGAATGTAAATATCAAGTCGGTTTTTAGAATCCAGCTCCCTCAAAAGGGACACATTTTCCCCTCGGAATCCCCTCACGATTAAGGGCGCTTCGATCAATAAGCAATGACCTGATCCCCCCCCCCCTCTGAAAGGGACGAGAAAAAGTAATTTATGTAATATTAGTCAAAGACATTTTTTTTTTTTTTTAGATAATGGGTATGTAATGAATTATTTGCTAATAGTCTCCGATTTATTTGCATCCCCAGGGTCAGTTTTTAATATGGAGAATCCAGCTCCCCCAAATGGGGACACTCTGCACTCAAATAATCTGTATAGTCCTGTCGGCCCTCCTTCATGAATGGGGGTGCCTCAGGCAACAGGCAATCAACCCACCCCAAAATACTAAGCAGATGAAATTGTCACATGATGCTCGGACTTGTGTGACTGCTTTGATCACATGAACTTTTCTTTAGAAAAAGACAAAAATGTCATTTTGTTATGAACAACAATTGCCAGCCATTTTGTTGTTGTTGTTGTTGTTGTGGCCTTGCCTCTGAATTAATATTTCTAGGTCTTTTGAAATAACCGCTTAGCCTGCCCTCTTTTATATTCAGTGTAGTTTTATGGTTACCACATTAGTGCCGGCTGGACTATTGTACCCCTCCCCCTAAACGTAAATACAACCAACCCACTCGACAAGCAGCAAAATTCCGCCCCTTCATTTTAGAGGTCCCTAGATGACAGATTTTCTACTCTAACAACTTTTTTTCCTCGGACCGCTTGCCTTTGGCGTTCTTTCTCTGTTTCCACGACCATACCAACATGCAGACATTTAAATGTAATGTGAAAAAACATCTTGTTGCCAAACTCTCATGCAGGTTTTACCTCCCCCCCCTATAAATCTGGTTCCTATCACAGTAGCCCCTTATGCTTCAGTGGCAATATGCAATGTTTGGGATGAGCAAAAGTTCAAAGATTAAATAAATACAAAAGTACATTACACATTCTTATCGACTAACAATAAATCTTATAGTCACTTGCTTTGATATTATTTCTTCGCGAGACAAGGGAGAAAGAGAAACGCACCTTTTTAAAAGTTGTTTTTTGTATTTGTATCATGTTGAAACAGTTTCTCATCGGATAATCAAAGTTAAGCAACATGTAACCTAGTCAGTATTTGGATGTGGTACATGGCCATCCCTACTACAGGCCAGGCAATCGTGCAACTGGGGTCTTTTACTGGGGGCCATGTGAATTTTCTTAAATATTCGATATAGAAGTTGCAAACAAAGGTAAAATTCCTCTGTGAGATTAGTTTGATGTTTTTATGTGTTTTACATACCAAATAATAAGAACCACAATGAGCTAATTGATAAATTTGACAATTGACAAATTCCTATAAATGAAGAGACAGGTAATTTTGAATAAACAAAGGCAGATGCATATTTCAATGAAGAATTTTTATTTTAATGTTGGATTTTTTTTAGAGATTTTGTACTTATGTCAAAAGATCATTACTTGTATATTGTGGTTAAAAAGAAAAAAGGATCTGCACCAGTTGATGATATAGTTTGCAACTTCTATATCGAATATTTAAGAAAATTCACATGGCCCCCAGTAAAAGACCCCAGTTGCACGATTGCCTGGCCTGTTGTAGGGATGGCCATGATGTGGTACCATTTGGGTATTCCAGATACCTTAACCCATAAATGCTTTATTTTTCATATTGGTTTGACATCGAAGATACTGATTACCTATTTAGCGGGTGTGCTGATGCAACATCATACTAATACCTACTCACACTCGCCAACAGGCTCGTTGCAGATGTGAAAAAAGTTGCAGTTTGACACATTTTCGTTGAATATTATATTAAATAGCCATTTTGTAGGAATGTGTCATATTTGAAACAAACAGCATTTAAAAGAGTTTGGAAGAGTTTGTAAAGTCACTTTCTTTAAATACCCTTGAGCAAGGTATAAATACCCCCCACATACACACACACTTCGCTAAGCTAAAGGTGAAATAGTAGCATAGACTAGATTATCAAGCCTTGGTAGAGCAAATAGTTTAGGAGAAAGCAAACATTGAAATAATTGCAGTCCTTCTCTTCTTACCCCAGCATTGCTTCCAGACATCTTGAATTTTTCCATGCTATGAAACTTAAGCAATTCCAGTTAGAGAAAACCCCAGAAATATTTTCTTCAAGATAACTGCTCACACATACGACTTAATAAAAGCTCCAATAAACACTATTTACAACAAAACCACTAATTTGGATTATTCGGACTACTGTTCTCATCTTGAGTTTTATTCTCAACGTTTTGGCCGATGTAACCTCCGACCTTCTTCAGGTGTATCTTGTAGAACTCGGGAATCTTTTTGTCGAACTCGGGAATCTGTATGGAATTTCAAACGGAACCCTTTATTTAATCCATGGTGGTAGCATGCTCTCGTTCCGTCAGCCATGACCGGGTAAAAGTCTTAAGTAATTTGCAATTGTATTCTTAGTATCGCCCGAACTGAGGATTGAACCTTCAACCTTCAGAAGAGTGTCACTTAGAATTGAATTTTACTTAGTACTTTAACCGTTACAACACGGGTCCTCAGTGCGGGCGATGCTAAGAATACAATTGTAAATTACTTAAGGCTTCTACCCGGTCATGGCTGACTGAACGAGAGCATGCTACCCCCGTCTGGATTAAATAAAGGGTTCTGTTCAAAATTCTGTACAGATTCCGAGTTCAACAAAAATTTTCCTGAGTTCGACAAGAAACACTTGATGAAAGTCAGAGGTTACATCGGCCGAAATGTTGTG
Organism: Sepiola atlantica; assembly: GCA_963556195.1. Lineage (NCBI taxonomy): Eukaryota > Metazoa > Mollusca > Cephalopoda > Sepiida > Sepiolidae > Sepiola > Sepiola atlantica. Next base: position 200,917,557 of record OY744520.1, on the reverse strand, counting down.
AGAATAATCCAAATTATCAATCCTCTTCTCAAAAATTCAGAACATAAAACCACTAATATATCCCGGAAGAGCAAAGATAAAATAAAGACTACAACATAAAAAAAATTAGGGAAACAGGCTAAATGTTTATTGGCATTAGATTTGAAAATTACCATGTTGTAGCCTGCTGAGAAGCAATCTTGTAGCAATGTGTTCTACAGATTAAAAGAAACTCTGTTTATGGGAATTTCGTTTGATGTTAGTCACATGGAGGAAGAAAGGAAAGTTCTTTACAATGGTGGTAGGAAGACGCGTTCTTGCTGTGAATGTCTTACAAAGAAGAACCAGAGATCGAAGCTCAGTCGAGCACCTTTCATGGACCGGCAACGTCTCTTCTCTGAGAAATGAGCTGTAGAGAACAGAAGAAATCATCCCCCACTAGATTGCAAAGTCAATTTTTAACTCTGTCAAGGCAAAAAAAAAAGTGCTCTTAGCGGCACCTCCTCAGATGTGGCAGCAGTACCTCCCCATCTTAGGGTGTATCTGACTCTATCTGTATAATTTACTGTTAGTAATATTTCTCTTGAAATAATAAATGTCTTTCAGGATTAATAATATTACGAAAAAATTTACTTCGTTTGTAAAATTATGGAAAAATATATTTTTTTAAACAATAAATATTCTTTTTTTTTTACCATAAAAATAACTGTCAGCTAAATATTTTTAAATAAATACAAACAAATGTCACTTTTTAAAAATTATTTATTATAAACTTGTAACAATTAGATTTTCAAGTCAAGTACGAGGACAGTTCTATTTCTGATGTTCGATTTGGGAACAATTCATTTTCAAATAGGTAAATCTAAATTTTTTGACACGGTAGTATCAGATAATAACCAATCACATTCAATTTTTTTATCTTTGGACGATCTTATTTTTTTTAAATGGGTGTGGAAGGTGATAACATACGTACAAACGAAGGTACGAGAATATTATTATTATTATTTTACAAATACTTAGATTTTTACATGGAAAATTTGTTTTATATAAATTACTTTAGAAATTTCATTGAAAATGTTATTTATGAAAATAAAATAAAACCTATTTCTTAACTAGCAATCAATAAGAACCCAGAGAATGGATTTGTCCGTCGAAGCATAATGAAACGTCCCAGCCTGCTTATAAACCAACTTTCTAGACTTCTATCTCAGTTTTCTAGTTAGTGTTCAGCTGTCTTGACTACTAAATTTAGTTCGAGCAAAAGATGGTACAATATAAAGTCCATTTCTCGTGAGATTAGTGTGATTGCACACCTAACCAAGTGCTTTATTATTTTAATAAAGTTTAAATTCAGACTGTCGCAATCTTCTGTTATTCATGGATTTACCTGCATCTTCACGAGGGCTGGATGTGACACATGTTCAAGCTTGGGGTATGGCCATTTCTGGAAATCACAAGCGTGGTCATGCCGGGTTACATTACCCGGTACAGGCACCTCAGGCGACCAGCAATAAACCAATCCCATCTCCCAAAAAAGGGGGTAATGCTTGGGAGGATGACTCTTGAGACAGAACAGATTTTATATTTTTATCCTATCTCTAGGGCTAGATATTCTGTTATTTGTATTCGATCTTTTTTTTTAACGCATTCATTTTCTCTCGAGACTGCAGAAGGCCAGTCAATGAGTGTTATGCTTGAGATAGGGCTGACTAATTTGAGTTATAAAAGTATGATATTCATAAGATTAAACTTGTACATTGTTGTTGAAAAGCTGATTTGATGAACAGCAGATCCCGTGTGTTCCACATTGTAATTATAGTAATTACAACATAAGGTGTGTTTCGAAAGAATAAGGATTGTCTGTTGCGAAAACACTTTCGCGCAGATTGTTTTGTTCTCTTATCTCGATTATGACGACTAGTTTTTAGGTTGACACCATTTCCAAGGCGACTGATGTATTAACAATTAATCAGCAATTTGTCTTATTTAAATTTGCCGAGAGAAGAAGCTATCAGGCATGTGTACGCAGGGTGGTGATGTATGGAAGTGAAACCTGGCCAGTGAGGGTTGAGGACATACGTTGCATGGAGAGAAATGCTATGAGAATGATACAATAGATGTGTAATGACAGGCTTAGATCTGATGACCTCAGAGGGAGATTAAATCTGGAGAGTATAGAGAGATGTATGCAGAACAGGAAACTTTGATGGTATGGCCACATTGAAAGAACGGATTAGAGTTCTTGGATTAGTAGATGTAGAACAATTGAGGTAGCAGGGTCAATGCATGCCAGCATGTAAAACGGACATTAAACTGATGATGATGATGTCTCTACTATGAAGACTAGTTTTTAAGGCGACTGTTGTATCAAAAATTAATCATCAATTTGCCCTTTTTAAATTTATCGTTTAAGATCATTTTCAGAGACTGACAGATTTTTATTACGACATAGATATAAACAAAGTTAAGTATTTAAATATTACATTGGTTTTCTGAGTATCTATGTTTGCGTCAGAACCGAAGAGATATTTTACTCACCCTTTTCTCTCTGTCACCCTTTTCTCTCTCTCTCTGTCACCCTTTTCTCTCTCTCTCTGTCACCCTTTTCTCTCTCTCTGTCACCCTTTCCCTCTCTCTCTCTGTCACCCTTTCCCTCTCTCTCTCTGTCACCCTTTCCCTCTCTCTCTGTCACCCTTTCCCTCTCTCTCTGTCACCCTTTCCCTCTCTCTCTGTCACCCTTTCCCTCTCTCTCTGTCACCCTTTCCCTCTCTCTCTGTCACCCTTTCTCTCTCTCTCTGTCACCCTTTCTCTCTCTCTCTGTCACCCTTTCTCTCTCTCTCTCTGTCACCCTTCCCTCTCTCTCTCTGTCACCCTTTCCCTCTCTCTCTCTGTCACCCTTTCACTCTCTCTCTGTCACCCTTTCCCTCTCTCTCTGTCACCCTTTCCCTCTCTCTCTGTCACCCTTTCCCTCTCTCTCTGTCACCCTTTCCCTCTCTCTCTGTCACCCTTTCCCTCTCTCTCTGTCACCCTTTCTCTCTCTCTCTGTCACCCTTTCTCTCTCTCTCTGTCACCCTTTCTCTCTCTATCTCTGTCACCCTTTCCCTCTCTCTCTCTGTCACCCTTTCTCTCTCTCTCTCTGTCACCCTTTCCCTCTCTCTCTCTGTCACCCTTTCCCTCTCTCTCTCTGTCACCCTTTCCCTCTCTCTCTCTGTCACCCTTTCCCTCTCTCTCTCTGTCACCCTTTCCCTCTCTCTCTCTGTCACCCTTTCCCTCTCTCTCTGTCACCCTTTCCCTCTCTCTCTCTGTCACCCTTTCCCTCTCTCTCTGTCACCCTTTCCCTCTCTCTCTCTGTCACCCTTTCACTCTCTCTCTCTGTCACCCTTTCACTCTCTCTCTCTGTCACCCTTTCACTCTCTCTCTCTGTCACCCTTTCACTCTCTCTCTCTGTCACCCTTTCCCTCTCTCTCTCTGTCACCCTTTCACTCTCTCTCTCTCTGTCACCCTTTCACTCTCTCTCTCTGTGTCACCCTTTCCCTCTCTCTCTCTGTCACCCTTTCCCTCTCTCTCTCTGTCACCCTTTCCCTCTCTCTCTCTGTCACCCTTTCCCTCTCTCTCTGTCACCCTTTCCCTCTCTCTCTCTGTCACCCTTTCCCTCTCTCTGTCACCCTTTCCCTCTCTCTCTGTCACCCTTTCCCTCTCTCTCTGTCACCCTTTCCCTCTCTCTCTGTCACCCTTTCCCTCTCTCTCTGTCACCCTTTCCCTCTCTCTCTCTGTCACCCTTTCACTCTCTCTCTCTGTCACCCTTTCCCTCTCTCTCTCTCTGTCACCCTTTCCCTCTCTCTCTCTCTGTCACCCTTTCCCTCTCTCTCTCTGTCACCCTTTCCCTCTCTCTCTCTGTCACCCTTTCCCTCTCTCTCTCTGTCACCCTTTCTCTCTCTCTCTCTGTCACCCTTTCCCTCTCTCTCTCTGTCACCCTTTCCCTCTCTCTCTCTGTCACCCTTTCCCTCTCTCTCTCTGTCACCCTTTCCCTCTCTCTCTCTGTCACCCTTTCCCTCTCTCTCTCTGTCACCCTTTCCCTCTCTCTCTCTGTCACCCTTTCCCTCTCTCTCTCTGTCACCCTTTCCCTCTCTCTCTCTCTGTCACCCTTTCCCTCTCTCTCTCTGTCACCCTTTCCCTCTCTCTCTCTGTCACCCTTTCCCTCTCTCTCTGTCACCCTCTCTCTCTCTCAGCCTTTCCCTCTCTCAGCCTTTCCCTCTCTCAGCCTTTCCCTCTCTCACCCGTTCCCTTTTTTATTTCATTTGTCACAAATGGAAGATTTTCAAATTTATGGTAAAAAGAGAGAATACAGATACTTGATGCTTATGTAATGACGTCATTGAGAGAACGAAGTACATTTCAAGGTTTACGGGCATAGTTAAGTAGGGCCGATGAATATGATATATGAATATGATATATGAATATGATATAGCCAATTATACACATACAATATTCGCATCTAAAAATAAAAATTTAAAAAATCTTTTGGGATATTTTATATTTCATTTGATTAATTATAAGTGAATTTTTACAAAATAATTGTCATTTAATGTAATTTGTTTTTTTTGTCCTTTTTTTTTTTTAAAGCAAATGAGATAAGAAAATGGTGTGCAAACCTTTTAAATTTGTAACCTAAAACTTTGTTTTTACTTCTTTTAGGGGAATCCTTCTGGATACTGATAGCTAATCATGCTGCATCAGAGACATATGTCAATTTTTTTTTCATGATAAAAACAAAACGATATTGCAAAAACTGTCAGGGGTGTGGATTCTTTTTTACTTCCCACTTTTAAAATTCCGTTTTATCTATTTTTTTTCCTATAGTTCTATTTTTTTTTGCTACCATTTCAAGCTATGACCCAACTTACCCGCATCAAGAGCAGCTTCTTAGGGTCAACCATTCTTCGAAATGTTATTCGATTTATCTAGAAAACATGAAAAATATAAAGACTGTTTTCTTATTAGATTTTAAAATTTTCGTTTCTCACCTTATTCTGGGAATTGTAACATAAATTTCTTGAGGGTTCATATAATTTTCCAGCGACTCATTAAAATAAAATTCGTGTGTGCCAGTACTCCCTAAATAAAAAAGCTATCAGCATCGCTGTGACTGTATATTACATCCATCATCATCATCGAGTAGTAATTTGATTCTTCCAGTCTGTCATTTTGGATTAAAAACCCATGCGTTTGTTGATATGTAAATGAATGCCTTCAAAGAAACAGTGCCACCATTTCTTACTGTATTTCCGGAAACAAAAACCATGAACTGTGGTTGTTTTAAGAACGCCAAAAAGAGAGTGATGCACCGCCAACGGTCTAGACACCAGCTGTCAGAAAACGCATCTGTCTCTACTGAAATCCAAGAGAAAAGAGAGAGCATTGGACGTCTCCCACACCTGACTTCCTGACTTGGTCAGACGATGAACAGATAACTTGTCCTCTTTCTCAATTATAATATCCAACAGTACAATATCCAATGTTTATGCTATCCATGGAAATTACTCTACGCTGATGACTTAGTTATCATTGCTGAGTCCTTCGAACAATTAAAGGATAAATTGGAAATATGGAAAAACGGTCTGGAGGTCAAAGGTTTGAAGGTGAACTTGCCTAAAACCAAAATCATGGTGTGTGGCTCTGGTCTACAATTCCTAAGGAAATCTGGTCAGTATCCTTGTTCTGTGTGGCGGAACGGTGTGATAGAAGCAATGCAATACAGTGTAGCCTGTGCCTATTGTCGGCCTGCAAAAAGTGCAGTGACCTGAAGGATAAGTTAGCCTCGAACACCAACTTCAAGTGTAGGAGATGCATGGGACAGGCGCATCCTATTCATGGTTGTTCCCCACAAAGAGATGGTACTAGATGACGATACCCTGGAGGTAGTAAATTTTTTTTGCTATCTAGGAGAGATGCTGAGTGCAGGTGGTGGATGTGAACTCAGTACGGCCACACGGGTGAAGGCAGCTTCGGCAGAATTTTATGAGTTGTCGCCTCTGATAACATCGCGAGCTGTCCCTCTCTATATACAGGGTAAGTTTTATAGCAGCTGTGTCAGGAGCATCATGATATATGACACTGAATGCTGGGTCCTCTTTCGCCTGTCTGCAGCGCAATGACAGATCCATGATCAGATGGATCTGCAATGTGAAATCTGATCAAATCCAACACATTAGGTCAGGATTTGCTGAAAACACTGCACTTGCCCAGCATGGAGGTTATTCTAAGGATGAATCGATTACACTGATATGGTCATGTGGAACGTTCATCTTCCTGGATAAACCTTTGCAGAAGCATAGATGTCGTAAATCACAGGAAGGTTTGCCGGCCACGGAAACCTTGGAGACAAGTGATTAGACAAGAACACACAAAATGGAATTTGGAGACTGCTGACCCGCTGAACCATTGTAGAAGCATGAATATCATAAATTGCAGGGAGGTTGGTCGGACAAGGAAAACTTGGAGACAAGTGATTAGACAGGACCACACAAAATGGAATTTGGAGACTGCTGACCTGCTGAACCGTGAGAAGTGGAGAGTGAGCTTGCGTAATATCAGAAAACGTCTGACCCCTGAACAAGGGAAAAGTGATGTTGAATGAATAGAAGAGAAGAAGAACAGTAATACCTGTCAGTCTCGGTATATTTATCTATCTCCTCTGCAGGAGGTTAGACACAAGGTCAGGTGGGGTTTTGAAAAGCCAGCACGCTAGGTGATGTGCACTCTGGTCTATAATAATGCCTAAGCAGCCCCATCGACATTCCCCAGTAGGTGTGTCTCAGGCAATTAGCAATATAAACTAACCCCTTCTCAGAGAGAAGATAAAGCCTGGGAGGGTAGACCTCCTAGGACTTAACAGAACTCACTATTGGACTGATTGTCAAGGACGTATCCCCAACTGGTACGAACGAAAACCACCTACTCAAGCTGCACCCGGTTACACAAGGACTGCACATTTATACTTAACCACAACCAATGTGTCATGTATGCCAAACTGCAACTATCACGAGGCATGCTGAGGAGTGTAAAATAAATATCAGACTCTGATAGATATGTTTTCATCCCTATCTCCGTAGAGATGTCAGTTATATTGCTGAGTCGGCTGGATGCAGCTGCCAGGTGCAGAAGTGGTGATAAGAAAGAGAATCAATCGAACTATGCCAAAGGGTCTCTCTCACCATACTCGAGGGGAATCACTCTTTCATAATTTCGTCATGTCTATATGGTGAAACATGAAGAAAAGAAATCATTTAAAAAAAATAATCGTATATCTGACTATTATGAAGATCAAACCCTTGATTATTGGCAAGACATCTTCATTCTATTTTTATAATAAGTGCCAAGAAAAGAAGAGTTTTGTTTCTATTCTCGGATATAACAAACAATCCAACTTTATAATCTTTTCTGGAACATCGCCATCTTTTCGATTGATTTCTTTTAATCATGAATTTCTTTTCCATTGTGATGTTGTCGTCTGCTTTAAGCTAAAACTCTCACATTATTTACGTATATCATACTTCTATATAAAATTAGGTATGTGAATATATTGATATATTTGTATTAACACGATTCACTCCTAAGCTAATTAACCAATCAGTATGAATTTTCAACCGCTGCAAGGGCTGTAATGTGGGTTATATTTAGCTTAATTTAGTTTTATGCAAAAGGGGCAAAGAGATTGTGGGAGCCCTTCTTGAAAATTCAGATATCTCCGATTTTAATGAAATTTTAACTATAGGTATTAATCAATTTCCCCAAATTTCAGTTTCCTTGGCGTATTTTAAAAGGTTTTTATGGGGCATAATACGAGCACAACTTCCGATTTGAAAATTAAAATGTTTCAGATTTGCATAGAATTTAATCTGTGGTCATTAGACACCAATTAAGCAAGATTCCCTGAATTTCAATTCCTTAAGACCTTTAAGCTTAAACCTGAAATTTTAGACGTTTTCTAGAATCAAAATCATGTAATGGATTTTGATCAAAATTGGAATAAGGATTCTAGATATATGGTTTGGTAGCATTATATCTTGATTTTAATCTTTGTAAGGGGACATAAAAGTGGTGCAAAACTGAGTGAATACTATATATATATATATATATATATAATATGAATTAAAAATAATAATGAGCAATTAGAACGCCATACAAGGCATTTCAGTTTTATTAACTTTTTTTGGTTTCAATTTAATTTTTGAAGATATACTTCCTCATCATTGAGAGACTCTATTTTAAATTGATATATAGCATAGTAAGTCTATACAAAGGTAAAAGAGCTTATTGATCAGGTAATGAAAGTCTTGGAAAGAGTTGTTCATCAACTGATCAGACAACAAGTACAGATGGCTGACATGCGATTTGGTTTTATGTTAAAGTGGCCGTCCATCAAGGATCTGTCTTAAGTCCCCTTTTATTCATCATTGTATTTGAGGCTCTATCACTAGAATTTCGTACCGGCTGCCCCTGGGAGCTCCTATATGCCTATGACCTGGCGATCATTGATACTTCACTTCAATCACTCAAGGAATGTCTGGCTAGATGGAAGAGTAGCATGGAGGAGAAGGGTCTCAGAGTCAACATGGGTAAAACCAAGGTCATGATCGCTGGTCCTAACCTCAGCTTACTGAGGAAAACAGGAAATCACCCGTGTGCCGTATGTCTAAGAGGAACAGGCAGCAACTCAATCACCTGCATCCACTGGTCAGGATGGGCCCATAAAAAGTGCAATGGCATAAAGGGCTCTCTAAGAACAGATCCTCACTTTAAGTGTTTGCGTTGTGCCGGCACAGCAAGAGCAATAGATGGCAGACCACTGACGGAGGTGGATACTGGTGACGACAAGCTTGAAGTAGTAACAGAATTTTGTTACATTCGAGACATGCTGTCATCGGGTGGAGGCTGTGAACATGCGACAGCTACACGTTGCAAGTCTGCTTGGAGACAGTTCAGAGAGCTGCTACCAATCCTGACAGAAAAAACACTTGCCAGCAGCTACGAAAGAGGTTGTGTATACTTCTCATACGTTTGAAGTGTGCTAATGTATGGCTCCAAAACCTGGGCTGTCTCTGTCAACACACTAAAGAAACTGCACCGTAATGACAAGGCAATGGTTAGCAGATGGATCTGTTTGGTGAGGCGTGAACAAAGCATACCTTTTGGGTCTCTACTTGTGAAAGTCAACTTTAAAAGCCTCGCGGACATCATGCAGAGTAGACTGCATTGGTTGGCGCACGTTGAGCGCAGCAATAGCTTGATTGCTAAAACCCGACAGTTGAATGTGCCAGGAAAGAAGACCACCTTTGGCAAACCCAAGTTGTCTTGGGAGGACCTGATCAAATGTGATAGGAGAGCCTTGGGTATGGATTCCGTTGGGTCTCACCAAAGACAAGAATGGAGGGAAAGACTTAGATCGAGACAAGACAATCAGGCCCCGCCGTCATCAGATGATTAATTGTGACCTGATTAAACAAATAAACTGAATGATGATGATGATGATGATTAATTATCTTTAATGAAAAGTTGTATTAGTTTAAAAAATTTATGTTAGATAATTGACTATAAAAATACTTTTACTACTGCTAACCTATTAAAGACTAGTAATGCTATATTATATCAATTTAAATGCCTCATTGGAAAATAACTAAAAGCTATCGGTATGTATATATGTGTACATTTATATATATACAGGGTGTTTCAAAAGTCTTGGGAACATTACAAATGCGTATATCTCATGAACTATTCCAGGTAGAAAAATGAAACTGGTGCCATTTTAAAGCTTGCTTAATTAAGTTTTTGGTCATACTAATGATTTTCGTGTTATCTTTCCAGGTGCAGTAATGGCGTTCTCTAAACAAGACAAGGCATTTTGCGTCCTCCAATTTGCAAAGACTGAATCGTGGACATGTGTTCAGCGTGCATTTCGCAGGAAATTTAAAAAAGAAGCCCCTGAAAGGAAATCCATTGTCAGATGGCATGCTAAATTTGTGAAAGATGGGTGTTTGTGCCCAAGTAAGCGAACAGGTCGCCCTTCAACTTCAGAAGATGCAGTTGAGCAAGTTCGGACAGCCTTTCAGCGGAGCCCCCGTAAATCAGTGAGAAGAGCCAGCAGGGAACTTCAGCTTGCTCCAGCAACTGTCTGGCGTGTCTTAAGGAAACGACTGCAAATGGTACCTTACAAGCTCAAGTTGGTCCAAAAGTTGAAGGACACTGATAAGCCACTTCGCCGTGACTTTTGCATTGCAATGCAAGAGAAGTTGGAAGATAACGGCTTTGATGACCGGCTTGTTTTTAGCGATGAGGCGACCTTCCATCTGAATGGCAAAGTTAACAAGCATAACACTCGCATATGGGGTACTGAGAATCCTCATGAACTTCTTGAGCACGAGCGAGATTCACCAAAAGTGAACGTGTTTTGTGCAATTTCCAAGAAAGGTGTCTATGGACCGTTCTTCTTTGAAGAGGCAACTATCACTGGTGAATCCTATCTCAACATGCTGGAAGACTGGTTAATGGCTCAGTTGGAACAAGCAGAATCTGATGACTTCATTTTTCAACAAGATGGTGCACCACCACACTGGAGTCTTAGAGTAAGGCAGTTTCTTAACACAAGGCTGCCTGGTAGATGGATTGGGAGATCTGGGCGAGGTGATGACGTTCTCATGCCCTGGCCTCCTACGTCTCCAGATCTTACCCCGTGTGACTTTTTCCTTTGGGGCTTTGTCAAGCAACAAGTCTATGTGCTGCCCCTTCCAAGAGATATTGACGAACTAAAGGCTCGAGTAACGGCAGTTGTGGGAACCATTGACGTCAAGATGCTGGAACGCGTTTGGCAGGAAATGGACTATCGACTAGATGTCTGCCGTGTGACGAATGGTGCTCATATTGAGCAACTTTGAAGATTCCCCACAAAACTTGAAACTTTAACCTTTCCAACGGTACCAATTTCATTTTTCAACTCCTAATAGTTTTTGAGTTATTAAAAATCGTTATGTTCCCAAGACTTTTGAAACACCCTGTATATTCTCACTTCTTTCCTACATAGTGCATATTATATTTTACCATTCTCTTCATAAATATTTATCATCCATTTCATTCTACTGCATTTCATTCTAGCTAATTTCACTTAATCCTCAATATGACTTGTAAAAGTTTTCTCTGCACGAATGTTATCTTGTGTGTGTATGTATATATATATATATATTGAACTTTTTCTTATGTGATTTCAATTAGGTCAATCCCCCATTGTCAATTGTTGAGGTCCATATTTTAGGTTTTATATCTCCTCTGATGAACTGCCAAGCAAGTACCTTGCTCTGGTAGCAAAACAAGTGTAGGGTACAATGACTTTAGAAAATAAATACATATAAATATATAAAAGGAAAAAAACTTTTGTTGTGATGAATCCTTTCTTGAATGAAATATCTTGGTAAACTCAACGAATATATATGTATGTATGTATATATATATAATGCTGATTTTTTTGTTATTGTTTTTAGTGGCGATAATCAACTGGTGTTTACTGGTGCGTTTTTTTATTTGTCGCTATCCTGAGCGGTTTATTTTTAAGAATATGCAGAGAACTGTATTTTAATTCGCCTTTAATCGGACATGTCATCAATTTTTGTGTATATAGATTTTTTAATTAATTTATAAATTAATTTTTGTGTGCACAAAAGGAAGACATGGACACGTGTTTCTGGCTATGAACCGTCATCAGCATGACTATCAAGGCAGGGATCAAACCCTCGATGTAAGTATTCACTTTACCCCTAAGATCAGAATGACCTGCCACATTTTGTGCTCAACTTTTTATCACCTATGATGTTATGCTGATTTTTTGTTGTTTTTACTGGCGATAGTCGACCGGTTATGCTGATAACGGCTTGTAGCCAGAAACGCGTGTTCCATGTCTACCTTTTTTGCACGCAAAAAATAATTTTTAAATTGATTATAAAAATCTGTATGCAATAAATTAATTTATAAGTTAATTAATATATATATATATATATATATATATATTTATATATAGTACTATGAAAATATAATATGTGGCAAGTAAGCTACACAGAAACGTTCAAGCCTCAAAAAAAAAATTTCACACCTGACCACAACAAAAATCTCACCTCTCCCACCCTTTTGACTATTTCCTTCACATTCTTACCCACCCACCCTGCCCATTTTCAAGTTATCTTCATTTCTTCAAATCTTTTTCCCCCTTCCCTCCTCTTTCCCCAGCCTCTCAAAATCCATGCCACACATCACCACGACAAAAATCTCAGCCCCCCCCCCTCCTTTCATCTCTCCCACCCTAAGGCAAATTCACTAATATTCTCACCCCTCCTTATTTCATTGCTGCCTTAATGGTACCCACTCAAAGCTTTCCATATTCATTTCATTCTTCGCCACCACTGACTTCTCACAGCCTGGACTCTCCTCCAGCACTCACAGTAGTCACGGCTACTACTTTTCCTTTATCACTCCATCATGTCAACCCAAAATTTCGATGTACTTGCATGACATTTTTCTTCAGATTATCATCCTGAGGAAGTCTTACAATAAAGACGAAACGTTGATGAATTTTATAAAAAAATATCTCTTGGTTTTTTCCTTTTTCATTTCCCATTACGTCGGATTACTCTCATCCTTCCTTTCTCATATATATATATACACACACACACACACACACACAAAGATAAGTAGATATATCCATGTAGGTTTGATGAAAAACTAATTGATGGAACCTTAACATAGCTAGTTTTTCATTAAGATGGCGGAAACACAGACTATTTAGGAACCCACAGATACAAAGTTCTTTCAATATAGTTTCAACACAATACAATCAATGACGAAATGTGAGTATCTGTTTTCTGTTCGTCAGATCACTACTGAGTATGATGTAACAGGCGGCAATGAAGATATTAGAAGTGTGAATTTAAACTGATTATCCTCTCTCAGTATTTCTACCAGTATTTCCATTGCACTTCTTGTGTACCCAATGCTTAAAAGTACCACAAAAGATTACATTGCACCTGACTCCCTTTCCACAAACTGAGCAGGGGAACTTTCCTCTTTATGGGATCTTTCCAACACTATCATCACTTTAATCTTACCCCCAACAGTGTATCCTTGAGCATCTTCCACTGTTCTTCCACACTTCCTGTAGTGGATCTGGTAGCCGAGTGTTTCATCACTTGATCTCTAAAACTCATCTTTCACATTTTCTTCATTCAACCTCCAAACCTTTCCCCTGGGAATCAACTTTCTTTTTACCTGATGAGCTTTCTTCAGTATGAAATTGCAAATAACCGATTTCTGCTGTGTCACGATTTCTTCACCAGGTATTACTTTCACATCACTTAACAGCTTTCTGTCCTTTTTCCTTACCCACAGATAATCGACTTGACTTTTTGCTGTACTAGATTCATATGCAACAGGTGTTTGCAACCAACATGTCCACTGCAAGATCAAATTCTAAAATTTTTCTCTTTCCGTATTTCTATCACCATAACCTCCATGTACGCTCAGGGGTCTTTCCAACACGATCATTCAAATTATCTACCACAGCAAGTACTTCCTTCTCACCAACTTTACTAGTTATTGTAATAAGTCTGTCATCTTTCGCATCTTCATTCAAGCCACAGATATTGCTGTGAATATTTTCTTACCAACCATCAACTTCATCAGCATGATTTGCTCACTTACACGATTAACTTCAATCACTTTATCTACCCGTCTCTCCGAAATAAAAATACCAACACCACATGTTCTCTTTTTCATTTCCAATCCAATACAGCTTATATCTTTACCATTTCTGCGACAATGCCTGCAGCTCCTGCAGTCTTACAATTTTTCATCTTACTCATAGCTTACCGTACCATTTCTTTCTCAATTTTTATAGCTGGACCAGATGCTGTTTCCGAAACTTATAGATTTTCACCGTTCCATGGCAACTCAGTATTTGGAAATTTCTCAGTGCCATTTGCAATTTGTCTTTGGAATGTGTTTAGCTATCCTGAATCCTTAATTGTTTCGGTCATCCCTTCGTAGTATATCTGGAAACCTGTCCTTCTCAGCCTCCTTCTTCGTTTTCTATATTGTTCTTCTTGTTTCCCTCTTTGCTTCCAGATACACATCCTCCGTACTCACTAAACCTTTTATCCACCGATTCCTTCGTTTCTGCTTTTTTTTTTATACATTTCTAAACTTCCTCGTTCCACCGCAATGTCACCCTACGCTTTCTTCATTGAAATGAAATTTTTTGAAATGTAAGAATTTGAGATGATAGTTTTATGTTATAGAGATAAAACTATCAGATCTTGTGTGTGTTTGTTTCTCGCCTATACGTAACTTTGATGAATACACATTGTATTACTTTTTATTTACTATTAATCAATATTTATTAACATAAAAATTAAAATAAGGGAAAACCAAAATAAATCTTGTTAAATTTAACATTTTTTTAAAAATATGACTATATTTTGAATTATTTTTCTCTAACCCCTCCACCCGGGCAACACCGGGCAAATGCAGCTAGTTTTCTAGTAAAAATACAAGTAAAATATTAATTTTTTTTTTTAGCTTTATTTTTATCCATTTTTCTTCGACAAAATTTAGTTAATAACTTTTAAAAACTAAAACTGTTGTGTATAATTTGGATTATTTGGACTACTCTTCTCGAGTGTTGTTCTCACAACGTTTCAGCCGATGTAACCTCCGACTTTCTTCAGGTTTATCTTGTTGAACTCTGGAATCTTTCTGTCGAACTCTGGAATCTTTCTGTCGAACTCTGGAATCTTTCTGTCGGATTCTGGAATCTTTCTGTCGAATTCTGGAATCTTTCTGTCGAACTCTGGAATCTGCACAGAATTTTTGAATGGAACCCATTATTTAATCCATGGGGTTAGCATGCTCTCATTCAGTCAGCCATGACCAGATAGAAGTCTTCAGTAATTCGCAATTACTAATATCTCCCGCACTTAAGATTGACCCTTCAACCTTCAGAAGACTCAACCTCGAACTGAATTTTACTTAGTACTTTATCCGGTACGCCACGGGTCTTTGCGAACAAAACTCTTGTGATTAAATTAATTTGGAAAAAAATCAGTTGTCGTTTGCTTCTTGTTTACACATACAAAGGAAGATGTATTAATACTACTACTACTGCGTCGAGTTTAGATGAATGACTTCCCTTTGATTTAGTGCATCCGCATTGACAGCATTACAGCCGTACTAACAACCTAAGGGAGGGAAAAAACCGAATTATTATATAGATAGGTATATCTTTTCTGTGCTTTTTAATTGAATTACACATTTTATTTAGACAGGTAAATGTTGTTAGATGGAACTGTAAGATTTGACTCACTCCAAGTAACAATTTGTGTCCCATCTAACTTTATCAACAAACAAAACAAAAAGTATTAAATTCGTTGATCGATAATTAATTTTATGTCTCATTGTCATTTTAGAACATCTGTCGGCTTTGGGATATGTGTGTATTGATTGCGGGGGTGGCATTTGTTAACTTCTCATTAGCAAAAGTGCCAACTAGCCTTTAACTCACTCAGTTGTTTCCTTTATTAATTACTTGTACAGGAATAAATGAAGACTTCTGGGTACTCCTGCTCCCAGCCCTGAACCCATATCACTTATTTTTTAATTTCTATACATTTCAATTTACAAGTAGATTTTCTCAAAAATTTCTGAAAATCAAGCACTCATGGATTGAATAATAATTACAATAAATATATATATATATATATATATATATATATATATAATCATCATCAACCGGTTTATTTGTTGAATCAGGCCACAATTAATCCTCTGATGAGGGTGGGGCCTGATTGTCTAGTCTCGAAATCTAAGTCTTCCTCTCCTCTCCACTCCTGTCTTTGGCAAGGCTTGATGGAATCCATATCCTTGGCCTTCCTATCACGTTTGACTACGTCCTCCCAAGTCAACTTGGGTCTGCCAGTGGTGATGTTCTCTGCTGGCACATTCAACTGTCTGACTTTAGTAATCCAGCCATCGCTACGCTCAATGTGACCCAACCAACGCAGTCTGTTCTTCCGCATGATGTCCGCACGGCTTTTCAAGTCGACCTGTGAGAGCAGGGATTCAAAAGAAACGTACTGTTCAGGCCTCACCAAACAGATCCATCTGACCATTGCCCTGTCATTACGGTGCAGCTTCCTTAGTATGCCAGCAGAGACAGCCCAAGTTTCTGAGCCATACAACAGCACACTTCTGACACATGAGGAGTATACACGCCCTCTCGTAGTTGTTGGCAGGTGTTTGTTTGTCAGGATTGGTAGCAGCTCTCTAAACGTTTTCCAGGCACACTTGCAACGTGTAGCTGCCGCGAGTTCACAGCCTCCAGCTGATGACAGCACATCTCCAAGATAACAAAAGTCTGTCACTACTTCCAGCTTGTTGTCACCAGTATCCATCTCCGTCAGTGGTCTGCCATCTATTAGTCTTGCCATGCCGGTGCAACGAAAGCAATTAAAGCACTTAAAGTGAGGATCTTCTTTGAGAGAGTCCTTTATATATATATATATATATATATATATGTAAATTATAACTAAAAGGTAAACTTTTAGAGAGTTGGACCTATTGTGAAATAAGGAAAGCTCAATATACTGGATAGAGCAAAAATATATATTTCTGAGCCCCACATTTTTTGGATTTCGTTATTGGTGGTTCCCCTGCCCGTTTGAACTTTAAAAAAAAAAAAAAAAAAAAAATTTTTTTAATTTTGAAAGAAAACTTTTTCAAATTTGGAACTTTGACAGTCCTATCCTGTCAACTTATCAATCATAATTTTTCCTCTGATGATAAGATTTTAATCTTTGAAAAGCCTGGTTTAAGGAAAGAAAGAGATGAAAAATAAATGTTTTTATTAACTAAACTGCTCCTTGTTTTGAACAACTGAAAATACCGATTTGCTTCCATTTGCAGGTCTTATTAATTTTCATTGACGTAATATATATATATATATATATATATATATATATATCTATATAAATAACAAGAAAAACAACCTAACAGAACCGAATCAAAACAGTAGATTCTGAATATAAATAGTAGAAAAGTACATACAGTGAATTATACTTAGAGAGGAAAGCACCAAAGTATAAGTTTCCAAAACCAAATTAAATTATATATAAAAAAAAAAGAATTTATAGCTAAATAAATATTTGCTTTGCCATTAGAATCCTGATTAAATAAAATACTTAAGTACTCAATCTAACTTGTTGTATAGTTTCTAAATAATAAAAAAAGCCAGGTTAAAAGGTAGTATAAAGTTCGGAACATAATGTGATACAAAAGTTGTGTATAGGCGGTAAATATTGTTTCCTGTTGATTTTGTTAAATATTAGTAAATTTGGAGCAATTTCGAGTTAAAATCTAATTAGTTTTATGCATGTAAGCTTAAGAACACGCTTGAAATGTGTAAATAGTCGCTAATGGAGTCCTTGAAGAAACAGAAGTTGGCAATATAGGTACTAAAAGTATGTAAGGAAGGTGGAGAATGTATTAAACACAAACATCTCATGATCTGAAGGCTGTAAGTTCAATCCCCGTACAGAGTAATATATTTTCATTTTCGATTCAATCTCATTCCAAAATAAATTTCATTAAACAATATCCAAAAAGAAACGAGTGATGTAAATAGTTTGTTGTTTGAATGTGAATAAACTTCATTGTGATTATAAAAACATTTCTGTCTTTTTTTTTTCAAGCTTGGTTTATTTGTTCAAACAATGTAGTATTTCTCTTCATAATTTTTGACCAAATGGATACTCTAGTTTTTTTATGTAAAAGAAACTCTTATCTTATTCAGAAGATTAACATCTGTGCTAATGATACCACTTTCTATTCTGGTGTTGCTTCTCGACCATCTATTTAGGATTAGTTGAAATATGCAGCTGATCTAAAAGTTGACCTGGGTCCGGTTTGGATAGGGGTAAGAAATGGTTTGTTTCGTTTAATCTTGTTAAGACTCAGCTTGTGTCTTTCAATCGTAGGCATGCCCCTTTTTTTCCTGAGATTTTCATGGATGGCTTTGTTCTTGAGAAATCAACTCCTTGTTCTTTCTTTCTCATCAAATCTTTCTTGGAGTTCATACATTAGATCCATTGCTCTTTCTGTTTATCATAAAGTTGGTTCCCTCTATTGCTCCAAACACTTTCTCACACCTGAGGCTATTCTCTATCTCTACAAATCTACAATCAGACCATGTATGGAGTACTGTTGTCATATTTGGGCTGGTGAATCTCTGTCCCATTTGAGGGTTCTTGATAAGGTGCAGAAATATATCTGTAATTTGACTGGCCCCACTTTTTTTTCTTCTCTGAGCCCTCTCTCACACAGACGTGATGTTGCTAGTCTGTCTTTTCTATAAATACTATTATAGCATGTGTTCTTCAAAATTGTCTGATGTATTCCCTGCTTCCTTGTTTCAGCTCGTTTGACGAGTAGTCTTCATCAATTTGCTGTTTTGATACCTCATTTTAATAAAGCTTCCTATTCCAGTAGCTTCTTTCCATGAACTGCAAGCATGTGGAACTCTCTTCCTGCTGACTGTTTTCTTCCTACCTATAGCCTTGGACTAAGGTCAATAGGTATCTCCTGTCTTTGCGATAATGATCTTTCATTCTTGTTAGCTTCTTACATCAAGTGGCTTCATGCCTTGTCTGGAGTGATTTCCATAAAAAAGAAAAAAATGTGCACCTGCATGCACGCACATCCAGCTAAAATTCAGAAGCTACACAAGATTCACATACAAACCTAACATTATCAGATTCAATATAACCCCAACCTGGTTATGGTACATGAGGGGGTAAGAAACAAACATTTTTCATCCTTACTGTTAGTTGTTTAAAAAATAACACCGAAATTAGATTAATCAGTCAGTCAGCCTTTTCTTTTTGCTTTCTTTTTTTCTTTCTATTATATTGAACCAGTTGCCAGAGAGAGGGGGAGAGGGGGGTTAAAAGAAAGATGTTATTTTTTTTTTTAACTCTTCTATTTCATTATCCATACTCCTGGGCAACGCTGAGTAGCCCTGCTAGTATATATTAAAACGAAACGTTTATTTACCTTAAGGACACCCACAAGGTCTATACTATGACCTTTTCATGGTGGCCATGACGCTAATAAATATTTTAAAACTGAGTTTATATTTTACGCTTGTTTTGTTTTTCTTTTCTTTACAGAATGTTAATCTGTAAGTGATGCCATTCACGTTTTGCACATGGCCAACAGAAAAGTCTGGGAGAACACCCCATCGGAATTAACAGAATTCGGACCTCTCAGCTCTGATGTTAAGTCAAGCAGTGGAATATTTTCTTGGTTTTTCAAAAAAAACAAAGGTAAGTTACTACAGTTGTCGATTGCTCTGAGGAAAAAAAAATAGACAAAAAGAAAATTTCTTCTTTGCAAACTTTCAATTTAGTTTGATCAAATTTGATGAAAAATGCACAAATCTTCAGAAAATACAGACCATGGAGAATTGCTTCATTAATATTGATCAGAACAGTTTGTAACTATGAGAGAAAATAAGTGAAACCTTTACAGGGATGGATTTAGGTTCTGAGAAGAATATGCAGACATTGGCCTCATTTGGACCCCCTAAAAAATAATGACACAAAGGCTGAAGGATTTTTTTTTTTAGAATTTTCAAAACTAATGTTTTTATTTGTAAAAAAATAATATGAATGTTTATTTTACAAAATTAATAAAAACAAGAACATAAGTCAGTCGTGAGACTGCATTCCTCCACCTGATAACGTATGGTTGGGCCAAAATCTTATCTGGGCCTTACTTCTACATATTGTATGAAGTATTCCGAATATTATGCCATGAAACATTGATAACTCAGGAACTATTTATTTGACCAGGCTAAAATTTTGTACGGTGGTTATTGTTATTAAAGAGCATCGGATCCATACACCAAATTTGGAAACATTGTGTCTCTATGATGAACAGAACCAAAGTTATCGCCATAAGTGTGACTTTCACCTTTGACCTAAATAGCCTAAAATTAAATCGGTTCTAAGTTACACCATGTCTGATATTTTGACCAAGTTTGGTGACGATTGGTCAACTAATGTGGACACTAGGCTGCACAAAAACAAACTCAAATGAACACATAACTTCTTCACATTTCTTGTATTTAAATCATCCATGACCATTGGTTTCACAATGTGAGCAATTCATCAGATGACTCTAACATGTTTTAGGGTTTCATGATTTTTTTTTTACTTACAGTTCTACATAACCGTTTGACACCAAATTGCTGGTGGTCACTTGAGTCATCCAATTATTTTTCTGCCCAAAAAGCTAATAGTCATCAACTCTCGGCGAGTGGGTGTGTGTGTGTGTATATATATATATATAATATATATATTGATTTTTTTAAATTTTGATTTTAATAAAAAATATCTGCATCTAACACATGGTTCTTTGAAGGCATTTTGCCTCTTTCTTTATGTTTAAAATTCTAAAGATGCTTAAAAAAAAAAATGAACTTTCCCAAATTTATACCTACCAACGACCATGCGTGATTTAAGTTCAATTTAAAAGAGACATTTGCACCGTTAGTCCACATAACGTCGGACGTCACTTCTAGAAGACCAGGAAGGATTATTACAAAAAAAAAAGGTTAATACCTTTTATTTGTCTAAAGCTCTGTCGAGGCTTGTTATATCAAGCGAAATATTAGATAAAAAAAGTCAAGATGAAGAAGAAAAAAAAATGTTTTTATTTTTATTTTGATTTTAATAAAAAATATCTGCATCTAACACATGGTTCTTTGAAGGCATTTTGCCTCTTTCTTTAAGTTTAAAATTCTAAAGATGCTAAAAAAAAATGAACTTTCCCAAATTTATACCTACCAGTGACCATGCGCGATTTAAGTTCAATTTAAAAGAGACATTTGCACCATTAGTGATTTAGCATTTATAGAGTTTAATTTCTCTTACTTTTCGTACTAATTGTTGGTGGCCGAGGGGTAGAATACCGAACTATGAGATCAGTGGTGACTTTGAAACCGGGTTTGTGCCCTCCGACCGGCAAGAATTAAGATTCCCTACACTGAAGATTGCATAAGCATGAAACATCGATGTCTGTAGGTAATAATAATAAATATTTATCTAAAATGTATATATATATATATATATATATATATATATATATATATGATTAGCTTAGGCATATTACAAGGTAATAAATAAGTATATATTCATTCCCAAAGTGCTCGATAGTAAATTTTTTGTTAGTAGAGCTGGTATATTGAGTTGAATAGCAGTTCTGAGAAGACCATACAACCTCAACTTGTTGATGTAAACCGAACAAACCTCTCACGCACACACACACACATATATATATATATACATATATATATATATGTATATGTAATTATTGATAAAAATGATATTGGAAAATTATTTTTAACAAGCAAGGATACCAGATGTTGCCAAAGTGGTGGATGAACATAAAAATTACATAAAAAAGTGTAATATATCTGGCTAAAATAAAAAATTGATTCAAGAGAAACGGAAAAAAAAAAAATTACTTAACTACAAAAACTCAATTGCAGTAGTCTAAGAATATGCTAAAAATATTTTGAATAGATTGAACAAGTGAACAATATTGTCTAACCTCTATATAAAGTTAGGTATGTGTATATATTTATATATTTGTATGTAGAGGATTAGCTCCTAAACTAATCAACCAATTATTATGAATTTTGAAACACAGCTGCTAGACATAAGGGTGCATAATGTGGGCTATATTGAGTTTGATTTAGTTTTATGCGAAGGGGTAAAAAAGGGATGGAAGACCTTCACAAAAATTCAGATACCTCCTGATTTTTGTGAAATTTTAATAATAGATATTAGACATCAATTAATAAATATGGAGTTTAGGAGACATTTCTGATTTGAAAATTCAAATACTTCAGATTTGCACTGAATTTGATCCACAGTCATTAGACATCAATTTCTTCTTAAGCATAAGCCTTACATTTTAGACATTTTCTAGAATCAAAATCATGATAAAGATTCGAGACATAAGGTTTAGTATAATTATATCTCGATTTTAATCTTTGTAAAGGGGCATAAAATTAGTGCAAAACTTTTATTAAATCATCAAAATATGTAAGCAACAATATTAAAAAAATGGAAATAATTTAAAACATGAAAAATAGTAAAAAAATAAACTTTCTAAAAGATTTTATTTTTAAAACTTAATGTTCAATTTTTAGAGGACATATCATTTTGCTATGTAAGTCTAATATTATGTATCCCAAACCAAAATTTTATTTTCATTATCTCTAAAAACTTTTAATGCCACATAAGTCTTTGCAAAACATAAACAATGATATCAAATTTATGTCGCTAGCTCAATTAGCCACCGAACTATGACCGTTCAAAGTTTATTGAAAATTAGAAAATTTACCGTCTTGTTCAGAAGCCAATTTTTAAAGTGTATAACTAAAAATGCAGGCTTTGAACAAAGGAAATGTCCTTACAAATGTAATGTCATCTTATGATTAAATCATTAGATCAAACCATTGGACAAAATCCCATTACCTCTCAAAACATCTCCAAAAATGATACGGAAATGCAGCATTGTCTGCTCATGTAGGATTCATTTCAACAGCTTACACATTGAATCTTATTAATATGATTCATATCACAGTTAAGATCAAGCTAGATTTTCTTTTAATAGTAAATCAATAAAAAAAAACCCCTCAGATTTGGACCATGTAAAAACAGATGGAAACACATTTTGAATAGGGCAAAAATTTCATTCACTAAAGTTTTGTATTTTTTTAAGACCACTCAACACCCTTTATTAAGTCCATCATATTGACGAGTTGCTCTTTTTCTTTAAGATGGGACTGTTTTTATATGAATAGAGGCACACAATATGGTGTGCATTAAGTTGAAAAACACCAACATTAAAAATAAATCGCCTGTCACTGAAAAATAGTAATCTAATTTGAAGAAACCTGAAAAAAAAACTATAAATGACACAAGAGTAAAAATTGTACATTTATAAATAGAAAAAATAATTAATTTTTATTTTATTTCATCAAAATGACCACAAAATAAACTGAAGGGAATTTCACTATATTTACCCATTTTCGCACACGAAACTCTAGGCTGGTTTGTGATACCTATTAATATAAAATGATCCTATAGTTAAAATTCTGATAGAGGTGTGTAAACAGGATTTTTTGCTTAAAGACTATTGGAAAAAACATTACATTAAATTTACATAGAAAACCGAATGCCCCTCAGTTAAAAATCAAAAGTAATTTTTTCACATTTTTTTTTTAATTTGAATTGATAGTATTGCTCAGAAAGAATTAAAATAGAATTCAAGAAAATTGTTTTTGGAGTGTATCGTATATGTTTGCTATTTTGGAATTTTTAGAAGGGTGACAAATTACGTTAATTTTATACAGAAAACTGACCATTGTGATCCTATCATCATACCAAACATCACCATACGTGTCGTGAAAGTTATTCAGGGTCGTATTGTAGGTGGCTTGCCACTTAATGTAGTCCGATATCACAAGGACTGCATACATTCTGACTAGTTGCCCTGTCAATTGTTTTACACTCCTGCTGTTTTTAGGAGATCTGCAGAACTTTCGGTGTTGACACAACTCGGTCAGAATCTTGGGTAACTAGCCGGTCGGCAATTTCTCTCTGCCTTGGTCTGAGAAAGCATTGTATTAATCTATGAGTAGGCTGTTTCACTGTGCTGTATCTAACTTAGTTTGTGAGCAAACAAACTGCAATAAATGTTTGCATACAAAAGTGACAGCCATTTTTATCTTTAAAAAATATACTTTATTATAACTGAACTAACGCTGTGGATCCATTCCCTAACTAAAATATAAGATAGGTTTAGAATCTCAAATTCTATGTTCTTCTGCCGTCAATTCCAGTCAGCTATTGGCTTTCCACCTCAAAAATATCTCTCGTACAACTCCCCTCCATGTCACATGACCAATTCAATGAAGTAAAAGTGTGCTGAAACTCACACTGAACCTTTAAAAATTCATATATTAAAATGACCTTTCAATATGTTTTGTTTTGATAACTCAATCCTGGTTATTCAAAATTCGCAGATGTACTCTTTGCCCCTTCATATACACACAAGATGACACCTCAAAATATTTTTAAACAAAACTTAATATTGTTAGTCATGGTGTCATACTTCCACTTCCCACTAAAAATTGAACAGTAAGTTTTTAAAAAAAAAAGAAGCTTTTTATAATTTGAAGATCTGGTGTTTAATCGATGTTGTAAATCGAAGATTAAAATAAAAAATGGAAACAACAAAAGATAATTTTGAATTTTCTAAAGTCCAAAAGAATTTTCTTAAAAACGTGTAAACAATATTGAGCTTGATTTAAATAAATAAATAAATAAATAAAAATAATAAATAAATAAAAATAATAAATAAATAAAAATAATAAATAAATAAATAAAAAAATAAATTAAATAAAAAAATAAATTAAATAAATAAAAATAAAAAATAAATAAATTTAAAAAAATAAATTTAAAAATTTTAAAAATAAATAAATTAAAAAAAATAAATTTAAAAATTTAAAAAATAAATAAATTAAAAAGAAAAATAACAAAAAAAATCATAGTTTCTTGAACCTTATTAAATGGCAATGGATATAAAATTGTTTATGTTAATGCTGAGGACTTTACACTTTCCTTTGTGGATAGTAAAGTGAAGGCATGCTTAGTTTATTATCACAATGTTGATCTTCTTCTGTATCTATTGTTGGGTGTGAGAAAGAATGGTTAGGCCATCAACAAAGTGAAGATCACCCAACTGAGTCCAGAGTGTTCACTGGATACCGTTTCTCTTCTGGGCTGGAAATGTTTTCATGACCCTGTCCATGCCTAACAGGAAAAGTAATAATCCTTGTCTTACCCCCAGTCCGCACTGGAAAGGTATTAGTAAGTTTCTAGCTGTGTACCACCCTAAATATCATCCCTTTGGTGTCTTAACAGTTTCAAGTTGATATGTCTATTGTCTATCCAGACAATCGGATGCCTTTTAATTTGTTCCTGGATGACCTGCAGCATTATGATTTCAGCAGTTTGACTTCATTTATTGTCACAAGGTTGATATTCTCCTGTATCTGTTGTTGTTGGGTTAGAAGGGTTAGGTCGTCAACAAAGTGAAGTTCATCAAGCTGAGTTCAGAAGAATGTCTGCTGGATACTGTTCCACTTTTTCTTTTTTTAACTTAGTTCACCCCAAACAAGGCAAGTTGTTACTGTAGACATAAGGGGCGACTGAGAATTAGGGTGAAAGTTTAGGGGATCATTCTAAATTGGGAGCTGTTCAACGAGATGCTTGTTCACATTAGTTTTAAATTTCTGCATGTCGGTACAGTCAGAGAAACAGGGAGCAGGGAGGGAGTTCTAAAGGCTGGCAGCTCGAGAAAAGAATCTATTGGAGTAGAAGGCTCTCCGGCATCTAGAGACCTCCACGGTAAATGGATGGGATTTAGCTGATTGTCGGGTTGGTCACGTGTATTTACATCTAGGGGGAACCAGAGCAGAAAGAAGGGTGAGGTTGTCAACAAAGTGAAGTTCATCCAGCTGAGTTCAGAAGAATGTCCACATGATACTGTTCCTCTTCTAAACTGGAGATGTTCTCATGACACAGTCCATGCCGAAGTCCAATCAGAATGCGACTCCAGAACGAGGCCAAACGAATATAGTTTTCATTCAGGCCATGGATGCACTGATCAAATCTTCACTCTAAGATGAATACTTCAACATCGTTGGTGCTTCCAGAAAAGGACAGTCACCTGTTGCATTGATTTCGCTGCTGCATTTGACTGTCGACCGCGGCACTCTCTGAAGGGTTATGCAAGCAGATCGTATTCTGCCTAAACTTATCAGTATTCTTAAAGCATTCTACTGCTTAACATGATTCTTGCATACGGATGTACGGTGAAGTTTTGGAACCCTTCGAAATATGTTAGCTGTTCAGCAAGGATGTGTTCTTTCGCCAACAGTTTTCAATTATACAATTGACTAGGTCACTTCAAATGCCTTAAAAGAGTTCCCCGGTGTCACTGTTGGATGCAACTTTGCTGTCAAAGACTTAGATTACGCAGATGATATCGTGCTACTCGGTGAAACATTTATTGATGAAAAGTCTGCTGTTAATGAGCTTCAGCATGTTGCATCGCAGATTGGGATGAAAATGAATGCATCGAAGACAAAATTACTTGCTGCCGGGTTTGCCTCAACAGACAAAACTCCCATAATCCTCAATGATGATGTTTTTGAAGAGGTTGAATTTCAAATATCTTGGCACCATCATCACAGCCACGGGTCAACGTGGAGCTAATATCAAAGTGTGAATTGACCTTATGCATCATGTCTTCTCCCGACTCTATTGCCGGCTATGGTCAAGATCTGAGATAAGGCACATCACCAAAGTAAGGATCTATCAAGCACTGGTGTGAACGATCCTCCTTTATGGCAGTGAGTCTGGCCAATGAGAATGGAAAACGTTAGGCAGTTGGAAACTTTTGATCACATCTGCTTGTGTCGCATCTTCTGAGTCCGATGGCAGCACTTCCTCTCAAACAACATGGTATGTTTCTCCTGCAAAATTAACTCCCTCCGACAAGTTATTCTCACAAGACGTCTATGCCGGCTGAGTCATTTCCTTCGCCATTAATCAGGAGAATTCATCTACGAAGCAATTGCCGCAGCTCCCCTACAGTGTTGGAAAAAGTGATGTGTTGGACAAAGAAAAACCTGGCAGATGACAGTTAAAGCTGACCTTGAACCCAACCTGGGCGCCCGAATCTACGGATATTCACCGTTGGAACAGCGAGTGGCTAGAGATTACCCAATCATTGACTTAAAACTATCAGGCTTGGTCAGCCTTTGTGAGGGACACAGTGACAAGGATAGATGGAGCCAGCTAGACCCACTTCAGAAGGTGTATGCTGTTTCAAGTCGAGTCAAGAGAGAGATGGATGACTTGTTCAGTTAATTATAAATTACTGCTAATTAGAACAATGAAAACAATTTTTTATTTTTTCAAACATAACTCATACCAGAATTAATGAACATTTTAGCATGTATTTTGTGCTATTAAAGTATGCAGGGGAAAAAAAGCCTCAGAGAAACCAACGTTGATTGATTCACATTTTGTATAATAATAGATTAACACGATGAACAAGATGTCTAACATATTCAGAGACATGATGAAAGAGTGTCTTCATTTCATATAAAAATAGAATTGTTATTTATTGATGCATTCAACTTGTACTTCTTAAGTACATTCAGTTGTTGCTTGTTTGTGTGGCAACATCCTTGTTCTTTTTAATAAACAGGATATAAAATAAATCCTAAACCTTTTATGAGAAAAACACTTGAAGTTATTTTTAAGTTTTGAAATATCTCTATATGAAGTTAGGTATATATATATATATATATATATATATATATATTAGTATTAGTTGCTGTAGATGTAAATCCGTTGAAACTTCAGTGTTCATAAAAAGTGCTCAATAACAAGTAGAGCTGTTATTTAGTATAAATTTTTATTTATACAAACATCATTGGTTACATATGTGCATAATACATGTTTCGGTTATACTCTTCAGAGAGTCCACCTCTTCAGACGAAAGAAGACAAGGAAGTGAGATGAATTTGGAAAACTTTCCTATTAAGTAAATCTTTTTGGGGATGGGATATGTTTATAATTTTCACCGGTCAAGCTCAGTATCAGATTACATTCTTTACTTGTTAACTCTTTCAATTAGTTTCTATCTTTTTTATTTTTTTTATTACCTTCATTGTTCATTCTTAACATACTGTGTCTTCCATTTCTTTCTTTTTCATCACCCACTTAGCTTGGATTCCTTTCTTCTCCATTTAACACTTCAAAGTTTTAATCTACATACATACATTTTAACACATAGATATCTCATCATATATATACACAAATATATACCTAGACAAAAATACAGACATATCAATATTCTCTGATCTCCATATAAGATACACACATGTGCACAAATCTTTAGATACACAAGTACACACACACATATATATATATATATATATATATATATAAATAAAACAAACACAAATATATACACATATATACAAGTATATACACATATATACATACGTATCCACATACATATATATATATATATATATATATACATACACATGTATACATAGATAGAAAAATGCATACATATAGATTCAAAAAAACACCACATCCACTCACATATATACATACATACACACACTGCCCATGGATACATCTCCTTTTCCACTGATTAGTTCAGCATAATATATTACAATATGTACTTCTTTTGTCATCATTCTAACGGTTTTTGAATTAACTCGTTATAAACATGTGTGCAGACTTACATTCATGTATATGCATCACTATAGAATGTACCTCCTATATATATATATATATATATATATATATATATATATATATATATATAATTTCTGTGTATAGGATTCACGCTTAAACTAATTGACTGATCTTTATGAAATTTGGCATGCAGCTGCTAAGCGTTAGGGTGAGTAATGTGGCTTATATTTAGTTTTATGCAAGGATGCTAAAAAGGGTGTGGAAGCTCTTTGTGAAATTTTAACAATAGGTTAACTATTAGACATCAATTAATAAATATTCTCGAAATTTTGGGGGGGTTTTAGGGTGTATAATATGGACATCTAAATATTAAAATATTTCAGATTTGCATTGAATTTGATCCATAGTCATTAAACACCAATTACACAAGATTCCCTGAATTTCAATTTCTTAAGACCCCTTGAGCATAAGCCTTAAATTTTTTACATTTTCTATGATCCAAATCATGTAATAGATTTTGATCAGAATTGGAACAAGGATTCTAGACATAAGATTTAGTAGAATTATATATTGATTTTAATCTTTTTAAGGGAATATAAAAGTGGAGCAAAACTGTTCTGTTTGGGGGAAATTAATTTTACCCGTCGTAGGATGGGTATTCTTCTAGTTTTCATATAAAATTACAGATGCGTTTATATGAATAAATGCAAAATTCTTTGAATATTTACACATTATGTTAACATCATCATCGGTTTAACGTCCGTTTTACATGCTGGCATGTGTTGGCTGACTTTTAGAAATTTACTTCCAAACTGACCTATCACTGACCAGATCTTTATCCCTCTTTTTCTCGAGTCCATCTTTGTCACTTCCTCGCATGTTTTGTTTGGCCTTCCACTGACAAACTGACCCTGTTACCCCAACCATTCTGCATCTCCTCACCTAAAACTTTGGTACTAATATAGAATGGGACCCAATTTCCGCCAACTTTGCGTCCGCATCTTCCGACAGTTTACGTAAGCTGCCGGAGAAAGACAATGTGAAGACTGACATTGATAAGCCCGCTGCTGTTTCAAGTCAATATTATTTTAACTTTTCTTGAAAAACACTTGTTTAGCTGTTTCATTTTGTGTATATAAAAAAATAGACTTTTTACTAGTTTTCTGTGTATAAAAAGAAAAATTGACTGTTTACCAGTTGACTATGTCTTATTTCTTGGACCAAATTAAAAAAAACTTATTGGAAACTTTTCTTGAAAAAAAAAATGATTATTAACAGTTGATTAGATATGTTTTCTCCGTTTTATATAAAAAAAACAACTTTTCCTGCAAAAAAATGTGATTATTAACAGTTGATTAGATATGTTTTCTTCGTTTTATATATAAAAAAAACCTTTTCTTGAAAAAAAAAATGATTATTAACAGTTGATTAGATATGTTTTCTTCGTTTTATATAAAAAAAAAAACTTTTCCTGCAAAAAAATGTGATTATTAACAGTTGTTTAGCTATTTTTGTTCATGTCATATATAAAAAAAAACTTTTGACCAGTTATTTAGTTTTAGTTTTCTAAGTATAAACAAACAAAAATGTATTTACTTGAAACAGCAGCGTCCTTATCGTCTGTCAGTGTTCGCGTTGGCTTTCTCCAGTAGCTTACGTAAACTGCCGGAAGATGCCTATGCAAAGTTGGCAGAAATTGGGTCCCATTCTATATCAGTACCAAAAATTCTCATCCATTCTTTCAAAGTGACCATACCAATGTAGTCTCCTGTTTTGCACTCATCTACTTATACTGTTCAGATTTAATTTTCCTTTGAGGTCATCAGATCTAAAGCTGTCTTTAAGATTCACATTATTATTATTAAGTATTGGGTATAGTTTCGTATTTTCATTATACATTTTTTCATCTTATTTTTTGTTCAACTTTCTAACTGGATGTATCATTATCTATTACTAGTTTTATCTACTTGGCGTTGTGATGTTACAGTAAATTTGTTTTACATGAGGATTTTCCAAGAATTTAAAAGTCAGAAATGAATTGATATTCAACGGTTTAAATGCATCAACATGCCATTAAAATTTCAAAGTCACAAAGTGATTCATCATTTTTTCGACTATCTAAAATTTCAAAGTCACAAAGTAATTCATCATTTTTTCGACTATTTAAAATTTCAAAGTCACAAAGTAATTCATCATTTTTTCGACTATTAAAAAGATAAACATTGCTAACTTGTAAATTATTTGTTTAAATATTATTTTTTTTAAATTTTGTTTTATTTTACGCAATTGCATTTTTGATTCCGATAAGTATTCGATAAATAATAAATAATAATTCAAGGTGTAATTATTAAAGATAAATGGCATTTTCTATAAAGAAATATAAGAAAATATTTAGAATCCCCTGATGAGAATTGAACTCACATTCATCACCTTAGCAAGCTACTGTGTTATCAACTGTCTCATCATGAGAATACAGAGATTACAAAGAATTAAAATGTAAAAGTATTCAATTTTGGGTCAGTGAAAAAAAATTTATCCTTCGGAAAATAAAACATTTTATGATTTTATATAAAAAATTGTTGGGTTCTTTTCTACAATTGTAACACAATCTAGAAATATTAATTTTATTTTTTTTAGGGACACGGAGGAAATGACTTTGACCTGTAAACTTTAATTCTAGCCAGAAATTAGTCGTTTACAATTTAAAACTTCAAAAATCACTTTCAAACATATAAATAAAAAGAATAATTCAATGTTTAATTAGGTCAAATAACATTAAAATTCTGTAATTTTGAAGAAAGTGATTGGTCATATCTATTTTGAATAGCCAATCAAAATGTTTCAATTAAAAAGAAGAACCGGTGCATACCAAAATGTCTCTTATTAAATAAAATCCAAGTTTTAATGAGTGGCAGGAAAAGTAGTACGTAGTGGAACTTCTCCTTTATAATTATACCAATCCAAAATAAAATATCGATTAAATATTAAAATCGATGAAATCAATTGGGAATAAAGTGTTAAGATCATACTTGGATGAAAACAATGTTTATATCGAAACAGAATTAAGTATATACCTTGTACTAGAAAAGCTCTTACGGTCAAAGAAACGGTCAATAGACTGACTTTGCTTTATATAAAGGATAACTTTATATTATGAAGTCGTCTTTTCTGTCTGTAACTAAAACATCCTGCAAATACACTTACAAATCTTGTATATTCTGGTTTGGTATCGCCTCGAGCTGGTTATGGTAAAAATATACTTGAATTATACGTTTGCTTAGGATCATGAAAAATCAAATTTGTATATGGAGGGTCAGAAAAAAAAATTCTTTTATTCGTATTGGATACTGAAAGAACACTGAAACTAGATCAGTCAGCTGATGATGACTTTTTCCAGGAGGGATGTGTTCAAAAAGTAATGTGACTAAGGATGGGTGTGTAGAGAGAAAGCGAGTCTATTTTTTTTTTAGCAAGGATCCCGGGCAACACCAAGTAGTGCTGCTAGTCAGTGGTATGACCTTATTTTCTTAATCTCAATTAAAAGTTTTTAATTGGTATTCGTTTTTGTTTAATGGACAGCTGTGTGATGTTTTATAAATGGTTTCAATGCTATCTCTATTATCATAAACAAAAGCTGATTATGCTGAAAATGTATGTGGGGCTGTGGGTGAGGGGTAATTCTTATTTAGAAGGCATTAAAAATCTTTATCAAGTGACATTAGAACTTGTGATGTCATTCTGATTCATTCTGTTTTTTGCCTTTCATTATTTAAACTTTTGGCTCGTTTAATTACAGAAAGGGAATGAATGCTTGACCTAATAGATACAATCATAAATATGGAATCTACTATGCCAAGTTTAAATCCGATCAAATTCATGGTGGTCATTTATATACACTAATATCGTTATGAGCCCCCCCCCCCAAGTTATGGATAAAATAGTTACTTATGTCTTCCGTTTTCAGTGGCTTCTTGGCCTTTTGGCCGGGATCAAAGTGTAGTATCTGTTCCGATGGATACTACATCCTATAGTGTTATCTTGGCCTTCGAGGATTGATTTACGCCGGTCTATGAGTCTGTCCTGTGCAGTTCTAGGAAGTCCACCCTCCCAGGCTTCGCCTCCCCTCTTTGGGGAGGAGTAAGTTTATTGCTTACTGCCTGAGGCGCCCCTACCGGGGAATGCCGATGGGGCTGCCCAGGCAATTTTTAATGGCCAGAGTGCTCACCTTCTCCGGTGCTGGCTTTTCAAATCCCACTTTCCTGACCTTGTGTCACATCTTACCTTGTGGAAGGAAGATAAATAAAATAGTTACTTATGTCTAACTAGCTGGCTTCTTGCAATCGTTTCACAATTTAATTCCCATTTACTACTTGAAATCATTGAAACAAAACTAATCGATAAAAAGACAAAACTAATCGATAAGAAAAAGTTACGTGCGTCTGTGAATCTGTTATTCAATTTGTCTTTTCTCATTCATTAGTTTTGCCTTCATTTTTCTTCAAAGCAGTTTTATTAATGGACATGGCAAAACTTACTCTGACAGGGAATTGAAGGTGACACAATTCAAAGAGTAAGTCTGGAGGAATACGTGCAATTCTTGGAATTAGCACAGTTTCTCCTTTGCCTTGACCAGTAATACTTTGTTTCCAAAAGATGATGCATCATCTTCTTCATAATGAACCTAGTGGCATTACACAACTTTGGTAGCTTCAAATTTCCCAGGAGTAAAATTGGAGCACCTACCTTCCAATGTGATCTTGTGAAAAGGCATATGATTGACTGCGTTTTTCAACTATTTAAAACTGAAGTGCCTCTCTATCTCGCTAACATTCATAACTTTGAATAATAAATTGTTATGACGAAAACTACAAATATCGCAGAATTTTATATTTAGTTTGAAAATATTTTTTTGTAATTTTTGATTGAAATGTGTGTTTGTTTCTTCAGCATTTCTCTCTCTTTCTCACATACCCACTATAAAAAAACTTCTAGATTTAGTTACAAAAAGTACTATTAAAATTACATGATTAGTCTTTTTTTGTGATTTTTTTTTTTTTTGCTTTTTTTTTTTAAACATGTGTACGACACGTTCCATAAAAAATGACCAAAGTGTTTCATTTTTCAAATAAATCAATTAAGCATCGAAAAGTTAAATTTTTTTTTTGTTTTCTTAAGATATTTCACCCCAAACAAGGCAGGTCGCCACTGTAGACGTAAGGGGCTACTGAGAATTAGGGTGTAGGTTTTAGGTGTCATCCTAAGTTGGGAGCTGTGCAGCGAGATGTCTGTTTAGATTAGTTTTAAATCTCTGCATGTCGGTACAGTCAGGAAACAGGGAGCAGGGAGGGAGTTCCAGAGGCTGGCAGAACGAGGAAAGCAGCTACTGGAGTAGAAAGCTGTTCGGCATCTGGGGACCTCCACAGTGAATGGATGGGACCTAGCTGATTGTCGGGTTGTTCTAGTGTATTTGCGTCGAGGGGGTACTAGAGCAGCTAGTTCATCAGGCATAATCCATTGAAGTATTTGTAAAACAAGCATAAGCATTGCGGCGATGGGACAGGGGCTGGAGCTTGGTTGATAGTGAAGGACCTATTAAGTTGCCGACTCTTTTTTGGATCTTGTCTAAGAGAGAGAGACTAGTAGATGATGCACAAGCCCAGATGTGACACAATACTCCATACATGGGCAGATGGTGGCTTTGTAGAGATACAGGATAATGTCAGGTGTGAGGAGTTTACTAGCACGGTAGAGGGAGCCCACCTTCTTTGCAGCAGCCTTGGCAATGTCTTCAATGTATTTGTTCCAATTAATGTTACCTTTGAATGTTAGGCCGAGTACTGCAATTCTGAATTTTTGACCAGTATCAAACTTGCTTATTCTAAATAAATTAAATCAATTAAATTAAAAATAGAAATTTGAAGAAATTTCCTTTAATGAAAAGTCAGTCAAGCCAGCGAGATGTTAGTTATTTTTTTTTTTTCCAACCTTGAAAATATTTTTCACATTGTTAAAATCAGTGAAATTTCTAATGAATGAATTTCTAATTTCGTTTTTAAAATGCATTGTTAACATCCAGCAAACTTCAAACATATTTTTTTAGCCATTTCAAAGCTGGATTTAAACAGTTTTCAAACTTTTAAAAGGTAAACAAAATATTAATTCATTTGCTAACTAAAATACTCTCTCCCCCCTCTCTCCCTCTCTCCCCCTCTCTCTCTCTCTCTCTATCTCCTCCCCCCCCTCTCTCTCTCTATCTCCCCCCCTCTCTCTCTATCTCCCCCCCTCTCTCTCTATCTCCCCCCCTCTCTCTCTATCTCCCCCCTTCTCTCTCTCTCTATCTCCCCCTCTCTCTCTCTATCTCCCCCTCTCTCTCTCTATCTCCCCCTCTCTCTCTCTATCTCCCCCTCTCTCTCTATCTCCTCCCCCTCTCTCTCTCTATCTCCTCCCCCTCTCTCTCTATCTCCCCCCTCTCTCTCTCTATCTCCTCCCCCTCTCTCTCTCTATCTCCTCCCCCTCTCTCTCTCTATCTCCTCCCACTCTCTCTATCTCCTCCCACTCTCTCTATCTCCTCCCACTCTCTCTATCTCCTCCCACTCTCTCTCTCTATCTCCTCCCACTCTCTCTATCTCCTCCCACTCTCTCTATCTCCTCCCACTCTCTCTATCTCCTCCCACTCTCTCTATCTCCTCCTCTCTCTATCTCCTCCTCTCTCTATCTCCTCCTCTCTCTATCTCCTCCTCTCTCTATCTCCTCCTCTCTCTATCTCCTCCTCTCTCTATCTCCTCCTCTCTCTATCTCCTCCTCTCTCTATCTCCTCCTCTCTCTATCTCCTCCTCTCTCTATCTCCTCCTCTCTCTATCTCCTCCTCTCTCTATCTCCTCCTCTCTCTATCTCCTCCTCTCTCTATCTCCTCCTCTCTCTATCTCCTCCTCTCTCTATCTCCTCCTCTCTCTATCTCCTCCTCTCTCTATCTCCCCCTTCTCTCTATCTCCCCCTTCTCTCTCTCTCCCCCTTCTCTCTCTCTATCTCCCCCTCCTCTCTCTCTATCTCCCCCTCCTCTCTCTCTATTTCCCCCTTCTCTCTCTCTATCTCCTCCTCCTCTCTCTATATCTCCCCCTCCTCTCTCTCTATCTCCCCCTCCTCTCTCTCTATCTCCCCCTCCTCTCTCTCTATCTCCTCCTCCTCTCTCTCTCTATCTCCTCCTCCTCTCTCTCTATCTCCTCCTCCTCTCTCTCTATCTCCTCCTCCTCTCTCTATATCTCCTCCTCCTCTCTCTATATCTCCTCCTCCTCTCTCTATATCTCCTCCTCCTCTCTCTATATCTCCTCCTCCTCTCTCTCTATCTCCTCCTCTCTCTCTCTCTATCTCCTCCTTCTCTCTCTCTATCTCCTCCTTCTCTCTGTCTATCTCCTCCTTCTCTCTGTCTATCTCCTCCTCCTCTCTGTCTATCTCCTCCTCCTCTCTCTCTCTCTCTTCTCCTCTCTCTCTCTCTATCTCCTCCTCTCTCTCTCTCTATCTCCTCCTCTCTCTCTCTCTATCTCCTCCTCCTCTCTCTCTCTATCTCCTCCTCCTCTCTCTCTCTATCTCCTCCTCTCTCTCTCTCTATCTCCTCCTCTCTCTCTCTCTATCTCCTCCTCTCTCTCTCTCTATCTCCTCCTCTCTCTCTCTCTATCTCCTCCTCTCTCTCTCTCTATCTCCTCCTCTCTCTCTCTCTATCTCCTCCTCTCTCTCTCTTTCCTCCTCTCTCTCTCTCTCTCCTCCTCTCTCTCTCTCTATCTCCTCCTCTCTCTATCTCTCCTCCTCCTCCTCTCTCTATCTCTCCTCCTCTCTCTATCTCTCCTCCTCCTCTCTTGTCGGAATTTTCGTGTCGTTAACGAAAAACCGCTCTAAACGATGGTTATGTTATCTAGGAAAATTATCATAAAAAAATTATAACAAGAGATAAAGAAAGGAGTAATACAAGATGTTCGTAAAAGTTAAAATATAGTTTTATTTACAAAAAAAAGATAGCCTGGACTGCTTTTTTTTCCAAAGCTGGAATAAATAAATTATTCCTGGATAACATGCAAAAAAAATAAGAATCAAAAAAATACAACATCAGTATCTCTGAACATTAAGGTTAGATACAACAAAAATTGCCACAATCAAAGTTAAGGAATAAATCCTTTTAAAACATGAACTTACTATAAAGTCCATATTCTTACAAATCAATCAAAAGTCTCTTTTTTTCTTTTCACCAAATTTACAATCAAAAGAAATAAAATTAACAAACCGTGTCGAAGTCCAACATAATTTCCATGATAAAAATAACTCTTTTTTTATTTTATCAAACGTCTGTCAGAAAGTTCTTTTTCTTCTTCTTTTTTCAATATTTTCTTTTAGCAAATCCAATGCAATATGTATGGCACAAGAACAGTACACATTTCAAATAAACACAATACTCACTATTTTCCATCGTTCGTCTTGAATGGCGATCACGCGCGTATGTGACTGATTCAACTGGCACAGTTGAATATCATCTCAAATCGATCTGTGTGCAAAGACGATCAATCTCTATGATTCTTAATCTCTGATTAGAATCTTCTCGACAGCAAAGTATTTCACTTCTCGGGAGCCAATCTCTTCAACATAGGCAATTTCGTTCCCGGAGCTATCTCTTGTCTCGTTCACATACTCCAATCTCCTTATTTCAAGTCTCTGGCTTGAAACAACTTCCCAAGGATATATTCTTGACCGAGGGGAAATATTACATAAACAACATGTAATTCATCCAAGAGATATCATATCTCTTAAATTTCCTCAAGCAGAAATTCTCTACAAATTTAACGTCCCCTCGTGGACGGAGAAACAGTTTTAACATGCGTCGAGCTCGGCGTCAACCTCTGTTCTTGAATTTAACGTCCCCACGTGGACGGAGAAACAGTTTTAACATGTGTCCTCTTCAACGACTCACTCTGTTCTGATTAAACTTCGCGCCGATATATCCAGACACGACAAAATGCATCATTGCTAAAAATAGAAATCACGTGACACAACATGGCCTTCACCGCATAACACCTACGCAATATCCATATGACCTTCGACCTGCACGTAGGCCCCCCCTACCCTTCAACAAAGGGAAGTAACCGTTGACTTACTTAGAAAAACGTCTAGAAATTTCCACACTCTCCCGACAAAGAAAAAAAAAATGTACAATGTTTATACATGTCTCATGCACACATCAATACCACAAATAATCATTATCCCGTTCACTCACCTTCTTGCGAGTTCGAATGGGTCTAGAATTGGAAGTCGAGGCATGATCTCCACCAGCAACATCCGGCTGGACCACATCAGGAACCTCTGAACCACAAGGCTCTTCGGGAACCTCCGAGGCCTGATGGGAATGAGTAACCGACAACTCCATCGGAAAAAGGTGTCTCAAAGAATGTTCCTGAGAGGAACCATCTGCCTTCTTAATCAGGACAGATCTAATATGAGAATCATCACCTGGAGTCAAACCTATCACTCTACCCAAGGACCAATATGGGCGAGCTTTGGCTGGGTTCTTAACAAGAACCACATCGCCTATCGCGATGACATCACCAAAATCAGATTGGTACAGATCACCACTCAGTTCTCTCAAGCCGAGCAGGTATTCTTCGTACCATAAAACCTTAAATTTCTTTAAGAGAAGATCCCTTTGTTTCAGCTTCTCCAAAAGGTCACTCCTAGAAGGAGGAGAATTCTCAAGAAAACATTCTTCAGAATTTATAAAAACAGCACTATTACAATACGGGCGAATAAACGCGTTTGGAGATATAATATCCAAACCATCATCTCCAGAACATCTATAAGTCAGAGGACGTGAGTTAATGGCATTCTGTATATCAGACAACACAGAAAGAAGTTCAAAATAACCCAACTTCTGCCGACTCACTAACTTATAAAGACAAACCTTCACCGTCTTAACAAGACGCTCCCAAACACTGCCGAACCAAGCAGAATATAAAGGTATCGTCTGGTGCTTGATGTCAAAGGTACTAAACTTCTCTTCGAACTCGTCAGACACCAGCACTTGCTTAATCAAACCGCATCCAGCAACGAATGATTTAGCATTGTCTGAGTATATATGGGAAGGCACCCCATAAATGTTAAAAAATCTCACCAATGATAATATCACTGAGTGGGTAGACATGTCACCCACTAACTCCAAATGAACCGCCCTCACATTGAAGCACGTAAAAAGTAATATATACATTTTTTGCGGTCCCCTTTCATCTTCAACCCACAAGTGACCAGTAAAGTCTATCCCGGTATGGTTGAAGGGCTTCACAAAATTAACTCTGTGTTTAGGTAAATTGGTTACCTTGGGGTATTTGAAAGATACGGCATTGTATCTTTTACACAGAGCACAGGCAGAGATAACCGACTTCACTGCCTGCCTGGATTTATGTATCCAGAAACCTGACAAACGGAGTTTGCTGAGGGTAGCTGCAATACCCAAATGCTTACATTTGAGATGACAGTCCCTAACAATCAAATCAGTTATATGACTGCCTCGAGGTAACAAAATCGGATGTAAAATTTCCGGAGGGTAAAGGCTGGCTTTACCAATCCTTCCCCCAGACCTTATCAAGCTTTTATCATCCAGGTAAAGATCCAACTTCGCCACCAACGGAGGAATCTCACGGTTGGAGGGGTTCAACAAAAAGGACTTTTCCCTGGGAAGAAGCAAGGATTGCTCCAACTTAATCAAATAAATTTTGGCCACTTGGCCTTGGAAAATATTAATTTAGCAGCCCCATACTGGAAAATGTAAGCCGCAAAGCCAAAGGCTTGTTGTGAAGCATCACAAAAGATTATTAACGTGGCAGGCGCAGAGGAATCAACAGCACATTTGGGGATCCTCACACTATGCAGATTCATCAACTCAGGAAACAACTTGTTCCAAGTGAGCTGCAAACTCTCCGGTATCTTCTGATCCCATGACACCTGAGTTTTCCATATCTCACTGAGTATTACCCTTCCCTTGATAGTCACAGGCAAAACAAGCCCCAAAGGGTCGAATATGGAAGAGTTCTGCGATAGGATGCCCCTTTTTGTATCAGCCGGCACATCCAAGGAACCGACCGCCACATGCAAATTATCCTGCACAGGATCATACTCATAACCCAACACCCTCTCCAGAGGAGAATCATGGGTGACAAAACTTTTGTCAGCTTTCATTCGAGTGGTCAAAACATCACTATTGGAATTACAGGACCTTAATGAAAAATTACCATCCTGCATGATACTCATTGCATTCAGGTATAGGTCCAACAAAGTTTTCTGTGAATTGTGAGTTTTTATAAGATTATCCACATAAAAATTTTCCATAAGCATATCCCTACATAAACTATGAGGGTATTTTTCAACATGATGTCTAATGACGAAGTTGAGAATAAATGGGCTGGCCACAAACCCAAAAATCAATGTTTTGTAACGATAACATACCAGTTTGTCATTCAATTTCACAAAAAAGCAAAACCGATTCTTATCTCTTTCGGTTTCCAACCGAATCATGAGAAAGGCCTTACGGACGTCAGCCAACAGGACATAACGGTCCATACGAAACTTCAACAATAACTCTAGCATATCCGAGAAAAGGTTAATTCCCGGATAGACACAATCATTTAGAGAGGGATGTCCACCTGTTCGCAACGAACAGTTGAACACCGGCCTTATCTTTGTGGTACTCTGACCATTAGCCTTAATAACCGGACGGTGAGGAATCCAAGTATGAGTGAAATCCTCTGGATTCACTTCCACTCTCTCAATAATATCCTCCCTCTCCTGCTCTAAGAAAACCTGGCAGTAGTCCTCATATAGACCCTGCCTCGTCAAACGAGTGACAACCTTATCAAGCACATTCAACGACACTTGATGGTTGGAAGGAACAGAAGGCAACTTTCCCTCGTCCCATGGCAAACTAACATAGTAGCAACTGTCTCGGTACGAGATCGAATTGCGAAAGGCATCAATTTTATTCCTGTCATAATCACTTACAGAGCTCTCAGTAACTCCTAGTGTTTCCAAACTAAAGAGCTTGTCCACGGCTCTTTCCACAGAAGAATCAACAAAACTATCGAAAGGGTCGAAATATTGAGACTTCGGCTCAAGCACAAAATAAACATGTGTCATAAGACACCGTGAGTGTTCGGACACAACTTGGCTGTAATTCGCGCCAACAACGGAGGTATCCGTTTTCTTCATAACAGGACTCACAAAATTGGACATATCTCCAAAAGGCACAATTCCTTGAGGAAACTCAAAAACAGACCCATTCATGAAGGGAGACAACTTCATGGGTCCCAAATACATCAGTAGGTCAACACCTACCAAACCATGTACAGTAATACAATCATTTTCAACATTTGAAAAGTCAGCAGCCAATTTCCCCCCACCCGCAATAATACTTTCAATAGCAGTAAACAGACCCCTGACGTGAAACTGAAGGTCCAAGCCTTCGTCCACCAAAAAGGGTATAACACACTCAGAGTTCGGCACTTTGACCCGCAACTCGAGTTCATTTAGGCTCCTTCTGGCCGTTCCGAGAAAAGTCTTAATAAAGAAGTCCCTTCTCCTTACAGGCATAGAACGGCAATTCAATAGGTCCAGAACTACATCAGACAAATAGGAGCGCTGGCTTCCTGAATCCAACAGACAATTGAAAGATTTTACAACTCCATTATTGACCACGTCAATTTTAATTATAGGCAGGAGAAGATTCACTTCTCCCACCTGAAGACAGGGGTTAGTATCCAGCCGAGACTTGTCAAAGTCAGGGCATAACGCACCTGCATGTTCGCAACTTTTACATTTCCAACAGGGGCGGAGACGACCACTTTTACCAGGGCACGCCTCGGCGTTATGGAACGGGCTAGTACAACGGGTGCACAACTTAACCAATTGGCATCGTTGTAACCGATCCCTTAGAGAGGGATACTTCCCACAATAGTACGCAATATGGCAGTCACTACTGCAAAGGAAGCACTTATGTCGACTGGGTTTAGTTTTTACAAAAAAGTTCTCCAAAGTGGAGGGCTTCTTAACAGCACTAGCAGGCCTGAATCTAAAGGAACCAGACGAACGCGGTATGGAACCATCCTGGGTTTGACGATGTCCAACGTGCGCAACACCTCAGAATAATTATCAAAGATATCTCCCAGAGATGGGTAATTACCATTGACGGTATGAATCCGCTCCCGTCTCACAGAAATAGGAAGTTTTTCAAAAATAATGCTACTTAGCAACAGATTGCCGGGGGCCTCCTCCTCTAGAAAATCCATACCAAAGGAGTTTTTCAGCTCGTATATTTGAGCTTTCACCTTAGTTAGAAAGCTCTTCACCGAGTTAGTATCTGAATCCCCAAGAGGTTTAGCACTATGGAGATCTTTAAAAATAGAGTTTACAATAAACTGTTTATCTAAAAATTCTCTATCTAGGATCTCCATCGCTGCCTCAAAGTTGGCATCCGAAATGGAAAGATGTCCCACTATTCGGTGGGCATAGCCCCTGAGGTGATTTTTCAGAATAATCAACCTCGTGGACTCACTGGGTATATTTGACACGCAATTTTCGAACTCCTTCGAGAAGTTGAGATACGCCAATCTGTCGCGTTCCAAACTCATGGGGTCGAAAACAGGACAGACAAGTTTTGGTGTCACACCACAAAGGGACGCTTTAGACTTCTCCCCTTCTCTATTATGTGGGGAGCCCTCATCCTTCCACATGCTCTCCAATTCGCTGAAACGTCGATCCACATGGATACGATATAACGTTTCGCTCCGACAGTTCTCAGACATCTCTTCGCGAGACTCACTCTCAATATAGGCACTTGTGATCTGCTCATTGAGCGAATCAATGGACGCAAAGAGTTCCTTAACCCTAACCTTCTGGGAAGAAACAAATTCCCGGTTCTCCCCCTCGCCACCCCCAAGAACATCAATAATAGTATCGACTTTAATTTTTACAATATCTCGCCTTTCTACAAGGAGATTAACAGTGGGGGTAGACGCCATTATGAACAAAATACAATATGGCGATCAGGTGTGGGCTAACCTAAAATAGGCGCCAAACGTCTTCTCAATGGCGGGAAAATGACAACGTAAAATTATCTAAGTAAGATTCCTACAAAAAAATGGAAAAAGGCTGTACCATAGTTAACCAAATTCGTTCAAATGTAATTCTAACAATTGCACTTGTCAGTCAAAGCAAAATTCTCAAGGGAAAAATAATTACACAAAAATCATTCAATATCTAACATTCAACAGTTCACAAAAATGGCGACTTAGAATACGCGGGAAATTCACAAAAATGACTCCACGTGGCGAACAAAAATGGCGATCACTTTCAAAAATGCAATTTTCACATAAAATACATAAAAGAAAAAGAAAAAAAAGCAGTCAGCTTAAAACAGTATTAAAACCTGAACATCTCGCATTTGACTACGTTTTAATTGTAATGAATGGGCTGCCGAATCCCGGGCAACACGTCTGTTACACGCAACTTGGCGCCAAAGGCAGAAAGGAGATTATAACTTGAAGTAAGTTCCTTCATTGACTTAGTACCAAAAAATAGCAATAGAA
Source organism: Sepiola atlantica (assembly GCA_963556195.1). Classification (NCBI taxonomy): domain Eukaryota; kingdom Metazoa; phylum Mollusca; class Cephalopoda; order Sepiida; family Sepiolidae; genus Sepiola; species Sepiola atlantica. The sequence continues at coordinate 200,874,518 of OY744520.1, read as the reverse complement.
GAAACCTAATCCAAACTAGTAGCACATTTTCGAGTATTTTTTCCAACACGCGAAATATGAAACAAGAAGTAGAATGCTTTTAATAGAAAGAAAATTAATTAGATTATTCCCAGCACATCATCTGAATACGTTCACCCAAACGAATCTAGGATAGAAAAAGCAGAATGCTTTTAATAGAAAGAAATAGATATTATTCCAGTATATCGTTCTGAAGTTAGTCCACCCAAAACAAAAATGGAACATAAAAAAAGCAGAATCGCTTTTAATAATAAAAAACGCAGAATTCTTTTAATAGAAAGAAAATTAATTATTCCAGAATATCGTTTTCAATACGTTCATTGTAAAACGAAAATGGTACCCAAAAAAAAGCAGAATGTCGGAATTTTCGTGTCGTTAACGAAAAACCGCTCTAAACGATGGTTATGTTATCTAGGAAAATTATCATAAAAAAATTATAACAAGAGATAAAGAAAGGAGTAATACAAGATGTTCGTAAAAGTTAAAATATAGTTTTATTTACAAAAAAAAGATAGCCTGGACTGCTTTTTTTTCCAAAGCTGGAATAAATAAATTATTCCTGGATAACATGCAAAAAAAATAAGAATCAAAAAAATACAACATCAGTATCTCTGAACATTAAGGTTAGATACAACAAAAATTGCCACAATCAAAGTTAAGGAATAAATCCTTTTAAAACATGAACTTACTATAAAGTCCGTATTCTTACAAATCAATCAAAAGTCTCTTTTTTTCTTTTCACCAAATTTACAATCAAAAGAAATAAAATTAACAAACCGTGTCGAAGTCCAACATAATTTCCATGATAAAAATAACTCTTTTTTTATTTTATCAAACGTCTGTCAGAAAGTTCTTTTTCTTCTTCTTTTTTCAATATTTTCTTTTAGCAAATCCAATGCAATATGTATGGCACAAGAACAGTACACATTTCAAATAAACACAATACTCACTATTTTCCATCGTTCGTCTTGAATGGCGATCACGCGCGTATGTGACTGATTCAACTGGCACAGTTGAATATCATCTCAAATCGATCTGTGTGCAAAGACGATCAATCTCTATGATTCTTAATCTCTGATTAGAATCTTCTCGACAGCAAAGTATTTCACTTCTCGGGAGCCAATCTCTTCAACATAGGCAATTTCGTTCCCGGAGCTATCTCTTGTCTCGTTCACATACTCCAATCTCCTTATTTCAAGTCTCTGGCTTGAAACAACTTCCCAAGGATATATTCTTGACCGAGGGGAAATATTACATAAACAACATGTAATTCATCCAAGAGATATCATATCTCTTAAATTTCCTCAAGCAGAAATTCTCTACAAATTTAACGTCCCCTCGTGGACGGAGAAACAGTTTTAACATGCGTCGAGCTCGGCGTCAACCTCTGTTCTTGAATTTAACGTCCCCACGTGGACGGAGAAACAGTTTTAACATGTGTCCTCTTCAACGACTCACTCTGTTCTGATTAAACTTCGCGCCGATATATCCAGACACGACAAAATGCATCATTGCTAAAAATAGAAATCACGTGACACAACATGGCCTTCACCGCATAACACCTACGCAATATCCATATGACCTTCGACCTGCACGTAGGCCCCCCCTACCCTTCAACAAAGGGAAGTAACCGTTGACTTACTTAGAAAAACGTCTAGAAATTTCCACACTCTCTATCTCTCCTCCTCCTCTCTCTCCTCCTCCTCCTCCTCCTCCTCTCTCTCTCTCTATCTCCTCCTCTCTCTCTCTATCTCCTCCTCTCTCTCTATCTCCTCCTCTCTCTCTATCTCCTCCTCCCCTCTCTTTCTCTCCTCCTCCCCTCTCTTTCTCTCCTCCTCCTCCTCTCTCTCTCTCCTCCTCCTTTCTCTCTCTCTCTCTCTCTCTCTCCTCATCCTCTCTCTTTTCCAAGGACACATATCTTTAAGTTGAGATTGTGTTTCATGAAAAAAAAATTTCAAGAGATATTTTTTTTTAATTGCTGATTGACATTTTACAGCGTTTTTTTCTCTTCTCCTCTTCCTACTCCCTTTCTTCTGTTTTACTCTTTGATCTTTTCACCTTATTCGTTCCCTCTCCTCCTACCCCCTCTTCTTCATTCCATGAAGTGCACCATCACTTGATCATTTGCTTCCAAAACTTTGGACACGCCACACATCACCCTCTCTTTAATCTCGGCAAAGGACAGGATTGATCTTACACCATTTCCTTTCTGGCAAAAAAAAATGCAGTGGCCAGGTGAAAATCTGGCTGACCATTGTAGGTTCGGACTTGGAAAGGATCTCTGAACCAAAAATTTATGGAATTCGACATTGGAACTGGAACTGATTCGGCATCTCCACGAAATATGTGATGAACCCCTCAGGCTGGAAAAGAGTAATTTGTGATTCGGTTGAGTCATAAGAAAGAGCCAGCTCAATCTATCCAGGATGGTAGTCATATAAGAAAAAGAAACTTATACACTTACTTTCAAAAGCATCAACTCAAATGATAGGTAACATTTTGTCGGTAACACAAAATTTAAAAATGAAACCTTTTTCTCTGATTGGCCATCATTTATTATATTTACATGTTTCAAACTGTTGTCCTAATCTTAGTTGTTATGTTACGATGTTTCGGCCATTGTCTTCTCCGGCCTTCTTCAAATACTTTTTGCTATAGTCCATCGAAAAAAGAGATTAACATGGTTTGGACATGTTTGCTGACTACCAGACTCCAGCTATGTAAAGAAAGCATATCAAGAAGATTCAATTCAAGAAGGATCAAGGGGATGACCATCAAACAGATGAGCCGATCAGATAAGGGTTGAGACTGGCATGCCACTCCTGACAGCTGAAAAACTGGCCGAAGATCTTGATGAGTGGTGGAATTTAGTTTTCAAGCATGTGGTGAAGCTCTCTGGGGTATGCAAATAAGTCAAGTTTCTTGTATCATACAGAAAGTAAAATGTTACTAGAAGGTCTTGATTGGTCAGGACTAATTATATGTAAAATTGTGAGAAATATATTTAACAAAAATTAATAATGTAAAAAACACCTCATATCAGAAATATCAACATATCATTTATTTCGAAAAAAGAGATTAATGCGGTTTAAACATGTTTCCCGGCTACCAGACTCCAGCTATGTAAAGAATTTATATAAAAAAGATTTCATTTCTTTGTGCCTGTTTTACAAGTACTTCAATGGATTGTGCTCTGATGAGCTTGCTGCTCTGGTACCCTCACGACGTAAATTCACTAGACCAACCCGACAATCTGCCAAATCGCATCCATTCACTGTGGAGGTCCTCAGATGCTTCTTTCCTCGTGCTGCTGGACTCTAGAACCCCCTCCTTGCTCCCCTGACGTTACTGACATGCAGAAATTTAAAACTAATGTAAACCGACATCTCACTGCGCAGCTCCCAATTTAGGTTAATCCCCCCAAACCTTCACTCTTTTTTCTCGGTAGGCCCTTACGTCTACAGTGGCGGCCTACCTTGTTTGGGGTGAATTATGTTAAAAAAAAAAATTGTTTAGATGCCATCACACATATCTCTAAAAGGCTCTGTCTGTCACATGTTCGGTCTTGCGTCCTTAAGTTTCAATCTGTGCATTTGCATCGCTAAATGCACAGATTAAATGGGTGAATCTTGTTGTCTTTGTATTTTTAAACTTTCTTTTCTTTGGCTTCAAAGATCAGCTTATCAAATGCTGTCATTTTTTGTACTGCGTCATTTCCATTTGATCTTTGAAATGTATGATTCAAGATTAGACGTCATAAAATCTGCAACGGTTACTTTATCTCTAATCTATTTCTACTACTAATGGAGATTTGGTATCTGTATGTCTAAAGCCGAAACTATACTATTACTTCTATTACTAATGGAGATTTGGTATCTGTATGTCTGAAGCCTAAACTATACTATTACTTCTATTACTAATGAAAATTTGGTATCTGTCTGTCTAAGCCAAAACTATACTTTTACTTCTATTACTAATGGAGATTTGGTATCTGTCTGTCTGAAGCCGAAACTATACTATTCCTTCTATTACTAATGGGGATTTGGTATCTGTCTGTCTGAAGCCAAAACTATACTTTTACTTCTATTATTAATGGAGATTTGGTATACGTCTGAAGCCAAAACTATACTTTTACTTCTATTACTAATGGAGATTTGGTATACGTCTGTCTGAAGCCAAAACTATACTTTTACTTCTATTACTAATGGAGATTTGGTATACGTCTGTCTGAAGCCAAAACTATACTTTTACTTCTATTACTAATGGAGATTTGGTATCTGTATGTCTGAAGCCTAAACTATACTTTTACTTCTATTACTAATGGAGATTTGGTATCCGTCTGTCTAAAGATAAAACTATACTATTACTATCTTTCAATGCTCAATTCAGGGGTGGGTGGGGTAGTGTAGTATCTGTTCTGTTGGCATGAGAATATAGTCCCAGGTATTACTTCCTCCTTTGGGGGAAGTAGTGTAGTATATGTTTGTCATGATACCATCCTCCCAGGCATTACCTCCTCCTTTAGGGAGGGTGGTAGTGTAGTATGTCCATTTGACACATATATAGCAAAGATGTGCAACCAGAGGGAGCATATTTTTGCTACCTTTACATAATGGAGGTATACGTTTATGATGTAACACGTTAACGATTATCCTTTCTTTTATTGTATTGTTTTACAGCTTCTAATCTCGAGAACATTAATTCACGTTCGGCTTTTCCGTTGTGATTAGTGAAAGGTGCATAACATTTTAGGGAAGAATCATATGAAAGGGACAATTATAATAAGATTAGAACTTAAAAACCTTTCACATGAGATTATTGATGTTCATAAAAGAATGAGACAAGTTCACGTGTGTGTGTGTGTCTTGCGTCAACATAACTACGATGTTATTTTTTTTATTTACTATTAATCTAATATTTATTAATATCAAAAGTGCAATACAATCAAATAAAACGAAATTTTAAAACTCCTATTAAAAAATATAGTTTAATTACAAAATTAAATTCACCAGAATATATTTCAGTTTCTAAAAACCTCTTTGCTAACACATCAGACTGACAACCAGTTTCCTCCTCCCTGAATTCGTCACATAAATTTCCACTCACTCTACGAACATGCCTGCTGATATTGTAAACAACTTTGTTTCACATCGCTCGATAAATCTTTATAGACAAGAAAATCTATCTTTTCTCGATTTTACTTATAGTTTAATTTATAATTTAACGACGAAACGATACCATAATGATTAATTTTAACTTTCAAAATCATATTTTTTTTAAATATTAATTTGATGAAAATAAACAGCATAGTTAAAAATAGGAAATCTATCTTATTCATGAGATTTAAAGATGTGCGATTGATTTTATTGTTGAAACGATTTTTGTACTATCTTCTTTATCGTTAAAATTTTTTTATGTATTTATTGGGTTTAAATGTCAACATTTCGTAATGCGTCCTATCAATTTATTGCAAAACCAGCTTGATCACTGGCTGCCTGAAGCCCACCAACCTAAACAACCTGCATCTTCTCACTGGCATTGCCCCTTCAGATGTGAGATGGGAAGTTGCCAGCCGAATAGACTATCAAAAGCTATCAGTGATGAACGCCATCTCCTTCATGGATGTGAACCAACGGTCCGACGACTGAAGTCAAGGAAAAGCTTCCTCAGCCATGTCGAACCCCTAACAACATCTCAGGAAGAGACCAGACTACAGCTGTGGACCAGATGGCTAGAAGATGCCCCCCCCCCCTCATAATGACATGGGAATCCCTGCGTCTGAGTAAATCCCTCCCTGTTCAGAGGCATCCTGGCTCCAGTGGAAAACAGTAAACCACCTAAGAACAGGAATGGGGCGATCAAAAGTTGCTATGAGTAGATAGGGCTACAAAACTGACCCAACCATCTGTGAATGTGGAGAGGAAGACCATACGATGCAACACTGCCTTGTCTGCCCCCTACTGCCAAACTTTCAATAGCTTGAAAGATCTTGCAGAGTACAACACTATTGCAAAGGACTGCATAAAAATGTGTGAAACTGTCATACGACCACATGACACTTTAAAGACACGCAAAGAAGAAGATTGCAAAACCACTTTTTAATGACGTGTTCCTTCACTCACTCACTCTCCAGGTTTATCGTCTATGTTCCCTTTGACAAGAGGTTCGACGTTGTCTGGCGGTCCTTATGCTAAGTTTTCAGTGCTCACGGTTGTGGGGATTGACTGTGTCCATTTGCCACTGTTTACGGTCTTGCCTTATGGTTTCTTTCCATGTCTTCTTCGGGCGCCCAACTTTCTTGATCATTTTACGTTAAATCTAAAAAAAAAAAGGAATTTTCTAATGACATAATAATAATACACAGAAAAAAGGAGGAAAGAAAATAGTCCGTAACAAGTTGTGGGTAAATACCGAAAAGGGTCAAATTTTCCCCAATTTCATTGACCAGAACAGCTTTCTTAACGAGAGCTAGATAAAAAAAACTGTTTCATCAAATTTGTATGGTCCGTATTCTAAAAAAAAAAAATTATTTTCAATCAGTTTTAATATTTAGTCCTAATCAATTATTTTTCTATAGTCATGACTAAAGGAAGATGGAGCGAAACAAAAGTAAAAAGTTTCCCAAACAATACCTGGTAGATCAAACTTTAAATATTTATGTGTGTATTTCTTTCTGTCTATATCTGTATGCATCAGGGTTCTTATGCAAATTCCTTGCAGGGAATAAATTTCTCATCTATTTTGCCGAAATTGATTGAAGACATGGCCACCACTGATTAAAACATTGAATTTAAGTTATTTCATCTGATTAATCTGTTATTTAATTATTAATTTGAGACATAATAAACATTTCAACATGTGATTACATATTTAAGTGAAATATTTTGAAAATCAACAATCATGCAATTTAAATGAAAAATTCATTTATTTAATTTTTTTTTTTTTTTTTTTGCAAGCTTTCGTTGTAAAACAACTTTGTCAGGCTAGACTGTCTTATAGTTTGTTTTTTTCTTTTCTTCCTCCTCATTTTGATGGTATTAACCCCGAGGGATAGAATCATCGACAGGACTACACTTATCCTAACGAAACGAAAGCTTGCCAAAAAAAAAAATTAAATAAATGAATTTTTCATTTAAATTGCACGATTGTTGATTTTCAAATATTTCACTTAAATACATTCTCATGCAGGCCTCAAAGATGTTGTCAATTTCCTTACTTAAAAAGCGCCAATATGCGCATAACATCGCCAGGACTACACTTATCCTAACGTCTTTTAGAACTTGTCGTGCCTTTCTGCTTATATCATGATTTGACCCCTCGGAGTTAATACCATCAAAATGAGGAGGAAGAAAAGAAAAAAAACTCTAAGACAGTCTCGCCTGATAAAGTTGTTCTACAACGAAAGCTTTCAAAAAAAAAATTAATTAAATGAATTTTTCATTTAAATTGCACGATTGTTGATTTTCAGAATATTTCACTTAAATACATTCTCATGCGTGCCTCAAAGATGTTGTCAATTTCCTGTGATTACATGTTTTTGTGGAGCGGGCAGAGGGGTTAGAGCTTAAATAATTTTTTTTTAAATTGCTACTTGGTTGAGGGAGCTTAAATAATAATTTAATAAAAAGAAATCTCATTCTCAAATGGAATCAAATCCGTAATCCTTGACAAGAAGGCCAGTCTTAATTAATCGCACCATGGTGTATTATTTTACACATTTTGTTTTTGTTTTTCAGACTTGTGCAGAATAGCACGCATGTGAATTTTTATTTTTTATGTAGATTTTTAATTTTTTGTATTTGCTTTTTTTTTTTTTTTTTTTTTTTTTTTTAGTATTTTTTTAGACTTTTAGTATTTTTTTCACATTTTTTCTTTGGTACTCTTCTAAGGAATGCACCATGTTTCTGTGACTTTGCGTCGTCAACGTTCGAGCAGGTCTCGGAAGCAGCCGAGAGTTGATGAGGCAAAAACTGTCAAACGCTAAATTGAAGAGTGGCAGACGTTAATAACAAACCATAGCTAAACAACTGTTATTAATTAGATGTTTATTTGTTTATTTTTTGTCAAAGGAAACATTGTTAATGAAATGTTTTTAAATATATAAGATGATTTGGTTTGATATTTTAAGCAAACGTTTTTTTTATTATTTTCAATATTTTTATTTTTATTACATTTTTTGTCAATGTGTTTTTTTTTTCTTAACATAAATACAGAAACAACTGTTTCTAAGTAAAAAATTTTTTTTCTTAAACTGTTATAAAGCAAATGTTTTTTAAATTTTCTTCAATTTTTTTTTTTCTATGTTTTTTTCCTTTTTATAACAGTTTCTGGGTTAGGGTTGCAGCTGGTCCAAAAGTTTTCTTATGTACTGGTTCTGTTGCTGGCAGAACTCAATTAGTCCTTCGGGAGATTCAACGAGCTGACAGCGATAGTAGAAATTCATTTTTTTGTTATTGAATGCGATTAATTTATTCCAAAAGTTATCGGCTGCTTGCTGTAGCCTGATTGTCTAATGCCTGCTGTAGCCTGATTGTCTAATGCCTGCTGCAACCTGATTGGTTAATAGTTTCGTCAACTCTCGGACGATTCAGAGATCTGTCTGAACGTTGACGACGCGAAGTCACGGAAACATAAGAGTACCCTTTCTTTTAAATGTTAAGACATTACCCAATCCCGTAGAGCCTATACAAGTCAGGTAGAGGCGTTAACGAGCTGCACTTGTTTGTCAATTTCTGTTACATAGGAAAACTAGTGCATTCAGTGTTCATGTAGGCATCATTTCTGGCAGTGCTCGGACGTTGGGGGGGGGGGAGGCCATAGACATGGCCAGAGGACGAGTGTTTCCCAATCACAAAATAGAAGAAAAACACGCAGTGCAAAAAAAAAAAAAAAAATTGTTTCAATGTTATATGATGAATTTACTACTATACAGAAATTGTTGAGACAAAAATAAAAACTAATTATTAGCGTTGAACGCTGTTCTGCACAAGAAATAAAAATAAAAAACAACAACAAAAATCCCGAAAAGGTGCAAACACAATTTGTTCGGTAAAAAATGACAACTCCCCTCCTACTAAAACAAAATTGGTATTATAAAAATAAACAAAATAATAATTAAAAAAAATATTACTGTTGTAAAAAGAAAAAAAAGTTTGGTTACACTTTTTTTCTACATTAAATTTCCATAAAAATGTGATGGTTAATAAATGGGTGGTCATTTTACGTTAAAATTATATAGGAAAGTGATCCCTCATTCTAAAATTTCAAATATTACGTAAAAAATAAAAATCAAGTGAAATTCTCTGACATAATAGGTAACTGTACACAGAAAAAAAAAAATTTGGTCCCTAAAAAAATGTGCAAACAATTGGTGGCTAAATACCAAAAAAACGACAATCTGATTTTGTAAGTTAATAGTGGGACTGCCCTGGAATTGCCTCGAATTTCCTGATGAACCATAAAAAGAAACACAAGTTTCTTTTTGTTGTTTAAAAAAAAAGTTGTTGGAGACAATAAGCAGGAAAAATCAAACTCCTTGTGTTAGGGTTTTAAAAGACCGAACGTCGGGTATTTCTAAAAGGTATAATTCTCCCATCAAGGTTTTTTAAAAAGGGCCGACTCTCCCCATCAAGGTTTTTTAAAAAGGGCCGACTCTCCCCATCAAGGTTTTTTAAAAAGGGCCGACTTTTCCCATCAAGGTTTTTTAAAAAGGGCCGACTTTTCCCATCAAGGTTTTTTAAAAAGGGCCGACTTTTCCCATCAAGGTTTTTTAAAAAGGGCCGACTTTTCCTATCAAGGTTTTTTAAAAAGGGCCGACTTTCCCCATCAAGGTCTTTTAAAAAGGGCCGTCTTTCTGCGCCAAGTTTTTCTAAAAGGGCCGACTCACTTAGTAGTCACTTAAACAAAAAAAAAAAAAAAAAACTCCTGCAAAAATTCCTTACTCTGATAAAACAGTAAAAGTCTTTAAAAGCACTCCAAAAAAGAGAAAAATTCCTTATTCAATTTTGTTCTTTTCAGATGCTTCCGATGCTTCTGCAAATTCATCACCCAGTGAGAGCGAGGCCTCTTCACGTGACGCCTCGGTGGAAAGGGGTGAAAGAAGTGAGTCGACCAGAATCGAACAGAAACAAACTGAGGTGAATCCTCATTCTCCTCAGACTCCATCAGGTAAGAATTCTAAGAAATCTCATCCTTTTTTGATGATAATGCATATTAGCTTACATTCAGACAATTAGTATTTCTATTGATTAAGACAATGCTGGCATTCAGGGTTCAAACCCCACCTTCAGTCTCCCCAACAAAGAAAACTACTCTTTGTAAACAACCCAACATATTGATATTTCTTCTTCTTCTATTCATTTAACATCACTTGTTCAGGGGTCAGGCGTTCAATGATATTACACAAGCTCACTCTCCACCTCTCACGGTTCAGCGGGTGTGTGGTCTTGTCCAATCACTTGCTTCCAAGTTTTCCTTGTATGACATTCATGCTTCTGCAACGTTTTATCCAGGACGATGAACGTTCCGCATGACCATACCAGCACAATTGATTTATGTTTAGGATAACCCCCGTTGTGGGCAAGTGTAGTGCTTTCAGCAAATCCTCTGACCTGATGTGTTGGGTTTGGTCAGATTTCACATTGCAGATCCATTTGATCATGGATCTGTCATTGCGCTGCAGACGGGAGAGAGAGGACTGAGTGAAGGCCCAGCATTCAGTGGCATATATCATGACTCTCCTGACACAGCTGCTATACAACTTACCACAGATGTAGAGAGAGGGACAGCACGTGATGTTATCAGAGGCAACAACTCATAATTCAAAGAATTATTTTATTTTATGTTTTAGAATTTTTCAGATGGAATTTGTATTATTTGGATTAGTAGTAGCTGATGGAATGAGAACAATCTACCCTAGTGCATTAAATAAAGGATTCAGCTGCAAATTGCATGTTCCGGAGTTTGACTAGAAGGTTCCATGGTTCAAAGAGATACCCCAAAAGAAGGTTGAAGATGATAGCAAACAAAACATTATGAATATAACAACCAAGATGAGAATAGTAGTCGGAATAACCCAAATGATACAAATGATACAAAATATCTAATTTTGTTTAAATTTTTACCATTTATTCAAACAATTATACATTTTGTAAGGAATACAAGTTTTCAAATTGAACAGCATAGCTCTTTTCAAAAGATTGGAAGTTTCACAGTATTCAACTATTTGTAGATTAAAGTGGATGTGCAGTAACGCTTTCTTATTTATTTTTAATATATTGTTACTGTTAAAAACTACATCATTATTTTAAATTTTAAAGGAGGCCTCTAGATTAAGTATTGATTTACTCCTCTCCAGGAGTTAGGCACAAGGCCAGTTTTTATCTTACTCCCACAAGTAAGATGTGACCCAAGGTCGGGTCGGGAAAGTGGGGTTTGAAAAGCCAGTGCCTGTCAGGTGAGCACTCTGGCCATTAAAAATTGCCTGGGCAGCCCCGTCAACATTCCCTGACAGTAAGCAATAAACTTACTCCTCCCCAAAGAGGGGAGGCGAAGCCTGGGAGGGTGGACCTCCTAGAACTGCACAGGACAGACCCATAGACCGACGTAAATCAAGCCCCGAAGGCCAAGACAATACCAGTCTATGGGGTGCAGTATCCATCGGAACAGATACTACACTTTGATCTTAGCCAAAAGGCCTCTAGATTGAGTAAAGCATAAAAGAAAATGAAATTCTTTAAATTTTATACGAAAAAAAAAAATTAACCACATTGCATTTTATCTTAGTCTCTATATAAACTGAATTATGTGTAGATGTTTATATATTTCTATATATAGGATTCACTTCTAAACTAATTAACTGATCATTATTTATTTTTGGAACACAGCTGCTAGACGTATGGGTGGATAATGTGGGCTATATTTAGTTTAATTTAGTTTTATGCAAAGAGAGAATAGAAAGCCCTTTGTGAGAATTCTAATACCTCTGATTTTTGTAAAATTTGAACAATGACATCAATTAATAAATATTTCCCAAATTTCAGTTTGTTTAGAGTATTTTAAAGGGTTTTTAGGGTGCATAATGTGGTCACAACAACCTTCCATTTTGAAATTCAAATATTTCAGATTTGCATTAAATTCGATCCATAGCCACTAGACACCAATTAAGCAAGATTCCCCGAATTTCAATTTTTTCTTGAGCCTTAAATGCTAGACATTTCTTAGAATCAAAATAATGGAATGGATTTTGTTAAAAATTGCAATATGGATTCTAGACATAAAGTTTAGTATAATTATATCTTGATTTTAATTTTTTGGTACTTCTCCAGATTAGGATCCTAACCCTGATGACGTCAAGTTGATTTTAGCTCGGGTCCTAATTTGGAGAAGCACCAATATTTGTAAAGGGGCACATAAAAGTGGTGTAAAGCTGCTCTGTTCTGGGAATTCATTTTACCCATCCTGGGACGGGTATTCTTGTTGCTATTTCTAAAAGCTAGTTTTGTATATAATGTTTCAGAAACTGAAGAAGATAACCTCTCTGTATCTGAAGATATGGACACACAGAGCCAGCATTCTATTTCTTCTGATGGTTCCATTGCAAGCCAACGACGGACACTGACCAATGTTCTCAGCAGGCTGAGCAGCATTTTGGACAGGGGCAGCTCGGTAAGTAATTTTGCTAAACACTTTTATGCAAACACTTAGACGACCACTACTTCTACTCTGCCACTAATTGAAATAATAATATAGGATTTTCATCAACAGTGTCATATGATAATGAAGTACAGATGTACTGACAGCTACTGCATATACTTGTGTATAATCTGTAACAAAAACTTCTTAATAAAATTGGAAGCACTTGATGCGGTTCTTGAGAAGCTGGTGGCGAATGCTGGCACCCATATTGAATTATAAATAGAACCTCATGCTTATCATATTCTTATCTTTTTTCTTATATTCATTTATTGTAAGAATTATATTTCAGTAATAAACTATGAGCAATTAATAATAGGGAGTTAATTTTCAATTACCCTGTGTGTGTGTGTGTGTGTATGTATATATATATATATATAATTATTTATTTTAAAACTATATATTAAGTATTTCAGAGACGTACCATGGTTTCATTGACATAGGTAGACCTTTACCATTTCAAATATTTGAAATGATTATTGATTTCTTTTCAACATACCCCCAACGCACTATATATATATATATATATCCACAGACAGCTGTTTTGCCATATCACAGCTCTTCAATATGACTAGAAATTGGCGACTTCAGTGTGGCTATGTATATATATATTTTTTTTCTTCGGGGAGGGTAGATTCTTGAATCTTTTCGGCCAGGATTTCATTGGATGTTTTGCTCCACTTTTCAAACTTTGAGTAGTGGTAGCAAAACAATAGCACCTTCTTTTGTGCAACAGACCATGGTTGGGCTGTTAAGCCTCTTATGTTTCTTTTTTTTGTTGTTGCTGTATTTGATGGAGATAGGAGGTCAGGACCTTTTGTCTCAAGGCCTGATGGCTGACCCTGGTTGGCCTCTGTCATGGCTGGAGCACCATTTCCAGAGGCAGGAAGGTTTACACCATTGCTTACATCTTCCCGGCTGGTGTATGAACGGGTTGATGGGCCCTTTTTATCCTGGGTGCCGGCCTGCCAGTATTTATTTTCGTTTTTATTCATATTTTTTATCATACATTTCCTCATTGTCAACGGCTTCTAATTGTTTATTCGAAGCTGCCCTCTATGAGTAGAGAAGTGCCCCTGTCCGCAATTCGGGAGATGTGCTAGATGGCTTCCGGAGACAGCACACCATTTTTTTTTAATATTTGGTCAGGGTTTACTTCAAATAAAAAGTATCCTCATGTCAGTGTCTCTGACAAACCCCTGCACAGAGAGACCGAAGACACCAGAGGGTGGTGTCTAGTAGGCATTCAAGTCCTCCCCTGTAGGCATTCAAGTCCTCCACATATATATATATGCTTAAGAAAATAAGATCCGAATTTGATGTTTTTGTTGGATGATGATGAGAGATGGTGATGCATTTGCGACATGGGAGAGAGTATTCGGTCTTGAGGAGGGCGCAATTTTTAAAATCAAAATTGTGGGTAAAAATGTTTCTGTGTAAGACTAGTCAGATTGTTGTGTTTGAGATCCTCTTTGTGGTTTGTGTTCATAAATGCAGGATTTTATATTTCTGGCCGTTTCACCAATATAAAACATAGGACATGCGGCACATTTTACTTTGTAAAAAGCCGGCCACGGAAGAAGTATCCTTAGGAGGTAGTTGGAGATGGGATTTTGTGTTGAGTAAATCCTTAATTGTTTTAGAGGTTGGTATTACTATTTTTATGTCAGATTTGAAATGTGTTTGTAAGGAAATAGATATGGGATTATTTTGGAGAAATATGTAAGATTTATGTATATATACATATATATATGTATGTATATCTAGTCAGCATCTTCTCTTGCAGGCAAGTGTTGTTGAATATAAGAGACAACTCATGTCTAGATATCTCTTGGTAGATCCTTTCAATAATCCGAATTAGGATCTTAGTTTCGGAGGGGAATTGGCTGATGAATTTGCCATAGTTTAGATTTGTCTCTCAAGTACTTTCGGACCCATCTGGGTCCATCTTCAGGAGAATGAGGTTAATCGGGTATAGACCATGTGTTAGTATTTATAGAAGGTTTTTGCCGGGAATTATGTACTAAGTACAAAACTATATTTGGAGCTATAAACATTTTAGAATGTTATTACTGATATTAAAGTTAATTCTATTAATTATGTTTTTTTTGGTTTTTATATATAGGGCTTCTAATATATGGAGTTTTTGTTTGTTAGTACTAAATTCTAAGATTTTGGTATTTTCTACTAAAAGTTTTCTGGATTCTGATCGGGGGCAGGAGTGGTCGTTAGTTAAGTGTTGGGATATGGCGCTAGTATCAGACATATGCATTATCAATATATATATATATATATATATAATTTGTATATTATTTTTATCATCGTTATGAGATCATCCAATTCCAATATTTCTTCATTGCTGATCTCTTTCGTATATTGATTGTTTAATTTATCTATCTTTACGTCTATGTTTGCAGAAAGAGACTGATTTTAAGCAGTACTGGATGCCAGACAGCAGTTGTCGTGAGTGCTATGATTGTGGAGACAAGTTTACAACGTTACGAAGACGCCATCATTGTCGGATCTGTGGTCAAATCTTCTGCAGCAAATGCTGTAACCAGGAGTTACCTGGTAAGATCATGGGATACAGAGGTTAGTATGGATTTACAAACGTTCCTTCACTGCAGTTTATAGTATAACTTTTCTATTGAAAACTTAAACTCTCTAATCAGCTGGACAGTTTTTTTGTTTCTTCCCACGGATGGGAAATTCTTGGAAAGAAACTCTGTACATGGAAGTTTTTTATTCACCCTAAACAAAGCATGTTGCTAATTCTCATGCATAAGTGTTTCTTTTTTATACTAATGAGTTACTACTTACCACGTCAAAAGCCACTCGAGGATAAGGGTAAATGGTGTTGTTAGTTAGATGATGAACAATAGTATGAGAGGATTGAATATGACGAATGAAATGGAAATAATTTGATTGCTAGAGGACAGTGCAACAAGTATTTGTTGACCTTGGACTTGAAAATGACCATCTGCAGGGAACCAATCACGTGACAATATGTTCAACGGATGGGAAGTTCTTGGAAAGAAACTCTGTTCATGGAAGTTCCATTTGGTCTTAGGTACACAGAGGAAGAAAGAGTTTTTTGCAGTGGTGGTAGAAGATGAGTTCTTGCTGTGAATGTTTTACAGAGAGGAACCAAAGATTGAAGCTCAGTCGAGCATCTACTATAAAAATAACAATAGAGTAGAGAAAGACTAGCAAGGTTTGTCTGTGAGAAAGTGACTGTAGAGAAGAGACTATCCCCCCCCCCCCACACTAGATTGCGAAGTCGGTTTTATACTTTGTCAAGACAAGATAGAGTGCTCTGAGTGACACCTCGCCAAATATGGAAACAGTACTCCGATCTTAGAATATATCTGACTCTTATACAGGTAGAAGATTAGGTCAAGAGTGAAGTATTTTCTGGAGCAGTAGAATGATCCAATCATTCTTCCAGCAACCTTAGCAACAGA
This sequence comes from Sepiola atlantica, assembly GCA_963556195.1. NCBI lineage: Eukaryota > Metazoa > Mollusca > Cephalopoda > Sepiida > Sepiolidae > Sepiola > Sepiola atlantica. The sequence continues at coordinate 200,858,343 of OY744520.1, read as the reverse complement.
TTTGGTATAAGTCTTCCATTTTAGGTTTGGACTGAAAGTCAGTCCGAGAAGCTTATCAAGCCAAGGGACTTCATCAAGGAGAGATCCATTGATTTCAACTACGGCAAATCAAAGATCTGAGTGTTGGTGGTGAAAGGAGAGAATTAGCAGGATCTTGATCACCAAGGCTCTTAGAAGTGCTGCCATAGAAAGTTGTGTCGTCTGCATAGATGGCACTGAATGATTTCAGAATATAATTTGGAAGATCAGTGAAGAGAGTTAATGCTGTGTGCTTCAAACTTTTGTCCGTCAACAACTACATTTATAGACCTATCAGAGAGAAAGGATTTGATGGTTGTGAAAACATTGCCAGATATTCGATAGCTTGCAAGCTTGTGAAGCAAACCTTTGTGCCAAACTATCAAAGGCCTTTGATATGTCGAACTATTGCCATAGAGACAAAGTGTCCATCAATAGATTCACTGATCCTGTGCGATATTACAGTCAACTTACTAATGACACACAGGGAAATAATCAGTCTGTATTGAGATAGAGAAGACCAATCTCCATCAATTTTCACACTGGGTAGACCAACAAAGTTTTCCAAAGAGATGGAAAGTATTTCTTCTTTAAGCAATGATTGAACAGCTTTGTAAGGATAGGAGCTAGTTCCGGCTGCAGATTTTTAAACATAATGACTGAAATGTTGTTAGGATCGGTTGCCTTGTTGGCAGCAAGATCCTTGATAATCTTGGCAACATCTCGGACAAATATATTGATGTTGCTTAAAGTATTTTCAGTCATGGGGGAAAATTCTGGAGGTGGGTGGGCCTGATTGCAAACAATTGCATTTGATGCAAAGTTCTTTGCAAAAAGTTTGGCTCTATCAGATGTTAAAGAAATCACCTCTGGTCCATTTATGATAGTTGGAATAGATTACTTGCATCTGTTCAGGATCCTGTTTATTCTCCAAAACTCGTGGGGACCAATCCTCTACTCAACAACTCTGGATTTAATGGATTAGGCAATTAAAGTAGTAGTTATGGTGATCAATGGTGGTGGCACACATAGCAGTGTATCGTGGCTGGCTGATTGGTCTCTCTTGGAATAGGGTTAGAGAGTATAAAATGCAATACATACCAGCAATTAATTTATGAAAATATAAAAGAATTGTGTAAGATAATAAGTCAAGTAAGCATGTTTTGTATATACCTCCCGTCTAAGGGGTGGTCTAATGTCTCGTATGTCATAATCAAAATCAAATACATGTTTAATTATCGAATGCAAATCACATTAGCACAATTAAAGCTTCACAACAACCAAAGAAGAATATTCTGAATATGAATATACTTACTTAGCAGTTGAAAATATTAGTGTACATAAAAAATTACGGAAAATTATCTAGTAGCATTTTAATGACGCCACACAAGCATACGTGTCGTGTTTATATTAGAAGAAGGGAGATAATCTTCTATGACAAGTTAACTTAACGCGAATGTCGTGTGGAGTACGAATAGTAAATTCATTTTATTTTTTATTAAAATTCTACTCAATAATTTTCCGTGATTTTTCGTGTACACTAATATTTTCAACTAATAAGTATATCCATAAGTTTTCCTGTTATTTTATTTTGATCTGCCATATTTAATATAAATGAGAACTGAATCTTATTTTTTATTTCATTTGATATTTTGGCCAAATTGCTTATTCAGTACTTATCTGTTATTTATTTTTATTCACATGTGTATTGTTTCCTTATCTGTATATATGCACGCATGCATGTTTGCTTATATATATATATATATATATATATATATATGATAAAAATGGAAATAGTATTCCAAACGTAATGTGAATGAAAGGAGGAGAAACTAAATTATCAGTAAAGTCATCAACGTTTCGTCTTCATCGAGAAAAGACTTCCTCAGGATGGTTTAAGGGAATAAAAAAGTAATATGCTTGTGCTTATAACTTTTTTATTCTCTTAAACCATCCTGAGGAAGTCTTTTTTTGATGAAGACGAAACGTTGATGATTTTACTGATAATTTAGTTTCTCCTTCTTTCATTCATATATGTTATATATATATGTGTAAAAAAAAAAGAAAGGAAAGCCAAAAACTATGATTTATGTATTAATCAACATTTCGTCTTTATTGAAAGACTTCCTCAGGATGAAGAAAGCAATGTAGAAAAATCGTACATAATATTAATTTTGATTTGTCAGAAAATGTCCAGACTTTAGCATGGTTGTTGACGTGAACAAGCAGAGAATGAAAAACATGATTTTGGTAGTAGCGTTAGCAGTGGCCTGTCTCCTTCAACCATGCTGAAGTCTGGACACTTTCTGACAAATCAAAATTAATATTCTGTATGATTTTTCTACATTGTTTTCTTCATCCTGAGGAAGTCTTTCAATAAAGACGAAATGTTGATGAATACATAAATCATAGTTTTTGGCTTTCCTTTTTTCATTTTACATTATGTCGGATCATTTTATCCCCACTTTTCTTTATATATATATATATATATATTGTTGATTTAAAAAGAAAAATAATTATTTTAATGTAATTTCTTTTCAGGAGGTGTGCGCGTTTGTGCATATTGTTGTCGTGTTGTGACCAGCTATGCGCAGCAGCAGGGCAGTTCTGCTGGGGATCTTCGCTTCTCCAAGGAAGACCTGAAAAACCTTTACCCAGTCGATGGCGGGGAGGGCGTAGCATCAGGCGGGGGCAATATGGGGAATCAAGATTCTGGTTGGTGGACCCCAGTGCTTAAGAAGAGGTATACAAATTCACTCCGAGAGGAACAAGCGCATCACTACAGGTTGGCTACTAACCTTCACGCACAACTAGTGCTGAGGCTTTATTCACTCTTTTTCTAATGCTTTTTATTTAACTTCCTTCATTCGTTGCCAGTGGGTGCTTTGTAGGGTTGTCATGATACAAGAATTTTAACTTCATACGATGGCAAAATGTTTACTTCGATACAATACTAGTATAGAAAAGGAACGATACTCAAAACTAGAAATCACAGAAAAAATCCTATCGTAACAAGGGTTGCAGAAGGTATAAGGTCCGACTCCGAGGATTCCAAAAATTCTTACTCCAGCTCCGACAATTCTAAAATATCTCACTCTGACTCCTTATTTTAAAGTTTTCTAATATTCAAACTGTCTGTTGATTTTTTTTAAATTAAAAAAAGTCTGACTCTCACTACTATCATTTGTATGAGTCCAACTCCGAATCCTTCCAAAACCTCCGACTCCAACTCCATAATCCTGATAGTAACACCACACAGCAGAGAAGAGGAAGAGAATCAAAAATGAAACAGCAAAGTCAAAATCTGGTCAGGAGAGATGGAAGGGAGATCCAAACAAAAGAAAAAAAAGAGGAAACAAATTTGAACAGTAAAATATTAAGTTATACAAAACCAATGCCATATTAAAAAAGATGTAGTATAATTGTTGCATAGTGAGAGGATAGTCGATAGAATTGACACCATGCTCGACTTGGCCCTCGTTTGCTGACGAGTGTGATGATGATGATGATGATGATGATGATCTATTAGGAATTTGATTCTTCCAGTCCGCCATCTTGGAGTAAAACAGCACACGCTTGTCAGTCTGAAATGAAATGCTTTCAAAAAAACAACGACACTTGCCATTACGGTTCACATTATTTCTTATATTTCTCCGGAAAACGCTAGCAGTGAACCCCAATTGTTTAAAGTAGATCAGGACACGCCACCAACTGTCTAAACACCAGCCCTCACAAAACACGTCCGTCGCCACTGAAATCCAAAAGAAAAGAGGAAGAGCAAGACAGAAGCGGAAGTCACCTCACCTTCTTCTGACTCTGACGTCACCCACCCCCCCCCCTCACCTGCACTCTGTCAGAGGAAGGGCAGACAACTCGTCCCTCCCCCTCAATTACAGTATCTAACAATTTTATTTGCTTTTGGTATCCAACAACAAATATCATATCATTTTTAAAAAATATATTGAATAATACTTTTTACAACCCTAGTGCTGTGTATAAATCATTTTTTATTTTTTTATTAGATATTTAAAATGTGATTTTTTTAATGTTAGAGCGTGTAGGGAACCTGAGAGATCCAAAACTGTGATTGGTCAAACAAGATCGCATGTTAAGTTAGGGGGATTTTGAAATAGTCGGTCAGTTAAGGTAGTTGGTACGAATATAATAAACATGCAGGTGGCCATGTAGGTCACTCTTCCTCATGGCCACCTTGAGAAGGAATTGGTAAATGTGCTAGGAACGGATGACATAACCAAACTGGAAAATGATTGTTGATTTAATTAATAAATAAATATTTGATGCCTTTCGTAGTAAATAATTCATCCCAAGGCAGATTCTAATAAAGAAAATACCTATTGTGGTCAGCAGCAAGATACCCACATAAGGGGGTGGGTTTGTTGTATGTACAGATACTGTAAATTAGATGGCAACGCTAAAGTTATTTTTTTCTCTAAATGCTGACAGAGACATAAAGAAATATTAGAGAGTGATTGAATCAACATTGTGAGAGGGGACAAAAGAAATACACAGATAACTAAGTGAGAGATAGGTGACTTATTCAGTTAATTACAAATTACAGAATTTTTTCAAATATAACTCAATCCCATATTTCAGTATGTATTTTGTGTGATTAAAATATACGGGAAAGGTTTTAGGGAAACAAACGTTGACTCAGCTTTAGTATAATAATGTTTTTATAAATCAAAATATAAAAACTTGTACAAACTGTTGAATGACCTTGTGCCAAATTAGGCTGGTTTGAATGTTCAATATTTTAGAGTAAGTAAAAATTTTGTAAAATATAGCTATGTCCACAGCAGACAAAAATGTTCAAAATAAGTTGATGACAAGCAAAAAAGCCGCCATTCGCCCATGCATGGAGTACTGTTACCACATCTGGGCTGGTGCACTATCCATCAGTCTCTCCCTCTTAGACAAGGTCCAAAAAACAGTCTCTAATCTAATAGGTCCCTCACTATCAACCACCATCCAGCATCTGTCCCATCGCCACAATGTTGCATCCTTGTGCTTGTTTTACAAATACTTCAATGGATTGTGCTCCGATGAATTGGCAACTCTGGTGCCCCCTCGATGTAAATACACTAGACCAACTCGACAATCAGCTAAATCCCATCCATTCACTGTGGAGGTCCCCAGATGCCGGAGAGCCTTCTACTCCAATAGCTTCTTTCCTCGTGCTGCCGGCCTCTGGAATTCCCTCCCTGTTTCCCCGACAGTACCGACATGCAGAGGTTTAAAACTAATGTAAACAGACATCTTGCTACACTGCTCCCAACTTAGGATGACACCCAAAACATACACCCTAATTCTCAGTAGCCACTTATGTCTACAGTGGCAGCCTGCCTTGTTTGGGGTGAAATATGTTAAAAAAAAAATTTTTTAAAAGACAACTCTGACACAGATGAAATGAAAAATAGTAACTAGTGTAATTAACAGGAGTTTTGATTATTAATAATAGATTCTAATAATAATAATAATAATAGATTCTAATAATAATAATAATAATAGATTCTAATAATCATAATAATAGATTCTAATAATCATAGATTCTAATAATAATAGATTGTAATAATAATAATAATAGATTATAATAATAATAGATTGTAATCTATTAATAATGGAGATTATGTATCTGTCTGTCTGAAGCCGAAACTCCATCAGAGTAATATTACTATTTACTTAGTCTGCCAGCTTCTATATATACTACTACAAAAACCGCCATAAACACTATGCGCATTTCTCAATTTACATAATTAATTGCTTTTAAACTTCTAATAAATTAGCATTTGCAAATATACACTGATTGTTTTCTTCAGATTTCTACATGTATTTACGCTATTTTGCTCGCTAATAATCTTACTTATAACTTATAATTATTTCTTTTATTATATATATATATATATATATATATATATGAAATGAGTTACGCAGTTAATCTACCTACTGCGAAACTGAACAGCCAGCGTTACTCCATTGAATCGGTTACCTCCCTCTGATTATTTAGTATGGACGCAAGACGGGCACGTTATTTCAAATGTAAACAAAACGCTGGCATTTACCGTGTTACTTTTACTCTGATGTGTTTTTATTAAAACGTTCTGAGTTTGTTTATTTTCTTAATCTTATTAGCCATTATGTTTTAAAACACAAATTTATTGAATCAAATTGTTTAATTAAAATAATAATTGATTTAAAAATTAATTTTACATTATAATGAATTTAGTTTAGGTAAACTTTTTTTTTCCGAGAGCATTTAAAAAACTATTCGTGTTTACTGTATTTGATTTTTTAATACTTTTATTTTAGGTACACCTTCTTTTCCGATTTGATAAACTTCCAATATTATCATTTTTTCAACTGTGTTTATGATTTCGATTTTACCTTATACACTGTAAAGCTTTTATTTACAAACTGTTTTTATTATTCCGTGTTTTATTTATTAAAATAAAAGATGTGATTTTTCTTTCTTTTCTGTCAACAAAAAAATGAACACATTGTACTGGAAAACTATATAACTGATTCTAGAATCAAATTGTTTAATTAAAAAAAGGTCATTTAACAAAAACACACACGCACACACACATTCTAATGAATTTAATTTAGGTAAACTTTCTTTCCGATAGCATTTAAATAACTAATCGTGTTCACTGTATTTGATTTTTTGGTGCTTTTGTAACTTTGACCCCGTGGTTAGGGTCAGGGTCAAAGTGGGGGTTAGGAGTTAGGGTTAGGGTCATGGTCAAAGTTAGCGCGAGTCCTACAGTAAAAGAGTACCGATTTTTTTATTGTTTTATTTTAGTACACCTTTTCTTCCGATTTGAAAAATACTGTTCGCTGTATTTAGATTTTTAAATTGTTGATTTTAACAAATTTATTGAATCAAATTGTTTAATTAAAATAATAATTGATTTAAAAATTACTATTTAAAAAAACACACACACATTCTAATTAATTTAATTTAGGTAAACTTTTCCTCGAGAGCATTTAAATAACTTATCGTGTTCGCTGTATTTGATTTTTTTTCTGTTTTATTTTAGGTACACCTTTTCTCCGATTTGAAAAACTTCCAATATTATCATTTTTTTACTACCTTAAATGTGTTTAGGATTTCGGCTTTACCTTTTACGCCGTAAAGCTTTCATTTACAAACAGTTTTTATTATCAATGTCTAACCACCCAAGAAATATGACTGGGGCTCCATCGGTTTATGGGTGAGCGTTCATTTCTGACGTGGCAGCCTAGCAAAAATATGCGACCGGAGGGATCATATATTTGCTAGTAATAATAATAGATTGTAATGATAATAATAATAGATTGTAATGATGATAATAATAGATTGTAATGATAATAATAATAGATTGTAATGATAATAATAATAATAATAGATTGTAATGATAATAATAATAATAATAGATTGTAATAATAATAATAATAATAATAATAATAATAGATTGTAATAATAATAATAATAATAGATTGTAATAATAATAATAATAATAATAGATTCTAATAATAATAATAATAATAGATTGTAATAATAATAATAATAATAGATTGTAATAATAATAATAATAATAGATTGTAATAATAATAATAGATTGTAATAATAATAATAATAATAGATTCTAATAATAATAATAATAATAATAGATTCTAATAATAATAGATTCTGATAATAATAATAATAGATTGTAATAATAATAATAGATTCTAATAATAATAATAATAGATTCTAATAATAATAATAATAATAGATTATAATAATAATAATAATAGATTCTAATAATAATAATAATAATAGATTCTAATAATAATAGATGCTAATAATAATAATAATAGATTGTAATAATAATAATAATAATAGATTCTAATAATAATAATAATAGATTATAATAATAATAATAATAATAATAATAGATTCTAATAATAATAATAATAATAATAGATTCTAATAATAATAATAATAATAGATTCTAATAATAATAATAATAATAATAGATTCTAATAATAATAATAATAATAGATTCTAATAATAATAATAGATTGTAATAATAATAATAATACTAGATTGTAATAATAATAATAATAATAATAGATTGTAATAATAATAATAATACTAGATTGTAATAATAATTGTCCAGCATAGAAATTACATTCATTTGATAAGTCTGAAGAATCTGTAGTGAGGAAATACTTTGGAGGTCGAAGAGAATTTAGGTGACATCTATTTTTTGCAATGGGATGAAGATAGAAAAATTTAGGTGACATCTATTTTTTGCAATGGGATGAAGATAGAAAAATTTAGGTGACATCTATTTTTTGCAATGGGATGAAGATAGAAAAATTTAGGTGACATCTATTTTTTGCAATGGGATGAAGATAGAAAAATTTAGGTGACATCTATTTTTTGCAATGGGATGAAGATAGAAAAATTTAGGTGACATCTATTTTTTGCAATGGGATGAAGATAGAAAAATTTAGGTGACATCTATTTTTTGCAATGGGATGAAGATAGAAAAATTTAGGTGACATCTATTTTTTGCAATGGGATGAAGATAGAAAAATTTAGGTGACATCTATTTTTTGCAATGGGATGAAGATAGAAAAATTTAGGTGACATCTATTTTTTGCAATGGGATGAAGATAGAAAAATTTAGGTGACATCTATTTTTTGCAATGGGATGAAGATAGAAAAATTTAGGTGACATCTATTTTTTGCAATGGGATGAAGATAGAAAAATTTAGGTGACATCTATTTTTTGCAATGGGATGAAGATAGAAAAATTTAGGTGACATCTATTTTTTGCAATGGGATGAAGATAGAAAAATTTAGGTGACATCTATTTTTTGCAATGGGATGAAGATAGAAAAATTTAGGTGACATCTATTTTTTGCAATGGGATGAAGATAGAAAAATTTAGGTGACATCTATTTTTTGCAATGGGATGAAGATAGAAAAATTTAGGTGACATCTATTTTTTGCAATGGGATGAAGATAGAAAAAATATTGTACCTTGGACTTGAAGGAAATGGGTGGAATTTTGTATGAAAAAAAAAAAGAAGTCTGTCCAAGGTCCAGCTTTTAAAACATGTCTTGTGCGTTGATTGGACGGTTCTTTGATCAGTCGGTCAGTGCCATATTAATCCTTTGCAGGGATCATAGGTTCTGGGCTTCTTTGGGCCTCTTCATACCCCCTCCCCTCCCTGAATTTCACGCTTTCTTTTATATAGTTTATTATAATATTTAATGTATCTTTCAGGGGATGTCAGTTCTCTGCCGTTTTGCAGAATTCCGCCTTTCTTTTTTTTAATCCAGAGAAATTGTATCTTTGCTTAAATCACTAGAGCCTCTCATGGATGTGAGTTCTCTGCTTTTTGGCCAACATCTGCTTGTTTTGTTTTTTTTAATAAAAAAAAACAATCTGAAAAACTGACTGTCATCGTCTGATAATTAATCTGATGATTAACTTATTTTGAAATTTGCCTGACTTTACTTGAGATTTCACTAATTAAACATTTTTAAAATTATTTTAAACGTGTTTTTAATACTTATCCAGGTTGTTGTTAGGTGTTTTATGTGTTGCCCTCTCGTTCTCTTTCTCTCTTTCTCTTTCTTTCTCTCTCTTTCTTTCTCTCTCTTTCTTTCGCTCTCTCATTTTCTCTTTCTTTCGCTCTCTCATTTTCTCTCTTTTCCCACTCTCTCATTTTCTCTTTCCTCCCACTCTCTCATTTTCTCTTTCCTCCCACTCTCTCATTTTCTCTTTCCTCCCACTCTCTCATTTTCTCTTTCCTCCCGCTCTCTCATTTTCACTTTTCTCCCACTCTCTCATTTTCTCTTTTCTCTCTCTTCCTTTTTCATCTCGTCTTACCTTGTCTTCCTTATGACAGTTCTCTCTGAAAACTGAAAATGTTAATTTTGCCATAAAGACTTCAAACGATTCATGAGGGGGGTAGGTTAGTTAGATGACTTATGTTTCATCAAAGACTGACTTCCTGTCTCTTAGCCCCCACATGAACACTTGATATCTTTGTCTTAATTTTGACTTTATTAGTTGAAACTGATTGGAGTTGTTTAAAAAAGTTGAACGCCAATAAAAACAATCTGAAAAACTGACCTGTCGTCGTCGTCTGATAATTCATCTGATGATTAACTTATTTGGAAAATTGTCTGATTTTGATTGATATTTCACTAATTAAACATTTTTCAAATTATTTTAAATGTTTTTAATACTTAGCATTAGCATATCATCCAGGTTGTTTTTAGTTATTGTTTTCTGTGCTGACCCTCTTACCCCCCCCCCCTCACCCATCCCAACACGCAAACAGGGGGACCGTGATCCCAAGTTAGAAAATTAATTCTTCGCTTTCGGCATTTTTTTTACCATTTCCTACTCGTATCCCAGACCTTTAATGTCTCTTGCATCAAAGAGGATTCCCATAAATTATTTCAGTGGCGGAGTGTGCA
>OY744520.1:200657839-200842839 GCA_963556195.1 Sepiola atlantica | reverse complement strand
GTATCTCTCTACCTCTTTTACTATCTCTGTTTTAAAACTTCTCTCTCTGTGTATCCCCTCTCCCTCCTTTCTCACATCTATATACATTAAAAAATATATTACATTTTTAAATGCCAAGCCAAAAAGTACCATTTCACACCAAAATTCAATGGAGAAAAGAATCACTCTCAATGTTGAACTCCCCCCCCCCCCCCCCCAACTAATTTTGTTCCTGTTGACCCCCCAAAAATAAAATAAATCTTACAGAAAAAGATGCTCATATTCGGTCCTAGGCGATGCTGAAAAATAATATATCGGCTTTGTGAGTGTATCTTGTATAGTTCCTGACTTTAAAATTTCAATTTGAAAATTAGTTGACAAATTTTAAATTTACAATTAGAACTTAGTTGAGATTTTTCCGTTTTTAGACTTCGTCGGACAAATATTAGCGCACACAGTTTTTTGTTGTTAGTACAACAACAACAACAACAACAAAGATCGAAATAGTTGCCATTTCAATTATGCTCCTTGAAAATTAAGGAAAATAGTATTTTACAGAAATCTTTTGGTAATTTATCCATTTTATTATTAAATAATTTTAATTAATTACTGTTAATATCGACAAAACTATTGCATATATATGAAAAAACTAGGACAATAAAGCTACAAATGAATAACACCAAACAGTAATTTCCTATAAACTGTTTAAAAAAATAATTATACGAATTGGGCGAATAAATGCTTGTTTGAATCTTTACGTTTGTCTGTATACAGTATTTTCGAGTAATATCTTGTTACTATTGTGTTGAAAAACATAGAGATGTTTTGATGGTAATATAGGTGCGATAAATGAAGAAGAATTTTGCATTTATTCATTTAAATTGTAAGATATGGAGATTTTCAATCCTGCAACATAACAGACAAAGATCGTGTTACACATCTTCATCATCATCATTGGTTTAACGTCTATTTTACATATCTCTGTCCAGATCTTTATTTATCCCTTTTCCTCGCAAGTCCATCCACACATTGAATACAAGTAAAAACAAACTGCTCGTGTTACTTGGTTACACATTTATATGGAGGAAAGAAAATATATTATTTCATTTAATGTTCGTAATACATTCATTTTATATTGGCTTCATTTATTTATTTGTCGGGGATATGAGTTTTCTGATTTTTAGCAGAATTATGCTTCTTTTTTTTATCCAGAAAAAGCAGATTTTTGCCTAAATCGCTTTTTGGTCGAAATCTGCTTTTTTTTTTTTTAAATAAGAAAAATCTGATTTCTACAAAATTGGTTGGGAAATTCATCTTGATTTCAGCTTTTTTTGCCATTTTTTGGCACATCTCTGATTTATTAGGCCTTCTAGGCACCTCTTTTTTATCATATTTTCATGATAACGTTATATGTTATATGTTATATATATATATATATATATTATATATGAGACGAATGTTGTAGTTTGCTTGAAACATTGTGCGTAATATATAAGAAGTATTGTTTGAAGTCGATGACAATGCGTTGGTTAGGTAACATCGACAGTATGTGAAATCGTAGACAGAAATGACAATATCGAGAAACCAATAATTTTCAAATAATTTTTATCATTTAATATTTATTACTATTCGATGTACTTAGACGAATCACACTTAGGGAACTACGCACAGCCACATAGCATCACAATTTTTACTCATTAAATATTCATATAGCAACCTAATCACACCAAGCATATGACAATTCCTAGTCAACAACAATATGTAATCGTTTAAAAAATAATGTTAAATAAACAAAATAAAACAAAGAATGGAAGAAAATAAATAAATAAATTAACGAGATGAATCAAAATCAGTTAACACTTTCAGGGGATGTAACTCCAACAAGCACAGCTTAATCCATACAAGTTAACCCCCTTCCCCATCGAACGCAAGCGACGTTAAAATAAAACACACATGGTCCCACTATTAATAATTAAATAGAACACTTTTAAACACGACACATGATAATAATAATCATTACTGATAAAATAATGTAACAATATTTCAACTACACCAAACACTTAATCTACTTACACCTCAACGTTTATATAAAATAAAAAACTATTCTGCGAACATGTCATAAAAACAATTCGTAATTTTCAGCCTCGGTTCCTGACAATATCCGACCTGGTGAACATATGTAGAAAGAATATGTGCGCTTAACTCAGACGTTATTATTTTAATAAAAATAGACAAAAAAAACCATAAGATCCCTTTAGATTACTTTAGTTAAATATAAGATGTTAATTCCTACTCGCTCTATGTTGGGTGTTCGGACTGGCTGCTACCACCACTCCCTCTGATTGTGTTCGAAGTGCCGAGGATAAATTCAGTTTTCTATCAGTCTCAAAAATGTAATTGTTAAGTTGGATGCTTGAATAAAACCGCAAGGTTGAAATAAATTATTGCATCGACAATCATGTAATTTCGTGTTATTATATTTTACGTTATTATTGCTCTGTTTACCACATTGAGCTCTCTTACCCGGATTTCTTCCTGGAATTATTCCATTATAACACTATATATATATATATATATATATATATATATATATATATATATATATATATTTAATGTCGAAGAAAAAAACATAAAAGTGCTCGGTCGTAGTTCATACAAGAGCTAATTTTATTTGAATACTATACATGACTGTATTCGCTGGGGATAACTGGATTTTGTCCATTTAGTCATCTTGGAATTAGGAAAAATTCTGACTTGTTCTTACTCCAGCCAGTCATCAATCCCGTTTAAATGTCTAAAAGCAGAAGTCAAGTGGCTAATGGTGATGATCATTCAATTTCCCTTTTAAAAATATTTCCAGATGGTTTTACAAGCTGCTTGCTGTTTGATAAAGTATGAAGTTGTACTGAATGTTTTTTATTTATTTTTTAAGTAGTAAGCAGTTTATTAAATAAAGATATGTAGGAATATTTACTCTCAGTTTATTTAACGTATGTGAAAGCATTCTCAATTTTCAGGCCATGCCCAGGGCATTTTGAGGCTGTATAATTTATTTATTTACTTAGTGTGGGATTTTTAAAAACCTAATATTGTTTAATTATAAAGGATTTATTCTAGAAAATGAGTAAGAATATTAGCAAGTTAATGTCTCTTTCGTTAACACTATTGGAAGTTACTACAGGCGAAAATTCTTGTCTTTTAAAATAAATATTATTATTTTTCTCTCTTGTTTTACAGATCCCACAGCTCTCCTGATATTTCTAATGGGGATCCCACCAAAGAATCGGCACCTTTCGATATATCGCACCAAACAGAATTCTCCAGCGTGGAAAACATCGCCAATGAAAGCAGATTACTTACGCAAGTAAGAACCCATCCAACTTTTAAAGCCTTTTAATATCCCCGACAAACCCGACTAGCGCCCTCCCCGCTCCCCCCCCCCCCCCCCCCCGCATCCACTTTAATCTAGAGATTCCCAGATGCCAGAAGACTTTCTACTCTAATAGCTTCTTTCCTGGGACTGCTTGTCTTCGAAATTCCGTCCTTGCTCCCCCGACTGAACCAACATGCAGAAATTTAAATGTAATGTGAACAAACATCTTGTTGCACAACTCCCCACTTAGGATGCTCCTTATAAATCTGGCCACTAATCACAACAGCCTCTTACGTGTCAGTGGCAACATACCTTGTTTGGAATGAATAAAAAAAATTGTATACGTGTTGATGCATATTGTTTAAATTATTAACATTGTCTGCATCATAATTGGTATATTGTCTGTGTTTTTTGACTGCTGTATTCTCTGGCCTTCTGAAATTAGTTGGGTTTTTTTTTGGGGGGGGGGGGGGGGTTATGAACATGTTTCAGCTCAATACCTTCATCATGGATGTTTGGCAGTCCTGAGTATGACCTTAAATTAAATCCAGTGGTGAGGCCCCAATTTGGGAGCCTTAGAGAGTGTGGAGTTACTCCCCATAGTTGCTGTTAATCTCAGATTCTTTCTGACCTGAAGTGGTAGTACTTGCCAGGATTTTCATGTTAAATAGAATCGATTGTTTGCAGACTTATTTATCTGTTCTGAAACGACACTTCATCTTTTCTGTCCTCGGTCAGTGAAAGATAAATCCATCTAGATTGAGGCAATTTTTTTTTGTTCCAATCTAGAATGTTATTCCAATCCTTACTATGACTTCAGGGAAAGACCTGTTGATCATCCAGAAAGATGAGCGACAAAGCGGGATAATATTTGACTTGTATGCCATGGCAAAGCGAAAAAATGCTTGACATGTTTTTTTTTAACATAGTTGAATTCTTTTCTGGGCTTACTTTCCTCAACAGTGCGGATCGATAGACCATAAGACGTGTAGCAGATACCCTCAGGATGCCCTCTACCGTTGAGGAAGACAAGTCAGGAAATAAATATGGCTTGATAGCATTTATGGGCAGATAACACTAGTGCTACATAATCGTCTCCTGATGAAAGTGGTCAAGCCACTTCAGAAAAGCAGTTGAGGAGTGAGGGCTGAAACTGCGTAGTAGTTCCTTCTGATTATGGTTTAATTGTGGATCCGGTAGCAGAGCTATTAGCTGCGAAGCAGAAAAAGATCAAGTGGTATTCAAACCCATTTTGGGGATCTGGATTTTCTCCACATTAAAACCCGACCTTGTGTCTAACTCTTTCCTCGTGAGGAGGCAAGTAAATAGGGACTATTTACTAAATATATGCCTACAAAACAAATTAATCCACGACTATATGAAAAACTTGAAACGTCAACGTAACAATCGAATCTGGCATTAAATGCCCCGAAATGAGTTGGTATAGCGTCGAACAAAACAACCAAATCATTGCGGTGAGTATATATGGGTGTGGAAGTGGAATGGGTTTATTTTCTCAGTGCTTGTGCAGATGAGTGGCCGTACGAAAAAATTATTTTTTTTTATAAAAACAGTATCATGTACTTATTAAGTGTTATTTTCTTACTGTAGAAAAAAGTTTTAAAAAATTATCCACTAGAACTTTAATTACAAGTATTTTTCCATTTTTCGTATCATAACAGCGATTCGTTTAGTAAGTGTCCATCTGTTTGCTTAAAAATAATTCAAGGGCAGATAATTCGCAAGGAAGATAATCACGCAATTTAAAAAAATTTTTTTTTAAATAACTACATATATAAAAATTCAATTTATTCCAATAAAACAAAATGAAAGTAAATAAACGAAATTAAATTAATTTATTGCAATAAAACGAAATGTTCATATTCTCACTGGGTATCTTTCCGTGCGAATTATCTGCCCTTGAATTATTTTTAAGAAAAAAGATGGACGCTTACTGAACGAATCGCTGTTATAAGAAAAATGGAAAAATACTTGTAATTAAAGTTCTAGTGGATAATTTTTTCTACTTTTTTCTACAGTGAGTAAGAAAATAACACTAAATAAGTACATAATACTGTTTTTGTAAAAAAATAATTTTTTCGTATGGCCGCTCATCTGCACAAGCACCATTTTCTCTATCCTTAGTGTCCTCATTCATGAGGAAGTGTTGACGGAACTGTACAGATTATCTTTGCTCCAAGTTAAGAGTGCCCCTTTTTGGGCAGCTGGATTCTTGATTGCAAAAATCGACTTTGCATTTAACTTTGCTCTCGTACAAAGACAAGTAAAACGGGACCTTAAAATCTCACATTTTCTTTTCTGTTTGCATCTGCGCTAGTCTGACACAAGGTTGCTGTCTCTGGGTGCTCTTGTTGATGAATGCATTACATAATGTGATAGTATGTATAGGGTTTAACCTTCAAGCTGCATTTCAGGTTATGTAGTTTAAATAAAGACCTGGCCAGAGATAGGTTAGTTTGTAAGTCAGTTTTCTAAAAACCGTCCAACACATGCCAGCATGTAAAACGGACGTTAAACTGAATATGATGATGATAACAATCTGTGATAAAAGTTTTACGGTCAATCTCACATTTTCTTTTTTATTTGCACCTTCGCTAGTCTGACACAAGGCTGTTGTCTCTGGGTGTTTTTCTTGATTAATTACATAACATGATAGTATAGAATTTGATCTTATGTTATTTCCTTCAAGCTGTATTAGGGTTGCTGTCAAGAATGTCGAAAGTCACATGGTTCCATGATATACAAGGTGTTTAGAAAATCGATGTCATAACTTTCAGATTATGTTCTATATGTGCATAAAGGCTTGATTTCTGGGTTATATCAACACTCTTTATTGTAAATATCTAACATGTACAATGTGCGTGATAGCGCACAGTTATTTCTACATATGGGATAGAGAAACACTATTCCTGTGACATGATTACAGGTAAAATAAGCCTGGGCCTGGTGTTGCCACATACACCAACAAAACCATGAAAAAATGACACCAAACAAATATAAAAGCTGTAGGGTTCTGAAGAAAAATCTGAACATCATGATCGGCAGGGAATCCTTTGATAGTCAACATGAGGGACTCGCTTGGCATCCTGTGAATATTGACCCTTTTTATTTCAAGTCACACAATACAGCAGACCAAATACAAGTAAATAAATATGATCAGCACAAACCAAAAACCATACGGAGGAAGAAATGAACAAGAAAGGAAATTAGACTAGTAATGAAGTGCTATTAAAAAAAAGTAACCCTCACTGAAGGAGGCTTCTTTTACACATATAGAACATAATCCCAAAGTTATGCCATCGATTTTCCAAACCCCCTGAATAGATGATAGCAATCAAACATTGCACTGTTGCAACCTATTGAAAGTTAAACGGGTATTGGTCACATCGTCTTGATGTATGTACTTATACATTTAATCCTGTTATCACTGTTAGGTCTCTGTAATGTATAGCTTATGTATGTGACGATAATATCTCAATAGAAAACAAAATGGCTGAAAAGAAGAAAGAGTTTGTGTTTTTTGGTTCGGTGGTTCCAGGACCCTGATCTGACTTTAGTAGAAGAATAGAAATAGTGTAGAACCCTGTTGCCCCACTCGACGACCGTCAACCCCAACGTTGTGTGTCCGTGGCCTTCTTGTCTTCATCGTCTAGCCGAGTCGTCTATCTACTGACGAATTGCCGAGGGCACAGCACTGGTCCACAAGTTAAATAAAAGAAACTCAATTCTCGAGAAAGAACACAAACACATATACGTTGTGTATAATTTAGTTGGAACTATGAGTGTGTGTGACACCGTCGCAGACTGTCGAGACCCCCATTGCCGTTTCTCAAGTCGTCAGCTCATCTCATCGTTTTCCCAGTCCGATCCGCTCTCTGGGGAGGTTCTGATCCTTACTTCTCGGCTTCTCTCCGAAACCCAAACTCGTTAACTTTTTTGCCATAAACCTTACTGTCGTCAAACTGTCGTAAAACGTTGTCACTCCTAAATGTCGTATCCGGTATTCTTGTCTGAGTCACCTGTCCTAAACAATGGAAACTGACCGCTCCTGCATTTTCTTTTGTCTCTGTCGATGAGTCACTTCCTATCCTTGCATCTTTCATTGTATCACAATAGCAACTTCTGCATTTAGACGTCTAAAAGAAAAGCTATGGGGGTAGATGGAATAGATCTGAAG
The DNA here is from genome assembly GCA_963556195.1 of Sepiola atlantica. Lineage (NCBI taxonomy): Eukaryota > Metazoa > Mollusca > Cephalopoda > Sepiida > Sepiolidae > Sepiola > Sepiola atlantica. Next base: position 200,835,289 of record OY744520.1, on the reverse strand, counting down.
TTACGACTTTACAATTCAGCTATAGCTCTTATTGCTGTATAGGGAGGTGACGGTGGCTAACGACACGGGCTGACAACCTGGGTGTGCCAAGTTCGAATCCAGTTCGTTCCACAGAAACACTTTCACTTGGGATGTTGGCATAAAGTACCTTATGTCTTTCTAGAAAGAATTCTAACTAGAGAGATCTTGGGGAAAGCCAATACCAACAATAGAATCTTGTGATTCATATGAAATGAATGATTAAATTGTTGTATATGCAAGTGAAACATAGACTATACTGGCAGACGATAAGAGGAAGCTCAATGTCTTTGAAATTAAATGTTTAAGAGCTATCCTTCGAGTAACTTTGCGAGATAAACAAAGAAATGCAGATATCAGAATAAGGCTTAATAGATCCATCAATGAAGCTAATTGAAAAAAGAAATATGGTTTAGACATGTTTCCTGGCTACCAGACTCCAGTTATGTAAATAAATCATAGCAAGAAGATTTTATTCAAGACAGATCAAGAGGACAACCACCAACGTGATGGGCTGATCAGATAAGGGTTGAGACTGGCATGCTGCTTCTGACAGCTGAAAGACTGACCCAAGACTGTGATAAGTGGTGGAATTTTATTTTCAAGCATGTGGTGAAGATCTTTGGAATATGCGAATAAGTCAAGTATCAATGTTATGTCTCTTGCCAATGTAACAAATTTAACACTGCCAAAATATAATTAGCTACTTATAATACGTGTCTTGGCTCATAGATCGACCCATAATATTGAGATCCACTTGGCCTTTTATATGTTTAGTAATATTTCAATATAAAAGAAAAATAAGTTCTGTTTTATCCAAGAGAAAAATTGTTGGACATTTTTTTTGGTGCTTATGCACATCAGCCCTGACAATGAAATATTTAAAGAATGTATAAACTTTTTTATGTACTTATGTGTTAGCTGAAAATAAGATTGTGCAGAAAAAATTACGCAAATTCATCCAGTAGTTATTTAATTATAAGAAAAAGAAAGAAAATGAGTTTACGTACATTTTGACATTTTTGTAAACAATGGAGACCCCAAACCCCGAAATCGTGAAAATGAGTTATCGTCCTTGCCCACTGGAAAATCTAAGATACAATGGTGGAAATATCTACCGAGTGATAAAATTGTTAAAATCGTTTTTTATTTATAATTAAATAACTACTGGATGAATTTGCGTAATTTTTTCTGCACAATCTTATTTTCAGCTAACACGTAAGTACATAATAAAGTTTATACATTCTTTAAATATTTCAATTTCAGGGCTGATATGCACAAGCACCTTTTTTTTTCTTCTTTTTTTTTTTTTTTTAATAACTATGCAAATATTTTTTGAACAATCAACAAACTAGTTATGGACTTTTCTTGCTAGAAACCAGATAATTATACAAAAATAAAATATTAACAAACGCTCAAATTATTCCGTGTCCATTATTGTTTTTTTTTTCTTCTTTTCTCTTTCAGAATTCCTCACAGTTACGTGAACTCTGGCGGCAGATTCAGCATCCGACCGATGGAGTTGAAATGCAATCTCATCGATTTCGATTAAAAACATATCAGCAATGCATCACTGGAAAAGAACTTGTTGAATGGCTTATAAAAAAGGGCAAAGCAGTGAAGCGGTAATTCTTTCTCTTATAAATTTATTTAAGGCAGTATGGATTATTATATACTAGATGGAATACACAGATACCCTTGGCCCTTTAATAACTGATGTCGGACCTCAAAATTCCGCCATGTCGGCGGGGTCACAAATTCAATGACTGCAACCCCTATGTAGAGGAGTAAACTCTCCCTGAAAACTGGGCCACCCGTATGTCATGAGTGGTGACCCGTGATGCCTTGGGACGGGATCCTGGTGACTCAGTCATTCTTCCACTTTGGCTAGACGGGAAATCAGATAGGCCTGATCTGATCAATTGGCTTGTCACGTCATGTCCTAATATCTATAAGTTCATCCTCAACCATATTATTCAATGTGATTCTTCAAAAAATCAAAACCTTATTTCTTCTTTTTTATTTTCTCCCAAAATAGATACTAGAAGGTGGTGGCTGAGGGTCAATTATATTGAAAACAAAGATTACCAATGCCAAGGAGTAATGTTTTCTAAGATCAATGTATTCTAGGAGCAATGTATTAAAGAAGTTGGACTTTTAAAAAAAATTTTATTTCAAATTTAAATTTTTTATTTTTTTTCAAAAACAATATAAAAGAGTTATGGAATCTTAGGATTCCATTTGACAATTTTATTTAGCAACCACTTATAGATGGTTGATATGCTGTAAACCAAACCAAACCCATATCCTTTTTTTTTCTAGTCAAATTAAATCTAATGAAATTTATTTATAAAATTAGCAAAGTGCAACAAGCCATGTAAAGAGACAGGTATTTACATCCACATACAGTCTTAATGTTTTAAACATGGGTATGGTAGTCATCGTTACAACCTCCTCTGCCAGGTTATTCCAGAGAGCTGAAACACAGAGAGGGAATGCTGTTTTTCTTCTATTGAGTCAAAAGCGATGGTGGTACATCTTTTGCGGGTGCCCACGGAGATCACGACTCAACGCTGGAGTGAAAAACTCCTTGAAGGTAGATTTAAATTCCCGCTGATAATGTTGTATGCCAGAATCAAGTCTCCTTGCATTTTCTGCTGCTCAAGTGAGAATAGATTTAGTTTTTGGAGCCACTCTTTGTAGATAAGCATGGAGAGTCCTGTCACTATCCTGATTGCCAACCGTTGAACATGCTCCAGGTGTTCAATATGTTTTTGTAGATCAGGATTTGTTGCTTGGATGACATACTCAAGAATGGGTTGTATCAGAGTTAAGGGATGGAAAGTGTCTGCCGTTAAGTTTAGAAGAGATCCCCGGATCAGGTAGATAACCCACTTGGCTATGTTTGCCATCTCGATATAATGGCATGTTGGTTTGAAGGAGTTGGCCACAACCGTGCCACGGTCCTTCGTATTAGAGACGTTATTGAGTGATTAAGGTGGAAAACTGATAGTCGAGGGAAAGGGGTCAGTAGGTGTAGATGTCTGCATTTTAAAGAGTTAAGCGGTAAATCACAGCTTGAAGACCAGGATCAGACTATGTTCAGATTTTTCTGAAGTTAATCATAGTTATGTCTAGGTGATACCAATTTCACATCATCTGTAAAGAATAGGGGTGACAAGAAATGAGAAGGGTCAAACTGTGTTCTCTTCACCCACTTGTTTATAGATGAAGTTTTGAGATATTAAAAAAAGTTCAGTGGTTCCATGCCTGGAAAATTGATTTTTCGGAAACCATTTGAAAAATGTATTAACTTGCTCTCCCCCTCTCCGACTAGGTTAAATATTCAATTGACCATATAGAATGAATCACTTACAATGGATATTGTTTTGGCATTAAATAACCTAAAAAAAAGGGTTGATATGACATAAACAGACAAACTAAACCAGTACATGATGTTTACTTTGAGCCGTGTGGAAGGAGAGAGTCACGCAACAGAAGATAAGGTGAGGAAACTGATGGAGATCTGCTTCTGATATTGGCTGTTTTTTTTGGTTTTTTTGGGGGGTTTTTTGGGGGGGGGGGTTTTACTAATGAGTCACTACTTATCAAAGCCAGAAGACACTCGAAGATAAAGGTTAATGAGATGTATAGATTGTCAGTTGAATGATAAAGAATATTATGAGAGGATTGAAAATGATAAATTGAATGAAAAAAATTTAATTACTTATGAAGATGGTTTTGACATTTGTTGACGATCATGTTGTAGTCTGCATGGAAGCAGCTCTGTGTTAATCTGTTCCACAAATGGGAAGTTCTTGGAGAGAAACTCTGTTCATAGGAATTCCGCCTGAGGCAATAAAAGTTCTTTACAGTTGTAATAGTAGGGAAGAGTTCTTGCTGTGAAATTCTTACAAGGATGAACCAAAGATTGAATCGAGCACCTTCCATGGAAATAACGATAGAATAGAGAAAGGCTAGCAATGTCTCTTTTGTGAGAAAGGGAAGAGAAGAGATCGAAGTCGATTTTGTACTTTGTCACGGCAAGATACTTTATGAACTGAGTTATGGCAACTGAGATCTTCCTTTCTATAACAAGTCAGATGATTTTGTTTTACTTTGAATTTCTCTGCGTAAACAATATTTTCAACATTTGTCGATCAGTGAACAGACTTCCGGATCAATTCTGATGGTAATGGTTGACATCATGTATATGTTGAGTCACTATGTCTTAACACATTCAACTATACACACGAGCATTCTTAGTCATCTTGAATTCAGTTTAATCGATCATGTAACATCTGAAGATAATTTGACTCTGATGACATCTTAGATTTATTTTTCTTTTGTTACTTCTGCCAAGGAGGTTATGTTTTTGGTCGAGTTTGTTGCATTGTCATTATGTTTGTTTACAGCCTAGCGTTAACATCGCTTGATGAATCGTCACCAAACTTTATCAAAATATCGGTCATGGTCTAACTTACAACTGATTTAAGTTGGGCATATCTAGCTCAAGGTCATGGAAGAAGTGGAAAATTACACTTTTGGTTCTGTTTATCGTAGAGACTCACTACTTGGCACATATTGTAGCCACTGAAGTCCTACATCTTATATAACCTTGACCATGAAATGTTTGGTCACAGCCAAAATTTTGAATAAATTTCAATTTTTGATTTTTCCAAATTGGATGTATGGATCTGATAAGAGTAACCACCATGCAAAATTTCAGCCTGGTCAAATAAATAGTTTTTGAGCTATCAACATTTCCATCGCATAACTTCAGAAATACTTCATACAATATTAAGAAGACCCAGATGAGATTTTGGCCCATCCTTACATTGTCAAACGGAGGTATGCTATCTCACAACTTCAAAGTGATCTCTCTTTTACATTATTGAACTAAATTGAAGCAGAGAAAGAGCAATTTTTTTTTTTTTTTGCAAAAATTATCACTGAAGATGAAACTTGGATTTACTAGTATGATCCTGAGTCCAAAAAACAGTGAAAGCAATGGCTGCCACGTGGATCTTCACGACCCATCAAGTTCAACTCTCAAAAGTCGGCTCAAAAAGTGATGGCTGCGGTTTTCTTGGATTCAGAGGATGTGATATTGATAGATTAACTTGAGAATCAAAGAAGAGTAACAGAAGTTTACTATACTGAGGTTTTAACGGAAGCGTAAGGATGCTTTGATTAAAAAAACGGAAAGGGAAACTTCATGGCAATGCACCAGCGCATTCTTCAAGGGTTGCGCAAGATGTCCTTCAAGAATATCGTTTGGAATTGCCTCTTCATCCAATATATAGTCCCAAAGATGCTCTATCAGACTTCTTCCTTTTTCCAAAACTCCAAGAAATCTTCAAAGAACCCTATTTTAATGACATAGAAGAAGCACCCAAAAATATTAATAGAACACAAATATGCGCCCATCTCTTCCTTACAAGATACACACATTTTTCCATCACTAGCCTCAGCACGATCGCGCATTTCTGCCTTTCCTCATCAGATATACACCAAGAAAGCAGATATCCTGGCCCATATTTTGTTTCATGATTTTAAATTAAACATTTTTGTTTATTCTTTGTTTCATGTATATTTTGGGGGGTTTCAGTTTTTGTTTAGGCTCCCCACTCAACACAGCCCTGTTTAATAAATGTTTGTATGTGTAATTTCTGTTTCAGGATACAAGCAGTTGCCATTGGTCAAGCGTTGATTTATGCAACCTATCTGGAACCCATTTGTCAACAGCTGAATACTTTCCAAGATGACTACACCTTGTACAAACCAGGAGAAGTAAATATGACAATTTGCTTTCATCATAATTAAAATATCACAATTTTTATTCTTTATTTTTGTATAAACTGATCAAAAGTTGAATATTCAAATTAATCCTTAGCGCATTGCCAACTAGAAAATTTAGGTTTAGCTGTTTCAGAAATTTAGAGAATATTATAATGTCAAAATTTTACCTTTTATTTTTAAAAACGTTTTTGGTTATTGCCAAATTTCAGCTTTATCACATAAATAGTTTTTGAGTTATCAATAGTTCCGTAACATAACTTCAAGAATACGAGGCCTGTCTAAAACGTATCCAACCTTAGGCCAGAAAAAATATTTCAAATACATGACAGGTTTAGGACCCTAATCCCCTTCAAAGTAGGTCCACAGATCCATCCACTGCCAGAAACACCTCTGGAAGTCTTCTTTTGGAATAGTGTTCATCTCTGCCGTCGCGTTCCTCATTATCTCTTTTTTCGCACCCTCTCAACAACAGCTGCACTCCGAGCAGTTTGGGGCCTGCCAGAACGCTGGTCACTCTCCGCTGATGTACGTCCATTTTTGAATCGGTTGAACCACTCCTTAATTCATGTTACACCCATCGCATCTTCTCCAAACACCTGCTGAATCTAACGCAACAGCGGAGATGAACACCATTCCAAAAGAAGACTTTCAGAAGTGTTTCCAGCAGTGGATGGATTGGTGGGCTAAGTGTGTGCAATCACAAGGGGCCTACTTTGAATGGGATCATAGTCTCAACCCCTTCACGTATTTCAAATATTTTTTCTAGCCTAAGGTCGGATACTTTTTAGACAAGCCTCATACTTCATGCAATATGGAAAGGTAAGGCTCACATAAGACTTTGGCCCATCCTTACATTGTCAGGAAGACGTATGCAGTCTAATGACATACCTATGTTCTTGTTCTGTTCTGAATTTCAGGCTGCTATCAACTTGGAACAGAACATTCCTACAGACCTGCCATGTGTAAGACCAAATCTGGAGCCGACTTGGTTAACAGAAATTGACGAAGACAGTGACCAGGACGAGAGTTGTAAGTTTCAGCATTCATTTTAATTTTCCATGTTAAAGAGATATTAGTTATTTAGCTTATAATATGGACTCATTTTGACAAAAGATTACTGATACAATCCCAAAAGAAGCTCTGAGTTGCACATGTGAATGCTTGTTAAAAGTAGGACTTGATAAAGAAAATTATGCCGGGGGAAAAGCCTTTCACATGCAAGTTTTTGGGCAATTACTCCTATCCAGGTTTTACTCATCCAAGGCAGAAAGTTGTGACTCATATTTTCAAATATATAAAAAGGACAAATGAAATATTTACTTCGTATTAAGCATTGCAGTGATGTTAGATCTTCATCTTATTCATATTAGTTTATATATAAACAGTTTGAGCAGGAAGCAATTCAAATTATTAACTGGTATGAAAGACAGGGTCCAGTATTTAAATTGAAAACCAGGCAAAGCCATCATAGAGAGCATGTTAGTCTTAATTTGTTTTTTCTGTAAACAATTCTGAGTGATTTACAATTTGTATGGGTTTTGTATGTCTGCATTGGATGGGAAAATCATTAAAAGTGAATAAACAGACAATTTACATCTTTATATATATATATATATATATATATATATATACACACATACACTAGTAGAATACTCACCTCAGGACGAGTATAAGCAATAAATTTAGCATTAGTTTTAAATTTTAATGTTTTTTTTTCTTTCCTTGAGAGGTATAATGTGGTTCGGTGTGCACCCCCCCCCCCAATGGTAAAGTTTACAAAAATAAATAATGTGCCCATATCATTCACCCTGTTGCCTAGAATACTTATTCCATAATTTATAATAAGTTCAATAGTTTAGGATTTTACCAAGCACATACTGATGTGCAAACCGATCCTTTTTAAAATATATTACTTAATATAACTCAAAATTTGATGTAGAGCAATTTTTTTCTCTATTAAATTTTTTGTGTCTAATTTATTTCAAGTTTTTGGGGAAGAGGATGCGAGGTTGAGCAGGTGCACACCCAAAATGCTAAAGTTTACAAAAAAAATGATGTGCCCATGTTACTCACCGTGTTGCCTAGAATATATATTCCAAACTCCATAATGATCCGTTCATTAGTTTAGGAGATCATCCTGTACATAGAAATATATAAACATATATAGATACCTAACTTTATATAGATATATATTTATGTTTGGAGGATAGATATGTTTGCAATGCTAGAAACAATTATCTTGTTTAGCAAGATTTTAATCAATACTAGACAAGAACTGAAAAATATTATTAAATGAAAGAGAGGAGTGACTCATCAAAATGTCTGAATCAAATGATTATATCTTTTTGGGTAAGTAGCAAATGTCTTATCATAATGTTTTATTTTTTGTTTTGTTTTTTGAGAGCAGGTGTTTACTAATCTGTGTGTAGTGCTATGTATAAATGATTGGTTTATAGATACACCTATTTGACACTATGTTACCATATATGTAAATGTGTGTGTATGCATCTATATATAGAGGGCAAAGTTGTGTGTATGTGTGTATGTGAATGGTTGATCTAAGAGCCAAACTCTACCGCAGATTTGGAATCAGCACCTTCAAGCCGATGTCATTATTGACGTCAAAGTTTTTGAAGCTTTTCAAAAAAATGAATATTGAAAATTAAAAGTATGTAAAAATAACCTTAGATACAAATGTTCCGACATTTTTAGCATTCCCGAACAACTATTTTTACACGTCGAATCATTGTACGTATTTGATGTATTGTTTATTTTGAAAATAAAACATTTATCTTTTTTATTAAAAAATGGATAAAAAATATTGGATAAATGTTCACTAATATATTTTTACTTTAATAAGAATTTTTTTATTTCATATTTGTTTCTTTGTTGTATGTAGACAAACTATTTTAGATCTATGCAGAGATGTTAAAAATTTCTAAGCCAAACTCATTTAAGTAGGTTAAAAAGACAAAATATTTTCGTTAGATCAGTGGATATAAAACAAGATTAACCATCAACATTCAGAAGCAATATTTTCTTATTTTAAATCTTTTTTTTTTTTCTTATTTATGGTTGGTTATAAAAATTGGATTTCAGAGTCAAATGTTAATATTTTTTTTTAGAAGAAATACAAAACGGTGGATTAGCCACTGAAAGTATGCAGATAGCTCAGTTGGTTACGAGTTCTATCATATGCTTCTGAATGTTGAGGGTTAGTTTTGTTTTATGCGGTTGTAGTTATTTTACGATTCCATTATTTACGTGCACCTGTAACAAAATGGAGTTTTTCTTTTGTTATTTTGTGCTGAGATTTTTTATTAAACATTCTATGAAACATATGTACACAAAAATTTTTTTGTTGATGCTAAATTTTTGGAACATGATTACATAATATTGATTATTTCATAAATTTTGTATTCTTCTGAGTTATAATTTAATTCGATATTCGTTTAAAAACAGTTAGCAGAAACCAAAGACAAAAGGATCTTGCCATTCCATGTCGGATTTTGGATGAAACGTGCTGGTCTATGCAAATACAAAGAAATTCTCCCTAAATAACCAGCCTTACACAGCAATTAAACTGATAAACAACATTACTATACTTGATATACAACAAACTATCCTTACGAAACAAAAACAGGTAGAGCTCACGACATGCACCAAACAGGAAACAGTAGAACCAATTGAACTCTGCTATTATTGGTCAGCATCTGGTTAAAATTCCTTGCTTTGCCCAAAACTATAAAATAGAGTATTTGAGGTCTTGCATAGAACAGATTCAAAAAACCATTTTAAACTTTTGGAATCAGTTTCTATTGTCCTCTGTAAACCTTTTTTATGCCGGCAGAAGAAATTCATCAAAACGTTAAATCTTTTTGGGAACTTTGACCCCCGACCCCTAATATTTTTTCTCTATCTCTCACTGTGCCATTTTAAATGTTTTAAATAAATATTGAATTAAATTCATTTTAATCACTTCCTTCAATTTCCCCTCTGTGCTCTTTATTTTCGTCAGTAATATTTCTCATTCATTTAAAGCTATCGATTTTCTCCTGATGAGATGATAGTTGAAAAGGGCTTTAGAGATTATTCTGTAATTTTTTTGTTTAAATGTATTTATAAATTTTGTGCCTCTAAACATATATATATATATATATATGCATGTAAAATGAAAAAACGAAAGCCAAAAACTGTGATTTATGTATTCATCGACTTTCGTCTTTATTAAAAGATTTCCTCAGGATGAAGAAAAACAATGTAGAAAAATCATACAGAATATTAATTTTGATTTGTCAGGAAGTGTCCAGACTTTGACATGGTTGTTAATGTGAACAAGCAGAGAAGGAAAATCATGATTTTGGTTATAGTGTTATCAGCAGTGGCCTGTCTCCTTCAAAGGATGTGAAATGAATGCTAATAATGCTATAACCAAAATCATGATTTTCATTCTCTGCTTGTTCACATCATCAACCATGCTGAAGTTTGGACACTTCCTGACAAATCAAAATTAATATTCTGTATGATTTTTCTACATTGTTTTCTTTCCTTTTTTCATTTTACATTACGTCGGATCATTTTATCCCCACTTTTCTTTATACATACATATATATATATATATATATATATATATATATATATATATATATATATATATATGCTATTGTGAACATACTAGCAGTGTTGAGGAAAGAATTTCAGATAGATGCAATTTTGAATTTTCATTGATACTTATTTACTGAATTTCAGAGTTACGTTGCTAAAATATATTTGATGTTTGGTGGTTGGTTTTAAAAAGTATAAACTAATGATTAAATATATGTGAAAAAAAAATGATTCCCAAGTGTGTGTGTCTCTAAGCTATAAGTTATTGAACTTGTAGTTAAATCCATTTCTGTGCATTATTACTTCTGAAAACTGAACCTTATTTGATGCATTTCTTCTAGTCTCACTCTCCGAAGACCAGAGAAGCAGTATATTCACAAGTAGTACAAAATCATTGCAGCATCAAACCAGTGGCTCTACATTCTATGTTAAACAAAATCATTTTGACCAAGGGCCTGGAATGACGGAGTCTCGGAGAAATATAGGCATTGATAAATGTAAGTAATACTTATATAGGTCTATTTATTGTAAAAAAATTGTTTTGATAAAGATTTTGTTTATTTTTTTAGAAGCATTGTTCAATTTGAAAATATGAAAGCATAGAATCCGTTACAATGCAAAGTTTTTTTTATATATATTTTAATCTAAAATTAGATCAAAATTACAATAAAAAATTGCATTGTAACAGCTTCAATGCTTTCATATTTTCAAATTGTTTTTTGTTGTTGAATGATGAGTTTGGTTATTTAATACCAGTGATGTTATTTCTCTGTTTTTTTTGTTGAATGATGAGTTGGGTTATTTAATACCAGTGATGTTATTTCTCTGTTTTTTTTTGTTGAATGATGAGTTGGGTTATTTAATACCAGTGATGTTATTTCTCTGTTTTTTTTTTTGTTGAATGATGAGTTAGGTTATTTAATACTCAGAGATGTTATTTCTCTGCTTTATTTTTAATAAAAAAATCTTTATTCTCCCATAGATGTAAGTTCTCTGCTTTTTGGTCGAAATCCGATTTTTAAATAAAATTTTAAAAAAGCTGATTTCTACTAAATTGCTAGTCTTACTTCCTTATTTTTTTGTCACTATTTGGCTGAATTTATTTCTCTTTTTTCCTCTCTCTCTCTCTCGCTTTATCTTTCTTTCCCTTTTCCTGTTTTTGTCTCTTCCTCTTTCCTTCTTGTCTTGCCTTTTCTCACTTATGACAGTTCTCTCGGAAAAGTGAAAAGGTTAATTTTGCCATGAAGGCTCAGATTTCAAACTATTCATGAAGGGGGTAAGGGAGTTAAATGATTTTTGTTGCATCAAAGAATGACTTCCTTTTTCCTTCTCCTCACATACGCACTCAGTGTCGTTCTCTTAATTTTGACTTTCTTAGTCGAAAACTAATTGGAGTTACTTAGGAAAATGCTGAAAATAATTGAAACAAGCAGAACTTGCTGATGAGAGGGTAAAAGAAAAAATGAAGTCTGTTAAGTTAAAAGCTTTATATGAAGCCCCCCAAAAATGAATCTGATGAATCGTCAGCTCAATTAATCTGATGATTAACTTATTTGTAAATTTGCTCGTTTTTTGCTTACCAAGATTGATATTTCACTAATTAAACATTTTTCGAAAAATTTTAAATGTGTTTTTAATACTTATCACTAGCACATCATCCAGGTTGTTTTTAGTTGTTTTTTTTTTTTGTGCTGCCCTTTCTCCACACACACACACACACAGGGGGGGGGGGGTCAGGTTTGTCTTATTTATTTGGATTCATTTTAAAAAAATTTTTTACCATTGGCTACTCACATCCCTGAAATATACTCAATATTTGTCATTGTTTTTATGCTTCAAGTTTGTAATATTTTCAAATATTTATTCATTGTGTTTGCTTTAGCTAATTTTTCTCAGTAAAAACTCGTCTTCCTACCAACACTACAAAGAACTTTCCTTTCTTCCTCTGTGTACCTAAAATCAAATGGAACTTCCATGAACAAAGTTTCTTTCCAAGAACTTCCCACCTGTGGAACCCGTTACCGTGGGAATGTTTCCTTACAGACTACAGCATGGTCGTTTTCAAGTTCAATGTCAACAACAAATATCATAGTTCTCAATCCTTTCATATTACCGTTCCATTATCTAATTGAAAATCTCATTGACTCTTATCCTCGAGTGACTTTTAGCCTTGCTATGTGGTGATCCATTAGTATTAAAAAAATATATATTATTCATGATGTCATTCTGTGTGTATATCTCCGGATTTAGTTTCATGTCATCTATGGGATCGATTCTATTTAACCCATTGATTGGACCCTGACAGGTACTACCACTCTTGGAGCAATTGCATCTCTGGAGGTGACTCCTCAAAATTCACAAATTCGGTCCTTGCCACCAGATGAAGTTTTGTGTAAACGTTCTAAGTCAGTTATTTTTTCCTTCATTATTCTGTAGGATATCTCCTATGATTTCGCATATTTTAAAAATATTTTTGTAATGATGCTGGCTAGCGCAATATTGTTTAGGTGAGGTACCTGGCGAACAAAGAAAATCTGGAAGAACTCTGTTGCTGGGTGCCGTCATAATTTATCTGTCAACTTCAAAGAAAACAACCTGATTACAAAAGATTCTATTCCAAAAGTGTTAGAGAGTAAGAGGGTGCCGAGTAATTCTGAGAAATGATTGGCTGAGCAGAACACATGTTAGGTCAGAGAAAAGCATTTTGAAATAGTTACGGTAGTTGTTAAGAGACACGTAAAACTAGCCTACAAGTGATCATGGGGCTCTTCATTCCCCACAGTCACCTGGAAAAGACAATGAACAGTGAAGGTTTCTAGAAATGTGTGCTGCAGCCAGCCAGATGTTCATTGTCGAATTGAGTTAATAAATTAATATTGAAAATATTTTAACAGAATTTGGTTAATTATTTTTAGAATCAATTTATTTCTCTTACCATTTCTTTTATATTATTGGGATTATTCAGACGACTCTTCTCATTTAGGATGGTATTCTCACAATGTTTTGGCCGATGTAACCGCCGACTTTCTTCATTGCATCTTGTCAAACTCGGATATCTTTATGTCGAACACTGGATTCCATAGGAATTTCAGAATGGAACCCTTTATTTAATCCACGGGAGTAGCTTGCTCTTGTTCCGTCAGCCATGACCGGATAGAAGTCTAAGTCATTTTTAAATGAATTCTTAGTATCGCCTGTACTAAAAATTGAACCTTCAACCTTCAACCATGGAAGACTGTCACTTAGAACTTTTATCCATTGCGCCATGAGTCTTTGTGTGGATTAAATAAAGTGTTCTGTTAGAAATTCTGTATAGATTCCAGAGTTTGACAAGACTCACCTGAAGAAGGTCGAAGGTTAAAGTGGGGGGAAAAAAATAAGAGAAAAGTAAAAATGAAACCATTTTTTTTTTAATTTCAAAATTAAAATAAATTTTTTAAAATGTTAGAGTGTACATTTTGTTTCATAAAATAAATGTGTTTTAAAAATTTTTATTTTTTTTTTTTACTACTAATGAATCACCACTTATCAAGGCTGAAAGCCACTCGAGGATAAAAGTTAATGCGATGGAATGATTTTCAGTTGAGAGGTGAAGAACTTTATGAGAGGATTGAGAATAGTTGATGGATTTCATGACAGGAATTTGTTGACTTGCTGTGAAAGTCTTACAAGGAGGAACCAGAGATTGGAGCTCAATCGATCACCCTCCATGGAAGTAACGATAGAGTATAGAGACTAGCAATGTCTCTTCTGTGAAAAAAGGGCTCGAGGGAAGAGATCACTCCCACTAAATGCTCTAAAAGCTTTCATTTTAAATATTCACTAAGTTTACCTTTCTTTTCTATTTACAAAAATAATTATTAATTCTGGATTTTTAAAAAAATATTTATGATTTCTATATATATATATTTTTTTCCAGCAACCTTTCCTGATTCCATGGATTTTGATCCATCTCCATCATGTCCCAAAGATCTTCCTGATGATTTCCTCACAGGTATTGATTACATTTCCAAATATAAGTAATAGTCTTATCTATTTTTATCAATAAACATTTTGTGTTTTCTGAAATTTTTAGCATTTTTTTTGTTTTTGTTTTTTGATTTTTTTAGACAAAAGAAACAATCGTTTTTATTATTATTAAATGTGTTTTCATTTTAATTTACACACTATCCAAACAATTAAAGTCTTGGTCTTTTATAAATTAAATTTGCTGTAGTTTTGTTTATCGTTTCTATTAACTATTGTAACGTTATGTGGCATTACTAAGCCCTTTACATTGTTCAATGGAGGGGAATCCTTTTGACTCCACCAGATCACCCATAATCCTCTCATTGACAAAAAACAGCTGAGCCTCTCCTTGACACGCTGTAAGTAGTTGTAAGGGTGATCGTAGTGGTGATGAAGCAGCCAAAATTTCTGTCTCTTCCTCTTTCCTTGTAGCTTTAATAATGTAACAAAAAAAAAAGGCCAACGTATTTGCGTAATTGCATCGTCATTCTCTGGATTTTTAAAAATTCTTTTACACGTTACGTGAGCTTCCATCATCTGCTCTCCGTTTGTTTATGGGTAGAGTAAGATTGAAGACAAAGATTACTATTGCTGTTTCTCTGCCCCTCTTTTCATGATAGAATAAAAAAAAACAGGACTAATCTAAAAATATACATCTCTATAAAAGGTTAGTGTAGTTTCCTTGAAGCATTGTGTGTAGTGTATAAATAAAGATAATTTATAGGAGGTGATTCCAATGCAGAGATGTATCAGATGTAAGCTTTTCTGCGCTGTCAGTGGGGACAGAAATTTGCTGACTGCAATCTCAGTAATGTTCCCACTCTAACTGTAAAAATTTCCTTCTGTGAATAGTGTTTTCTGAGAATATAAAATAATTATCCTACCTATAGGATTCCATTTGACAACTTTATTCAGCATTAAATAACCCATAGATGGTTGATATGCTTACGGCATATCAACCAAACAAAACTTATTTTGCTTTTAATCCGCTTATATTCGATACATCTCTGTATTGGAATTGCCTCCTATAAAGTATTTATATCTCCCTCTATTTATATATCTATCTCCCTCTTTATATATATATATATATATATATATATAAAGTGAAATATTTTGAAAATCAACAATCGTGCAATTTAAATGAAAAATTCATTTATTTAATTTTTTTTGTTGTTGATTTTCAAAATATTTCACTTAAATACATTTTCATGCGTGCCTCAAAGATGTTGTCAATTTCCTTACTTATATTTATTTATATATATATATATTTGGAGAGTTTACCAAGATAATATTTTTCCAGAGAGGATTCATCACAACGAAAAAATCTTTTATTTTATCATTTATTTATTTTGTAAATAATAAAATAAATTTTTTTTCGTTGTGATGAATCCTCTCTGAAAAACAAAACATTGGTAAATTCTCCAAATATATGTATAAATGCTCTGTACCCTATAATCGGGGTTCATCGAGCTTGTTTTCATTGACCTGGTTCCGGACTTTACTGACTATTCTCAGTGAAACATAAAAATCTCTCTCTCTCTCTCTCTCTCTCTCTCTCTCTCTTTCTATATATATATATATATATATATATATATATATATATATATATATATATATATACCTGGCATTTTTTTCATTCGTTTAGCCGAACAACTCAGCTGACGATTGTCTGAGTTTCTCGGATCTGAAACTGATGGTACAGATGTTGTTCTAACTTTCTGTACTACATATATATTGCTATGTTTTTGTGTCTAACACAAAGACACAAACATCTTTACTTTATATATAGAGATTAGAGAAAACGTGTGAGAGTGTTAGTCTGATATTCGGTCAATCTGTCACGCTTCAGTTAAAAGTGTTTGGTTTGTCATTCTCAAGTTTGAACTAAGGTTTTCTTTGGTTTGTCATGCTTAAGTTTGAAATAGAATTTGCCTATTGATCATTAAATTATATATATATTTTTTAAATGAAAAAAAATTTTTCTAATTAAAACTCAAATTATTCGAGAATTTTTATCCGTACATTTTTCAAATGAAGTTTTCTTTTATCTTAGGAACTCTTCTCGTGTCAAAGTCTGGAAACACTGTGGAACCATTTGTATGTACCCAGGGGTGGAGATCTTCGGATGATTTACACTGGGAGAATGGTGAATCTCTAGCTTTTGAGAGATTAAGGTAAGTTTTGTTTATTATACAAATAGGAAAATAAAACACTAATTAGTCTGAAAATCTCCATTGGTATTTTTTTTTTTTTCTGTTTTTGTAGTAAAGTTCACAGTGAACACCTGTCCGCTTTGGTGTGCCAGCTTTTGACCCAGGAAGGTCTGTCATTATCCTGGGAATCTACAATCATGATGACCACCAATATGGTCAGAAAACTGGTTAGTCCGGATGTGAGAAATGAAGGAGATGATATGGACATCAGGAAATATGTTCAAATAAAGAAGGTAACTTGCAGATGGACATTTCTTTATCTGCTTACATTTATTATTTATTTACTTACATTTATTATTTATTTACTTACATTTATTATTTATTTACTTACATTTATTATTTATTTACTTATGTTTATTATTTATTTACTTACATTTATTATTTATTTACTTACATTTATTATTTATTTACTTACATTTATTATTTATTTACTTATGTTTATTATTTATTTACTTACATTTATTATTTATTTACTTACGTTTATTATTTATTTACTTATGTTTATTATTTATTTACTTACATTTATTATTTATTTACTTACGTTTATTATTTATTTACTTATGTTTATTATTTATTTACTTACATTTATTATTTATTTACTTATGTTTATTATTTATTTACTTACATTTATTATTTATTTACTTACATTTATTATTTATTTACTTACGTTTATTATTTATTTACTTACGTTTATTATTTATTTACTTACGTTTATTATTTATTTACTTATGTTTATTATTTATTTACTTACATTTATTATTTATTTACTTACGTTTATTATTTATTTACTTACATTTATTATTTATTTACTTATGTTTATTATTTATTTACTTGGGTTTATTATTTATTTACTTATATTGAATCATTTACGAACTTGCTTATGTCATCTTTATTCATGGGAGCCTACTGTACAAGTAGATATGTTTAAACGGAACGCTGTCCGTGATGTAAAGGAATATCTACACAATAATGGTGAATATAGCAGTAGTGAGAAGAAAGACAATTTGCACACAACTTTGATAACGAAAAATTGAATACAGTAAAATCACAGAGTAAATAAAGAAAAAGAACAAAACTTTTACATATGTATGAATTAATATCATATAAAACAAGTGTTTTTCAATATGTATTCATGGTTCAAACATTACTTAGCTGATTCACATTGATGTCCATAAATTGAACAATCCTTTAAATGTCCCGGGTTGTTACAATTCATAAAAGTATCATGTATTTTTATGCTGCTGTAAAATTCCGAAACATAGCCACAAGGTTCCGTCCATGCATTTTCATTGAATGTCTTTATTTTGTTATTCGCAACTTTTCTTCTTTTCGTCACACGTGGCTTGATTCGAGTCTGCCAAATTAGATTCCTTAATTCGCTATTGCTGCTATCGTTTCCACTTCAGCCATTGCCCATTAGGCAAACGTGCTGTTGCTATCAGACTCGTACGTTTAGCGAGAGAGGAGGAAGAACGATGAGAAAGTGTCTACTAATAGCCTTGTATACTGACTCGTGTTTTGTTTTCTCGCTCCCTTCACAGTTGGAAAATACACACAAAATTTATCCTTGCACATTTATTACTTGTAATTTATGAATTAAACAGGAGATGATACAGTTGGATGAAATGGGTGAATGCTATGTTTTTTTTTTATATTGGTTGATATTGCTGATTTATCAAACAGGACCGTGGAGCTGATAGCCAAAACGCTTTAATCCAGTTCCTGAATTTTCAAAAGAGTGTCACAGTGTAAAATTCGACTAAGATTATGAATCCGTATATGTTCCCAGTGTTTCTATGAAACGGAAGTTATCAACAGAAGACGAAATTAATGTAAAGTGCCAATTGAAATTTAAAAAAAAAAACAACATATGCTTTTGCTAAAGTAATAGAGCACTCTCAACATGATTAGAAGTGACAGGGTTTATTAACTTAATACATTAAAAAATATGTAACTATTGAATAGTTAATACTTTTTTAGATGAGAATTTTTTTAATACTAATGAGTCATCACTTATCAAGGCCAAAAGTCACTCGAGGATAAGGGTTAATAAGATTGTCAGTTGGATGAACAATATTATGAGAGGATTGAAAAGGATGGTCGGAATTTACTATCACTTAAAAAATAAACTTTTTATTTTAGATATTTAAAAAAAAAAATTTTTGTAATATTTTTTTAAGACGACCATGTTGTAATATGCAGAGAAATAGTCCCGGGGAAATGTTTTCTACAGATTGATCATTTGCATTATTTTTATTATTCAAACTATTATTCTCATCTTGGTTGTTATTATTATCAACATATCGGAGAATTGTATTCGTCCGAGGACAGGTATTCTTCTGTTAAATATAACTTTATCTACTGTTAATCATCTTCCTAATGTTTTATTGGATACACTTATCAGGGTACACTTTCTTTTTTTCCTTTTTTCATAGATTTGCTAATTGATTTCCTTAAAGTTTATTTTATTTTCATATCAATCTTTTTTTAAACTATTTGAATCATATTTTTCTATTTTCCCCATAATAATCATGATAGCTTCATCAAAGGTTTTATCGCTATTGGTTGATATTGCTAATTTATCGAACAGGGCCGTGGAGCTGATAGCCAAAACGCTTTAATCCAGCTCCTGAATTTTCAAAATGTCCGATGTGACTCCGATTCTGACTTTTGAAATGTTAAAAGGTTACGCTTTGACCTAAGAAATTGTTACAACTTTCAATAAACAAATGAAGAGACATATTCGTTTTATTTATTTAAAGAATATTTATAACAATTCGTTTATGGAAGAAGAAAGAGACAATTTTTTTCTTCATAATATTATTAAACCGTACACACATTTATTATTTCAAGAGAAATAATATCATTAACATTAAATTATACAAGAAAACAACCATGGACTTTCCATGAGGTCCTGCTAGTATTTGTAATCTTTCATATTTTTTTTTTTTTCAAGGAAAAGAGCTTGTAAATCCAACTTTTTGTTAATTTGTTTTTTGTCACCTGAAGATGATTTGATGAAGAATCGAAAGTACTAGTGATACTTATGAAACATTCATTATTTTTGTTGATTTTGACACAAAAAAGATCATTAGAAAAATCTTTTAAATAAAAAAGGTATAATCAAGCAGAAGAATTTTATGTTTAATAATGTTTAAATAGGACAATGCAGCCTAAATACACTATTTATATATATATATATATATTATATATATATATATATATATGTGTATATGTATATATATATAATTTCAATTGATACTATACATTAGTTTAATTTTCATTGATACCTTCGGTTACACGGAAACACTGGAAATTCAGCCCACAGGGCACAAGCTACCAAATGTAACCAATTCTTTAGTCGATGTTTTATAGTGTAAGCCACTACGGCAGTGGTTTTCAGTCTTTTTTAGCCCGTGAACCCTTTTATCATGTATTAGAATGATATTTCCTCCCTTTCAAAAAATGTCTGACTCAAAATGTGCATTTATACTAACATAATAGCATTTAATACAAACGCTAGCGGAGAGAAAATCCAAATTCAGTAGCGATGGGCAATGAACACTGTGTTTTTTGTGGCCCTCGATCCAGTTTGTTTGTGCTAATATGTGGTGCCAATCCCCCCCCCCCCCCTGAAACCCTGAAATTTCCTCCCAGGGGAGGAATCCCCCCCCCCTTCCCCCTGGTTGAGAACCACTGTTGTAAATCCTTTTTGGTAATACAAGAATCTGTTTCGATTTGTAGAGAAAAATCCAATTTGTTTTTGCTGTAAATGTTTTGTAGATCCCTGGTGGTCAGCGTAACCAGACAGCTGTCGTCAACGGTGTCGTCTGTTCCAAAAATGTTGCCCATAAAAAGATGCAGCAGACAATTACCAACCCCAAAATTCTGCTACTAAAGGGCGCCATCGATTATCAACGAGTTGAAAACAAGTTCTCTTCTTTAGACCCTCTCATTCTCCAGGTGAGTAATTTTTATCTTTTTAAAACAAAAACAAAAAAATATTTTTTTATAACTAGCAGAGTTACCCAGAATTGCCCAGGAGTGTGGATAAAAAAATAGTTTAAAACTTCTTCCTTTATCTTATACACATCTTCAGTCACACATTTTGAACACACCGTCCCTCCGACTCCTTCTCCCCCCCTCTTTCTTTCTTCATTTGTTATCCTTGGTCAACACACTTCTCCCTGATTGTTTATAGATCATAGAAAAAAAAAAAAAAAAATTAGTAGGTGTAACTAAATTACAAGTTCTATTTATAACAAACACAGTTGATTATAGTGTAATTACTAGCCCGCCTATGACCTGTTGGGTCGATATTTGTTACATATATTATTAAATATATAATTTCTTAACTTCGACATTGGTTGATAGTCATGTTTTTACAAGGATTACAAAGTCAGAATACATTGATGTTATAATATACTTTTTCACTTCTCTCGTCTCCCTTTTTCCTGTCTCTCTCCTCTTTTAATTATTTACATCATTCCATTCCTCTCATCACTTCTCGTATCATGCACCCTTTATTTATGCTATTCGCCTTTCCTCCCACCATCTAAAACATTCATGTGCAAGTTAAGTGTGACAAGCAAGCAAGATGACAAACAACGTCCTCAGAGTTTCAGTAATATATATCATAGACCCCTGGTAATAATTGGCATCTCGAGCCGTACCAATTATTACCAGGGGTAAGATCTATGATAGCTGTGTGATGTTGTGTGGCAGTGCCCTCACTTGCCAGACTCCAAAAAATGACAGGGCAATGATTAGGTGGATATACAATGTAAAGTCGAACCAGATCCAGAACATTAGATCAGACACTATAGTTGAGAAATTGGCCATTCCAAAACTTGATGTCCAAATAACGGCAAACCGTCTTTGCTGATTCGGGCATGTTGAAAGAAGCAAGAGGTATATCAGCACTTGCAGAGACCTAAAAAGCAAAATAAAGCTGGGCACCTTAGAAAGACATGGAAAGAAACCATCAGGCGAGACCGTAAGCAGTGGCAAATGGAAACAGTCAATCCCCACAAGCGTGATCACTAGAGACTTAGCACAAGGGCAGCCAGACAGCATCGAACCTCTGTCGAAGGGAATATAGACGATAAACCTCGATAGTGAAGTGAGTGGGTTAGACTATAACTAATCAATCTTGATAATTAAATAATTTTTCATTTTACTAAAAAGGCTAACAAGAACGAAAGATGATTATGACATAGGCAGGAGATGCCTTTTGGCCTTAGTCTTGAAACGACAAATACTATAAGTAGGAGGAAAACAGTCAACAGGAAGAGAGTTCCACAAGCCTTCAGTTCTTAGAAAGAAGCTACTGAAATAGGAAGCTGTATTACAATGAGGTATCAAAACAGCGAATTGATGGAGACCACTAGACCGATGAGTCAAACGAGCTGGAACAAAAGAAGCAGGGAATAGATCACATAATTCTGAAGAACACATACCATAATAGTATTTATAGAAAAGACTGAGACTAGCAACATCACGTCTGTGAGAGATAGGGCGCAGAGGAGAAGAAACGGTGTGGCCAATCAAATTATATACGTTTCTGCACCTTATCAAGAACCCTCAAATGGGACAGAGATTCACCAGCCCAAATATGACAGCAGTAGTATTGCCCTGGTTTGAATAGCGAGCCTTATGTTCTTTTCACTCAGTCTATAACACCATCTTAACTTTTTGATATTTTCAATTTTGAGGCTGGGGCTCAAGAATGTAGTCAGCATTGATTGGGTGGGAGGGAATGTAAGTTGACATTAATTAAAATAAATTTTGGTCATTTTATAGTTTTTCACCTCAAAGCAAACCCGGCATTTCCTGATAATCAATGAGGACCCCTGTACATCCCTGCTTCTAGCCGTGAATCCTTTATTAACATACTATATTTTTCAAATTATAAATATGATAAAGTTTTTATGGATATGCAGACCTCACGATAATGTTGTACTCCCTTTGATCAAAATGAAATATACTTATCCATACTGGATAATGTAGTTTCAGAATATATATGGTTATGGGGATATATCTCTAAAACTCTGGGAGTAGTTCACAAAGAAACAAACAGGAACTGCAACCACATATATATATAATATTATAATTTCATAGATTACAAAATTTATGACATAATTAATATTTTATGATCAAGGTCTGAAAATCAACACTTCACAATGTTTATTCATATGTACATGCGTTTCGATAAATCTTTTTTATCACTATTACATCAGAGTAAAACTTAAAGTGTTATGATTTTCCTCATCAGCATATTGACTTTATCAATTCCAATTCAGATAGCTTCCAGTTCAAAAACAAAGCCAAGTCCAGATGGATGAACCTGATCCAGCATTTTTTCAATAATGCGGACAGGCAGAACAAGTTAACTGAGCATGAAAATCAAAAACATATTCCAGGATGGGATCACTTTAACGAGCAACAATTGGCTTCAAACCAAATCGATATTTTTTGCAATAAACAAGGCTTAATTTCCTAAAAATAAATAATAATTGTTAGAGAATATGACATCAACTTATAAATTTCAATAATTCAATCATACATTAAATTTAATTATAGTAAAAAAAAAATGTAAAATTAGCTCCCCTAGATTTAAATTTCCAACTGAAAGTGTAGAATCATGTCTGGAGTTAATATCAAACAGTTGAATGAAAACATCAAAGATAAATAAATATTCGGAACCATGAAATGGTACTTCTTTGGGATTTTTTATATACATAAGTATTTGAGCTATGAACACCATTTTTTCCCCCTATTATTGGTAGGAAAAAATATTATTTAAAATCCGATTTTTATTCAAGAAGGAGTTTTGTAAATATCTTCTGATAGACAAAATTAATTGCCCATTACCTCCAATCGAGACATGTGTTGTGTCTGCGGTGGTGGAGGGAAAGTGGCTTTCCCAGGGCGAGCGAGGTCAGCTTGGATGTAAACAAATAGTACAAATAATCTTTGTTGTTACCTATACAAATGAATTGTTTCGTTAGTCAATCACTGGCACGGTATTCTGAGTGTAATATACTGGGTGAAATTTAGCTGGTTGGCAGAAAGTATCTTGGACATATGCTCGTGTTAATGTCTCTTATATTCTCTTGTTCTGGGCTACTGGTGATCCTGTTACTTTTTGTCCATCATGAGGATTGGTTTTGCCGGTGAGCATTTCTCATATTCTCATCTATCGTGCTACCAGTGATGCTGCTATTTTCGTCTTTTATGAGGGTTGTTTCTGTTTCTCATTCCTGTCTGTTTCTGAATATATAAAAGTTCATTGTTTGTTCCTGGGTATTTGTGAAAGTTAACGCTTGAAGTCACCCGAAATCAGAAGTCTCCGATTTCATCTTCACATAAAAGTCAGACCAAGTGAATAATCTTCTTTGTTTTTAATTTCAGGAACGAGAATTTTTGAAGAACAGTGTTGCCAAAGTTTGTTCATTGAAACCCGATATTGTTGTGGTGGAAAAGTCTGTCTGTCGATTAGCACAAGAATTCTTATTAGAAGCAGGAATAACTTTGGTGTTCCACACCAAAACGGTGAGTCTGCAATTTCAATTTTTTAGATACTTTTTCTTTTTCTACAAATTTCTGGGAGCTTTTCCTTTTTTTTTTTTCAGACATATCTCATACAATACAATAATAAGATTGTAAAAATGAAATTGAATAGCTACACAAATGCATTCATTTTCATATCCTTATTTTATTATTATATCGCTCTACAAAAAATTTATTGAGCACTATTGGATTAAAAGCTAATAAATACCAAATTGATATTGAATTATATTAATTTGGTTTGGGATTTATTGTGAATCCACAGCAGAAGATAATTTATTTTCATGGCTTTGTTTTCACAAAAATTCTTTAATATGAGATAACTAATTGGTTTATTTAAATGAATATTTTATTTTAGAGCGTGATGCAGCGTATATCCCGCAGTACTCAAGCTGAGATTGTCCATTCCATTGATGGACTGGTCAACAAACCAACTTTAGGATTTTGTCATTCATTCCAAGTAAAGAATTTCCAGCTTCCAAATGGTAAACACTTTTTTTTTTAAATTTTCATCCATAGATTTATATACCCTTTCCTCTCTAAAAAAAATTTTTTCCAAAGATCTTTAATCAAAAGATATATCGATATTGGATTGGATTATAAAATATTTGATTGGATTATAAAAAAATAATTAAAAACTCAATTTAATGTTCAATTTTTACAGTAGTTTTCTAATTTGCAATTTAAGTTTAACATAAAATGATGCATCTTGCTTGAAAATCAAGATGGGTATTTATAAACATGATTTGGGAGCTAAAGCGTGGCTATCGTAAAAGAAGACCTGTGAATTGAGTCGAGATTTTCTGGTGATGTCATTGATAGCAGTTCTTAGTCACGGACCAGAAGTACTACCGTTTTTTTCGAAAGATGTAGATGCTGTCGCCTGTGTTCCATATTGCGAGGGGAAATTGTAAAAATGTCTTCAAAGTTAATGTTTTTGCGTTTCCAAAAGATAAGGAAGTATTTCGAACCTGGATACATTTTATAAAGCTAGATAACTTCAGTCCTACAAAATATAGAAAGGTTTGTGAAACTGTTTTTAAAACTTAATTAACTAGTAAATATATGACCTCTCTGGTCACATTATGTTTTTAAAAAAAATGTGACTGACTGACGGGAAAAAATCTATATTTATATAATAATTTTCAAACAGTTTTTTATAAATAAAATGAAAGTAAAATAACTTATTTATGGGTGTCAAGCACGAACGAAGACACCACAATATTTTTTTACAAATAAAATAAAGTAAAACTGGGCATTTTTAACGACAGCCAACTGAACGAAAAAAAAGTGTAAAAACAAAAACAAATAGTCAACAAATAAATGTTACGAAAGGCAAGATAAGTTACTCTTCTACTAAACTGGATAAGTTTATTTGTGTTTTAACTTATTTTAAAGATTTTTTGTTCAAAACAAACCTGGTGTCCACCTGTTCAGTTAGAACAGAAAAAATGGCTGAGATTACAGATTTTCGATAATCGCTCAAAAAACGAAAATTAAGCAAAATTTTGGTAGAACATTACATATTCCCACTATTGGTGACATTTATTGAATGTGTTTTTAACACTATTTTGATTATTTTTCGATTTTTCACCGAAAAGAAGTGAAAGAAAATAATAGGAAATTACAACATGGCCACCAGCAATTAAGGCATTGCCTAAAAGTTTGATTTCCAAGCCTTAAAAAAAAAAATTAGAACTTTATTTTGGGATAAAAGATACAATGTAAGACTAAATAATGAATGTCATCCAAAATGTGTGTGAAAATCAAACGAAATAAGCGAGATATTCAAACTTTTCTATACTGTAAATAAACTGTTCGCTTTGCAAAAAGTAAAAGAAAAACACATTTTAATTTATTTCAATAAATGTTCTATTAATTAAATATTTTGAATTCTAGATTTTGTAATTTTTTTATCTTAATTGATAACATGGATTAAAGAAAATTTCAAACATTTAATCAAAATAGCCAACAGATTTTTACAGAAGTTTGATTAAAAAAATAATTGTGCACTAGTAACTGTTTTTGTATTTAAATTATTTGGTTTAATTTAATTTGTTTTATTTTTTGTAATTTATCGTCTGTTTTCATTTTTAAACTAACTTATCGTTCATTTTCATTTAAATTTATTTATTTTTGTTTACATTTTTGAAATCATTCATAATTCGTTTGTTTATTTGTTTGTTCCCTAAATCCATAACCAATTAACTATTTATTGTGAAATTTAAAAAAAAATTATATTGAATAAAGATCAGTTTCAGTATAAATCGAATCATGTTCCTTCTTTTTGCTCTTTTTAAATGCAATTTTTAAAGTTTTCTAATGCTTTTTTTAAAAACTATCATTCATTAGAAAACCACGTCATATTATTTTTGCAATGTTATTTAATTTAAGAATTTAATTTTTCTTTGAGTTATATTGACTGTATTATGGAATTTAGGAGCTTTTTTTTTCATAATATATGAAAACTATACTTTAAAAGATTTTTTTTTATTGTTAACATCTACGATGCTTTATTTTTATAAAAAAATACATTCATGCATTTTTTAGTACCCTGTGATATAACTTTAGTAAAAGTGTTTTTTGTTTACACGAAACAATACATTTGCACTGGGATTTCTAATAAAGTAATGGGTTAATCATACTCCATAATCGTTAATTAATAAATACTGAAAATTTTATTAAAATTGGTTGATTTCCTGAATTTTGATGGATTTTTAAGTGAAGGAGTGTTCAAAATGTTTCTATATTTTGGAGATTCAGATCTCGTTTGTCACTGCAAAGTATGACATCAATTTTCAGCTAACCTGGCTTGGTTTATTATGGTGGCCTCGGCTAAAGCCCGGTTAAAAAAATCAAGGAGATCATTTTATATTACACTTACATATAAAACTGAACCCCCTGCTAAAAATTGAACTAGTAATTTTTAAAAAAATGATCTGAAAATGTTGTGCTCAATCAGTAGTATTTCTACCAGTAATAAACGCTGACTCCTTCATGGACGTGAAGCCCTATCCCAACAACTGATATCAAGGAGAAGCTTCCCCAACGATGTCCATCCCTAACAATATCTTGAAGAAACCAGACTACTGTTGCGGACCAGTAGGCTAGAAAATGACACCTCTCCTGTAGATATGGAGGTCCTCGCCTTTTGAAGCCCTCCCTCCTGGCTCAGAAGCCCCGTAGATTTAGTGGAGAACATTCAGCCACCTGAGACCAGGAATGGAGTGATCAAAAGCTGCTATGGCCAGATTGGGCTACAAAAACGACTCAACCATCTGTGAATGTGGAGAGGAGGATCATACGATGCAGCACTGCCGCTCCTGCCCATCTGCTATCTAACCAATGCAGCTTGAAAGATCTTGCAGAGTTCAATGATAATGAAAAGGACAGCATAAACAAATGTGAAACTGTCAAAGACACACACAAAAAAAGAAGAATCAAATTCTTTTAAATATTTAAACCGATAAGTCATAGAAATAGCTGCTTATTTCCAGTTTTACCATTATTTTTGAAAGCATGCAAATCCGCCTTGAAATGCACTACGCTATTAATAGGAAACTTTTTTTTTAATGTATAATAATGAGTCATCACTTACCAAGACCTATTCTGAGGATCATGCGATGCAACACTGCCTTGTCTGCCCTCTACTGACCAACCAGTGCAGCTTTCTACTGACAATGCCCCCCCCCTTTCTGAAGTCCTCTTCTGGCTTATAAGTACCGTGGATCCAGTAGAGGATGCTCAATCGCTTGAGAACAGGAATTATGCAATCAAAAGTTGCAAAACCGAGCAATACCATCTGCGAATGTTTAGAAGAGGACTATATGATGCAGCACTGCCTTTCCTGCCCTCTACTATCCAACCAGCGCAGCTTGAAAGATCTCGCAGAGTTCAATGATGATGCAAAAGACAGTGTAAAGAAATGAGAAACTGTCGTATAACCAAATGCTTTGAAGACACACAAAAAAAAAACTTTAAAAAGATTAAATCGAAACAACTTTTGGAGGAGGGGAATGTCATATGTGTCTTCCATCTTTTGAATTAGCAATTTCATTAAGTTTCTTCAATTATTTATATTAAAAAAATATTATTTAAAAAAAAAATACCTAAGTTGAGTGATTAGATGAGAAATTGAGAAGCGGTTTAGATACTTTTTTCCTTGGCTGTTCAATGATGACAATTTTGCCTATGCTATTAACAGGTCCTTATATAGCTGTATCATACCACTCTAGACTTTTGATCTTAGTTTTGGTTATTGGTTTAATCAAGGCACAGACACATATAGCTGTATCATACCTGCTTTTATCACTAGACACTCCATCGCATATAGACTTTTGATTATCAGTTTAATTAAGGCCAAGGCGCATACCTGTGCAAAGAGATAAAAAGTGGTGCTGACGTTGTGCATATCCCTGCAGGACTCCTTTACAACAAGAGAGCAAAATCCAGCGGCATGGCTAAACCCAAGATAACTAGCAAGTTTCTGAGCCTCCACTTCATTGAACAGCCATCTATTGTGATACTATACGTTTTCGTGATTGAACTCTTCTCTTATTGTGTAGCATTTTTGCTGCTGTCTTGTTCGTCACCATCTTAAATACCCAACACGTGACTGTCAGCCATCCTTTAAATGTCTCACCACCTACATAACCATCAAGCGTTGGTTGTAAACACCACACAACATAATTTTATGGTTCAATTCTTTTATTGTTTCTCAGACCAGAGAAAACATTGTATCAACCATGGTCTTGATTGCAATTTAGGTGTACTACATTACCCTTCCACTCATTGATTAGCAATCAGTTCTAAATGACAGTCTTCTGAAGGTTGAAGGTTCAATCCTTACTACAGGCGATAATAACTAAGAATAACGTAAAATAACACTTCTACCTGATCATGGTTGACGGAACGCAAACAATCTTCCCCATGGATTAACTAAAGGGTTCAGTTCAAAATTCTGTACAGATTCTTTGGGTTGACAAAGATTCCCAAGTTCAAGAATTTGTACCAGATGCACTGCTATTGGCTGTCAGTGGCAATACTCATCTATTTTTAGAAACCTGATGCCTGCTATTTTGTAAAAAGTGATATAGTCTAAATAGTCTACGTCAACAGTTTTTGAGAGATTCATTTCATATGTTTAACTTTTTATTAGTTCAGGAATAAAAGAAACAAATGTCTGTTAAAGATCAATGGCTAACAAGAGCGTTTTGAAAGCTTTGATTAAAGAATTAACTCTAATGGAATTCATAAATGTACTACTATTGGTCTTAGAGGAAAAACAACAAAAAACAGTTTGTTCTGGTAAGAAAGCACCCCCCCCCCCCATCCCTGCCAATGATGTTGGAATTCCAGGAAAATGAATTCCAGCAATGTCATGCTTACTAGATTCCAACCTCTTTAGTTTTTTACGAGTATGTTGCCGACCTGGCTAGAAATGCTGGCAGATACTGCCCCTACCATCCCAAGAACACTTGGACAACGCTAGGATAAGCCTGACATATAAAAAGAAGTCGGAGATTATATCGACGAAAACAACCAAGCTGAGGATAGTAGTCTGAATAATCCAAATAATACAATTCTGATTATATGATAAAATCTTTTTTTTTCTGTTACAGGTGACACAAAGACTTTATTGTATTTCGATGGTTGTGCCACTCATCTTGGGTGCACTGTAACTCTCAGAGGATCTCACAGAAATGAATTGAAAAGAGTAAGTCATCAATTAATCCCGTAAAGAGAAATTTCCTAAAATAACTTTTGAAAAAATATTACTCATGAATCATAAAAATACCTGATAAAATTTGATGCTACTAAATAAATAATTTGTAACCGTTTTATTGAAATATCATAAACTAATTTAGGATATGAATTGTCTTATGACTTAAAGATGATGATATCTTCAAGTCATAAGACAATTCAGTGCTTGTGCATATCAACCCTGACATGTTAGACCGCTCTTAAAAATAAAATAGCTAAAGAAATGTATAAACTTTGTTATGTACTTACGTGGTAGATGAAAAAAAGACTGTACACCAAAAATTATGCAAATTCATCCAGTATTTATTTAATTATTAATAAAAAAGGATTTTATCACTCGGTAGATATTTCCACCATTTTCCAGTGGTCAAGGACGATAACTCATATTTTCACGATTTCGGGTTTCCATTGTTTACAAAAATGTCAAAATGTATGTAAAATCATTTTTTTTTCTTTTTCTTATAATTTAATAACTACTGGATGAATTTGCGTAATTTTTTCTGCACAATCTGATTTTCAGCTAACACGTAAGTACATAATAAAGTTTATACATTTCTTTAAATATTTCAATGTCAGGGTTGATATGCACAAGTACCGACAATTCATATCCTAAGTTATTTACTTGTCTTCTAAATTAGGCACAAGACCATCAAAAGTGTGCAGAAAATGGTTGCTCATCCTTGGTCTAAAGTGATAAAAATGTCTATCCTACTCTTAACTAGAATTATCTCAGTCACCACAATACCACATTTACTCTCAGGGCCATCCTACTTAGGATATTCTCATTGTAGCCAAAAGGCCAAGGAGCAATAAAAAAATATTTTGTGATAAGACATTTTTAAATGAATGAAAAAAAAAAAAAACTCAATTTAATCGGAATTTATAAGTGTAGTATCGGTTCTGTTGTCATAAGTCCGTCCTCCTCGGAATTACCTCCTCCATTTTTAAGGGTATTATATCCTCCTTTATATTTAAAATTTAAAAAATACTTTTCAAATGACTAATTAGTTAAAATTAAAAACTGAACGGACGAAATAGACGTTTCTGTTCGGCATTCAATTGTACTATAGAGATTATTTAAATATCTCGCTTAATTCGTTTGATTTTTTGCACACATTTTGGATGAAATTTATTAATTAGTCTTAAATTGTATTTTTATCCCGAAATAAAATTCTAATTTAGTTTTTAAAGACTTGAAAATCAAACTTTAATGCAATGCGTTAATCACTGGCGGCCATATTGTAATTTCCTATTATTTCTATAAAAAGAAAATGTTTGACTTTATTTATAAAATATTGTGGGGTCTGTGTTCGTACTTGACATCCATAAATAGGTACTTTACTTTTATTTTATTTATAACAATAATATTTTAATATTTATTTTGCTTTAACTTCGTATTGTATGTAGTTCTGTCACATTTATATAATACTCCCAGCCTAGCAAAAATATGCGACCAGAAAGAGCATATTTTGCTCATACTTTTTAAAAGATTAAACTCGACACAAATCTGATGTCAGCCCATCTCATTATACATCCACGCCATTGCATGCTTCCAAACAGACTGACTGCTTGTTATCACCCTCTCTCTTTGAGCCATGTGACATCATACCTTTTTTTAATACATTCCAACAGCCTAGGTAATTTTTACCCCGGGTTCAGCGACTTGATTTTTTCTTACCTTTCGGCTTTCGCATTTCCTGTTATTCTTAACTAACGAAATTATATACTTTGTGATCTACCCATTCAATATGTAACAGATATGCCGTAAAACAAACTAAACCTATGTTTGTTTTTTTCTCGACTCTAATTCTTGATGAATATTCCGTTTCTCTCCAGGTAAAGAAAATCTTACAGCTGATGAATTATACCTCGTATCACTGTCAACCTCTTTGTTTCGAGATCTCCCCCTTTCCCCTACCCTGTATGATTTCATCATCTATCTCGACTATGAAGTGCTATCTACCTTAAACAAGCGACAGGAATGTAGGAAAACAACATATATAGATTTAAATAACAGATTTTAGTTAAGAAAACCATCTAGCCCTAATGATGTGTCCATGTGATTAAACCTTGACATATCGATGCAAGTCTTAATAACATTATTATATTAAACCAGGAATGTCGATATAAAACTTAATATTATCAGAAATGAATGCTCACCCGTAAAACGATGGAGCCCCAGTCATATTTCTTGGGTGGTTAGACATTGATTTTCTTTGTTTCGGACCAAGAATATTTTTAGTTAAAAACGAAAAAAAAAATTTCGACACCACCCCAATTTTTAAAAAAACTTTTCCTCATACATAGAAATATTTTTAGTTATGAAAAGAAAAAAAAAATTTTAATGTGAAAAAAAATCCTCTCAAAATGACGTCACTTTCGAAAGGATGCCTTTGCAATTTTAACAGTACTCGCCATTGAAAGTATGGTTTAGAAAACGGGCTGGTTTATGAAGAAAATGATTTTAATTAATTGTATGAATAATTTTTATTGATATCACCTTATCGGAAAATATTGTAAATACATATGTAATTTTGATAATAGCAGTTATAAGTGTATATTTGTAAATATGAATTTATTTAATTGAAGGTTAAAAGGAATGAATTATGTAAATGGCACAACCCGTCTAGTGTCTGAACGACTTTTTGTAACAGTATATAAGGAAGTTGAAAAAGTATTAGTTTAAGTAAGATTCTTGGCATGCAGTCTCGTCTTGAAATTTCGTTCTTCGTTGTTTATATGTTATCTAATGTTATCTAATGTAAATTAATTGATTAATAGTTTCCTAATTCTAAAGGTATACAAATATACATAAACTCCATTATTAATAGATATATATAATAGAAGAATACCCATTTTAAAGTTAACTTTGGTTTTTTTTTCTCGACTCTAATTCTTGACAAATATTCTATTTCTTTCCAGGTAAAGAAAATCTTACAGCTGATGAATTATGCCTCGTATCACTGTCAACTTGAAGTCTCCTTCATTATGGATGAATTTGGATTGCCTCCTCCTCCAGTTGAAGAATCTGGCTTTCATCTCGACTCTTTCGACTGCCCTGATGGTGTGGATAAGAAGAGTCAATATGGTAGCTTGGAGCAAGAGGGCGATCTTCCTGGAGATAGTGATAGGTCAACGGACTCCGATTCCAAAAAAGAAGAAGCTTATAAACTCATCTCTCTTACTCTATCACGGCAACTGGTGGAGGAAGCTGGTGATTCAGAGATGTTTGATAGTGATGCTACCAATCAAGACTCAGATCAAACAGACACCTATAGTGAGTCGAGCAACGATCAAATTGATTCCAGTTTGAACCAAACCTGTGATAAAACCGATGGCATAAAATGCAAGAACTCTGGAATCCAAGAGCTCACAGACTTTTCTGACCCGCTTCATAATTATCAGAACACTGAGGATGATTCCATATTTCAAAGTTCTGTGGCGTTGCAAGAACAGAAAGTGGCCCAGCAGCAGAAGATCCGTAAGGCCCTTGAAGGGCTTGTCTTGTCTGTCTCACCTTACATCAAAATTGAACCTCCATATTTGGAGTCCACAAACGGTTTGAAATCTTCCCTTCGTAAGTATTTCCCAGATGAAATGTACTTTTCGCCGGCTTTAAATGAAACAAAAAGCATCGACAATCGACCGAAATGCTTTGACACAGATTTTGTGTGTCGACTCAGCAGCAGGAAGAATGTGGAAATAACAGAAGCGCATCCTTTCATCCTCAGTAAACTTGTTTCACCTGTGTGTAATAATTCAGTACAGGTAAGTAATTCAACTGCAATCTCTTCATTATTGGGCACTTATATTTCATTTTATATATATAGATATATATATATATATATATATATTCCATGATAAATGCCAGTATACTGAAATCATGTGCCCTTAATAGGGTTAAGATGAAAATTCATATACACTAAATGTACAAAAGCAAGGAAATTCCCAAATTTTTACACATTCATTGTCATTAAGGGTATGCGAGCACAACAGGGCTATGTATTTTACTTGTAGGAATTTTTCTTCAGCGCATTTCACACACTTCATCCACTCATGCAGAGAGATTTATACTGTAGTGATGTGATAATGAAATGGCTTGGTTGATATGTTGTCATACCCTTAATGACAATAAAAGTGTAAAAATTTGGGAATTTCCTTGCTTTTGTACATTTAGTGTATATGAATTTTCATCTTAACCCTATTAAGGGCACATGATTTCAGTATACTGGCATTTATCATGGAATGTCACTACTTTTGTAAAGGCTATGCCTCAAGACAATGGTAATTTTTAAGTTTTTTTTTAATTTTCTGGAAAACTAAGGTATATGGTAAACTGAAATTAAAATGCCATCAACTAGACCCTAGAACCTCTATCTCTGCCAAAAATCAGCTGAATCCATCAAATAGTTGATGAGATACAGGGTGGCACACACGTACGTACGTACACACGGATAACACAAAATCACTCCTGACCTTTCTGGATCTCTGGGTTGCCTTGACTAATGATGCTGAAATTCTACACACTTATAGAACCTATCAAATGAAAATTGTGTGCAAAGTTTTAAATAATTTGGTTTATTGGTTTTTGAGTTATGACTGATCGAAGAAATGAGATTTCTAGCATAGGTCGTTTTTGAAGTCTATTAAGGGATAGAGCGCTATCGTGCCTCCCTTGATATTCTTTGGGGAGGGTAGATTCTTGGATCTTATCAGCTAGGATCTCATTGGATGTTTTGCTCCACTTTTCCAACTTTGAGTAGTGGTAGCAAAACAATAGCACCTTCTTTTGTACAACAGTCCATGGTTGGGCTTTTAAGCCTCTTATGTTTCTTTTTTTTGTTGCTGCATTTGATGGAGATAGGGGGCCAGGACCTTTTGTCTCAAGGCCTGATGGCTGACCCTGGTTGGCCTCTGTCATGGCTGAAGCACCATTTCCAGAGGCAGGAAGGTTCACACAATTGCTTACATCTCCCCGCCTGGTGTATGAACGGGTTGATGGGCCCTTTTTATCCTGGGTGCCGGCCAGCCAGTATTTATTTTTGTTTTTATTCATATTTTTTATCATTCATTTCCTCATTGTCAACGGCTTCTAATTCGTTATTCGAAGCTGCCCCCATCTGCAATTCGGGAGACGTGCTGGATGGCTTGAGGAGACAGCACACCATTTTTTTTTTTAATATTTGGTCAGGGTTTACTGACAAACCCCTGTACAGAGAGACTGAAGACACCCGAGGGTGGTGTCTAGTAGGCATTCAAGTGTGTGTGTATATGCTGATGATTTAGTACTTGCCTGTGAAACAATGGAAGGTCTATTTAAGTTCAAAACTTGGAGGAATGCTATGGAAAGTAAAGGTCTGAGAGTGAATGTTACCAAGACCCAAGTGATGATCGGGGGTTATAGTGTTGGGAAGCTCCCCAAAATAGGAAAGTTCCGCTGCTCAGTTTATGGAAAGGGAATCGGGTGCAACTTATTTTTTTTGTGGTATTTGCACGCAGCAAGTCCACAAGAAGTGCAATAACCGGTAGGTTGAGAGATGATAACCAGTTTATGTGCAAGAAATGTAAAACAGCAGACATAGATGAGAACTAATATGTGGAGAAAGTATACTCAGATGGCGAGACTATTGAGGTTGTTCAGAAGTTTTGTTATCTTGGTGATACGATTGGAGCACAGGGAGGAGCTGGTGCTGGTGTGATTGCAAGAGTTAGGAATGGATGGAGTAAGTTCAGAGAACTTCTACCATTACTAACCAGCTGATCGTTACTTCTATTGACCAAGTGAAGAGTCTATCAGGCATGTGATGATGTTTGAAGTCAATCATGGCCAGTGAGGGTTGAGAATATGGCTTGCACGGAAAGGAGTGATATAAGAATGATACGATATGGACAGTATATAGAGATGTGTGCAGAACAGGAGACTTTGTTGGTTTAGCAAGGTCAGTAATCAGAGGAAGGCCAAGGAAAAGATGAGAGGAAGTGACAAGAATGGACTTATAGGATAAATCAAGACCTGGCCACCGATAGGTTAGTTTGGAATTCAATTTCTAAAAGAAGTTCAACACGTGCCAGCTAGTTAAATGGACGTTTACCGAATATGATGATTTTTTTTATATTAGTTAATTAGTTAATAACCTAAAAAAATATTTTTTTATAAAAAAGCTTACTTTTTTTGTATTGACTAAAAAAAAATGTTACTGTCCAGTGCAGGGATTAAAATCGCAACTTTCAAGTAATCAATTAGAAACAAATGCTTTTAATAGATTCAATCTTGTTAAATGGAATAAGTTCAGCCCCTCCTGTTGACTGAAATACATTTGGCCCCTCCTGTTGACTGAAGTACGTTCAGCTTCTCCTGTTGACTGGAATCAGTTCAATCATTTTTGTTTAGTGAAATCAGTTTCAGCCCCGTTCCTGTCTAGTGGAATCAGTTTCAGCCCCGTTCCCATCTAGTGGAAGCAGTTTCAGCCCCGTTCCCGTTTAGTGGAAGCAGTTTCAGCCCCGTTCCCGTCTAGTGGAAGCAGTTTCAGCCCCGTTCCCGTCTAGTGGAAGCAGTTTCAGCCCCGTTCCCGTCTAGTGGAAGCAGTTTCAGCCCCGTTCCCGTCTAGTGGAAGCAGTTTCAGCCCCGTTCCCGTCTAGTGGAAGCAGTTTCAGCCCCGTTCCCGTCTAGTGGAAGCAGTTTCAGCCCCGTTCCCGTCTAGTGGAAGCAGTTTCAGCCCCGTTCCCGTCTAGTGGAAGCAGTTTCAGCCCCGTTCCCGTCTAGTGGAAGCAGTTTCAGCCCCGTTCCCGTCTAGTGGAAGCAGTTTCAGCCCCGTTCCCGTCTAGTGGAAGCAGTTTCAGCCCCGTTCCCGTCTAGTGGAAGCAGTTTCAGCCCCGTTCCCGTCTAGTGGAAGCAGTTTCAGCCCCGTTCCCGTCTAGTGGAAGCAGTTTCAGCCCCGTTCCCGTCTAGTGGAAGCAGTTTCAGCCCCGTTCCCGTCTAGTGGAAGCAGTTTCAGCCCCGTTCCCGTCTAGTGGAAGCAGTTTCAGCCCCGTTCCCGTCTAGTGGAAGCAGTTTCAGCCCCGTTCCCGTCTAGTGGAAGCAGTTTCAGCATCTCCAGTTGAGTGGAAGCAGTTTCAGCCAGTGGAGCTCAATAGAAGTGATGGCAGTTTTTCCAAATATTCAGTTTGTGTTTTTCCAGTTTTGGTTTCTTCTGTCTTACTAGTTTTTCCTTTTCTTCCCTTCCATTTATCCTGTAATAGTCTTCATTCTTTTTCTTTAAAACACTGTTCAGACAAGGAAAAGAAACAATAATTGCCGAGGGAGAAAATGCAACTGATTTTATGGAGCTCCACTGGCTGAACATATTTTGATTAGCATGTGCAGCGTTGGATTAATATTACTTAATTCTCTGAATAGCATTTCTCCCGTTTTCTGTTTTTGAGGAAAATATGAATGCTTCCAATGTTTCTCTTTTTTTTTCTCTCTCGCAGGATCTACTGTCAGACTTTCGTGCTCGAGGTGGTCCTCCACTCTACAATGCCAACAAGGCAAGGAAAAACAATCTCTGCGCGTTTTAACTTTCTAGTGTTTTATTTTCTTCTCTTCCACTTTCAATAGTCTTTGGCCCTCCACTCTATAATGCCAACAAGACAAGAAAAATCAGTTTCTGCGCGTTTTTATTCACTAATCTCCTTTCTTTTTTTGTTTTCTGTTTCGCCTGCAATAATCTTTGGCCCTCCACTTTATAATGCCCACAAAACAACAAAAGCAGTTTCAGCGTGTTTTAACTTACTAATCTTCTCTCTTCTCTCTTCTTCTTTTCCATTTCTCCGGTTAATAGTCTTTGGCCATTAACTCAATAATGTTCAAAAGGCCAGGAAAAAAGTCTCTGCGTGTTTTTCATTTACTAATCTCTGTTCTTCTCTTCCATTTATCTTTTAAGTTTTTGGCCCTCCACGCTACCAAAGGGAAGACACAGTATTGACACGTATACGTATTGGCCACACAAGGCTGACCCACATACACCTACTAGGAGGAGAGGAAGAGCCTCGGTGTAATGAAGGACAAACAATAAAACACATATTACTTAAATGCAAAAGATATACACATATACGCAATAAATACTACAAAGCAACAAATATTAAAAATCTATTTGAAAATATAACCCCGTCTCAAATAATAAGGTTTCTCAAAGAATCCAACTTATACAATAAAAAAAATTTTTTTAAATTAAAAAAAAAAAAAAAAAATGTATGTATGTATGTATGTATGTATGTATGTATGTATGTATGTATGTATGTATGTATGTGTGTGTGTATATATATATATATATATATGCAGTATTTACAAAATAACAGACAAGAAAAACACAAACAACTTGATTAAGAAAATAATTATCTTGTCATCAAGCAGACAATTCAAAAATATCTCTTAAAAGAATGACCCAATTAATACCTTCCTTCCTACTCACCAAAAAGCATACCAAAAGCAAACAGTGATTATACATTAAGAACAGTCAAGTCCTGCTCGATAAAAACAACTTCCCAAAGAGGAAACATAGTTAAACCATTTGAACTTTAAAAAGGAAAAAAAAAAAAAAGTTTAACCTGAGATGACCTTATATGGGTTGAAAGGTCGTTAAAACCCAACAAACAAACAAATCCACGCTATGATACCCACCATGCGAAGCTAAATGTAACTAAGTATAAGCAAACTAGCTTTTCTAAAACTCATCCGTCTAAACTTATTCTAATCATCAGCTGCAGTGTTCTATTAATATTAATTCTGTCAATAACATTTCTCCTCTTTTATGCTTTTCAGGAAAA
This sequence comes from Sepiola atlantica, assembly GCA_963556195.1. NCBI lineage: Eukaryota > Metazoa > Mollusca > Cephalopoda > Sepiida > Sepiolidae > Sepiola > Sepiola atlantica. Next base: position 200,796,506 of record OY744520.1, on the reverse strand, counting down.
TATGATTGCGTTCAATGTTTCTTTTTTCTCTCTCTCTCTCTCTCTCACAGGATCTTTTGTCTGATTTTCGTGCTCGAGGTGGCCGTATCAAGGCTGTTGCAGATGGGACTTGCCACCATGAAACGCCAAAGGAATCTAACAAGAAGACCAAAGATTCTGAACAGAAAAATGACTCGAATTATGTGTCTATGTATTATGAGGCAAAGGTCAGTTCAAAATATTTTAAACTCTTGCCTTCAGCAAACACTGTGAAAAGAAATAAAAGATATCTGATGCTTTGCTTATTTTACAAATTTAATACTTTATTATTTGTAATCTCTATGTAAATATACTGTTTGTATGTATATATGTGTTACTAGCAAAACCTACCCGCCCTCCGGACTGGTGATACCAGATCAGGCTGCCCTGTGGCTCCCTGAGACGAAATTCACCTACATTGACGGTTTTTTTTTTGGTTTTTTTTGTAAAACTTAATTATGTTCTACAAAACCAAAAACAAAAACAACAGCCCCTCTCCCTTTCTCCCTCCCCTTTTTTATTTTTATTTTTCCTACCCTACTCCCGGTCCTGGATATGACCTTAAACTACATCCGATGGTGAGATCCGGCTTACGGACTTTGGGGAATGTGGAGCCTCCTCTTAATTACCATTGCTCCCAGGTCCACCCTGACCCGGAGTGGTAGTACCTGTTAGGGTCCCAACTATGGGTTAAATAGAAACAGATATTAAAAGGGGAAAGAAACAAAAAAGAGAAAAAAACAAGACCAGATTCGGCATTAAATAACCCAAAAAGGGTTGATATGCCGTAAAACAAAACTACCAAACCAAAAACCCTGATTAAACATTTGAAGATATAAAGAACTTGAAGCATAAAAACTTTCACTATAATGACCAGATTCGGCATTAAATAACCCAAAAAGGGTTGATATGCCGTAAAACAAAACTACCAAACCAAAAACCCTGATTAAACATTTGAAGACATAAAGAACTTGAAGCATAAAAACTTTCACTATAATGACCAGATTCGGCATTAAATAACCCAAAAAGGGTTGATATGCCGTAAAACAAAACTACCAAACCAAAAACCCTGATTAAACATTTGAAGACATAAAGAACTTGAAGCATAAAAACTTTCACTATAATGACCAGATTCGGCATTAAATAACCCAAAAAGGGTTGATATGCCGTAAAACAAAACTACCAAACCAAAAACCCTGATTAAACATTTGAAGACATAAAGAACTTGAAGCATAAAAACTTTCACTATAATGACCAGATTCGGCATTAAATAACCCAAAAAGGGTTGATATGCCGTAAAACAAAACTACCATACCATACCGCCCTCCGGGAAGCAATTAATTGGAAGGAAGGGGGCGTTAATTTTAAAAAAATGTTTTTTTACTCAAAGAATTTCATAATTTTAATAAACTTTGGTAAATTTGTAGAGTAACATCCCCGGCTAAATTATCACCCCTTAAAAATGAGATTCTATTTAGGATCATTCTAGATTGTTAGGGCAGTTAATGTGTTTTTAACACTAACCCTAAGTTTGACTGGCAAGGTAGTAAAACCACACGAAATCGCCACAAAAGGATCCCTCCCCTCCCTAGAAAAAAAATAAAACACAGAATTCATCTTCAATGGTAAAAAAAATGGTAAACTGCTATAAAACCCTAGAATGGCATGAAAATAGATGGTTTATTTTACATGAAATTTATATACTAATTTCTAAATTCTAAAATATTTTTTCTTGTTTCTCTTTCGGACAGGTTTTTCAGGGTATTCACACGTAATCGCCTGAAAGAGTAGAATCTCATTTTATCGAGGGTGGGGTGGGTAGGGGGTGTTAATCTACAATTATATCCAAACTTTCAATATTTTTCCATACAAACAAGATATTTATTTATTTAATTTCGACCGGAAAGGTAAACACAACTAGAATCAATTGCTTAAAACTAAAATAAAAAGGGGCCTAGTAAAAAAGTATAAGATGAAAAAAAATTAAATATGGGGAATTTGGAGATTAACACCCTCCATTAATACCTCACCAACCCGAAAAAAATGACATTCTGCTTTTTTAGGGGATTAGGTGTTTTCTACCATGGAAAACAGAAATAAAGAAAAACAAATATTTAGAATTTAGAGTGAGTGATCAGTTGTATATGTATTTAACATAAAATGTTCCCACATTTCCGGTCCATTGTATTAAAGAAGTTAACAACATTTTTTTTTACCACTAACCCTAAGTTAGAGTGGCAGGTTCATAAAACCACATGTAAAGTAGTGTTCCCCAAAAAATGCAGCGGATTTAACTCCCATAACAAAAAAGAATTTAGTTAATTGTTCTAAAATTGAATTTATATAGGAAAATTTCTCCACTTTAAATTATAAAATAATTGTTTTTTTTGTTTTTTTTTCTTCTTTCCATCAAGTTAAAAAAGGTAAACATTGCAGAAAGAGGGTGAAATAAAGGAGGCAGAAAGAGTGAGCGAGACCACGACCGACCTCCCCCCTCGCACACACACTCACCCTTTCTTTTCTCACTCCTACCTCGCTTGTAGCAAGCCAAGACAACCACACTCTCTCTCCCACTCCCCCTTTCTTTTCTCGCTGCAAGACCTTCAATAAGGTCATCGGGGAGCGCATGGAAGTAAAATTTAAAGTTTTTTAGTTATTCTTCCGATTTATTTATTAAATAACTTTAATTACTGTTTATATAGACGAAACTATTGCATATAGATAGGCAAAAAAAAGTGAATACAATTCCAAAATAATAATACTAACCATTAATTATGAATGGTTTAAAAATAGTTATGCTAATTAGGCAGTCAAAAGATTCTCTCCGACCCTTTTATCGCCACTATCTTCCTTACGATAATCATTTTCAGAATCTTACCCTTTTTTATTTGTTTGTAGTGTTGTCTTTTCACAATCCATTAGGGATGCCTAATAACGTACACTATGTAACCAACTTTTTTTTCAATAATGCAATCTTTCCAGCTCACTTTACCATTTTTTATAGTCTTTGAAATACATTTTTTTATAGTCGTTGAAATACATTTTTTTATAGTCTTTGAATGCATCTTTTTATAGTCTTTGAAATACATATTTTTTATAGTCTTTGAAATACATATTTTTTATAGTCTTTGAAATACATCTTTTTTATAGTCTTTGAAATACATCTTTTTTATAGTCTTCGAAATACATCTTTTTTTATAGTCTGTGAAATACATCTTTTTTTATAGTCTGTGAAATCTTTTTTTTATAGTCTTTGAAATACATCTTTTTTTATAGTCTTTGAAATACATCTTTTTTTATAGTCTTTGAAATACATCTTTTTTTTATAGTCTTTGAAATACATCTTTTTTTTATAGTCTTTGAAATACATCTTTTTTTATAGTCTTTGAAATACATATTTTTTATAGTCTTTGAAATACATCTTTTTTTATAGTCTTTGAAATACATCTTTTTTTATAGTCTTTGAAATACATCTTTTTTTATAGTCTTTGAAATACATCTTTTTTTATAGTCTGTGAAATACATCTTTTTTTATAGTCTGTGAAATACATCTTTTTTTATAGTCTGTGAAATACATCTTTTTTTATAGTCTGTGAAATACATCTTTTTTTATAGTCTGTGAAATGCATTTTTTTTGTTGAGTTTGAAAAATTTTGATGCGTTTGCATTATTCTGTTTAAAATAAGATAAAACATGCAATCGTAATTTTTTTTTTTTTTCCGTTTATTTTCAGCGTGACTGTCTCGACCTGAACAATCATCAACATTTATCAGTTCTTTTTAGCAGTTTTTCAAGCACCTCTCCAAATGCGCCAAATCCATGTGTCAACCCATGGTAAGTTGACAGATAATCCACGCCACCCCTTTCTTGTTTTTACATTTTTACATCTTCAAGTCATAAGAAAATTCATATCCAAAGTTGTTAGTGTTTTGTTTGTTTTCTTAGAAGAAAAGGACCTTTTGTTTCTGAAATTGTTTTCATTTGAGATAAGAAATTAGCACAATTATTTACAAATTAATCTACAAACCAATCGTATACAAGTGTAGTGTTATCGCCTGAATCAAACCTGTTAATTGTTTGATGCAAGTCACAAGGTTCGAGTTGTTCAACCGGTTGTACAGTTACATCATCCATACTGATGATTGTTGGTGGGCAGGAAACATAATTTTCATTAGTTCTTACAATCACTTTATTTCCGTATTTCGATGAAAGGTTATTTCTTTTCTTTCATCATTGACTCAAAAATAATTTTTTTAAATTTAATATTCATTTTTCTTGCACGTGTTTCATGGCAAATCTGAACAAATGTATTTTTTGTCCAACCTTGTTAATCATCAGAGAGTAGTAGTATATATGGTGGAATTGTGAAAAACATATTACATCAAAAACACAGGAGAAAAATACGGTGGTTCCAGACTGAGTCCTGATAAGTTTTGTAAGTTAAAGTAAAATAAAAAATAAAAAAACTCACATGAGGAATGGTGACAAATTAAAAAAAAGGACCCCCCCCCCCCCCAAAAAAAAAAAACACACACACACACACACTCGGAACTCGAATTAGCTCCTCGAACGTTTGTTTCAAATTTGGTGCTTATGGGCTAGTCTAGATAAACCTAGTAAGTGGCTCGAAATTTCCAAAATAAAGAAAGGAACAAAAAAAAAACTGAAAATCAATTAGTAAATTATTATTAACTATTATTTATTATTAAATATTATTGTAAAAACTAAAAATACCTAATAAAGATTTTTTAAATGAATATTAATTTTGCAAAGATTATTTTTGAGTATAAGATAAAAAAAAAAGAAAGAAACTTTCATCGAGATATTGAAATAAAGTGATTGTAAGAACTAATGAAAATTCCCCCTTGGCCTTTTGGCTAAGATCAGAGTGTAGTATCTGTTCCGATGGATGCTACACTCTGTAGACCGGTACCATCTTGGCCTTCGGGCCTTGATTCCGCCGGTCTGAGATATTGCCCTGTGTAGTTCTAGGAGGTCCACCCTCCCAGGCTTTGCTTTCTAACTATTTGAGAAGGGGTTAGTTTATTGCTAATCGCCTGAGGCGCCCCTACCAGGGAATGTTATGGGGCTGCCCAGGCATTTTTTGGTCGGCCAGAGTGCTCTTCTTCTAGGGCGCTGGCTTTTAAATCCCACTTTCCAAACCTGTATCACGTCTTACCGGTGTGGGAGGTAGATAAATACCAAGAACTAATGAAAATTATGATTTTAGGTTGATTTCCCAATGGTCACTGGAATGCAAAAATAAGATATATATGCTCTGAATCTTGTACCACAACTTCATTGAGCTTACAATTGGAAACATTTTGGATATTATAAGGATTATACACCTAGAAATGTATATATTCTTTATAAAAACACATAAATATATATAATATATATATACATACTACGAGATTGATTGCTAATATTGAAACAACCTGTCAACCAAGGGAAGAGTCTATCAGGCATGTGTATGCTGTGTGATGATGTATGGAAATGAAACCTGGCCAGTGAGGGCTGCATTGCGAGAAATGATATTAAAATGATATGATTAATGCGTAATGTCTGTCTTAAAGAGAGGCTTAGATCTGATGACCTCAGAGGAAGATTAAATCTGGACAGTATAGGGAGATGTGTGTAGAACGGGAAACTTTGATAGTATGGCCATGTTGAAAAAATAGATGAGAGTTCTTAGGTTAGTAGATGTAGAACAGTAGAAGTAGAAGAGTCGGTCCACAGGGAAATATAGGTGGAACTGATAAGAATGGACATGAGAGAAAGAGGGATAAATAAAGACCTGGCCAGATATAGGTTAGCTTTGAAGTCAATTTCTCAAAGCCGTCCAACACATGTCAGCATGAAAAATGGACGTTAAACCGAATATGATGATTATAACGACTAGTATACAGACGGAATCTTCCAACTGTCTTATTCTCAAAGTCAAACAATGTAAATCTTACATTCTGCTTTTATAGACGCTTATGCAGTATTATTAGAAAACTAGCGGCTTAAATGGCAATAACACAAAGACTGTTGAGTGCAATTTGGTGGACAAGTCAGACATAAACTGAAGTTTATGTGTACTAAATATGGTTGGATTGCAGAAAGGATTGTGAATTTTATTAACGATTCCATGGGTGAATGACATTTCTTTTTAGTGAGCCTTTATGTTCTAAATCTCATAAAAAATCTGTCCCGTAATTTTTGAATCCATGGGTACATTTATTTTCAAGTTTCGGGAGAGGGCTTCTCCTCTTTTCTGCCTTTCAAAAATAAATCAAACATCGCTCAGCTCATTACACTCGCTTTTGTGTCTACTGTAAAATGTTGCAAATTTCATAAAAATCTGTCAAGTAGTTTTTCTTCCTACAGATTCCCTGACAGACACACAAACGTTCATCTTTATTATATAGATGATATGAATAATTGGTCTTATAACTTTTAAAAAATCTGAATTTCAGGATTGTTACCATGGAATTCTATGGCAAAAATGATGTCACTCTGGGGGCCTTTTTGGAACGATTCTGCTTTAGGTGAGTTGTGTGTCTTCCATTTATTTTATTGCAATATTTCAGGCATAAAATTTATTTTATTGAAATATTTACATACAGTTCAGACGTGAATCACTGCCATTTTCTTTTGATTACTTCAAACAATAACATTTCTTGGCTGTTAGACTAAAAAGAAAACAACTTTCTCTTTACTGTTTCGATTTGAAAATACATAGAAAAAAAGATAAACTTTTACTTACTCTATATGCCAGGAAGAACGAAAAAGAAACGATTTGTATTTATTTCTTATGCAGATACCAAAAAATCTTATATTCAGCAAATTTAGGTAAAAATGATATTGGTAAAAAGTGGATAAATAGGAAAAAATGGCACATAGGAAAAATATAGATGAAAATCTCACAATGAGTTTATTAAAATCTAGGATACATAAAGGGAAAACAAAAAATGTTGTCACATTAAAAAAAAAATGATATCTACATTTAAAAGTAAAAAATGAAACTGTAACCCTAACCTCTACCTTGGCTGTAACCCTGTAAATTTTTTAATTTACCCTTCGGTTTATTTATTATGCTTGTCCCTTATACAGCTAACAATTAGTAATATATAATAACGCATATACAACTAAAACTAGTTAGGTTGAAATCATGTCTTCGGGTGCATGATTGTCATAGCCACTGTTCTTGCTCTGTGCCATATTTTTCTTATTTATCCATTTGTGCCATTTTACCTGTGCCATTTTACCATGCACGATATTCAGCGAATTTTGATCTGGCAAAAAATTCACCAAAAATTACAAATATTTAAAATACGAATCCTTTTGTCGTTGTACTCTCAAGTCTCTTCAAGGTCTTCTTCTTTATCGTAGTCGGTAATCTACCAGTAATTTCAAACTGAAATTTTTTTTTCAACTACTGAACTGCTCGCATTCTGTCTTCCATGCCTTTTTGGATATCTTGTTCAGTTCGAAATTCTAAGTATTTTAACCAATGCCTTCATCCACTTGGCCATCGTCCGTTGATGGGTTTATAAACTTAATGTCTATTATCATTATTTATAATCATTACCTTCCTATTATCATTACTTACCTATTATCATTACCTACCTATTATCATTACCTTCCTATTATCATTACCTTCCTATTATCATTACCTTCCTATTATCATTACCTTCCTATTATCATTACCTTCCTATTATCATTACCTACCTATTATCATTACCTTCCTATTATCATTACCTTCCTATTATCATTACCTTCCTATTATCATTACTTACCTATTATCATTACTTACCTATTATCATTACCTTCCTATTATCATTACCTACCTATTATCATTACCTTCCTATTATCATTACCTTCCTATTATCATTACCTTCCTATTATCATTACTTATCTATTATCATTACTTATCTATTATCATTACTTACCTATTATCATTACTTACCTATTATCATTACCATTACCTTCCTATTATCATTACTTTCCTATTATCATTATTTTCCTATTATCATTACCTTCCCTAATATCATTACTTACCTATACTGATGTTTCACATTCTATGATTATAAGTGACTAGCTTTACCTACCTGGCATTGCACGGGAGTTTATTTACTTTGATTTTTGTTTCGCTTATTTCCTCATTTTGTCTTTTCTTTTAAATTCCCGTAAGGAAATGTTTAAATTTTAAGATAATTCTATGATGGAATAGATTTTTTTTTTTTAATTTGCTTTGCAAAAAATACTTGCGGCTCAATTGCAATATCAAAAGGCAGGCCCATAGTGAGAGTTAGTGAAGATTTACATGACGAATGTAGGAAAGGGAAAACTGGCTACATGCTGCCAGTCTGGTGTAGGAAGAGATAATTTATCTTTTTAAAAATCAAAATGCATTCTAGTGGATTTTTTCATAAATTACATTATTTTTTAAATAGGATTTTTAAAGTTTTGTTTTATTTTGCATTATTGCATTTTTTTTTTTCAATAAATATTCACTTATAGTAAATAATAAAAATAATAATGGTAAAGGAGAAACAGTCTACTTGATGATGGCTTCCGGTTTTGAAGTCAGAAATAGACAACCAGTGTTTATCAAAAAACAGTTCCGCATCATTTTTGACCGGAAAACTTGCACAGTCATCTGCAGGAATTTCTCTGGCGCCATCGAATAAGACAACTTCTTCAGGAATATTTTGTATTGGATACGTTGTTACAATAATGTTTAATATATTTAAATTTTGTTAAATTTATATTATAAAAAACTATTAAACTATTTAAAATATGAAATAAAGTATTTAAAATATATTTTCAATATAAACTATTTAAAAAGTACTTTCAAAGAAAAAAAACATTCCAATTATAAAAAAATGGTAAATAAACTATTTAAAAAATATTTTCAAACCAAGAAAACATTCCAATTATTAATAGGGGTGGGACGTAATGGGTGAAAATTTCAGATTCATGCGAGTAGTATTTTTTTGTGTTCATTTATACATAAATAACACTAAACAATCAAACATTTTGAAAATTTTGCAAAATTCAGAAGGTGCAGGCCAAAAATAGCTGTTATGGCTCCACGGGACTCAAAATCCATCATTTTTCGGTGAAAAAGTGGTTTCATGCGACATTGAAGGTCCTAAAACATCCTCAAAAGCTATGAATGGATATAGATGGTTAAATCTGATATAGTACTTTAATTTAGGACCATTTTCAGGCTGTGAAAGGGTTTTCATGAATGTAAAATTAGTCAAAAACTAGTGGCCTGCACCTTCTGAATTTTGCAAAATTTTCAAAATGTTTGATTGTTTAGTGTTATTTATGTATAAATGAACACAAAAATACTACTCGCATGAATCTGAAATTTTCACCTATTACGTCCCACCCCTATTTTAAAAACAGTTTAATTTGATTACTTGTAAAAAGAATAAAAATACAAAATTTTCAATTATAAAATCAATTTGATTTTCTTATGTGTTAATAATCAAAAAATATGGTGAAAACAAACAACACCCCCCCTCCAAAAAAAAAAAACATCCTACCTAAAATATAATTGGTAACAGTTTTTTTAATAAACCCTGCTTGTCTATTTCTGATTTCAAAACCAGAAGTCGTCATCAAGTGGACCGTTTTTCTTTTACGATAATAATTCAATACGTAATTATCAAACGTGTGAGAAATAAACACACACATATACACATGAAGTTGTCTCATAATTAATATAGATTTTTATAAAAAGTCAACGAAATCAGAATGAGAGCAGCCTACTTTATTGGATGAAATAAAGAGTTCAGTTCAAAATCTCTGCAACAGTACCGACTATAAAAGGCAGCTGATGAAGGTTTGAGAATTAAACGGCACAAACATTATAACAACTAAGATGGGAACATATATCCGTGCTTAACTAACCTCGCTACATTTTGACTCCTTTTTGTAATTGAGTGATTATGGCCTGCAAATCGCAGAAAATCATAGAAAAAATACATGGAAAAGTAAACAAACTGCAAAATAAAAAACACATCAGTAGATAATAATTATTTTGTTTCTTTTAATAATGAAACTTTGTCAAAGTTCTTCAAATATTAAACCAAAATATTAGTCTACTGATGGTCTTTTGTTTTGTGATTTTGTCTGAAATATTTTGAGGTTTGTCCATTTTTCCATTTATTTATTCAATATGAATAATGTAGAAAAAGAGACATAGGAAAAAAGAAGATAAAATAAATATATATTAGGTGTGTGCAAAAAGGGGAAAAAACATTCAGCATTATGCAGGGCTGTGGAGTTTGAACACAAAACCCTTAGACTCGGACTATTCTATCTTTGGCACTTCTGGCTCAGACTCCTCTTTATGTAATTAAATGGTTATGGCCTACAAACCCCATAAAGCTTATGCATACACTCCTAACTTGTGTAGGACTATATTATATAAAAAAATAAACTATGCCATCTATATTGTAGAGTGCAGAAATCAATCGAGTTTTACCAAATCTGACTCACGGCTTTGTAAGAAAGTGTTTCATCTATAGAAAAAATTGATGCAATATTATTTGCTGTCTCCAAATAGAAGTACCTTGTGCTACCAGATCAGGCTGTCTGAAGATATCGGCTTCCTGACTCAAAATGCACCAAACATTGATGTTTTATTGTTTCTTTTTCTCTTTGCAAAACTCAGTCATGTTCTGCAAAATCACAAACAAAAAACAATTTCCCTTCCCCCCTCTCCCTCCCTTCCGCCTTTCACTCAATTAAACACCATGAATAAATACTTGAAGAACTTGAAACATAAAAACTTTTACCAAAATGACCATATTCAGCATTAAATAACCCGAAAAGGGTTGATATGCCGTAAAACAAAACAACCAAACCAAGTAGAAATGGGTTTTATTTTTTATCAGTTATAGCCCATTCAACTCTCCCATTTGATGAGAACAAAAAAATTCCTCTATTCTGTGTCAAAACATTTTGACCCATTTTATGTTTACTGCTTTTACTGTTGAGTTTAAAATTAATAATTTGAATTTTTAATTTAAATTTTATTCATAAATGAAAAAAATTGTCACAAGACTAATAAATTAGTTTTACTTAGTGGCAAATGAAAAAAAAAATGGTCATTCTTTTATTGCCCACCCTCCGATTCATATTTTATATACCTACACCCCCCCTCCCCTTCGCTTTGGAGTATTTTCAAGAGAGCAGTAAAACTAATTTAATAGTTATGTTTATTTAAAAATTAAAAATAAATAAAGGAATGGATGGGAGAAGATTATATCCCTTGATTATAGATATTATGATTTCATACTTATTTCCCTTGCCATCGTGTTGCAAATAACAGGAATCCATATTGTATTTTTCGAATATGCCAAGTTTATATTCAGTGGTTAACGTGTACCAGTCAACTTGCTATAATTAACTTATTTAATGTTATTTTTCTTACTAAGACACGGTTTAAATAAAAAGTAGTTGTTTAGGAATAATGCCTATACCAGTTTCACTGCAAATAATTAGCAATTATAAGCTGGTGAATGTGTTCTTCTTTATACATTTCTGTTATCTCTTAATACTTTTAATCATACTAGATTTAATTTCTATACTTTTTTTAATAACATTTCTGCAAATTTGTATAGTTTTAAACAAGTTGACACGAGATTATAGAATAACTAGAAGAATACCCGCCCCAGGACAGGTAAAATTAATTCCCCGAGCAAAACTGTTTTGCACCACTTTTGAAGATTAAAATCAAGGTATAATGAAACTAAACCTTATGTCTAAAATCATTATTCCTATTTTGATCAAAATCCATTACATGATTTTGATTCTAGAAAATATCTAAAGTTTAAGGCTTAAGCTGAAGGGGTCTTCAGAAGAAATTGAAATTCAGGAAATCTTGCTTATTCGATATCTAATGATCAAATTTAATGCAAATCTGAAATATTTTAATCTTCAAATTAGTGGTGTCCATATTATGCCCTCTAAAAACCCTTAAAAATACTTTTTAAAAAACCCTGAAATTTGGGGAATATTTATTAATTGATGTCTACTACCTATTGTTGAAAATTAGACACAAATCAAAGGTATCTGAATTATCACGTAGGTCTTCTACCCCCTTTGCATAAAACTAAATGAAACTAAATATAGCCCACATTACGACCCCTTATGCCTAGCAGCTGTGTTCGAAAATTCATAATGATTGGTTAATAAGTTCAAAAGTGAATCCTGTACATAGAAATATTTAAACATATACACATACCTAACTTTATATAGATAGAGATACAAAAACTCCCCAAAGCAGCATAATAAATAAATATTATTGACACTGACAAGAAATACAATTTGATTAAATTGTATTTCTTTTAGTTTTTTAACATTTTTATTTATGATTGTTTCACAATAGAAACTAAACTAACAATGTCACGTATTATTACAATAATTACTCAAACATTCCTAAAAAAAAATTAGGCATTGTAAAGATGAGTGTACGATCTTAACAATTACAAAGTTATGCAAAGATAAATTTGCATTCTTAGCAATTGCACAAATATCCATTGTCTAAATTTTCATTAGTTCAAGAAATCTGTATCCATTTGATATCCTTAAAAAATGATGTGTGAGAATACAGCTGAATACAACATGGACGTCTTCATATTCAATGTCAACAAATGCTTGTCATAAACTGTCATCAAATTTTGTTCATTCTATTCTTCAGTTTCAATCTTCACGTAATATTTTTTATCATTTCAACTGACAATCCATTCATTTCTTTAACCCTTATCCTTGAATGGCTTTTGGCCTTTGTAAAAATAAAAAATAAAACTTTAAAAAAACCTACATAGAGCATAGCAAAATATCAGATTTTCATGATGTCTTAAAAAAAATAAACAAAAATTCTTTCCCGAATCCCATAATCTTTTTAAGACTGTTCAGAAGTATCTGATAAGTCTTCTTTGTTTCAACTTTGACTTTTATACATATTATTATCAATCTTTCAAGTCCATGACATTAAAATCCAATTTTTATTTACATTTTATCTATTTTTTTTTTCAAACTTGATGATTTTAATGTTTTCACAGCCAAGAAAAACAGTGTCAAGAACATCTCTTGCTAAAGATGTAAACATTTCTTTCTTCATTTTTTTTTTTTCTTCTTTTTACTGTTTGTGTTGCGGATCAAAAAAAAAAGATTTCCTGTTTTATATTAATATTTGCATGTAGAACAAAATGATCATTTTCTTATACTAATACTCATAGGTTTAGTACAAGTTTTATAATAAAAACTCTGATTGACCTAATGGATACTATCATAGACTATGGAATCAGCTGTGCCAAATAAATGATTAAATAGAGGGCACATTAGAGACGGATCATCTCTCGTATGGTCGGTTTGTTGAAAGGACCAAAACTCCCCAATGACCCAAACGAAATACATCACTGATGATACCCTCCCGCACACCAGTTAGAAACGTCTAGTAGAACTAAAAGATGATGAAAATTGGACGTGTATGATTGACCTAATGGATATCGTTATAGACTATGGAATTGGTTATATCAAATTCAAATCCTGTCTGAACTATTGCGTTCAATTATGCACTCATACCATTGGGAAAACTATAAACAGGCGATTTCTCTCCAGCTGTGAGTAAAAATAGCAACTTGTATTCAACTAATTGTATACGATAAATCATTTACAATATTATTTTAGCATTAAACGGTGCAAAATATGGTGCAAACAGATAAACCGAACTTCTAAAGAAAAATCTTCAATCAATTCATTTGCATTTAATATAGGGTGTTTGGAAAATCGACGGCATAACTTCGGGATTATGTTCTATATGTGTAAAAGAGCATTTTTGTGTGTGGGTTGCTTTCATAATAGCACTCCATTGCTAGTCTAATCTCCTTTGCAGTCGATTTCTTCCTTCGCATGGTTTCTGGTTTGTGCTGATCATATTTAGTTACCTGTATTTGATTTGTTGTATTCTCTTGCTTGAAATCAAAAGGACCAACATTCGCAGAATGCCAATAGAGTATCCCCATGTTGGCTATCAAAGCATCCCCTGCTGATCATATTTAGATCTTTCTTCTGAGCCCCACAGCTTTTATATTTGTTTGGTGTCAATTTTTCATGGTTTTGCTGGTGTGCGTGGCAACATCAGGCCCAGGTTTATTTTACTTGGGATCCTCTCACAAGGATAGTGTTTATCTATATTATATTTAGAAATGACAGTGCACTATGAGTATGACATAGACTGAACATGTTAGATGTTTACATTAAAGAATCTTGATCAGTAGTTCTTTCAATGGCTTATAACTTGGGAATTTATGGGAATTTATTTCACTATTTATACATATAGAGCATCAATTTTCCAAAGACCCTGTATATAATGTTGATGCGATATTGAATTATGTATTGTATTATTTGAACTATTATTCTCATCTTGGTTGCTATATTCAGTGGTTTGCCCGATGTAACCTCTAACCTTCAGATGCATTTTTTCGAACTTGGGAATCTTTGTCGAATTCGGGTATATGAGTGTTAACAATCAGTTCTAAGTGACAGTCTCTTGGAGGTTGAAGGTTAAATTCTTACTACAGGTGATAATAACTAAGGATAACAAAAATTAACATTTCTACCCAGTCGTGGCAGAGAGAATGAGAAAAATCTACTTCCATGGATTAAATAAAGGGTTCAGTTTGAAATTCTGTACAAGTCCCCACGTTTGACTTAAAAATTTCCACGTCCAAAAAGATGTACCTGAAGCAGGTTGGCGATTACATCTTCTGAAATATTGTGATTATAACAACCAAGATGAAAATAGTAGTCCAAATAATGCAAATTATCAATTCTCATCTGAAAAATTCTGAAACCTAAAAGTAGTAAAGATATTATTTATAACTGGTAAGTATAAACCGTCTGAATTATCTCCCCTTGGCTTTTTTTTTTTAATGGTGAAGGATATCTGATCCCATGCCAACAAACTTTCCTTAAAGCTTTGGAACCAGTTATTCTAAAAATATTTTCAAGAAGAAAAAACAAGCCATTTCAAGATTACGCTCACTATTTCTTAATGCAATAAAAAAAATTATTTTCATTTTTTTTACCCCAATATAATTTATCTTTATATTTGAATATAAATAAATGAAGTCGAAATGCAGTCAGTTCCTTGAATTTCAGTACAGATATTTGTAGACAATTTATATTTTTACAAGTTAAATCTATATTTTGTGTAAGTTATCTTCTCTTGAGAAAAAAAATTGTATTTTTGTTTCATTTTTATATTTTTGACTAATCTTTTAATTTCTAAAAAAAGATTTCTATAAGATAAGTTCAAAAACAAAATAAATGAAGGTAGTTTTAAATAACTTATTTGCTGCTAATTAATTTTTTTACAAAAATGAAATAATATTCACCATAAATTTTTTTTTAGCATACTTTTGTCAATTGTTTCAATAATTGTTAATTGCCTTCATTAATGTTCTTTTGAATTAATCTTTAGTTTTTCTTGCAATATTTGTTGCAGATATTTTTCTTTGCGGATGTGTTCTTTCTCTTGTATTAAAATGCCTTCCTGTGGTAATGGCCATCATTAGTTCAATTGGGAATAATACAAAACTGTACTGATTGAAATGTCATAATTATATTCAAATATGATAAAAATGAGTAATTTTATTTTTTTTGTGTTCAATTTTTATGTTAAAATTTGTATAAAAAAATGCGTAATCAATCATAAAAGACATTTTGTGGATGTCATCCATCAATTATTAACTGGTTTCCTTGCAGGTTTCTGATCACCAGATCTGCTCCACCAATAATCCAAACATTTCTCTAAAGAAAAATGGGGGCTTATTTTTATTGACGTTCAACTGAAATATGGCAGTTCAAAATAAAATAATAGGAAAACTTATGAATATACTTACTTATCAGTGAAAAATATTAATGTACACCAAAACTTACGGAAAATTATCAAGTAGAATTTTAATAAAAATAAAATTAGTTTACTATTCGGAATCCATGAAGTCTGAACGACATTCACATCAATCCAGCGTATCATAGAAGATTATCTTCCTTCTTCGAAAATAAAGACGACACACTGGCTTGTCATTCGAAGTTCTTGGACTCCGAATAATAAATTAATTTTACTTTTTATTAAAATTCTACTCGATCATTTTTCGTAATTTTTGGTGTACACTAATATTTTCACCGATAAATAAGTATATTCATAAGTGTTCCTGTTATTTTATTTTAAACTGGCAGATTTCACTTGAGCATCTGAAAAAAATGCCCTCTCCTTGAATGTGATGTCCTACACATAAACATTGTAGACTAAATAGCTAAACAGAAAAACGGACTTCAAATTATAATTTAAAGATTTAATCGATATTTGAGTATATGATGCTAGTTTGTAATTGAATAATTATGAAAAATGCAATGACATCTCATATCTCAATTACACTGATCTGCACTGTTTTCAAAATTTAACATATAATACTGAAGTCTATGTCCCTTTTTCTTTCAATTTATGAAATTTGTGTGAAATTTATGAAATTGTGAAATATGACATTTTTTTCAATTTTATGAAAATAATTAAATTGCTTCTATTTTAAGAAAAATACAAAAGGTTTTCAATTTAAAATAATGTCTCTCATATATCGATTACACTGACCTACACTGTTTTCAAGATCTAACATATCCTTGATTTTAAGCCGTTGTTTACTTTTTTTTTTGGGGGGGGGGGGGGCTTAATCCCCAAAAACGTGCTCATTTTATTGAAATATAAACCCATACCAGAAATTCCTATATTCCAATCTATTTGTTGGCGAATGAATCACATAATAACAATTCTTGACTGATTATTCCCAGAAGTTTTAAAGAATATTTTTAATCGATACCAGAAAGAGTACAACACACAAAAGAAGATATTCATGCACGTGTGACTCCAAAGTAAACATGATATGCCATCTTCAAATATTCCAAAGTTTCTGCTTGGCAATTTGGAGCAACCACATATCTGCAGATGTAACATTACAACCTATTAGATGGTTCTTATGCTTCAAATCCATTCTGATATAAACATCTCGACCTGAAAAGTAAAACAAAAAGATTCTTGGAATAAGAATTGTGCACATCTTGAATAACAAATCTGACCAAAGAAAATGAATGATCTTTAAAACAGAGGCCAGTGTTATTAAATGTGATATAATTATTTAACTTGATTCCTCATTTGATTCAAATATATAAGTAATAAAGGTAAGGATAACTCTACAATTTCAGTTGATGGCACTTGTTTGAAATAAAATCTTTTCATAGAATTTCATATCTACATGTTCTTTCTGTTGATGATTTTGTTATTTGTATGATTAAATTTTGAACTTTTCTTTATATTCCTATTGTGGTAAGATTACACACACACACACACACACACACATATATATATATATATATATATATATATATATATATATATTATAATTTGGTAGAATGATCAAAATTTTAATATTATAATCAAGCTCTGGAAATAACACTTAACAATGCTTGTCCATATCTATGCCCATTTCAAAAACTCCATCTTGGGCCAATTTTCTTATATAAGTAGCGGTTTGCACCAGGAGTTAGGTACTTTCTGGTCAGTAGAATGATCCAACCATTTTTCCAGCGACTTAAGCAAAGGATTATACCAAATGCAAATTTTGCCAGTTCATATTTGATAAAATTGTTATGGTGTAAGTTGATCTATCTATTTCAATTGAGGGACGTGTTCCTTTTTTGCTTTTAACGTAATAAATAAGCTCAATGGTTAACAGGTTATAGTAAGCAGAGCTTTAATGTTATAATTCGGTAGATTATAAAATTTATGACATAATTAATTAGCATTTTTAATAGTATAATCATCTTCTGTTTATCCATATGTACGCGCGTTTCAAAAAGTCATTTTATACCACTATTACATCAGAATGAAGCTTAAAAAACTTTTATGATTTTCCTGATCGGCATATAGACTTTATCAATTACAATTCAAATAACATCCATAGGATATATCCGCAATCAGTTTGAGAACAAAACAATGTCCAGATAGAGCGACCAAATAAAACAGTTTTTTCAATAATGAGGCTAGTCAAAACACACGAAAGTCATAAGAAAATTACAACCACATTCCATGGTGGGATCAAGTATAGAAAAGTAATATGAACGTGCTCTATGTGCGCTCACTGTACAGGCCGTGATCGTTCGCTCATTGTGTCGGTCCAAAGTCATTGTTCGATTCTGACACTGGTCGCAATGTTCATTTGGTGGTCTCAATCAGTGCTGAAACAGAAGGAATCTCCGTTCAAATAAAATCGCAAAAATCCTGTTTAAAACAAGTAACAAAGGTTTTATTTTTTTGGAGGTTACAATGATGTTCGTTTTCTTTTTTTGAATAACAGACTTGAAAATGAGAAATCTTAATCCGACCAAATCAAAACACAAGTCTAATAGCTTCGAGCCCAAGGGCCCATCTCTCTCTGAGAGGTACACAAATCTAACTGACTGTCAAACCTCAGTTTACTAAGGTTTGACAGTCAGTTGGATTTGTGTACCGACCGTGAGATGTCCAGAGGACCAACTCTGACGGCCCCCTCCTCTTCCCATCTGCTGGAATATAGAGAGAGGGTCCTGGGACCACACCAAAAGAATCTCTCAGATATCCACTTGGAAATGCTAACCTGCTTCCAATCTATGAACATCAAAAACCCCAGGGGATCCCATATCTAGTTGGCCATTATTGTTGGTCATAACCTCGTATCTGAAAAACCATTACTTTTTGGAGGCTTTATCTCTCAACATGAACTCCCATTTAAAGAGACAATAACTTTTTTAAAATGGACAATTCGAATTCTGGGTGGTCCAAGCTCCAGACCAAACATATTTTCAATATCTTAGGTGATTTCTCTTCTCTTAGCTAAATATATCTCATCTGCAGCAAGTCTGTTATTTGCATGCATCTAAACATGCAACCCAATAAATATGCTGCCTAGTGCCTATTTACAGTAATTATTATATTCAAATCAGTTTCTAATCGAATTATTTATCATGAACCATAATTTTTTTTTAAATGGGGGTGTGCTTTTGCTGTTTCGTCCGACATTAAAATATTTTTAAAAATGTATAAACTTTGTTATGTACTTACATGTTAGCTGAAGATAAGATTGTACAGAAAAAATTACGCAAATTCATCCAGTATTTATTAAATTATAAGAAAAAGAAAAAAACAATGATCTTATGTTTCGTTAGACATTTTTACTTATGAAATAGGCAAGGAAGATAACTCAAATTTTGTTTACTGGTTTAAGAAAAATGGCTACCAAAAGATAAAATCGTTTTTTTATTTTTAATTTAGTATATCATGAATGAATTTGTATAATTATTGGTGTAGTCTTCTTTTAAGCTACCATGTAAGTACATAACAAAGTTTATACATTTCTTTAGCTATTTTTTTTTTTTTTAAGAAGAGCCTAAGATGTCTGAGCAAAACAGCAGAAGCACCCATTTTTTTAACATATGATGGTCATATCTTGCGAGACCTAGCCCTTGCACAAAGAGATCTTCATGCACTCGAGGTTTCGACATGTACTGCCTTCGGCGCATTTTATGCATCTGTCTCTCTGACCAAATCCCAAACTGCACCATCCATGCAACATGCAACACCACCAGCATCACAGAGAATCTTCTTAAAAGGAGACTTTGCTGGTTTGGTCACATTCTTCGATGCCCTGAGGAAGAATTTATCCGCAAGTTGGTAGCCTCAATCGCACCCGCTGGCTAGAATAAGTGCAGAGGCAGCCAGCTGAATACTTGGATAGGAACAGTGAAGACAGGCATGGAGGTGATGATTTTAGTGTTCGAGGCTGAAACCGGGAATGGCTGAAGATATGCCAAGGACTTACCTGCCGATCAACGGGGATAGACTGCCTTGATGCGAGATGCAGTAAACTCATTTGGAGCTGACTCAACCCACCCCGGATGAATGGCGTTACTGTTACAGTTATATCTTAAATACCTATTTCGAGTAGAATTCTAAAAAAGTTTCATTGCAGAGTCCCTATTAATTACTCATTTTTGATGTTTTCATTCTAACCATTCAAATTAACTTCAAACATGATGTAATACATTCTGAATGTATTAGATCATCGAATGAAGAAGGGGTTCATTTTGTATTTTTACCCCTGCAGGCTGAGTTTACAGTGTTTCCATGAAACCAAAAATATTGATGAGCTATGAAACTAATGTATAGTGGGGTTTTTTTTTGGGGGGGGGGTTAATGTATATACAGAGTATTTGAGAGCAGATTTATACATGCACAAAAATGACTTTCAGTAACAGATAATAATGTCTTTTTATTGAAAAACGTTTTTGACGATAAGAATAAATACAATATTTTTGTAATTTTATTCATTAAAATCTCTTTTATGAATATACGAATCGCCTACATATTAAGATCTGATGGTCTTTATTCATATTTGATATCATTCTAGGGAGATTTTTAGGGGTTATTTAATGTTATAAGGGTTCTCATTAATCTTTTTCTCAACTATGCTCCATGCATAACAGTTCAAAGGATTGAGATGTGGGAAGCTATGAGGCTAAATATTAGGGGTCATGTGATCATGAAAATTTTAAACTTTGTTTAGGAGTCTGATGGATGAAGCGATTTTCTGTTACTATTTCTCATGTAAAATGACCATGACTCATCACATAAGATTTGTATTTGATGTTTTTGTGGACAACATTTCAAGTTGTTTCGTCTGATGCACAGTGTTCTTTTGCAATCCGCCTCATGGATCTTCTAAGATTACGGAATTTTCTCTCTTCATAATTTTTTTAATTACTGTCTTGACTCCGCAAGCAATTTTCCGGGTCTCCAGTAGTAATTTGTGAAATATGGATCCGCAAGTTCTTTTATCAGCCATCTCCAGCACTTTGGATCTTTGCGATCGTCTTCAGGAGTTGGTTTTCTTTTCACTATGTTGTCGTCTTAGGTGTTTTTTTTTTTTGTTCTTTTTATTGTTTTGCTCGTTAAAATTTCACAAAGATCAGAGGTATCTGAATTTTAAAAAAGGGCTTCCATCCTCTTTTTACCCACTTTGCATAAAACTAAATTAAAATAAATATAGCCCACATTATCCACCCTCACATCTAGCAGTTGTGTTCCAAAATTCATAATGATCGGTTAACTAGTTTGGGAGTGAATCCTGTACATACAACTATATAAACATAACTCTATAAAGATAGATATAGTTTTACTCAATAGACACTATACATTAGTTTAATCCTCTGAGATTGAATACTCTTAAAAGAAAATTTATCGTACTGATAAAATGCAGTATTCATACTTCTCATTCGTACAACTAAATCGTTGGGCACATAGATATAAATGTCAGGTTATCAGACCCGAGATTTAAGATTTGAACCGTGCGATCGGTGCGTAGGTTGTATATAGCAACACTGATGAGTCTTTATAAGACAAAACAAGCCTATTTCTGTGGATATAAATATTTAATTAATAAATTATATATATATATATATATAGGTAGACATATATAATATATTAGAAATATGCACTTATATTTCATGTCCTTTTAAATTGGGTATATTGATGCAGTAATTTTTTTTTGTTTTTTCCTCAACTTTTGTTAACTTGCAGATAAAAAAAAATGGCTGCAATTTTATCTCTTTCGGTAGAAATTAAGAAAACAAATAATAATTATTTCCAGGGAAATAATCCAAAATAGTAAAAAGATGTAACGGTTCAAAATTTTGATTTGACTTTCTACGTCAGATTTTGCTCAAATTCTACCTCTCCCCCCCCCCCATCACCTTTGCTTTTGTGCGTGTGTTTTTATTTTTGATTTTGCCCCTCAATTTTTATTTTGCCCCTTAATTTTTTTGTGTGTATGTTTTTTGATTTTGCCCCTCAATTTTTATTTTGCCCCTCAATTTTTATTTTGCCCCTCAATTTTTATTTTGCCCCTTAATTTTTTTGTGTGTATGTTTTTTTATTTTTTGATTTTGCCCCTCAATTTTGATTTTGCCCCTGAATGTTTATTTTGCCCCTCAATTTTGATTTTGCCCCTCAACGTTCCTTACAACTAACGAACTTCCAGTAGATTTCTATTCTAACATTTATTTCAGTTTTTAGGGATTTTTGTTTTTATTGCCAAAAATGTTTTTGTATGATCAAAATAAACATGAATTAATTTACAATTCCATAAATATAATTGGATAAAATCCATGTAAATATGTCAAAATTTTATAACTCATGTTTTTTGCAAGTTTATTAACTCATGCCTTATTGAATCACCACCATCCTGGTGGATGTGCCTGTAAGTAGGCTGGAGTGATCTCTCTGTAGTGCAAGAATTATGAAAATTCTATGTCACCCAATCAATCTTCAGCATCCCACTCCTAGTAGTACATTTTCATTTTATTTTCGCTCACACCACAAAATAAATTTATTGAGTGTATTTATAATCTTGCCATTTTAAATAAAAGTTGTTTTGTTTTTTTTGTTTTTTTTCTAAGTTGAGTAAAAATCTCTGAAAATGTGTATTTATTCATGTATTATATGACCCACCCCCATTTTGTCTGGAATCTTTTTTTCTCATAATATACACACATATTGTATGTATTGTTAAAGAAACATGTTTAATATTCATGGAAGCTATGCTTACTTCATAGGATATGTAACTTTATAATATCCAATCTATAATGTACAGGGTGTTTCAAAAGTCTTGGGAACATAACGATTTTTAATAACTCAAAAACTATTAGGAGTTGAAAAATGAAATTGGTACCGTTGGAAAGGTTAAAGTTTCAAGTTCTGTGGGGAATCTTCAAAGTTGCTCAATATGAGCACCATTCGTCACACGATAGTCCATTTCCTGCCAAACGCGTTCCAGCATCTTGACGTCAATGGTTCCCACAACTGCCGTTACTCGAGCCTTTAGTTCGTCAATATCTCTTGGAAGGGGCGGCACATAGACTTGTTGCTTGACAAAGCCCCAAAGGAAAAAGTCACACGGGGTAAGATCTGGAGACCTAGGAGGCCAGGGCATGAGAACGTCATCACCTCGCCCAGATCTCCCAATCCATCTACCAGGCAGCCTTGTGTTAAGAAACTGCCTTACTCTAAGACTCCAGTGTGGTGGTGCACCATCTTGTTGAAAAATGAAGTCATCAGATTCTGCTTGTTCCAACTAAGCCATTAACCAGTCTTCCAGCATGTTGAGATAGGATTCACCAGTGATAGTTGCCTCTTCAAAGAAGAACGGTCCATAGACACCTTTCTTGGAAATTGCACAAAACACGTTCACTTTTGGTGAATCTCGCTCGTGCTCAAGAAGTTCATGAGGATTCTCAGTACCCCATATGCGAGTGTTATGCTTGTTAACTTTGCCATTCAGATGGAAGGTCGCCTCATCGCTAAAAACAAGCCGGTCATCAAAGCCGTTATCTTCCAACTTCTCTTGCATTGCAATGCAAAAGTCACGGCGAAGTGGCTTATCAGTGTCCTTCAACTTTTGGACCAACTTGAGCTTGTAAGGTACCATTTGCAATCGTTTCCTTAAGACACGCCAGACAGTTGCTGGAGCAAGCTGAAGTTCCCTGCTGGCTCTTCTCACTGATTTACGGGGGCTCCGCTGAAAGGCTGTCCGAACTTGCTCAACTGCATCTTCTGAAGTTGAAGGGCGACCTGTTCGCTTACTTGGGCACAAACACCCATCTTTCACAAATTTAGCATGCCATCTGACAATGGATTTCCTTTCAGGGGCTTCTTTTTTAAATTTCCTGCGAAATGCACGCTGAACACATGTCCACGATTCAGTCTTTGCAAATTGGAGGACGCAAAATGCCTTGTCTTGTTTAGAGAACGCCATTACTGCACCTGGAAAGATAACACGAAAATCATTAGTATGACCAAAAACTTGATTAAGCAAGCTTTAAAATGGCACCAGTTTCATTTTTCTACCTGGAATAGTTCATGAGATATACGCATTTGTAATGTTCCCAAGACTTTTGAAACACCCTGTATATCAAATTTATTGCATTAGTTTAATAAAAGAATGCTGATTTAAAAAAGAAAATCCACCAATTTGGCCAATTTCATTTTTGTTTTTACAATTCTGGTCGTTTTCTGACTTCATGTTTCTTTGTCTCACTCTTTGCAGGGAATCCTATGTTTGTCCTGCTACGCCATGTGACACGCCCATGGTTGACCATGTCCGCAGGTTTGTTCATGAAAATGGTTGCATTACAGTTGACCTGCGCAAACTTGACCGTAGAATTCCTGGGGCAGAAAACAACATCTTGATGTGGAGTTGGTGTCGCAAATGCAAACAACAGGTAAGACATTTAACAGTGTTTTATTTAGCGATGAAAATCCTATTTCAAAATTAAACGGCACACTTAAAACACATAGACGGATGGATGGACAAAGATCTGTGGAAGCTTCTAAGCTGGTTGTTTCAAACTTAAGCTTAACAAATCAAGAAAATGTTAGGTACTTCTTGACTTTCACAATGATATGAAAATATTTAAAGAAATGTATAAACTTTGTTATGTACTTATATGTTAGCTGAAGATAAGATTGTACAGAAAAAATTACGCAAATTCATCCAGTATTTATTAAATTATCAGAAAAATAAACAAAAACGATTTTATGTATCGTTAGCCATTATGAGTTATCTCCCTTCTCGACCCATGATAAAATTTGCCGATTGATAGATACAATATAATGGCTGACCGATAAAATCGTTTTTTATTTTTTATTTAATAAATACTGGATGAATTTGCCTAATATTTTGTGTACAGTCTTCTTTTGAGCTACCATGTAAGTACATAACAAAGTTTATACATTTCTTTAGCTATTTTTTTAAGAGCGGCCTAACATGTCATTGTGAAAGTGAAGAAGCCCCAAATGCTATTTCAAAGTGTAGCTTGGCTGGCAGACAGACAAAACCTCTCATATATATGCGAGGATGCATCTAAAAAAAAGAAATTAGTCTGGAGCTGTGCGGTTCAGTAATTAAGAAACTTTAGATGGGCCCACGGGACTCACCAGGTTAAAAACCTATCATCATCACTTAATAGGTATTGTTTTAACATTCATCTGACCTTAGTTACCAAACTTTTGGCATGTTGTGAACCAAAGTTCTTCAAGCATCCTGGTCCTCAGAATGCTTTTCGAACCATTACCAGGAATGACCAGTCCTCTTCACATCTGCCCCCAGCTCACAACATCATTTGTTTTGTTGTCTGCCTTTCTTTTTCCTTGTGGATGGAAAGTGAGCAAAGATGTTATACGATAGAGAGGCCTGTGAAAATTGTTGCCAATCCAGCTCTGTCTTTGTAGGATTTCTTCATTAATAGTTTGCTGCACTGTTATTTACCGCAATTCTCTGTTGCTGGTTGCTGGCGTTGTTGAGTGAATCGGGCTTCTGCACAGAGCCCACAAAGATTGTGCCTCAGGATTGTATGGTCTGCATGAAGTCCTTCTCGTTGGCCGTAGCTATGTGTTAAACCGGCAAGATTGCAGGTTCATCCTCGAAAGAGTAGCAAGGCCCAGCAGTTGCATACAAAGTCGGGAAAAGTTTGTCCCAGAACAAAGGAGGGCAGTTGCACATATGCAGAAGCAATGTTATCCTTACTCCCTCGATTTGTGTTTCTGAACCTGACATGTCCTTACTTGCCCCAAATGCAGACAAACAGAGGATAACGAATCCTGATGTTGATTCCTGGATTTTCACCAGAGTGCTCTGTTAGCCAGATCCAGTCCTAATATCACTGAGTGCCAGACCTGTATCCCTTGAGTGACCTTGCCAGAAACCAGAGTTCCAGGCGGCATAGCTTTGACATTACCACATTGCCCCCACTCCAGTAAGAAAAAGTCGAATTTTAGGTAGGCTCTGTTGCTGATGGTCATTGGCTTCTGAATTCTGAGGATTCTCCGGTGGCAGGTGTTAATAAATGTCTGGATCTTTCTCACAATGGAGACAATTCTTGTCTGCTCCATAGAGCAGAATTGCATTGAAGATCCTTACAAGTCTGATGAAAGAGGGACCCATGGTTTATTAATCCAAGCTTTTATATCTGCAAGATTTGGGCCTTAAATAACCACAAAAAGATTGATATCTTCTTAAACAGACAAACCAAACTTATTTATTTAAAATCTCAATCGGGCTCTGCAATTTCTCTCTCTCTCACCTTTCTTTCTTTTGATGTTTCTAGGTAACTCCTGTCCGAATGACCATGGACAGCTGGAGCATCTCTTTCGCCAAATATTTAGAGCTGCGGTTCCATGCAAATATGTACAAGAGAAGAGCAAATGGTGAACCCTGCTCACATTCCTTACATCACGATCATTTTCAATGCTTTGGTTATAGGGACATTTTTGCCTCCTTCAAGTAAGTTGCAAAGGTTTTATATTGTAAAATGTGGTCAATATTACTATCTAGTGAAAGTAATTTGTTTTTTAACCAAAAGATGAATACCTTGAGTGAAAAATCTTTTTTAAATTTTTTTCAAGAATCTTAGTAGAAAATAATACTCAAAACTTGTAAATTTAAATGATATTTTGATATCAATGATTGGTTTATTTTGATATCAATGATTAGTTTATTTTGATATCAATGATTGGTTTATTTTGATATCAATGATTGGTTTATTTTGATATCAATGATTGGTTTATTTTGATATCAATGATTGGTTTATTTTGATATCAATGATTGGTTTATTTTGATATCAATGATATCAATGATGGGTTTATTTTGATATCAATGATATTTCAATGAAATTATTTAAAGAATCTCAGTAGAAAATGATACTCAAAACGTGGAAATTTAAATGTAAAAAAAAAATTTGTCTTCAGAGTTTTAAATATTAGCTCCCATAATTTTTTTTTCATTCACACTTTCAATGTGTTATCTCTTTGTAAAGGTGGTCACTGAGTTTTGACTATGGGTATAATAAGGCAAAGTTTGTCCTTGAAATGAGGGAGGAGAGTTAAAATAATTTAACTGATCTAAAAAGTCTTTCTTTTTTTTTTAAATAAAATAAATATTTTGTATAATTAATGAATACTGAAAACTTCATTAAGTTTGGATAATTCTTTGATTTTTGGTGGATTCTGTTTTTCAATCGGGGGTAAAATTCAATTTGTGGTTAAAAACGAAATTACTCAGTTTTGTTGCCTGATTGTACTTATTACTCTTTACTTTCACATGTTGAAAATAAAATTTGCAAACAGATGTGAGACTATAGACTGTCCCAACCCCCACAACCAGGGAAGATTAACTAGCAAACTGAATGACAATAAAAAGATCAGCTGATCTAGTTATACATAAGAGGCTGAAAGACAGAAACCGAATTTAGCTAGGGGTGATTATGAAGGACCCTTTCTCTGTGGCAGTGTAAAACCTTCTTGGATATGTAGAAGAAATAAAATAACTATGAAATCCAGTTTGACACATTCTTTCTTTCAGTTTTGAAGATGTCTTACTATATAACAATGTGAGGCATTGTTATTTTTTTTATTTTTTTATTTTTTTGTGTATATATAAAACGTAAGGAATAGTTTCATCTGTGAGGAATTACAACATAAAACAAAAACTAAATAAAAGAGAATACTTCCGGGAGACATATATTTTTAAAAAGTTTTCAGGTGAAAATAATGATTCAATAAAATAATGATATTTTATTTTTAATTTTTTAATTAAAAACACATTTTTGTTTATACTCCTATGATGTATCTATATTAATAAAAATTATGCGACAACCTCACGTGCGTCTGTTTTCTTTTGCACCAGCATAGCTCTGACAATTACACATTGAATTGTTATTTTACTATTTATTATTAATTGAATATTTATTGAAATCACAATATGCAATAGCATAAACTAAAACTAAATTTTATTAAATCCTATTTCAAACTTCATCAATATTCACTCTCGTTTCCCCTTGCTCGCACACAAGGTTTACACTATGTAACCAGGTTCCCCTTCCATGCATTTGTCACGTAATCAGCACCCCATTTTTCTATCTGCCTGCTTGCTGATTTGACACCTGGTTCTTAGCTTCTTATTATTTATAAGTTTAAGAGTTAGAAATAATAACCGCGGAACTACTTTAAAAAGTACAAAATGAAATGGAAATGAAAGTAAAAAGACTCCCGGGCAATACCGAGTAGTAGACCTTGTTAGTATATTAAGGCAATTTTTAAGAAGGAAACATTTTGCTTATTTGGGATTTTAGGCGTTCCAAGAATTATTTGGTTCTGTTTAGGTTTTTAAAAAAATGTAACTATTCAATGATATGTTACTTGGTTTTTGATTAAAAACATATTTTTGTTTTTTCTCTTACGATGTATCTGTATAATTAAAATTATGAGACAATTTAATTTGTTTTTCTGAATTTTTGAGATGAGGATTGATAATTTGTATAATTTTGATTATTCGGATTACTGTTCTCATCTTGAGTGTTATCGTCACAACGTTTCGGCCGCTGTAACCTCTGGCTTTCTTCAACTGTATCTTTTCGAACTCAGGAATATTTCTACTGAAGACTTCTCCCAGTCATGACTGACAGAATGAGAGCATGCTACCCCCTGTGGATTAAATAAAAGGTTCCGTTCGATTCACAAGTTCGACAGAAATATTCCCAAGTTCGAAAAGATACACCTGAAGAAGGCCGGAGGTTACAGCAACCGAAACGTTGCGATAACACTAAAGATGAGAACAGTAGTCCGAATAATAAAAATTATGAGACAATTTAATTTGTGTTTTTCTCACATCAATGTAATTGATAATTACTGATAATTACACGTTGAATTATTTTTTATTTACAATTAATTGAATATTTATTGAAATCAAAAAATAGCGTAAACTAAAAAACTTTTTAAAACTCCTATTTTGAGCTTCCTCTTCTCTTGTTTGCACACAAGGTTAACACTACGTAGACAGTCTCTCCTTCCTTGAATTCGTCACATAATCAGCACTTCCCACACTATCAGCCTCCCTGCTGATTTATCTCTTATGGCTCTTATTATTTATAAATTTAAGACTTAAAACAAAAGTAATAAACCTGAAAGTACTTACGTGATTTAAAAAAAAAATAACGAAAAGGAAAGTAAAAAAGACTCCCGGGCAATGCCAAGTAGGTACACCTTGTTAGTATATAAAGGTAATTTTTTTTTAAGTTTCTTACATTGTAAACTTTAGGTATTCAAAACAAATATTTAGTTCTGCCAGAGTATTTAAAAAAAAAAAAAATTTCTGTGCATGAATGCATTTTAAACACGAAATAATCTGAATATCGAAACAATGAATAAATTTTATTCTAAATTCATTTTTTGCCATCTATTTCAGGTACAGCACCATTTCTTTGAGGGAGATCGCATTGCCATCAATTGTAGTTGATTATAAACACCAATCCTACTTAACGAAAGATCTGAGCAGAGAAGTTGTTTCACTTAGCAACAAGTATGATTTTAATAGTTCTCTCTATTTCTATAAATGTGCCTTCCTTCCTTGATTTGTGGACAGTTTAGTAAATCGATACCAAAACACCACTCAGAGTGACAGTCTTTATACATACCAGAAAAATTAACTGCAAGCTCATTGTAACGAGATTATCGTTGTGAGAGTAGAAAATACTACTACTACTACTACTACTACTAATAATAATAATAACAATACTAATGTGATAAATATTAATAGCTATGATGATGATGATGATATATGGGCTATACAAATGTAGATTAAAGATTGAAATGCAGTTCTAGATCGCTTTTGGAATTCAGGGCAGAGTTTGTTTTGACAAGGTGTGATTTATGAAAATCGGTAGTTAACATTATAAAATAAACATTTGGCTTTGTTGTTTACAAAATAATGTGTAAAACAAAATAGACACTTTTTGATAAATACGGTCATCCAGTCGGAAAAGATTAGCAGAGCAGACATTGACACTGATCAGCGAGGACATCCTATGCTTTGCTCCATTAGCAGGGCTCCGACAGGGATCACACCGTATATACAGAAATAAGTGTGGGATCAAGATATGTATGTCGGCATCAGCAATAAAAGTAGGCAACATCAAATCTTCTTTGTTTTGAGTTTTCATTTGTGAAGGAAGAAAATGCTTCTCGAAATTCTAGAAAAATCCACCGCCCGAAGAAAGCAAGTGCCGATTTTCATTTTTATATGATGCGACATCTTAACGAGTTACAAGTGAATCCCTTAGCAAAAACAATGGCTCATTGACCGATAACCATCAGAAACAACATCATGTATAACCATTTCAAGAAAATGACAGACCTTCAATATGTGGTGCCTGTAAAGAAGATCTATAAGCTTGCATCCTCAATACTGAATTAATTAGTTCTTTTATTTTGAAGAAAAGATCAATATCTCTATTCACCCGGAAAGGAATGGAAGGGACAGAATCAGATAGTTTCATTGATAACTCTACCTTCCTAAAGCGTTTTCAAACAGGACCCAACTATTTCTTCAGAACAAATTCATGGGTTGATTATTATCAGTGGTACAACTCAAAGAATTTAGCGCACAATGTGACAAATATGAATAATTACTACGATGAATCCATGAGGGCATTGCATCTGAAGTCCAGTCTACTTTAATTCTCCCCCAATCCCCAATCCAGTGGTGGATGTGGTGAAGCCCCAATTGGGAAGCTTTCACAGAATGTTGTGCAACCCCTTAGTTCTCATTATTCCCAGGTTTACTTTGACCCAGAGTGGTCATACTTGTCAAGGTCCCATCTATGCGTTAAATAAAATCAGTCTTGGGTATGACCGTAAACCACATTCAGTGGTGAGGCCCCCATTTTGGAGCTGTGGGGGAATGTGGAGTCATCCCGTAATTAGCATTACTCCCAGGTTTTCTCTGATCTGGTAGAGTGGTAGTACCTGTCAAGGTCCAATCTATTAGTTAAATAGATGCTGGAGAGCCTTCTACTCCAATAGATTCTTTCCTCAAACTGCCGGCCTTTGGAATTCCCTCCCTGCTCCATGTTTCTCCAACTATACCGACATGCAGAAATTTGCTCCCAATTTAGGATGACCCCCCTAAAATTTTACCCTAATTCTCAGTAGCCCCTTATGTCTACAGTGGCAACTTGCCTTGTTTGGGGTGAACCCAGTAAAAAAAATAAATAAATAAATAGAATCTATCGTGTGAAGACTATTTATTTACAAAATATACAACTACAAAACAAATCAATCTATAAATATTTGAAGATATTACAAACTTGAATAGTAATAAAAACTTTTCCCAAAATGACTGAATTTGGCATTAAATAGTCCAAAAAGGGTTGATAAGCAGTAAAACAATACAACCACCTCTTCTTCTTTCCTGAGTTTTCCTCTAACATTGGTATTTCCCATCACTGAGACGAGCTGATCTGCCTCCGCATCAGCTCAGTTAACTCTGTCCTGTTTTGGATGAGTCTTTCTTGCTTGTTTCATCGTAACTCTAACTATGTTTGCAACATAATTATCCATCGATCTCTGTAATATTGTCTTTGAGTGCTTGCAGGAAGATCATCTCCTATAACTGGCGATGGTAAAATGGTAAATATCAGATTGAGTTTCACAAGAATCTTTTTCAGAGCATCCATTCTGACTGATGAGAAGAGGCAAATTAAATCATTATGGAATTCCAAGACAGGAATAAAGGAATTCTTTAGAATGAAGGAATGCTTTAGAATAAAGGAATTCTTTAGAATAAAGGAATGCTTTAGAATAAAGGAATGCTTTAGAATAAAGGAATTCTTTAGAATAAAGGAATTCTTTAGAATAAAGGAATGCTTTAGAATAAAGGAATTCTTTAGAATAAAGGAATGCTTTAGAACCTGAATCTAAACTAACCAATTAATAGCTTTTAGCTGGAGCTCATCTTCTCTGATTGGGGCTAGTTCATGAACAGAGACAATAATTGCCCATAGATTTTTTGTTTTTCTATTGGAAATAAAAGTTCTTGTAGATTTTTGTTTTTCCATCTTGAAATAAAAGTTCTTGTAGATTTTTGTATCTAACTTTGTTGTGTCATTATAGAGGAATGGATGTCTACAATGTAATACTGGAACAAACCATCAAGCTTCAGAATGAGTACTCTCAACAACGCAATCAATCAAAAATCCTAAATGAATATTCTATTTTTCAAAAGGTGAGTTAAACTATTGATTTCATACATGATACTATTACAGATGTCAGCCATGTTGTACGCCTCCAAATCTGTGAGCATTTTGTAACGGCAAACACTTATAATACTATTGTGTATCAAGTAAAATCTTAAAATACAAATTAAAAAAACTTTATGCCCCGACATTAAAACTTTTCTAAAGTTCATAACATAAGGTGTGTAATCTTTATTTTCATACACTATTGTCCATACCAATATTTTTCAATTGCTTTAAGTCTTAACACCCTGTTGATTTTTTTTCTAAATCTAGAGTTTCAGTCTTGTCAGAAATTACCAAAAAAAATGGCTAAAAATGTTGGTTTTTTTTTTAAATATTTATAACACTTTGAATTTTGGACAGATTTTTATTAAACTTGATAGTATAACTGGAAAGACACTGGTCTTTAATATTACGTTTGTATTTCCACTAAAAATAATGTTCTGCATACATGATTATTTGTTAATTATATAATAATAGAAAAAAAACGGCCCATTTAGCATAATGGTTAGTGTTTGCTAATGGACCGGGAGACCAGGGTTCAATCCTCGGTTGAGTCATACCGAAGACTTAAAACAAAGTACTTGATGCCCATTTGTTAAACGCTCAGCAGTATAAGGTGAGGTTTAAGGGTAAGTGGAGTAATCCTGGGAAAGGAGTGGCACCCTCCCCTACATCTTTGGTGCAGTAGCTAATGAAAAGGGAGCCCTCGGGTCGCCATAGACTATAGTCAACCACTTTACTTACTTTTACTTACTTAATAGAAAATAACAGATATGCTCATTAAAAATTATTCAAAAAAACAGATTGTGAGTTTGAAAGTAATATAATTGATGCACTTATTTATATACATGGTTATATAAACAGAGACTGATATAATTATTATGACCCGGATGTAAATCTCAGATGGATTCGTGAGTTATTTTCCTTTTAACCATGATTTTTTTTAAAGTATACATGTAAATAAAAGGTAATTTTTATGCAGTGTCTTGCAGGATGGGAATATAAACATCACTTCTGGTCAGTGCAGTTTCTGGGTAGCATGGGCATTTCAGTATTTGATAATCTGATCTCTTAAAAATTTCAGGTGAGCCTCATTATAAAGAAAGCAATCCTAGGATGAGTATTTCAGCTAGTATAAATATATCTTTGTTTTCTACAGAATGAACGGGCTGTGATGAAAAAACATGCTGATGATATCCATGAAAAGCTTCAATCACTGGAGACAATGCTGAAAGGAAGCCAGGATGGAAAATTTGACAAACAAGGTTTATTGGTCTTCTGTTCAATTTTTTTTTCTTTTAACTTTTTTTCGAATACAGGAAACAATATCATGGTTTCCATTAGATTATGTTAAATTATAATTATGGTCTTTTTTAATAATTAATAAATAAATAAATTTTGATATTATAAAGATTGAGTCAACGTCAAATACAACAAAATGTTTGAGTTTTTGTTAATCTAGGGAAATGTGTAAATAGTATTTTTAACTAGTGAAATTGAAGAACCCAAGAAATCCATTCTCCCACTTTTGAGTCCCATATAAGTATTTTACTCTATTTTTTTTTAATTAGCTATAAATATTAATTGTAATGTTCTGTAAGTCTTAAATTTATAAATAATAATGAACATTTAAACGTTTCGTATTATTTCATAACTATGGAAGGGCATCCTCGTAGCAACATATTTATGTAGCGGCGAGTGAATTCTTTGGAGGAGGGAGGGGGAGGTAAATAATTGTGTTTATACACAAACACTGAAACGAAGGTAATATTGGATATGAATGAAAAATATGTGTTCTTTATTAATACTAATTCTAAGTTAGGGATGCCAATACTAAAAAAAAAAAAGATGAAAACGGTGTGGGTGTAACGGAACCGTTAAAAGTCAATTTCATCCCAAAATGTCACTCCCTCACAGATAAAAGTGATTTAGGTGATATGCAATGAATGCATTCCCCCCCCCCCCAAAAAAAAGGAGGAGATAATGCCTGGGAGGATGGCCTCCTGTTACCTTTTGGAGGTGTGATGAATTCTAAATAACACAAAAACACTGTTTCCTTATATCCTAACAGTGATAACATCTTGTCAACAAATTTAAGTCCAAGTCCGAACCAAGACGCTTTTCGAACATATGTTGGGATAAGATTGTATATACAAATGTTATAATTCCTTTTCTTTTCCAAATGAATTAAAAAAACATTTTATTATTTTTTTTACAGGTGTTTGTTTTGCCTTATACAATGAGATTGTTGATAATCTCACGGTGTTGAAACAAATGGTTGCTGAAGCAGTTGGGAACTGGAATGCAAAGTAAGACAAACCTTTATTTCCATCGGAAGTGTTTATTTCAAGTTTCATATTAAAACTTGCTGGTTGATTAAATTTTTCTTTATAGCGGCTATTGTTGGATTCAAAGTATGTCATGTTGGTGATATGTCTGCATATGTTGTTGATGAGAAGAGACATGGTTAAATTTCCTTTTTTTATGTTTTACAAGTAGATTAAAGCATTTTGTAATGGGTATATTACAAGGCTATCCATAATACAGGCCTGGCAAACATGCGACTGGGGTCTACGACTGGGGGCGGACATGTGAAGACCAAAATTACTACTAAATAATAATTACAGAGAAAAGTTTTAGATAATAAATTTCTTAGTAATGTCCAGTAATTAGCAACTATACATATTATTAGGAAGCAGTTTACACAATAATTGATTTATTTCCATCAAATCAAATGTAAAAAGTACAAAAATATTAAAAAAACTAAATTCACAAAAAAATCACTTTTTTCACCATGAATTAGACACATTTTTGATATTTTAAAACTCATGAGTCAATTTGTTTATATTGACTACTTGATTATAAAAAATACTATGACATAATACAATCAGAAAGCAAATTCAACATTTCACAAAATCAAATATTTTATGAACAAAATAATGTTCGGAGAAATAATTTTGATAAGTTTTGCAAAATTTGTTATGTTTGTTACATATACAATTTGTTTTTACATATATTTTATTGGTTTTATGTTGTTAATGCAAGTTGATTTTATTATTAATACTGGGTATCATGAAAAAATAAGCATTTTCTTCATCTTCTGTGGTATTCAATGTTAGATATCCATGTTTTGTCATTCAGTACATGTTTGAAAGATTTGTTGAAAGTTTCAATGTCTTTGTTGATGGTAGTTAAGTCAGTTATTTCATAAGTGTTTTCATTAGCGAGTAGTGTTTGTGTGTGTTTCGTTAATGTATGTTTTTCATACATGGTTACTTCTTCCCTTTAGCACCATTGATCTGTCTGGAACGAATGTCAAAATATTTTCATCTTTTTTTCTTTCTCTGTTTTCTTCCTTTTCTCTTTTTTTATCTATTTTTGCTGAGCTGTATCAAATGCTTCCGAAGAAACTTGACCCCTTCCCTTGTCTTTCTTCTCTCCCTCCTTTCTGTTTTTTATCTCTCCGCTTTTTTTCTCTTTTCTCTTTGTCTCCCATGTCTGTCAATGCTTGTAAATGTTCGCCATAACAGCTTAACTCATTTTTGAGGAAATCCTTATTTACCTGCCGACTCACAAGGGCAAAGTTCGACACAAGGTCGGTTTTTAATGTGTGTAAAGTCCAGCTCACCAGAAAGAGGCACTATGGATTGGAACAAAAATAAAAATTGACGCAGTCTAGAAGTATTTTCATTCACTGACTGAGGACAGAACAGATACTACACTTTGATCCAAGACCAAAAAATTTTGATGAAGTCTTTTAACAATAAAGACAAAATATTAAAAATGTCACCATCTGAGTTAACTTGATTGAATTGTTTTGGTATATCAGCTTTTTCCATTTAATTCTACATTTTGTCCAAACTTTTTTTCTTCATAGAGTAATATATTTTTGGAACAAATAACCTGACAAAGTTCAACATAACATTTTAAGAATAAATTTGATGAATTCAGAAATAATAAAAATTAATTTACAATGGCACTTTTGTGGTCTGTCTGATGAAATATTTAAGAGAATTTTATTTGTATTTTCATATTACATATTTTGCGAGATTTAAGGTATATGCATGTGATTTTAGTTAACTGTATGCGTATATATAAACATGAAAATCAACTTCACACAATCAAGGCAGCAGATGTTGCACACATAAAGGGCTCGATATCCTTTCAGATAGAGCTTTGTAGCAATATTTGTATTAAAATGTGTAAAGACGTTAAAGATTTTATTAATACACTTCTGTGTTCCATGAAACTGCAGTAAAGTGTTAAGATAAGACATATTTATTAGGATTTTTATTATCATTACATATATATATATATATATATATATATGAATAAAAATAGGAATAAAATGATCTGACGTAAGGAAAACAAAAAACTATATTTATGTGTTTATCAACGTTTCGTCTTTATTGTAAGACTTCCTCAGGATGAAGAAAAATGAAGTAAAAAATCATACTAGCATAAATTTGAATCGCCTGAAAGTGGCGAGCTTCTGCTGGTTTGGAGCTCGCCACTTTCAAGCAAATCAAATTGATACTTGTGATTTTTTTCTTCATCTTCCAGATATATATATATATATATATATATATATATATACTGTTTGCATACTACATATTTTTTTATATTTACATCAGATAATATTGTAGATATAATTAATAAGTGAGTTTATTATTTTCTTAATTCAGTTAATTTCTTTGTTTTATTCCAGAATACAAGATCTGCAAAAAAAAGAAAAATCCAAAGGTTCCAGTCCATCTGTCCGGGATCGTCCACCTACTCCTGAAGTGGTACACACATATTTTGTTACGTAGTTGTCAAATATCGTATCTGACATATTTCTTTCTTATATAGTTTGATACATTTTTATGTACTGCATATTTTATTTTTTAGCAATTGCCTTTATATGCAGATACACCATAAGAGTTGAACAATATGCATATATATTTTTACAACATTTTAAAATTCTTCTTCTATTCATGTAATGTCACTTCTCCCTCGTTTAGTGGTCAGATGTTTTCTGATATTCTGCAAGCTCACTCTTCAGTTCTCGCAGTTCAGCAGGTCAACTGTCTCCAAATTCCACTTTGTGTGGTCTTGTCTAATCACTTGCTTCCAAGTTTTTCTTAGCCGGCCAAACTTCCTGTGATTTGGAGCATCCATGCTTCTGCAACAGTTTATTCAGAAGGATGAATGCTCCACATGACCATACCAGCATAACTGATTCATCCTAAGGATAACCTCGATGCTGGGTAAATCTAGTGCTTTCAGCAAATCCTCTGACCTGATGTGTTGCGTTTGGTCAATTAAAAAAGAAATGTTGAAAAAGTAAAATACATTTTTAAATAACTAGTTTCACTTGATAAATTTTCAAACATATAATGTTAGAAAAATTTGAAAAAATTAAAAAAATGAAAATTTTTACTAAAAAGTCACCACTTACCAAGGCTAAAAGCCACTTGAGCATAAAAGTTAATGAGATTGTCAGTTGGATGATAGTAGAGAATTGGAAGCAATGGGTGGAATGAGCCGTATTTGATTACTTAAGAGGGTAGCGCAACAAGTATTTGTTGACATTGAACTTGAAGGTGACTAAGTTGTAGTCAGCAGGGATAGTCTTGTGGTATTTTAAAAAATACCAGCACCTCAGTGGAATAATTTCAAAATAAATAAATGAATGTAAGGCTTCCACTAATTCCTCTTTCATTCTCTTCCTGCTGACTGTTTTCCTCCTACCTATAGCCTTGGTCTTTTCAAGACTAAGGCCAATAAGCATCTCCTTTGCGATAATGATCTTTCGTTCTTGTTAGCTTTTTACCTCATGTGGCTTCATGCCTTGTCTGGAGCGATTTCCATAAAAAATAAATTTGTTCATTCTGAGAAGGCATAAGAATGATGATGCTATGATTCAGTGGATTTGTTGCGTGCGTCTTGATGACAGTTCTGACTCTCTGTAATTGGGGATAAAGGTGCCATGAATGGAGTCATTTCTGTGTTGCAACTGCTTACGATGATGTGTACATGTTGAACGAAGCTCTGATTGGATAAATAGATGTACACACATCTCAGTTGAGAGTAACCGAGGAAAAAAACAGGCCAAAGAAGATTTGGAATCACTCTGTTCAAAAATGATCCTTAGCAATGGCACTTTAAAACCAACATAAATATCATTTCCTTAATAGTTTATAGGATTTAAAATAAATATTTATAATAAAATTGAGAATAATTTTAATACCAAATCCGACGATATTTCTATTTTCTCATCTGAGAAGTTCCAATTCTGCCATTGAAATTATTTTTTTTTCTTTTTCTTTTTTTATTGTTTGTAGTCTGATAGTCTTTTAGCGTCTACCCTGTCTAGTGCTGAAGGTAGCTGCTATTCTTCCCGTTCAAATAGCCCTCATCGGACGCCACAGAATGAAGTGCCTGATTTAACGATGGTTGATGATGTAGCAGATGTCCAGAATTCTCTGACGGAGCCACTGGCTAAGCCAGCTATAGGTAACTGACTGTTTCTATCCGTGTATTTCTCTGACTCAATCTTTCGCTTCCACTTTGTCTAGCACCATTATTGTTATATATTCTTTGCTGTTTGCTTGAGGTTCATAGTGTATAAAAACAATTGACGTTTCTACAACTAGCGGGAACCCATGCAAATTCCACGGTTCTTTCTACATCAATCTGTATAATTTACTGTTAATAATAATAATCCTTTTGAATTAATAAATGTCTGTCAGGTTCAATACTATTCAAAAAAAAAATTGTCGCCATCTTTGAAAAACAAGGGCGTAAGTCAGCCCAGTGTTACAAGCCCAGCTTGTCGTGACAAGCGAGCGTGGAAAAAAAAATGACAAAATTTTATTTTCTGTGATGAAAAAAGACTACTTGATCAATTTACGTAATTTTTGGTGTACGATATCTTTGTTCACATAGATAATACAGGTATGTATTTATTATTTGTTTTTCCTTATTGAGGCTTTTCCGAAGTTGCACCTCTCTCTCTCTTACCGTAATTGTCAGCTAAATATTATTCAAATCAGTAAAACGGATGTCACTGTTTGAAATGCATTTATTTAAAATATTTCTTTAAAAGTCAGAATTTTTTTACTTTAGCGATATCCGATTAATCACCAACCACCATTATTGCTGATCGGACGATCTCGTTTTGTAAAATGTGTGTGAAAGGTGATAACGTGCATACAAATATGAAATGCCTGAGCATATTATTATATAGATAGCATTATATCTGGCTTTTATGTAAATTTTCCCCAAAAACCTTATGGCACTCTGGCCAATTTTTTTTTGTCCCTTCACTCCCTTGCCAAGAGTATCTGCAGGCCAAGTCTAATTTCTAGCGTTGAATAGGCTAATCCAGAGAATAAATGGCTCATGGGAAGATGGAGGTTATGGATGGTCAAGAGAACATGGTCAGACATGATGTGACTTATAAATAATGTATTTCAGCAAGTGTGAGAGGATTCAATCGTGGCATGGACAACTGCATACAACAGGGTAAAATGCATTTATTGCATGTGCAGCATTACTTATTAGAAAAAGTGAGCAGAGAAACCCTGACACCGGAGAGCGAAGGACACAGAGATTGTTTACTTACAGAAGACAAGCAAACCTGGCTGAACCATTTCAACATTCTGTCTGTCCATCTTTCAACTGTAGACTTCTAACAAGAAAAATAACGTACTTGTGAAGTACTCCGAGGCTTTTCTAACAACTAATAAAGAAACTGTTTTTATAAAGCTGTGTTATATGTGAGTGTTCTTATCGACAACCTGAGTATGTAACAATAAGCATTAACACTAAATGGTTTTCTTATATATTATGAACATGCAGGGTTTATTATATGCATTAGAAAGAAATGCCCATTACTAGAGTAAACATGTCTACTGGTTTATAAAAATATTGTAATTAATAATTGCTAAGTATTATTGATTGAAAATTCTATTTGCATATTTTTTTTTTTTTCATTATATTAATGAGTCATCACTTAGTCCAACGACTGAAGTCAAAGAGAAGTTTCCTCAGCCATGTCGAACCCCTAACAACATCTCAGGAAGAGACCAGACTACAGCTGTGGACCAGACAGCTAGAAGATGCCCCCCCCCTCATAACGACATGGGAATCCCTGCTTCTGAGGAACTCCCTCTCGATTCAGAGACATCCGGGCTCCAGTGGAAAACACTAAACCGCCTGAGAATGGGAATGGGGCGATCAAAAGTTGCTATGAGTAGATGGGGCTACAAAACTGACCCAACCATCTGTGAATGTGGAGAGGAGGACCATACGATGCAACACCGCCTGGTTTGCCCTCTACTGCCCAACCGGTGCAGCTTGAAAGATCTTGCAGAGTACAACACTATTGCATAGGACTGCATAAAAATGTGGGAAACTGTTATATGACCACATGCAAGACACGCAAAGAAGGTCAAAAGCCACTCAAGGATAAGGGTTAATGAGATGGAATGGTTGTCAGTTGAATGATGAAGAATATTATGAGAGGATTAAAAATGATGAATGGAATGAACACAATTTTATTAATTATGAAAACGGTTTATCACAAGTATGTGTTGACATTGGATTTGAAGACGACCATGTTGTAGTCTGCAGAGAAGCAGTCATGTGATAATGTGTTTCACAGATGGGAAGTTCTTGGAGAGAAACTCTGTTCATGGAAATTCCATTTGATGTCTGGCACGTATAAGAAGAATGGAAATTTCTTTACAGTTATGGTAGCAATATTTTAAAACAATTATTCTAATACATAACAAAAACATAAATCAGTCATGAGACTGCATACCTCCACCTGACAACGTAAGGATGAGCTAAAGTCTTATCTGGGCGTTACTTCTCCATATTGTATGAAGTATTAGCAAAGTTATTTCATGATAACGTTGATAACTCAAAAACTATTAATCTGATGAAGCTGAAATTGTGTATGGTGGTTACTGTTATCAAAGAGCATCAGATGCACACATAAAATCTGGTAAAGTTGAAATTCCTTCAAAATTTCTACCTTGACCGAAGTTTTCAAGGCCAAAGTCATAAGATGTGAGACGTCATTGGCTACAATATGGGCCAAGTAGCTAATCTCTATGATGAACAGAACCAAAGTTATCGCCAAAAGTGTAACATTCATTTTTTCCATGACCTAGATATCCCCAAATTAAATCAGTTCTAAGTTGACATTGACCGATATTTGACCAAGTTTGGTGACGATTGGTCAAGTGATGTGGATGCTGGTCTGTACACAAACAAACTTGACCAAAAACATACCTCCTTGGCAGAGGTTATAACATTCTTTGTAGCAGTAAAGATGTGGATAGAAGCCCAAAACATAAATAATGGAAGGAACTGTTCTCTGGATGAATGTTTGCGATTCCCCCCCCCCCCCCTCAGAAAATAAACAAAACAAAATAAAAATATAATCTGTTTAAATGCATCAATAAAACTATAAAATATTTTAACGCGTGCCTGGAAAGGTTGTATATATTTGCTTGCCCTAATAATAAATACATCAACTGTAAAGAAGAAAAAAAAATGAACAAACCTAATGTTTAATGAAGTGTATTCAAGTAATTTTGATGTTCCTTTTTATAACAAAAATGTTAAAGTACTTAATCTTATCTTTAAACATGTTTATAAGAACACTATGAGAGCACTATGAGCCTTCAGAACAAAAGAATAATCAGGCACTTTTACTTCATTTGCTTTGCATGTGTCAATCAAGCATGATGGAATTTCTCCCTTGCTGTGAATATTATTTGGGTCTTCTTTAAATAACAATCCCTATGTTAAAAAATTCAAATTAGATTCTATGTTAAGCAGTTTCTTCTTTTTATTTAGATTAGTATTATTTCAAGTTTTAACAACAAAAAAACAAAAAAAAAAATTTCATTTTTTTGTTAGTGAACATCAACTTTCCATCCTTATTAATTATAGAAACTTTCAAGGGAAGATAACTCATCATCATCATATTCTGTTCAACATCTGTTTTACTCGCTGGCATGTGTTGGACAGCTTTTATAAATTGATGTCCAAACTAACCTATCTCTGACCAAGTTTTTATGTATCATTCTTCCTCTCAAATTCATCCGTATTACTGATAGCGGAACAGTCCATCTCCTGGTTGCCTAAATGGCCATTCGATTTGCAACAATCCAC
Source organism: Sepiola atlantica (assembly GCA_963556195.1). Classification (NCBI taxonomy): domain Eukaryota; kingdom Metazoa; phylum Mollusca; class Cephalopoda; order Sepiida; family Sepiolidae; genus Sepiola; species Sepiola atlantica. The sequence goes on along the minus strand of OY744520.1, from coordinate 200,754,086 downwards.
TTTGGCCTTTTTGGGGGCTGAACACGATATTAGAGAGGTTCAGTCCATCGAAGCAGCTGATCACGATATGCCTAGCAAAAAAAAGTTAATCCCAATTGTCTTATCTAACCTGTTTTGTAGCTTCTAAATGCTAGAATGCTGATGGCTGAGAGTTAATTGTGCTAACCGGCAAAAGGATTGATCACTGCTTCATGTTACTAAATATTAATTTTTGAATACTAAACCTGAAACTATCAGTACTCAAAACTGTAGCTAGTGCGAGTGTACAAGTTGTGTGTCTCTGTCTCAACGAAGGCAATTGGAATCCCTAATAAAAATGGAAAAACACAGAATCAGTGAATAATTCTAGATAAAATAAATTAATTTTAATTTTCTAATCAAACATAATCATGAGTTATCTTTTCTTGTCTGTATTTATGTCACTTTTTGTAGTTTAACGATGAGGAAAATGAAAGCATGCTGTTCACTAACACAAAGTTCAGGATGACAGTCAAGAATGTCAGGATCTGGATTGAAACCCTCAATTCGGCTTTACTTTATGCGGATGTAGAATAGTTGAGGTAGCAAGGGCAGTTGGTAAGGGAAGGCGAAGGAAAACATGAAAGGAAGTGATTTGGGTGGATTGGAGAGAAAGAAGGATAAATGAAAACCTGTCCAGAGATAGGTTAGTTTGGAAGTCTAAAAGCCATTCAACACATGTCAGCATGTAAAACAAAAATTAAACATGACTATGAAGAAGAAATAGATCATAAGGCAGTCGAAATGGCTACCTTTTTACAAACTCGTTTCTGAAAGATGAGAAAATGTTAAAATCTTAAATAAAAAAAAAAACTATGTGTTTTCACTGAAACTTGAACTAATACCTTTTTACTCAATAATAAGAATCTTATTTACATGCGAGGATTGTTATGTGAAGAAGCACCTGTTTATTTTTATTTGGTTGCTTTCATTACCACTGCTATTTTTTTGTTTGTTTTTTTTCTGTTGATATTCTTCACCTGTGTGTGTGCGTGTATTTTGGTTTGTCAGTGATCTCAGAACCAATCCCCATCAACAGAGATGAAAAGATCTTTTCAATTCAAGCACAACCGGAAGTGGTGGAAAAAGTTACTGGTAGGTCATATAATGATTTTTTGCTCAATTTGTACTCTTAAACCATATGTTCATTCAGCCACACGCCCCTGCAAAAGAAAAGTGAGATTCTACTTCTTTTAAGCGATTACATGTAAACATCCTGAAAAACTTGGGGGTAACAAAAACCAAACAAAAAACAATTATTATAGAATTTAGAGTGGAGGATCAGTTTTGCATATAAATTTGATGTAAAATGATCACCTATTTCCAGGCTAGAAGTTTCTAATGAGATAGCGTTTTACGGCCATATAACAAAGTGTATGCGCAATGACATCAAAATCTCAAATGCATGCACCACATTGCAACCACAATTTCTAAGAAGTAGCCTGAAAAACTTGGCAGTAAAAAAAAAAAAAATTACTTTCCTCCCTTAACCATAAGTCTGCCCCCCCCCTAAAAAAAAAACCCCCCAAAAAAACTAAGATTGATTTAACTAAAACCAAAAAATGGTTACATGTCATTCAAACACTATTTGGTCAGAAAGTGGGTGATCATTTTACATCAAATTTATATGCTAAACTTATCCCTAACTCTAAAGTCTTAAATAGATTTTAAAAAACTTTTGCTGTTAAGTTTTTCAGAGTGTTTACATGTAATCGCTAAATAAAAGTAGAATTTCGTTTTTTTCTTTTTGGGTGAACTAGCATAGGGTCCTAATGTACAATAACACCGTTTTTTTTTTGTTTTTTTTTTTTGTTTTTTTTTTGTATACTAATCCTTTCCATTTTTACTCTTTTCATTTTTGCGTATTGTTTTAAAATAATTTAGTTAAAGAGATTTATTAGAATTATTTAGTCTTCGTAATATACTTTCTTATTCCTTTGTTTTATATTGAAGTAAGTTTAGCAATTCCCAGCTTGGTTCAATTTTCAAAAAAAATTTATAATGCTAAACATTTCTGTTATGTCAAATAACTTTGTTTTATTTACTGGCTATCTTAGATTTTCAGCAAGTCAGTCTTACTGCAATATTTATCTCCTTTTTAGAGAGATTATTTGGACTACTATTCTCACCTTAGTTGTTATTTTCACAACGTTTCGGCCATTGTAACCTCCTACCTTCTTCAGGTGCCTTCGGGAATCGTTGTTGAACTTTAGAACCAATATCAAATTTCGAACTGAACCCTTTTCTATATAATAACGTAAAGTCGATTTTTCCCCTGTACATTCAGACATTATAACTTAATAATCAAAACCTTCATATGCTAATCTGTTCCGCCATCCAATTAGGCTAAGCCCTCATGCGTATTTACAGAAATTATGCATTCATTTCGGCATCTTTCCAACTTTCTTATATTTTCTCAGGCTTAATTGTTTTTTCCTAAATAAACCTTCCTAAAAAAAGTGAAACTGACATTTTTACTGTCTTTTTAACATCTACTCCTACCGCCACCAGTAACACTGGGGCACTAATTGTCCATGCATAATAATGCCATGAACACCGTTTGTGTTTACTTTTTCACGCTACGGTTTGTCTCTGTTATCTACTCTGCATTTTCAATCGAAATAATAACTACTCCCAGTTTTATGGAATATAAGAATAGCAGTTTCGTAATTCTAACATACTCAGTTCATTATTAAAACTTATACATATTTTCTTTCTTTTTAAGTTTGTTTCGCATTTTTAACAGTATATGATTTATGTACGGAAAAAAAACAGACACACTTATTTTTAGAATTTACAGTGGAGGATTAGTTTTGCATATACCTTTAACGTAACATGTTGCTGTTTTTTGTTTTAACAGTATATGATTTATGTAACCACAAAGTACTAACATTACTGAGGCACTTCAAAGAAATTAAGTTAATTTTCAGAACTCAGAATTTATTTGAGAATAGCAGATTAAGCTGCAGATTCAAACACATTTCTTACTTTTCTTCATTAATTCAGTTAGTTCTTTTAGTAACAAGACATTTGTTTCTGGTAAGGTAAGCTTTTATTTCGCTTCCTGATCATATTCTTCATAAAAACAAATCAGCGACGATTCTACTTCACCAACAAAACAAACACAGTAATATTTTTGGTGACTAAACTAGGAAATAATACTGTCGCCATATATCTCAGCTGGAATTAATTGAATAAAGAAAAATACAAATCATTGCATATTCTCCATCACCAACAAAAATATTATAGAATCTCTCCCGGCGCAAACATAAACAGACACACTTATTTTTTAAATTTACAGTGGAGGATTAGTTTTGCATATACCTTTAACATAACATGTTGCTGTTTTTTTTGTTAATTTTATTTATTTATATTTTTTACTCATAAAGTATTCCAGAAAATATAAATACGAGCTGGAAGATCCGACATTGCTTGGGATTGGATGAGGATCAATGTAGATTCTCTAACCTTTCTTTCTTTCATTAACACACAGACATTAAGTTTTAACCCGTAGTTTAATGTTGGGGCCTGAAAATTCTTGATTAAATATAGTTTCCTGGGCAACGCCGGGACATGGGTGCCGCTAGTTTTAATATATTGTTCTCGTTCCGTCAGCCATGATCGAGTAGAAGTATTAAGTAATTTTAATTTTATTTTTAGTTAGCCTGTAGTGCGGATTGAACCTTTAACAACCAGACTGTCACTTAGAACTGATTGTTATTCAACGCCTGTATCAATTGCATCATACGTCCGAAACATAAGATAGAAAATTGCTATATACCCATTGAGAGGGATGTGTGTACAGTGTCTGCCTCTTTCTCATGTGGACTACGGTTGACGCTGTTGTCTGGATACTTTCCTCTGATGTGCTGGTACACTTGTGAAAGAGGCGACCACCGTTTTCCCTTAAAATATATTTTAATTAATAATAAACTTAATTATTAAATCTATTTTGCTTTAGCTAAGAGTTGCTTCTGGCTATCTTCAGAAGGGGTGGATGGGAAGCTCTAAGTGCTCCTATCTAAAAGGATCTTACGTTACATCTTTATTTTTTAAAGTTTACACAACAACTTAAATTAAAACTCAAATCCTTTCTACATCACATGATTAAATTAACCAATCAGATCCATTTCCTATATAATAATGATGGAGTCATTGTGTATAGTTCTCAGGTGCACTAGGACTCATAAAAAGTGCATATACATGTGTATGAAGGAGGGACATCAGGTGTAGTTTCAGAAAACTTCATAAAAATTTATAGAAACAACCATCTTGTGAGCAGAATTATTGGAATTTTAAACATTTTTAAAGTCAAAATTCCTCAAAATCAAATCGATTAGAATCATCAAACAATTCCTGCCATTCACATTTGAGATAAAAGATGTTCAGTTATGAAAGAATAAATATGGCTGACATATCAAATATTTTTATAAACAATTGTTATCAACATATCAAATATTTTTATAAACAATTGTTATCAACATATCAAATATATTTTATAAACAATTGTTATCAACATATCAAATATTTTTATAAACAATTGTTATCAACATATCAAATATTTTTATAAACAATTGTTATCAACATATCAAATATTTTTATAAACAATTGTTATCAACATATCAAATATATTTTATAAACAATTGTTATCAACATATCAAATATATTTTATAAACAATTGTTATCAACATATCAAATATATTTTATAAACAATTGTTATCAACATATCAAATATATTTTATAAACAATTGTTATCAACATATCAAATATATTTTATAAACAATTGTTATCAACATATCAAATATATTTTATAAACAATTGTTATCAACATATCAAATATATTTTATAAACAATTGTTATCAACATATATATTTTATAAACAATTGTTATCAACATATCAAATATATTTTATAAACAATTGTTATCAACATATCAAATATTTTATAAACAATTGTTATCAACATATCAACTATATTTTATAAACAATTGTTATCAACATATCAACTATATTTTATAAACAATTGTTATCAACATATCAACTATATTTTATAAACAATTGTTATCAACATATCAAATTTTTTATAAACAATTGTTATCAACATATCAAATATTTTTATAAACAATTGTTATCAACACGTGTTTGTGTTTTCTTATCTACTGTGCTTACTGAGTGTAGTTGTAATCTTGCCGTTTCAAATAACGGGTTTTCGAAGCTGAGTAAACATTTCTGAAAATATGTACATATGTATAATAAGTTCCCCCTTCCCATTTTGCCACTAATTTACATACAAAATTCCTTATATTGTGAACCTATCATTGTATGGGGAGTCACTCAGTGTTGTATTCTGGGTGACTCTAAATTAAATGTTGCATGTATTCCGACTGGCTGCTCTCTCAATCATTCTAGATTCAAACTGTGTTTAAAGATCCGCAGAACTTTTGTGTTGACGCAGGAATTTGGAGTAAGTAGCCAGTCAGCAATTCCTCTCTGCTTTGGTCTGAGAAAGTGTTGTCTCATTCCATGGACAGGCAACTTCATTGTGCTCTGTCTGACTTGGGTTGTGAGCAAGCAAATTGAAATAAATGTTTGCATACAAAAATAAGACATTTTTGCCTTTAAAAAAATATACTTTATTATAACTTAACTAATATTGTGGGTCCATTCTCTAAAATATAAGATAGGATTAGAGCCTCAACTTTTGTAAGTGTTCCTCTTTCAGCTTGATACTGATTATCCACTTCAGAAATATCTCTCATACAAAAACACCCCTTCCAATGTCACGTGACCAATCCTAACAACTATATGTGTCGCTTAATCTTTTTTGAAAGTGCATATATTAAAAAGAACCCTTCAACATTACTTTTGCTTTGACAACTAAAATTACGTGTGACCTTATCCCAAGCAGCCCAAAGTATTTCAAACAAAACTCTCCTGTCAGTTGCCCATCATGGTGTCATAGTATTAGGCACAAGAAAATGTGGTAGGACTGGTTCAGTAGAAAATTATTGTCTGTAAATCTCGATTTTATTTATTTCTCATGGTTTTAGTATATTTTGTTAACTATTACTTTTATTATTTATCCAACTGCTTTATTATATATATATATATATATATATATATATATATATATATATATATATATATATTACAGAATTTCAAAACAACATCGGTACCATATCTGTGGTTATTCTGAACTTCTGTAATACATATATAAATAAATATTATGCTCTTATCTTTGAATTTTTTATAATAATCGAGTCCTGTTGACGTTCTCTACCACTAATTATACAAAGATATAATATATATATATATGCAAACATAATAAATATTTACAAATCTCTACCTTTTGAAGAATATTGGTTTTAAGTTAATTTTATAAATACATCTGAACTTCATTAATTATATATATTTAGCTGAGCTCTTTAATCAGCAAGTGGAATATCATAAGGAGATAAAAGTTAAGTGTTATTTATTATAACAATCCTCACTTGCATGTTGTGCTATAAGGCTGAAACTTTGATTTCCCTGATTTTGACAAACCAAAAGACAGCAAGGGCGTAGCAACAGTTATCATGTAAAAAAGTAATTGGGATTTTCGTCCTCAACATATTAGATTTTATCAATGACATGAGGATGAAAATCATATACATTTTGAAACTTTATTTAAATGTAATTTTGATAATAAAAGTGGTTTTCTGAAACGTACGTACATACATACATATAGATAAACGTTGTTGAATGTTTATTTCCGGAGCTGGATTATAATATTTGAAATTTTAATTAATGTTTTGAATTTTTGAAATCTACTCAGTTAATATGTGAAAGCTCTGATTGATATAACCTATTAACCATTGAGCTTATTTTTATATGCAGTATTGAAACATATCCTGGACACTTATATCTATTTTTACTAAAAGTATATATGAATTAATTTTACCCAGGATAACTTTTGAATTGTTTTAGTTCTTTAAATTAAACTTTTCCATAAATATATATATAATGATTTTAATTCATGAGTATAAGGAATATTATCTGTAATGAATCTACGCCTTTGCTTTAATATCGACTATTTTATATGAAGGTTCTATCTTTTAAACTTGGTATTTCGCACTCACTGTCTCCATTTTTGGTAAAGAAACGGATTATCTCCCTTGTTTTTGTGGCTCTTCTCCACCTCAAAAATTTAAGAAAAAAACAAAATGAGATGTAAAAAAACAAATAATGGGTGCTAATTGACATAACAATACACAGTAACTACAGTAAATACATTTATAATTCATAAAAAAAAAACATGGATGGTGAATTTGATTGTAATACAATTAATAAACTTAGTTAGAAACACAGTCATGTCAATAGATATTGGATATCAGGAGGACTGGTAAGAGTTACTTCCCTTCAACTGCAACGTTTTAAAGGTATTCAAAAATAGATTTAAATAAAAGGTTATCATTTTGTGCGGTTTCATGCGGTACAGAAATACGGACATCACTTCTAGTAAGTGCAGTTTCCGACAATATTGGACGTTAAGAGTTACGAATCACAACCGAAGATAAGATCTGTAAATATGATTCTAATTTTATGGTTTGAGGTTGTTTTTTTTCTTGATTTGTTAATATATTTTTTACTAATGTCATTGCTTATCAAGATCGAAAGGCCACTAGAGGATAAAGGTTAAAGAGATTGCCAGTTGGATGATGAAAAACACCATGAGAGGATTGAAAATGATGGGTGGAATGGGAAGAATTTGATTATTTGTTAACATTATATTTGATTACGACCATGTTGTCAGTTGGGAAGCAGACCCATTGTATTTTGTTCCACAGATGGGAAGTTCTATGGAAAGAAACTTTGTTCATGGAAGTCCAGTTTGGTTTTAGGTACATAGATAGAAAGAAAGGAAAGTCCTTTGCTGTGGTTGTAGTTAGACGAGTTCTTGCTGTGAATGTTTACAGGAGGGGGGGGGGCAGAGATTGGAGCTCAATCAAGCACTTACCATGAAAATAACGATAAAGTACAGAGAGACTAACGTCTCTTCTGTGAAAAGGGGGGGTTTTAGGGAAGAGAAGAGATAATCTCCCACGAGATTGCAAAGTCGATTTTGTACTTTGTCAAGGCAAAAAAAAGAGTGCTCCTCGTGGCAGCTCCCCAGATATGGCAGCAGCACTCCATCTTAGAACATATCTGGTGCTTAAACAATTTGAGGATTGCGTTAGGAGTGAGGTACTTTCTGAAGTGGTAGAATGATCCAACCATTTTTCCAGTTTCGTTAGCAACAGATTTGATGTAAGTCTTCCATTTCCGGTATGGAGTTGTTCGGTTGAGTGCGTTCACGTTCTCAGTCTACAGAAAACAGACTGTGTTACTAGGGAAAGCACAAACATTCATAATAACACACGTGTGCGTCAGCAAACAATAAAAACATGATTTAAACTCATGTGCGTTTATTTAACATTTGCTTTGACAAACGTTGGCACGATCAAAGATAAAGAAATAAACATTTACTATAAGTCCCAAAACAATTGAATGCACATAGTAGTTACTCAAATAAAGGAGCCGTCTGAAATATACAAAAAGGTCTACTTACAGTCGACACATTTGGAGTTTCCTGGAGGAACAAACCAGAAAGGGTGACCACTCCAGGAAGGACAGCCGAGAAGAGAGAGAACATCAGAAGGATTCCTCGAATCTCGCGAGAACTGGGTCCAACTCACGTGTCTTCCGTGATCATGAGACTTGATCCTTTTTCTCAAGAAGGCTACATTTCTGAAGCTATCAGAACGAAACCATATTTAAGGGAGGCAATTCTGTTGTCTTTACAAAGTGAATGTTATGCAGACTTGTTATTGTGTAGAAAAGTAATATTTTAGTTTGAAAACAAGTAGGTTTCAAATTTTCTCATTTTTTGGAAAAGATGTAAATGATTACTATTTTAAATATTTATATAAAGCAAGGTCAAAGTTAAGTCATGCTTGGCAAAAAAGATAATTCAATCAGACTAAAGTCATGATTAATTGTTCAAAGTTTTATGTCGTCTGAGCTCCAATCTCTTGTTCCTCCTTCTAAGACATTCACAGCAAGAACTCAGCTTGCCTTTCTTCCTCCATGTGCCTAGCATCATTAGAATTTCCATAGACAGAGCTTTGTAAAGGCTTCCCGTCTGTGGAACACATTACTGCAGGACTGCTTCCTACAAATTACAACATAGTTGTCTTTCTCTCTCTTCCAACCTGGAGCATATGGTGTAATGAGGAAAAAATAGTTGCTGGTTACTTTTAATACATTTAAAACCAAGATTCCCTCCTTTCACCACCAACGCTTGGATCCTCACTTTGCCCCATATATGGCTCTCTTTTTGAGGATCCCCTTCTTTGATGAGCCTTTAAGACTGACTTTTCACCCCAGACCTGAAATGGAAGACTTACATCAGATCTATTGCTGCGGTCGCTGAAAAAACGATTTAATTATTTTACCGCTCCAGAAAGTATTTCACTCGTGACGCAATCCTCTACCTAAGATGGAATGCTATTGCCACATCTGGGGAGGTGTCGCTCAGAGCACTCTTTCCTGCCTTGACACAGTACAAAATTGACTCCGAAATCTGGTGGGGGATGTCCTCCTCACGTCTCTACAGCCTCTTTCTCACAGAAGAGACGTTGCTAGTCTTTTTCTACTCTATCATTATTTTTATGGTAGGTCTTCAAATGAGCTCCAATTCATCCCCCCCCCCCCCCCCCGTAAAACATTCATAGCAAAAACTCATCTAGCTACAACCACTGTAAATAATTTTCCTTTCTTCCTCTGTGTAACTAAAACTAAATGGAATTTCCATGAGCAAAGTTTATTTCCAAGAACTACCCATCTGTGGAACACAATACCATGGGGCTGCTTCCCAGCTGACTGCAACATTGTCGTTTTCGAGTCCAATATTAACAAATTCTTGTCAAGCCGTCCCCATAAATAATCAAATTCTGTCTAGTTTCAACTATCGTCTCCAATCACTACAGTGTTTTCTCACCGTCCATCTGACAAACTCATTAACCTTATCATCCTCAAATGGCTTTTCGGCCTTCAGAAGCGGCAACTCATTAGAACAAAAAAAACTCCAATGTTAACAAATACCTGTCATAAACTATCCCATAAATAATCAAACTTACTTCATTCGATTGATCAATTTTAGTACTTCCATAGTGTTCTTCATCTTTCGGATGACAATCATTGCATCCCATTAATGCTTATTCTCGAGTTACTCTTGGCCTTGATAAGTGGTTACCCAATAGTAAAAAAGGAAACTGCACTTTTCCTTCAGCTATAAGTAAAATAGCAACTTGAATAGTTTACAATATGATTGTTCGCAACCCCCCCCCCCCCCCCCCATTTGGATTGGACCGCATGTAGAGCAGGCATGAAATGTTGCCTGGTGTTGCGCAACTTACAGTCCGGGATACTCACAGCATCTTAAATACAAAAACAGGATGATGATGATGATGGTGATGAGTGACTGCTCGCTAGCATTCATCTGCATCGTAAAAAACTTTTTTTAGATCCTAATTTTTTTTTTCACCCCAATCCAGAGTGTCCATTTTTGGGGAGCTGGATTTTCCCCACATTAAAAACCGACCTTGTGTCTAATTCTGCCCTCATAGGGGAGGTAAGTAAATAGGAACAAGTTCTTTTAAGATAAAATTAAAATTGTACTTACTGTAGTTACTGAGGATTGTTATCTAAAAAAAATGACAGGAATTTATTTTTATTTTTCCTCTTTTGTTCCTTTTATCCCTGCTAATTTAATCTTAATCTAGAAGATCAAGGGAAATAATCCATTTCTTTAAACAGCATGGGGTTTCTTTCTCTCTCTCCCCCTCTAATGTGAGTTGTTTTGATATATTTTATAAAATAAAGTTTTTTAAAAAAAACGTTGTTGATTTATAAGAAATTATAAATTTTTTCTTTATTTTTTGATGTCTAAATCCTTGCATGCTCTTGAATTCCATTTTGTTTCCAAACTTCTTTGTCATGGTTGATGCATATTTACTATGCAGCAATAGTAAAGAATAATCAAATAATAATGTGTAATTAATATGCAGACACGTTTCATATCACATAATTTAATTAATACATATATATATATATATATATATATATATATACATATATATATAACCACAAGGCAGTGGTACTATTTACCCATAGCTGGGGGCCTGTTCATGGGCATCAGGGCTTGTCCATACAGCGATGGGCCTGGCATGCCACATGTCTGGAGGCAGACCACCTCCGAGTCTCCTGTAGTTCTGCTTAAGTCCGCAACGTACTCAATTGACGTGTCGCCACAGGAAGGCACTGCATGGAGCTTGCCTATAGAGAGGCTATGTATTGGCAGGGAAGACTTATGCACTCTGTTCCTTTTTCGCCTAGACTAGCCAGCGGTGGAGACTGTAATAGGAAGATGATGAGCACACAACACACAGTACACCACACTTGATGCATCAATAGACCATTACGACACACACACTATCCAGGGCAATAGACAGACTGCCATCTGGAAAGCCCCAGGAAAGGACTATATTCCAGCAGAGGTCTTAAAAAGTGGAAAAGCTAGCCTGCTTCAGCCCCTTCATAACCTTTTGATACAGTGCTGGAGAGAAGGTTCAGTGCCTCATTACATGAAAGACGCAAACATCACACTCTACAAACACAAAGGTGACTGCAGTGAATGAAACAACTACTGCGGTATCTCACTGTTGAGCTTCGTTGGCAAGCTATTCGTACGCATAGTACTACTGCGACTGCACGTTCTTGCCGATCGAATTTACCCGGAATCTCAATGCGGCTTTCGTTCAACCATCGTTCAACCATCGATATGATCTTCTCCCTATGCCAGCTGCAAGAGAAGTGCAGAGAGCAAAACCAGCCTCTGTATCTCGCCTTTATACATCTGACCAAGGCGTTCGATCTTGTGAGCAGAGACGGTCTATTCAAAATTCTCCCACTAATCGGATGCCCACCAAAACTCCTCAGCATCATAAGATCCTTTCACAATGGCATGATGAGCACTGTACAGTTAAACGGCGACATGTCTGCTGGGTTCGGGGTGAAGAGTGGTGTCAAACAAGGCTGTGTGTTGGCCCCGACACTCTTTGGCATCTTCTTCGCCATACTCCTGAAGCATGCTTGCAAGAACACAGCGGATGGTATCTACCTTCACTTCAGATCTGACGGTAGTCTCTTCAACATCGCCAGGTTCCCTTCAAAGACTAAGATCAGGTCAGTCCAGATCAGGGACATGCTGTTTGCCGATGATGCAATCATAGCATCGCATCAGGAAGTATATTGTTACTGATTGATAATCATCGAGCTGAATCTTTTAAAGAGACTGCTAATTAAAAGGCACTGATAATATATGCTAATACATATATTATCATAATTAATATATATATGTATATGTAATATATATATATATATATATATATATATATATATATATATATTATGAAAATATATTTATGGTAATTAAGTTACAGAGACTCCTGTGTATCTTAAGTACCATAAATATAATTTTATGACTTACTACGTAGCTCTACTCACGTATTGAGCATTGTTGAAGTAATACTGAAAATCGATACATAAATATACTGTATCTCCTGATAATATTTTATGTGGATACATTAGATAATAATTATATATATATATATATATATATATATATGACTTTTCTTAGCCGGTATAAGTCTATTAAAGATAACTATAATTAAGAGATGTTAAAGAATGCTAAATTTATATTAAATTCAATGTTTGTTTAGTATAAGTAATAAAAAATTATTTATTCGTTTGTTTTTTAATGATGTTAAACTTATATAATTTGCATTCTTTCTGCATTCTATTTTATTCTTAAATAAATACTTGGCTACAGAGTGAATATATTCTCTCTCTCTCTCTCTTATATATGGTTTTATATTGCATGTGGATATTTAAATTCAGAAAATTTTATTCTGTTTTCTTTATTTCAGTAGATGTTAATATTATTTCAGAAGTTGTATTGAAAAGTAAATTTGAATGTCTGCTTCTTCCAAACTTATTTTGCATTATTTAATCATTTTAACATGTTTTGAAAAATAGTTTTGACAATGAAAAGTACTTTTGAATATTTTGCATAAAAATAGAAAAGTTTCAAAATGTGAATAGTTTCAGGTGACAATGTATAACCAAATTTAGCTGATCAGATTCCGTAGTTGAGTTTACAATAATGCCTGAAAAATGGTCGGAATCTTTCAATATTTGGTTAAAAATTAAAACAACTGAAACTAAATAGTACAGTTGAATACTGATGATATATAATTCTTAAAGTTACAACTAACCACACATATCCTAACATTGCACCAGGTTTCATGCTCCTAATACGTTGCTTCTACTCTGGTAACATAGGCATGAAACCCGGTGTAATGTTGAGACCTGTGAAGTGAGTTGTAACTTGAAAAATTGTATCACATCTTTTCTATATTAAAGAAATTCATAACATTGTTCACTTTACAAAATAACGTGTTAATACTATTTAATTGGTTTTTAAAACAAATTTTTCTATTTTCATTGAAAACTTTAAAAAATATATATAATAATAATAATTAATGTTATGAAGCTCTAAAATTTGAAAGATAATTGAGCTGTTTGTGTTTGCAAGGTCGCCATTGATTCAGCTCTTTTCCGATTTTGAGAAGTTGATTTTCATCTTGTGTGTAGGCATAAAAAGAAATAAGGAAATAAGTAAAGACAGACTACATAGAATTAACAAAGGTTCATGGTGATTTTGATTTCAATATTTCGTTTCACATATGAAACTGTGTCAGTATTCTTTTGACAAAGTTTCATAAACGAAATGAAATATAGAAATCAGAATGAACCCGTGTTAATTCCTTTTATTTTTGATTGGTTGGCTATATCCTTGAGATTGTGTTTTGATAAAAACACTGATCCTCCTCATCATCTCTTTCGGTTGGTGTCAAGAAGGGCACCCGGCCTATAAAAAATTTCGGTCAGTTAAGGAAATGACTTCCGAAGAAACCTGACCAGAGATAAGTTTAGAAGTCAATTTTTAAAAGCCATCCAATATATGCCAGCATGTAATACGGACGTTAAACCGATGATGATGATGATGATTTTACATAGTCTGTATTTGCTTATTTCCTTTTTCCTTTTGATACCTATACATTCTGTTGGACTTGTATCCTTTAAATGTACACACATATAAGAATAGGATGATAACACATATTTGCTATTTAGATAGTTTTTTTTAACAGTATCAAAATTGATGACCATATTTTATTTTACTTGTCAACTAAATAAAACATATTTCCAAACATAGTTTGCTATTTTATTTTTACAGAATTTAATAAATATAGATGAACATTTCATATGATGCATTTTGGATTATAACAATAATCTATGTTCATAAGTTTATTAAAACCACCGATTGTCATGGCAAATAACACCCTACCTGAGAGTTCATCATTCAAACTCCTCGGCCTAACTTTCACAGATAACATGAATTGGAATAAATACATTGAAAACATTGCCAGGGCTGCTGCAAAGAAGGTGGGCTCCCTCTACCATGCCAGTAAACTTCTCACACCTGACATTATCCTATATCTCTACAAAGCCACCATCCGCCCATGCATGGAGTATTGTTGTCACATCTGGGCTGGGGAATCATCCACTAGTCTCTCCCTCTTAGACAAGGTCCAAAAAAGAGTCACCAACTTGATAGGTCCTTCCCTATCCACCCAGCTCTAGCCTATATCCCATTGCCGCAATGTTGCTTCCTTGTGCCTGTTTTACAAGTACTTCAATGGATTGTGATCTGATGAGCTTGCTGCTCTGGTACCCCCACGATGTAAATACACTAGACCAACTCGACAATCTGCCAAATCCCATCCATTCACTGTGGAGGTCCCCAGATGACGAATAGCTTTCTACTCCAAAAGCTTCTTTCCTCGTGCTGCTGGACTCTGGAACTCCCTCCCTGCTCTCTGCTTTCCTACTGACATTACTGACATGCAGAAATTTAAAACTAATGTAAACAGACATCTCCCTGCGCAGTTCCCAATTTAGGTTGACCCCCCCAAACCTTCACCCTTTTTTCTCAGTAGCCCCTTATGTCTACAGTGGCAGCTATATGTCTCCATCCGGACAACACCGGGTAAATACTTCTTGATGCTATTATGACGAACGAACATATACAACCCCCCTCTCACTCATAAAAAAGAGTAAAGTATGTCTGGGAGGATGATCTCATGAAAAGAAAGTTTTACTCAACGGGACAGCATAATTTGATTCTGGAACAATTCATTTTAAAATGGGTAAAGTGAAATTGTTTACCTTAGCGACATTAGATTAATCACTAATCACCATATTTGATAATCAGACGATCTCATTTTTTTAATGTGTGTGAAAGGTGATAACGTATGTACTAACATTAAATGCCTTAGCATATTATATAGATGATGATGATGATGATAATAATGACAGTAAGAAAACAAATGTTTATTTTTTTTATTATTTAAGTTCTTCATTTTGTTTCTCTGAGTGATTATTACAATTTTTATTTGTGATAATGGTCTTATTAATTACAGCGGGTAGAGATTCGTTGTCATCTGTTGGTACGGAGCCAGGTACCTGTAGCCCAATGGAAACAGAAGGACTTCCTGGCAGTCAAGAATCTCCAGGACGTACTGGAAGCGGTAAAGAGGCCCGAAGTAGAGCAGCAAAGAAGGAACTATGGAGATGTAAGCTGTACAATTTTATTTTAATTTTTTTTTTTTTTTTTTTTATTTTTATTTATTTTTTTTTTTTTTATTTTTTTTTTTTTTATGGAAATTGCATCAAGCCACTTGATGTAAGGAGCTAACAAGAACAAATAAGATTATCGCAAAGACAGGAGATGCCTTGGTCTTGAAATGACCAAGATTATAGGTAGGAGGAAAACAGTCAGCAGGAAGAGAGTTCCACAAGCCTGCGATTCTTGGAAAAAAGTTACTGGAATAGGAAGCTGTATTACAATGTGGTATCAAAACAGCAAATTGGTGGAGACCACTAGACCAACGAGTCAAACGAGCTGGAACAAAAATAGATCACATAATTCTGAAAAACACATGCCATAATAGTATTTATAGGAAAGACTGAGACTAGCAAAATCACGTCTGTGAAAGAGAGGGTGCAGAGAAGAAGAAAGGTTGGGGTCAATCAAATTACAGATACGTTTCTGCACCTTATTAAGAACCATCAAATGGGACAGAGATTCACCCGTCCAAATATGACAACAGTACTTCCTACATGGTCTGATTGTAGATTTGTAGAGATAAAGAATAGCGTGAGGTGTGAGAAAGTGTTTGGAGTGAGAGAGAGAACCAACTTTACTAGAAGTAGAAAAAGCAATAGATCTAATGTATGAACTCCAAGAAAGATTTGATGAGAGAGAAAGACCAAGAAGTTTCAGAGTTGATTTCTCTTCAAGAGCAGAGCTATCCATGAGAATCTCAGGAAGAAAAGGGACATGCCTACATTTGAAAGACACGAACTGAGTCTTAACTGGATTAAATGAAAAAAGCCATTTCGTACCCCAATCCACAACTGAATCCAGGTCAGCTGAATATTTCAACTGATCCGAGGGAGATGAGCGAGAAGCAACACCAGAATAGAGAGTGGTATCATCAGCGTAGATGTTAATTTTCTGAATAATATTCTCTGGAAGATCATTTATAAAGAGAAGAAACAGTGTTGGGTCTAGAATAAAGCCCTGAGGAACACCAGTATTGATAGGAAAAGAGAATGAAGAGACACCGTTCAAAGTTACTCACAAGCTTCAACAGAAATAAAGGACCTAATAATGTCAAGAACCTTACCACCAATACCATAACCCTGAAGTTTGTGTAGAAGACCAGAATGCCACACTCTGTCAAACGCCTTCAAAAACTTTACCAAACTTTACATTTCTATGAACCAATTGTTTAGGCCATTTGTCATCATCTGCCACACCCCAAACATCACTTGTATTTAGTTCAATTGAATATGTTGGCAAAAGATTAGCACAGGGCAATAGAAAGACGAGTTATGAAAGGGGTGTATGTATAGAGGTAATCATCCAAAGAGTAGTCATCCTTGATGATGTCATTTGCCATCCGATTCCCGCTTTTTCCTTTCCATTCCCACGTTTTGACTAATCTAACCTTTTAACCCTGCCAGATAAATTCCTTGCCCAGACTCGAGGAGAGTGTCGTCTTCTTGATTGACATGGCAGATCCATGATTAGATGGATCTGCCATGTCAAGCCAGAAGACCACACTCTCATCGAGACTCTTCTCTCTAAGCTTAGTATAAAAGAAATATCTGATGTCTTTAAGCTGCGCAGGATGAGATAGCCATGTCGAGCGAAGCTCTAGCTGGATCTCCCATCGTATGAAGTCGGCAAGCTGGAAGACCAAACCTCTCTTGGGATGAGCTGTGTAAATGCGGCCCTGGAGATTGTGAACTTTGATCCTCATGACTGCCGAGCCTGGAGAGGAAGACTTCGATCAAGACTGACAGACAGGCCCCACCCTCTTATAGAAGTCTAATTAAAGGGCTGTTAAAAATAAATCTGATGATGGTGACACTATTGAACAATGGTAAATACACTCTTACGGAAAATAACCATTATTTAAGACTCAAAATTTGATATATAACAGAAAGCAACAATGGAACTTACACAGGGTTCCACTAGTAAATATTATGCTCTTTGTGTATGTGGACTGTATTGTTTTCTTTCATTTTTGTTTATTTTGTGATGTTTATTGTATATTTTTAGATAATTCTGAAGAACAAGTTGCTGAGGAGCAGGAGAAGAAACGGACAGTGCTGAGCCTCTTGCCCAGTTTCCGATCTTCATCAGGAAATTTTACGAGTCTCAAAATGCCATTGTAAGTAAAATATATATAATTGACTAAAACTATGTTTCGGAATTTTTCAGATGAGGGTTGATAATTTGTAGAATTTGCTATATTCGGACTACAGTAGTCCGAATTTGACTAAAAATAACTGACAAAAAATACTAAAATGCAAAATTAGATACACGTTATGTTTCAGAATTCTTGAGATGAGGATTAATAACTTGGACTATTTAGTTTACTATTCTCATCTTGGTTATTATATTCACAACGTTTCGGCCGATGTAACCTCCGCCCTTCTTTAAGTGCAGCTTTTTCGAACTTGTGAATCTTTATGTAGAACTTTAACAAAAATAAATAATATTAATAATTCTGTAATAATAAGTTATACTGCACATCTAGACCAGATTAAAATTCATACTAGAATTGGACATATGGCCTAATAGGTAATAAGGTTGGTTAACAATCATTTCTAAGTGACAGTCTTCTCGAGGTTGAAGGTTCAATCCTTACTACAGGCGATAATAACTAAAAATAAAATAATTAATTGACACTTCTACCTGGTCATGGAAGAACAGTTTACCTCTGTGGATTTATGATTTAATATTCTTTTATGAATTAAGGTCCTGGGTATGGCCTTAAAAGACATCCAGTGGTGAGGCCTCCATTTGGGAGCTGTGGAGAATGTGGAGTTGCCCCTTTGTTGTCATTGCTCCCAGGTCCACTTTGGCCCAGAGTGGTAGTACCTGTAAGGGCCCCATCTATGGGTCAAATAGAACCTACTGGCACTACTAAATCAGGCTGTCTGCCTCAAAATGCACCAAACGTTGATGTTTTATTGCTTTATTTTTCCTTTGCAAAACTCAATCATGTTCTGCAAAATCCAAAAGAAAAAACAGCAATTTTCCTCCCCTTTTCTTCCTTCTCCTCTCTTTCTCCCCCCTTTTTCACTCAACCAAACACCATTGATAAATACTTAAACATATAAAGAATTTGAAGCATAAAAATCTTCACCAAAATGACCGGATTCAGCATTAAATAACCTGAAAAGGGTCGATATGCCGTGAAACAAAAACAACCAAACCAAAAACCATGATTAAACATTTAAAGATATAAAGAACTTGAAGCATAAAAACCTTCACTAAAATGACAACAATTCAAAATACCAAAGCTCTTAACTAATGACTATAAATGACCCACTGACTTAAGACTCAAATGAAGGATATTTCCTTCTACATTCATGGCATGAAATGACCCAAAAAGGGTTGATGTGCCATTAAGCAATATCTTACCTTACCTTTATGAATTAAAAAAATTGCAGATGATTTTGAAAAATTTAATTTACTAATTGCTGTAGTGTAATAATGAACATGAGACTTGCATTAATTTTTAAAAAATCTGTCATCATATTTTCCACACAGGCAACACCGTGTCTATCTGTAAACATACGCAAGGCGGTATGTTTAGTGGGGGTGCATGGATGTATGTTACGGACGA
This sequence comes from Sepiola atlantica, assembly GCA_963556195.1. Taxonomy (NCBI): domain Eukaryota; kingdom Metazoa; phylum Mollusca; class Cephalopoda; order Sepiida; family Sepiolidae; genus Sepiola; species Sepiola atlantica. Next base: position 200,734,661 of record OY744520.1, on the reverse strand, counting down.
CAGGCTTACAATGGGAGCAATATTTAACTACAAGAGAGCATCTAAAATTTTATTTCTCCACTTGAAAAAGTTATTGCCTCTTTAGGAAAACAATGTTCATTAACTTGACTTTAGTATAATAGTATATATCAATATTATTTTTTTAATTGACTTGAGATTATCATGTCCATGTAATTTATTTTTATATGCGATTGACTATTTTGAATGCTCAAGTGTGATATTTTGTCTTTTCCTTTCAGTGAGCCCAATGAACATCCGCTACTTCCTAAATGTGAACGTGTCCCTATAATCGTTTACGATACAGAACCCAGCTCTATAATTGCCTACGCTATCAGGTAAATACTTCTTACTACATTTTTCTGTCAAGTTAGTATTTCACTGCTGTAGAATTAATATAGTCTGAACCGCTTCAACGAAAATACCGTAACCAAGACGACAAGCAGCAGAATTCCACCCCTTCACTATAGAGGTCTCAAGATGCTGGAAGATTTTCTACTCTGATATCTTCTTTCTTTAGACTGCTTGCTTTTGGAATTCCCTCCCTGTTTCCTCGAACGTACCAACATGCAGAAATTTAAATGTAATGTGAACAAACATCTTTCTGCCCAGCTTGCTATCCAGGTGGCCCCTTATAAATCTGGCCCTTATCACAGTAGCTCCTTACACTTCAGTGGAAATCGTCCTGGTTTGGATCTAATTAAAAATGTTTAGAACTTGTAACTGGAGCCATGGTACTAATAAGATAGACAATGTGTCGTCTTGTGTACAATGAGTCACGTCAGCATGGAAAAAATAAAAGGAGTGAACATGACAATAACAGAAACGGGCAATTTGTGTGTAAGATATAAAAGAGTGTTTTATTTTAGGGAATAAATACTTGTTATTCAGATTTCATGCTGCCGTGAATCATTAGGAGTCTGCTTGCTCCTGTGATGATGATTGACGAGCAGTGTTTGGATGTCGTCTGGCAGTACCGTCACCATAGTAACGTAGTAAAAGATAAACCTTGGTATTGCTGTTGTTGTTGTTAAGTGAGTCAGACGTCTGCATAGAGCTCACCAAGATCGTGACTCAGGATTGTCTGGTCTGCATGAAGTCCTCCTCGTTGGTCGTGGGTATTTGTTATACCTTCAAGATTACAAGTTTTTACCCCCAAAACCCAGAGCAGCAAGGCCCAGCGGGTGCATACGAAGTCAGGGAAGGTTTGACACGCAAATAAATGGTGGTTAAACATGTGCAACTTTGTTATCCTCACTTCATGGATTTGCGTTCCGTGCCTGACACGCAACATGCAGAGACGACCAGACGATGACGGATCCTGATGTTGACTTCTCCTGCTTTTTCACCAGAGTCCTGTTAGCCAGGTAGCTCTGATACTACCATGTTGCCACCAATTGTTGCACAGTGTGGAAGGATTTGTATTTTAGGGAGGTACTGCAGCTGTTGGATGGCGCCATAGGGCCCAAACCCCTAAAGGACTCTCCAAAAATGTATCTCTTTTATAGTAGTTGGTCAGCTGCCGCTGCTGCCAATGTCTTAATATCATCTGATTGGTCGACGGAAGACAGATGAATCGTGAGAGACAGAATTATATCTATTTCTGTACATGCAGCAAATCTGTCGAAGGGTTCATTTCTGGTTAGGTTTCCAGGTGTTGCAGTGTCAACTGGATGTGCAGAATGGGATGATTATTGATTGTTCTTGTTATATGAATGTTTAAATAGATTTTTCGTGGTCCAAAATTTTATTACAGCAAGGAATAAGGACATGTGTGACATTTTTCTCTTTTTTAGGAAATTGAAAAATGGTAAAAACGAGAGAAAATTTTATAATTACAGTTTTCTTGGACAATACCATTCTTTTGTTGATCTTGCTTTTTGACCTACTGATGTCATAGATGAGGAATGTTTTTGTTTGGATCATTTCTTTCCAAAATAATTCTTTGTTCTATTTATTTTCACCTCAAATCTGTCTGCAGACGACCCAGGTTCAAAACCTACGTCCTGCCTAATAACATTTCGTAACTTTTTTTTTTTTTTGGTACTAACTGCATTATTGTCTGTTCATCAGCTCCCAGGATTACCACAACCGACTGCAAGAAATTCAGAGTCAACTTGGTTCAACGCAAAAGGAATCACCGACGCCCAGGTAGTTATTGAATTATTTTATAATTACCTTGTGCAAATTAATTGGTGCGAAAACTATTTCCAGTTTATCAGTGATCAGTTCATTGAATTTTAAAAGTTTAAAGAGAGACAGATTTATTTATTATCTAGATGGATTTGCAAAGTTCTCTACTTAAAATACTTGAAACAAAACTTTTAAATAATAAACATTGCATTGTTGTAAACACGAAACAAACACGTTCGCATTTATTCATATAGATAGATAAACATTAACATTTTGGTAATTGTGATACAATTTTTTTTCGAATTATCAAAATATATAATAAAAAAAGTATTTTCCACCATCCCAGACTTTATTTCACAGTAAGTGTAAGATTGACTGAAAAATAAATAAATAAGTTTTTGAATAAAATATCACATATATTGTCTGCAATTATTTGTTTTTGTTCATCTCTTCTTTCACCGTTCCGGGTTTTTTTTTCCGCATTGAAAACAGCCTTATTAAATACCTATATACAAATTTATTTATCTTTTAAAGAAATATTGACTTACTAAACATTTGCCCATGAAATAAAACAAGATTCCTAACAAGAACTATTTGTTATGTTAAAATCAAAACAATAATAAAGTATAGTTGATAATTAAAGTATCTTTTTGCACAGCAATATGCAAATTAGCTAACTTTACTACTGAGATCACATTAACAGTATATAAAACAGATAGTGCTTCTTGGCCTTTTGGCTAAGATCAAAGTGTAGTATCTGTTCCGATGGATACTGCACGCCTGTCCTGTGCAGTTCTAGGAGGTCCACCCTCCCAGGCTTTGCCTCCCCTCTTTGGGGAGGAGTAAGTTAATTGCTTACTGCTTGAGGCACCCCTACCGGGGAATGCCGACGGGGCTGCCCAGGCAATTTTTGATGGTCAGAGTGCTCACCTCTCGGGCGCTGACTTTTCAACCCCCACTTTCCGGCCCGACCTTGGGTCACATCTTATTTGTGGGAGTAGGATAAAATTGGCCTTGTGCCTAACTCCTGGAGAGGAGTAAATAAAACTTGAAATAAGGTGTTTTGACCGTGTGAGAAATCGCATTTATTCATTTAGATTATAGTAAACTAGCTCAAAGCTGGTGGCAAAGAATTTAGTTGTTTTAATTCTGTCTTTTTAGGGAAGAGGGGGGTGGCACGTGATCTGAGATCCAAGTATGTATATTTATAAGAGGAAGGAGATGAAAAGTGAATAGACGAGAGAGGGGAGTATTTCGTTTTAAGGAAGAGGTTGACCTCTAGGTGATTGTACCTTAAAACTTTTCCAGAAATTTTGAGGGATATTTTAGTTTTATTAACATAACAGACTTACTGGCTGTGACAATAAAGAGGAACACTTGCCAGCAGGAAAGAGGATGAGGTGCTTCGCATGTCGTGTCTGCAGGGTAAAGAAGGGCTTCTCTTCATGAGTGAACATTTTTATAGGGAAGTCTGATTTGCATATGTGGAGATCAGCTGATATTAATAAAGAGGACAGCTGAGAAGCAGAAGAAGCGATTTGGATTGCAGAGAAAAGGGCAGAGAAAAAGTGGTGGTATTGAAAATCGGTCAAGTTGAATTACCGTCAATGCTTACAAGTACCACACAAAAGATGAGTTGCCTCCAATCCTCTCTCCACAAAATGAGCAGAGTAACTCTTTTCTGGAAGCTTTCGTAGACTACAACTACGGATCATCACTTTGGTCTTAGTAACATTCACTCCCAGACTTTTACTTTCCATACCATTCCTCCAGATCTTTAACAAATAGATGTTTCATTGTTTCACAGGCAAGCACTTAATCGTCAGTATAAAGCATCTCTTTCGGACAACCAATAAGAAACTTCCTGAACCACGCTTCTAAAGTAACTGTTTAACTTGGGTGTCACATCTTCATATTAAAATTCTTATCTCTCTACCTATCTCAATCCGTCTCTCTATCTTTCTCTCTTTCTCTATCCCTCTCCCCCACCAATCTTTAACCTGCGCCAAGCCCATTAATAAAGTTAACTGTAGAAAGGTGTGAAGGTAGACAAATTGGTAGCGGTCAGAGTTATTAAAACCATTAGGGAGGAGGAGGGAGCATGTGTAATGCGTAAATATCAAATCGTAAAGAAGGGCTTCTCTTCATGAGTATGTGGAGATGAGCTGATATGAATAAAGAGGACAGCTGGGAAGCAGCGAGAAGCGATTTGGATTGCAGAGAGAAAGGTAGAGAAAAAGTGGTGGTATTGAAAATCGGTGAAGTTGAATTACCGTCAAAACTTTTTTGTTTTATTTTTCTGGCACAGTTAGGTAACACTGGCATCGGCCAAGGATTTTGTTTCTTTGAGGCAATTATCTGGAGTTGGGGTGCAGTACCAGAATAATCGTTTCTGTAAGAGTCCAGGATTCTGCACCAGATGCTATAGGATAATATTCAGCCTAAAAAGGGTCGACCATGTTCCAAACAAACATGTACTAGAAAATGTCAGTCGACCTAACAGAGATGCAACAGTCATCTAGAGGAAGCCGAGACACCTAGAACACTGGTCGAGGCAACCATAACCGTCACTAACAAACAGATATGCCTGACAGATAACCACTGAAATTTTCAAAATACAAGGTGTGTTCAAAAAAAATAACAAGATTGATGGTTTATTAACTGAGGACAATTAATTCCTTGGTTTCAAAATACGAGTTGTGTTCAAAAGGTAACAAGACTAAACATGTATGAACCATGGACAACGAATTGTTTACTTTTTCGAAACATGAAATGTGTTCAAAAAGTAATGAGAGTAAGGATGTATTAATCAAGGACAATGAATGAAACGTCCTAAAGTATCAAGATTGAGTCTTTATTAAGAAAGGACAATGAATTAGACAGTTGACACTATTGCAATTCCGTGGGGTTTTTGGGTTTTTTTGTTGCCGGCAAATTTTTTTCTTCTAATGCACTTGAATTAATGTTTTGTTTTAGCCATATTTGATAAACATATTTTTTTTTTAATTTTTATCTTTTGTTCCGCTTTCCCTTCCATAGATATTTCAAGGGAGCTCTGCTGGTCTGAGATAAGAGGAAAAAAACTTAGAGATAATTGTGACTTAGGTAATGACATGGGTTTGGTTGCAGACATACATGATCCCCATTTTAATAAGATTTAAACAAAATTATGCCTTTGTTTAAATTTTGTACCTATATTAGAAATACTGATGAGAAATAGGTTGTTAACTAGTTATACCTACTTGTGTTAGGAAGATAAATCGGAATCCGGAATTGGAAAAATCAAAACGTTTTGAGGTATTGGAATCGCTATCAGAATCCAAATAATATTTTGCCTATTTTCCGATGCTAAAAACGATTCTTTCAATTGTTTTTTTTTTGTTTTCCATTGTTGGTATTAATAATAAAATATTTATTGATTTTAAATCTACCAGTAAATCTAAAATCTACAGATCACCCCCACACCCCCCTCAAGTGTATTTTTACGTTTGCGAAAATATATGCACATATTACATCTGAAAATTAAAAAAACAAAAACACAACAACTCTATAGGTAAATATTTCGAGATTTAAAAAGAATCGTAATCGGGAATTCAGAACAGAATCAGTAATTTTATCGGAATTGGTAAAAATATTGGAATCGTCCTATCACTAATATCTAGCCAGCGTTGCACGGGAGTCTTTTTACTTTCATTATTATTTCGTTCATTGACCCCCTCCCACACTTTTTCTCTTAAATGAAGGAATATATTATATTTTTGAAAATTTGATTCTGTTATAAAATCGGTCGAACATCTTATTAAATGTTGAGATTTAAATTACATAAATACTTCTGAGATTTTCATTTATTTTTAACTCTTAAATTTATAAATAATTAGAAGCTAAGAGAGAGCCACATACACATACATAAAGAGGTTAATGCCTGGGAGGATTGTCTCATGAAAACAGATACTACACTACCCCCCCCACCCACCCACTCAAAGGAGGGAGTAATGCCTGTGAGGATGGTATCATGACAACAGAACAGATACTACATTACCCCTGCCTCTCCATGAATTGACCATTGAACGATGGTATAGTTTCAGCTTCAGACAAACAGATACTAAATCTCAATTAGTAATGGATGTTACTGTAGCAATATAGTGGACCAATTCTTGTCTCTAGCAGATTATCCGAATGGTAAAGGAAGGTAAACGAGACGGTTCCTACAAGGAACAACTTGCTGACTAAACTCGCAAATCCAAACTGGGGAGCTAACCCTAAACCCTGTGCACAACAGCATTAGCACTTTATTATTCTACTGCTGAATACTCTGCTGCTATTTTAACTGGATCGTGCCATGCTGAATCGATCAACCCAGAACTAAATAATGCATGCCGCAGAATCACTGGGATACTAAGACCAACCCCACTACCAACAGTGTACAGATTGGCTAGCATGGCACCTCCCCATATCCGAAGGCCATGTGAGAATCCAAAAACACAAACAGGAAACTGACAGAAGACCCCCCCCCCTTATCTGGCCATGGACAACCAAGAAACAGAGTGAGATCAATAAGCAGTTTCATGACGAAAAACAGCCTTGACCCTACACGGTTACAGAACTACTGCATCAATAGATGGAATGATTGGAATGACTACTTGAACGAAGCTATCCAAGAACCCAGAGGACATCTCCCATATGGAACAGATTTTCCAAGGAAGGACTGGGTGGCCTTGAACTGAGCAAGAGCAAAGGTTAAAAAGACAGCCAGCAACCTCCACAGGTAAGGACCAACAACAACAAGCAATTACTCTTGTGGAAATCCCAGACAATGGAACATATCCTCAATGACTGCAATGATGGACCAACTTGTACTGACCAAGATTTGATCGACTGTAACCTTGATGGCCAATAATGGATTCAGTATCGGCATAAGATATGATGATGATGATCCGGATGGCGGCTTATTACATAAATAGCCGGAGTCTTGTTGTGTTGATGACATGTAGCAGTAGTTTATTGTCTCTCTTTCTTTTTTATTGTGGCTAACAGCCGTCATACATCTGTCATGGTGGATGTTAATTTTGCCGTCTTTTTTAATAGCAGTGGTTGTAAAGTTATTAATGACAGCAGACAATCAGTTAGGGTTTTCTTTAGAGTATGCATGTATACCTTGATGTCGTATAACACATCACTCAATAAATCTCGGGCCTGACGTATAGATGGCGCCACTAATTAAACATCACTATGACTTTTATAAAGTGCTAACCTTCAAATGGCACTTGTCAAAGTTTAAGCCCAATCAGATTATTAGTTTAGAAATCAGTTATTTACGTGAATCCATTGTTGCAAATTTTTAAAACAATGGAAAAAAAATCTGAATTTTGTGCGTTGATAAAGCAGTGCTTTCTGATCAGAAGAAAATAATGTGCGATCAAAACATAAGTGTTATTTAGACTCTGCTCGGTGATAAACAAATATTTAGAGGTGGTTTTATGCTGACTTTAAACATGGTTGTACAGACACAAATGATGCTGAATGCTCAGGTCACCCAAATTTTGGAAACTGAAGCATATTTTGAGGCTAAAACAAATCGTTCTACAAAAAAGGCGTTGAATTGTTAGAGAAGCGTTGGAATCAGTGTATCACGCAAGAAGGAGACTATGTTGATGAATAAAGTTGAATTTTGCCTAAAAGTTGTTGTTTTCTCACTTTTAGGCCTGGCACTTATTGAGTGATGTGTTAATACCCCATGGGTCTTCCCAACCAATCATCCATAGGGGAAGGGAGCAGCTACTCTAAGCACAGCTGCGAAGGAGCTCTCCTTCGCAGTTCAGAAACAAGAGAAAGATTTTATCAGCTTATCTGCGACGTGTTACTCGAGACTACCTATTTGTGATGGAACATCCTAAACATGTAGTTCTAATTCGAATCTTTAACTTCTAATAGAATTGTCTGCTTTTCTACTTCATCCAACCTTGTGTGGAAAATTCCGTTTTAACACCATTTTCACACACTCACATCCAATATTACTACATCACTATAAAATGTTGCTTTTTTTTTTTTTATATATATTTAACGTTCTGCAAAAAATAGTTATAAATAAAAATCAATTTTTAACCTTTAATTTTAGCCCTGAATATCAACGAAGGAATAAAACCGATTCCACCAGAACTTACCCTCCCAAATCTGCAGACTTGGGTTTGAATTCTTCTCCAGAGCAAGGTAATCACTTCGTGCTGTGTGTGGATGTACACACATTAGAATTTCTTTCCATTTGAGACTACGTTTAACAAGTAATGTTGTTAAATTATCATTTTTATTCATATTTTCGTTATAATTATAATCACTTCTAACGCCATTTTTTTTTAGTGCTTTTTTTAATTAATTTATTTAAAAATTTATTTTTTATTATTATCGCAAATACTTTTATATGAATTTTGCTCAATAGAAGAAAATACTGTAATAATTGAGGATTTCACAATTATCGATTTTACGAGCTGGCTCCGCCTGTTCGCTATTGCTTCGCAAAGTTTGCTATTTAAAATTCTTGCAACAAAAATGTAAAATAATAAACATTTCATTCATTACTTTGTTGTGAACATGAAACGAAATTTTTTACATTTATTCATATGGATAAATAAACATTAACATTTTGGTAATTTTTATACAAATTTATTTATCCCTAGTACTGCACCTAATAATAATAATAATAATAATAATAATAAAGTAATATTTTTGTGTCTATATTAAAAGTGAAAAAATTTTTTTCCCCTTTTTTATTATTATCAGTTATTAAGATTAAGCCTCCCCTCCTTTGCTCATAAAAATTAAATTTTTTATACGTGATTATTGAAGTGAGCCGGACACGCGTATGTTAACTTTTATTATTAATTTTGTTTATTTTGTTATCAAAATACATTAAAAATTTCATGTTTAAATAAAAATGAATTTTTTTTCGATATTAAGTATTTCTTTATTTCTAGAAGATGCATGGGCATTTATTCATCTTATATATTAATTTTTTGATAAGTATTGCATCATATACTTTTACATGATGTAATGACGCATTAATGTTGCATCAGCCATTCATCTTATGTAGATTTTAAATTAATGTGATAACAAATAATAAAAGTACAGTTCAACAAAAGTTCAAGATCACTCTACTATTATACAGTTATTTTCTTTTTTCTAAAATGTATTGCATCATATACTTTTGCGTGATGCAATTCACATTGATGTTGCATCAGCCATGGTCATAACATTATATAACTAGCTGTATCTACCAGTGAAGTCATTTTAGTTTTTAATTTTTATTTGTTTGCACATTTTTAAACTTAAGGTAGACAACTCCTATTATATTCTTCAATTTAAAATGAATTATACCCCTTGCTGATATTTTATTTTTAGACGATTATATAAAAATGTTTCATATTAGCACTTGTCTAGACAAGACTAAGTAATTTTTAAAATAAATTGTAGCTAAGTATGTTATTATATTGCCAATAACATGGTATAACAATAACAAATGAAAACTAGCGAGTCAGAAGTAAAGTTTTATTTGTCAGATTAAATTCTATTTGGATCTGACTTTAAAAATTCGACAAGATAAATTTATATATTAGATTGTCAATTTAGGAAGAGTCATTGTGATGATTAATGAGTAGGTTAAGTTTGTTTTGTTTGTTTTATGACAAATCAACCAATTTTAGGTTATTTCATGTGGAAATACGTTGTTTTGTTTTTGTTTTATGGAAGTTTCTCCAGACAAGGTATGAAGCCACTTGATGTAACGAGCTAAAAAAGAATGAAAGATGATTAACACAAAGACAGGAGATGCCGATTGACTTTAGTCCTTAATAGACTAAGGCTATTGGTAGGAGGAAAACAGTTAGCAGGAAGCCTGTGGTTCTTGAAGCTACTGTAATAGGAAGCTGTATTACAATTAGAGATGGGCGGTTTTACTGAAAAACCGCGGTTTTTCGGTTTCGTCTCCATACCGAATACCGAATCGTTTTTTTTTTTAAACCGTAACCGTTCGGTTTTGTGTTTTTACTACAGTAAGCCACCATATACAAGGAAACACGGTTGAAAAGATTTTCCGATTTGAATAAAATTGAATATAACCAAAAAATGTTATATTAGTAAGAGGACAGATTGAACAAATATATGATAAAAACATTTAATTGACTTGTAGGAAGAAATCTTTGTTTACAGTTTGTTTATCATTAACATTTGGAATTTTCAAATGAAAAAAAGAGAAATACGACAGACAACATGACATCGTATTTTTAGCATAAACTATTTTCAAATGAAAAAGAAAAAATCAAACGCGTTCCGTATGATGTCGAAAATCTATTTGATTCAACTCAAAATTGTAAAATAATTATTTATGTTTGTTTCAGAGTTATCTAAAAAAAATAAGTTATTAAAATGAAATTTTAAAAAAAAACTTGTTGTAAAAGTAAATAAACGAAAAGTAGCGAGCGAGTATAAACATTTAAAAAGAAAAAAAGTAGTTGCCAATGCTAGTATCCCTTTATTCGATTTTAAAAATTATTTTAAACATTAGGCATTTCATTGTTTACTTTTGAAAAGCCACTACATACATAAATTGTCATTTCTAGAGAACTATCTCTCAACTATACCGTTTTCTCTCCCAAAAATGGGTTATTCAAAAAGTAGACTATGCAACGATTTATATTTTACTAAATTGTTAATATGGTATTTATTTAGAGTTGACAATTTATTCGAAAGTTCAATTATTAAACTTTAATCCAAGTCATGAATTCTATGACTAAAATTACCTTAAAGCTTAAAAAATGACTTTAGGTGAATTAATAATCTCTACTTTTTTTTAACCATCCTTCCTTTTCCCTTGGCGCGGTTTTCGGGTGTACTACTAGTCTTTTACGCATGTCTATAAAGTTTTATTACCCTGTCTTAAAAACAAATATTAATAATAACTAATCATCACACAAGAGAATGAATAGCTTCCATAGTAAAAAAAATTTTTTCAAAAAAACCGAAAAACCGAACCGTAAACCGAGGTTTTAAGGGAAAAAAAATCGATACCGAAACCAAAATTTCAAAACCGCCCAACTCTAATTACAATGTATTACAATGTGATATCAAAACTGCGAATTGATGGAGACCACTAGACCAATGAGTCAAACGAGCTGAAACAAAGGAAGCAGGGAATAAATCGGACAATTCTGAAGAACACATGCCATAATAGTATTTATAGAAAAGACTGAGATTACCAACATCACGTCTTTGAGAGAGGGGGTGCAGAGAAGAAAAAAGAGTGGTGCCAATCAAATTACAGACACGTTTCTGCACCTTACCAAGAACCCTCAAATGGGACAGAGATTCACCAACCCAAATATGACAACAGTACTCCATACAAGGTCTGATCGTAGATTTGTAGAAATAGAGAATAGCCTCAGATGTAAGAAAATGTTTGGAACGATAGAGAGAACCGACTTTACGAGAAGCACAAAGAGCAATGGATCTAATGTATGACCTCCAAGAAAGATTTGATGAGAATGAAAGAACAAACAGTTGATTTCAGAGTTGATTTCTTCTCAAGAACATCTCGGGGGGGGAAAAAAAGGGTCATGTCTACGATTGAAAGACACAAGCTGAGTCTTAACAAGATTAAACGAAACAAACCATTTTTTTACCCCAATCTACAACTGAAACCAAGTAAACTTTCAGATCAGCTGAATATTCCAACTGATCCCAGGGAGATGGGCAAGAAGTAGTGTTACAGACAACCAATTCTATGATTCCAGCAGATTTTCTAAAACTCATCACATAAACAACTTGCTAACATGTATGTAATTAGCCCAATGGGTATTGACATCTCTCTGCAGTAGTGGCAGTAGTAATCACCATATTGATGTTGGTCTTTTTTCTTGTAGTTGTAATAATTTTTAAAAAAAACAACAACTTCATTATTTACTCTGGGCTGCATATCATGTTTTTGTTAATTTATTTAGTTTTTAACAGCAAGTTCATCTGGATGATTGCATCTTCCCGGCCATGCCCTGTAAGCGGTGGTGGAAGAACCCGAAAATTATATCCGATTGTGAATAAAAATGAACCCTTGTTTTTAGCTCTAACATTGCTGGATGGTCTTAAACTGTTGTTACTCACTTAGAATAATAATGTTTCTTCTTAGATATGCAATGTTTTAATTGGAACAAATAAGTTAAAATATTGTTGTGATTAAAATATATTAATCTATATAATAAAATTATAAGACCAGAAATTGTCTGTCTGCGACTTCACGAGTAAACGTTACTGTTTACATTTGGTTTTAATTTTAAACAATTTTATTTGATTAATTTAATGACCAAATGATACCTTAGTAAACTTAATCTTACTTTCACAAAAGTCCTATTTAAAAATAAAAAAAGTTGGTAAAAACAAATCGGCATGCACTTCTGGATACTTAGATTCTTATTATTTATAAATTGATATTTATATTTTGTAATATGTCTTATTGATTTTATTGCAAAACCGATTTTTTTTATTGACATACATTTTTTTACCTAATATATAAAGTAGAGCCAGTCTTTCTGTCGATATGTAAATGCTAAAAAGCCTTGTACTTACAAGATCGATATTTAATTCCGTTTCACCATAAATAACTAGCATGCTCTTAAAAGAAAATTGTATTTATAATCAATTTTCTGAAAAATATACTTAATCCACTTTAACATTTTATTTTTTCTTAGTGATATCAAGAGAAAGTAGAAGTTTTTTTTTAATTATAATTTTAAAATATTAAATATTTTCTTATAAACAAACGGCAAAGGGGGAAAGAGTAAAAAGACATCCAAGCTATGCCGGGTAGATGCAGCTGGTTCATGATAAAATGCTTCAACGTCAGTGTAAAAGTTAAAAATAACTTTGTATTTAGGTTATAGCTATTTATATAGAAAATCTAATTCCTTATTTACAAAGAGTTCCAACAATTTCACATTCGAAAGGAACCATTTTAAAATGGATTTTTTTCTTTTAGATTATTGTGAGTTTTATAATTGAGAGTAAAAAATTTTTTTTTCAAAAAACAAACATTTTATTAGTACAAGTGATTTATCTTGGCCAATGATAATCGTAATATTGTTTTTATTTTTCCTTTGAAATGAATATAATCTAACTGACTTCTATTGATTTAACATTGGCTAAAATTCTGTTCATCGGTTTCATTTTTAAAATATTTTCATGATTCTTTTTGTCTTTTGGGGTTTTTTTTAATACTTTTTTCCTTTCCTATATGTTTTGCTTGATTGCTTTTTGGGAACAAATCTGCAGTCTGATAAAAAAAAAAAAATTATTGGTGCTTGTGCCTAAAAAGACACCTGTGAAATATGGCAGTTAAAAAATAAAATGACAGCAAAACTTTATGAAGTACTTACTTGGTATTGAAAAATATTATCATACACCGAAAATTATAGAAAATGATCAAGTAGAATTTTAATAAAAAAAAAAAAATTAATTTTGCGATTTTACACTGTTTATGCCAAGGGGAGACAATCAGTGCGTCTTGAGTCATTAACTAACATGAAAATCTGATAATGATGAACTACGATGCATAATTGAATTTCATAAATAAAAATTAAAATATTCAATCATTTTCTGTCATTTTCGGTGTACGGTAATATTTTTCAATATCAAGTAAGTACTTCATAAAGTTTTGGTGTTATTTTATTTTTAACTGCCATATTTCACAGGTCCCTTTTTATGCACAATCACCAAATTATTTTCAATATCATCCGTGTTTTTTAATTAAAAAAAACAATTATTATAAAAAAATATTTTCAAAATAATCTTTTTCATTTTGCTTATTTTTACTGTTGGACATTTTCTGGTTTATTCCCATGTCTTTCAAAAGCCATTTGCCTGAGGCTTGTTGATGCTTTTTCATTACATATTTCAAAGAAATATCGTGTGAATTTATTTAACGGAAGAGTCTGCAGTTCTACCCTGTTGTGACACTTCTGTATACTGCAGATTATCCAACAGATGCAGGAACGGAAGAACAAAAAAGTAAGCGCAAGTTTCCAGTGCAGACACCTCTTTGAATTTTCTACCATGTTCTCTCTCCCAACGTATCTGTTAGTTGCAAACGAGGATGAAATTACCATCTGTGTTCAATTTTGAGATTTTTTTTTTTTCGCTGCAGAAATGTATATTTGATCTTAAACAACAATTTTTGCCAGGATAGATCTGGCATAACTCTTATGGACATTAGACCGTGAACCACAGAACCGAGTTTAAAGTGTGGTTGGGTTTTGCGTTGACTTACAAGTTAAATGAGAAATAACATGAATCATAGAATTTAAAAAAAAAACATATTTCAATTTTTTTCTAGTAATAATAGTGTCATATATATATATATATATATATATATATATATATAATAATATAAAAAAAATTTATTAGCACAGATCGATTAAAATATGAATCAATTTCCAAAAGTAAAAATGTAGCTCAATATTTTTTTCTTTTTATGGAAATCGCTCCAGACATGGTATGAAGCCACTTTATGTAAGGAGCTAAAAAAAAAAAATACTACTTCAAGGTCAAAAACTAGCCAACGATAACTGTTAGGTGGATAGATTGCGACCCAGAAAACAGCAATTCTTCCCCCTTTGTCAGAAACATCACTTATGGAATGTGAGGAGTGAAGGACAAAATAAGGGAAACAAGAGTTATGAGGCTGCCGAAAGTAAACCCAAGTTAGTCACTTTCTACTCTCCTTATTTAAAATATTTAATAGAGCTTATAATAAATAAAGCATTAAATTCAAGATTATATAATTTGATGATTTGATAACAATTTCAGAACAAAATAAATTTTACACATGTTTCTAGAGGTTTCGGAAGTAATGCAGGCTGCTTACTCCAACACTGCCTTCATCAAAAAGTCGAAGAAAAAAAAGACGCATTCAAAGGCAAGAAATAAAAAAAAAAGTGACACATGGATATAAAAAGTCAAAGAGAGAGGAAATATCCTGCAAACATTGTTGGACTTTTTAATGATTTGAAATCTCTGGAAATGAATTGTTCCAAAATCAAATTATGTTGTCCCGTTATTTAGCACAAGCAGGACCCGTGGCCCGGCGTTGCCATGAAAAAATATATGAATCGACTAAAATAGTACAATTTTAAATAAATACATTTCAAAAAGTGACATTTGTTTTATTGATTTGAAGAATATTTAGCTGACAATTATTTTTACCATAATAAGACAAAATATTTATTGTTTTGTTTTTTTAAACAATAAATTAAATTGCTACAATTTTAAATAAATAAAGAAAGAAGAGACATATTTGTTTTATTTATTTAAATATTTAGCTGACGAATTATTTTTATGGAAGAAAAAAATAATTTTTTTCTTAATAATATTCACCCTAACAGACACTTATTTATTTCAAAAAGAATATTATTATTAACAGTAAATTATGCAGATTGATGTAGAAAGCACCATGGAATTTCCCAGGGAGACTGCTAAAGTGTTACAAAGTCAGATGATGCATAACACACGGTATTGAGACGAGAAAAAAATAACGAGTGGCGTTTATGTTCAGATCAATAAGAAATTAAGTTTCATTCAATTCATTTTAGAGAAGATATAACATTGTATAAGAATATGATACAGTAAAACTCCTACGCTATGAACTTTTGATCTACTTATAGGATTGGTTATAAATTAGATGACCTTGAAAAAATTTTCTGCATTAAAAGATATAGAAAATGAATATCAGTTTGTCCAACTAATGAGAATAATTAACGAAACTGTATGTAAACAAAATGAATTTATTTGGAAAATGACTATTGATCAATGCAAATAGACATTAAATGCCTAAATATTTTTAAAAATCGTTAATAGATACTGCATGTATATCAATGCTCTAAAATTATTAAATATCCTCATTATTTTTTAAATCATTCCTGTTCAATGATTTCGTTGAGTCTTTTATGTTTTATCGAAATTTGGATGCTTTGTTCAGTTCCATTTTCTTAATGAACATTTTTCTTTGTAGAGCACGAACCATCTCAATATTGTAGTTATTAAAGCAACTCTTTTCTTCCAAGAATGTTAGAAATGATTCTGTATTTCTTTCTGCAAAGTTAAAAAGGCTATATGTTTGTTAATATATTGACAAAAATATATTAATTTATAGAAATATATCAATTAACTTTATAATCTATTTTTTTTAATTGGTAAGCTTAGTTCATAGCGTAGGAGTTCTACTGTAGAAGGTAAATTTGAATTGAAACAAAAAGAACAAATTGTAATGAAAGGGTATATTCATGAAAACAGTATTTGTTGTTTCAAAGTTCTAGAAAAACATAATTGAAATTCTAAATAGAAAATAGATTCCTTACAAGTAAGGAATCTGTATTTAAAATAGGAAACATGGCATTAATAGCAAAATACAGACAGGTTCAGTGTCCTATATGAGTGAAATGATGCATGTGTGTTATATTTTACCAAAAAGGTGAAAATGCATTGGACATTTATTTAGCAAAATGCCCATAGACAAGAAGTTTAAATGTCCTGTTTGTGAAAAGAATATATATGTGTACAGTATATTTTGAGTAAAATAGTATCGAACAGTAATACATTTGTATTCGGTCAACATGAAAATGGAAGTGGATTCAATCCTTAAAAATGGAAAGAAGAAATGAAGTAATTTGACTTGTGTTTACTGGTTTGGGAATTGTGGGAAACACTAATTTTAGCATCCCGAGAGTTAGACGTTTTTCTTCTTCAGTGCCATGACTCAAAATGATTTTCAAATAACTCAGTCTTTCTCTTAAAGAGAGAGAGAGAGAGAGAGAGGGGATTATCATGTGATAGAATGCCAAAATGTATACTCTGAGAGAGGAGGTGAAAAAAGTGAAGAGAAATAAAAAATAAAAATAAAAAAAATTACCCCCCCCCCCCCAAGAAAATTACCGAACCTGCATATGGACACATATCTTATCGTGTAATTTCTTTACAGGTCAAAGAAAACAGATTAATTTTATAAATATAAAGCCCAGGTGACTGACGAAGATAGATTGGCATCATTAATTCTGTTATTGTTTGAGTTAGGTCTTTCTTTTTTTTTTTTAAATGAAAAATGTTATTAAATTTATTTTTGTCAGTATCTTGATAGGGCATAGTCGAGTCAACTTATTCTATAGTATTCAAATTAAAAGAATGCTATATAAAGGTATGGCTGGATTTAAGTGAGATAAGTCAGTCAGTCGAATTGTATTATATTCATTCAAAGTTAATAAAACTCATACCGTAATTTCACAAACCAGCAAAACTAGTTGGTTACAATCTAAATTTTAGTGCTCTTTGTTAATCATTGTAAATTACAAAGGATATTATTATAGATCATATCATATCACACCATCTCAAACAATTAGATATTACATACTATATAAGAAAAACACACATGGATTATAATTAAATTGAAATTTCTGAAACATATGCACGCAAGGATTAAATATTGTTGATGGAGAATTTTTCGGAGTATGACATTGCAAAATAATGAATATGTCATAAATTTGCATTTTACTTAGTTATAATATGTAAGCTCTGTTTGACTCTAAGGGTTAACCATTGAGCTTAACTTTATCTGCAGTATTTAGTTATATCCTAGGCCGTTGTAGCATTCATTTTATTTTTATAAAAAAAATTGGTGCTTATGATCTTGTTGTGTGTGTGTGTGTGTATGGGTGTATAGGGGTATATATATATGTATAGGGGTGTAATCAGTCAACAGAAAATCATAAGCACACAAGTGTGTGAAAATGATTTTTTTTTAAACTATATATATATATATATATTTAAATATTTATTATTACCTACAGATGCCAGTGTTTCATGCTTATACAATCATCAGTGTAGAAGATGCCAATCACTGCTGGTCGAAGGATTCGAACCCAGTTACAAAGTCACCTTTGATTTTGCAACCTGATATCCAACCCCTAGGCCACAAGTAATTAACACAGGAAAGAAGGGAATTTAAACTCTATATAATGTTAAATCCAGCGATTCGTAGGCAAATATTTACAATCTCGCATATATAATAGAAATTATGTCACCGATAAAATTTTCCTAAATATTTCATCAGATAGACCCTAAAATAGTGTTATAAGTTCATTCTTTTACCATTATTTCTGAATTCATCTATTTTTTAATTAAAATATTCTGCGCAAATTGTATCAAGTTTGATGCAGTTTATGCTTTTTTATCACAGAGACATAAGATCACAAAGTATTTTATTAATTGAAAATTTCTTCATTTTATTTTCTTTACCTTTTTCTTCCCCAATTTCCGGATTTCATTTCATTTTTTTTTTCGTCTGCTTTTTGCATCAAAATTTGCATGATGATTTTTTTTTTTTTCTCAAAATGAAAAATGAAGAGGGAAAAAGAATCTGTTTTTTTTTTTTTTTTTGGTTACTTTTCTGTTTGACTCCCTTCTCTTCTCGAACAGGAAGGAAACATTCTGGGGTACTTGACTTTTTGCGTGGCAGCATGTCAAAAGAGAGGAGTCCCAAGCTGGCACGCAAGTTTGACTTTATCGACATTGTCCGCTACAACCCGAAGCTGGACGTCGACAGTGTCGAGAGTGGAGCGGGTATGATGCTGCTTGTCTTGCTCATTACCATTCTCGTCTTCTTTGTTGTTTCCACTATTAACGCTGTTGCTGCCGCTGCCATTGCTATCGCTGCCATCGTCGCATACAAAACACGGATCGTATCACACATCATGCTACCTTGATTTGCAACCCGGCAGATGCCGCCAAAATCAGCAACAAAATAAAGAGTCTGCTTATCATTTGATCCTCGTAACCATCACACTTCCTTTCTAGTCATTGGACAAACACCAATTGCTTTTCTAATTAATCGTTTCCGATTGCTATTGGGTTCTGGCATTAAATGACCCGCAAAAGTATTGATAGGCCATAAAATTAAAATAAAAACAGATATTTGAAAACGGTTATAAAAAAATTTCCTTTATAATTTTTTATTTTATTTGGATTATTCAAACTAAATATCATATTGGTTGTTATTTTCACAACGTTTCGGCCGATGTAACCTCCGACCTTCTTAAGGTATATCTTTTCGAATTTGGAAACGTTCTGGTCGAACTCAGGAAGCTGTATGGAATTTTGAACTATACCTTTTAGTTAATTCACGGTGGTAGATTGTTCTCATTCCATCAACCATGACCGTTTAGAAGTTGTAATTTTATGTTATTCTTAGTTAGGTAAATGATGAGTTTGAAGGGGTAAACATAATGCGCTAAAAAATTGTGTATAGGCGATAAAAACTTCTTTTTTTAAATTTTTTTTTTTTAATATTTACTGAGGAACCAAAATCTATTTAGTATAACGCATGTACTCTGAAGAAAAACATATTTGAAATGTGTAAATAAGCTACAAGAAGCGTGATTTTCACAAAATGGAGTCTTACTGGATGCCACCATGTTTTTTTTTTGTATCACCCAAGACGAAAAAAGTATTAAAATGTTTTTTCCTCTCTATTACTACATAATACTAAACTGATTTTAACTCCAAAACGTTCTTAATCTCATAATCTTTATATATATATATATATAGTACATGTATGTATGTAGATTAAGACTTAATGTGCTAAATTGAGAAGTAAGTAATAAAATGAATGATAAAATGATAGAAACGAATTGAACAGTGAAAAGTATATTCAAGGTGTATGCAAATTAATAAAACGATAGAAAAAATGATAGATAAAACAAATCATATGAAAAGTTCAGAAAACTCACTTGGTGTTGAATATTATAATGAACTTTTCATATGATTTGTTTTATCTATCGTTTTTTCTATCGTTTTATTAATTTGCATACACCTTGAATATACTTTTCACTGTTATCTACTGCATCGATAGTAAATAAATTTCCTGCCTGGATAACTTCTTTCGCTTTTGGACCACCATTCACCACTTGGATTATTTTTTAATCAACCTCTTTGATATCTTTCCTGGAGCTATTTAAAAAAATTTTACTTGGATGAACTGTATAGGTTTACAAAAAAGTATGTTTTGGGCCGATATATTTGATGTTTTATATACCTTTATGTATTTTTATATATTTTTTTTTTTTATATATTTTCAAAGTTTAATTTTTATTACCTGCAGTAATGTCATTGCGGTAATGGTCCTCTGAGGAGAAGATTTTCTTTGAAAACTCATGAGTTAAGAACTTTAAAGTACTTTGCCTGAATATTGAACTGTAATAAAATTTGATTCGCACCTTATTTTATTCTTTCACTTTATCTAGTGCTATTAATGCTCTATCCAGTATACTGAGCTTCATTTTTATCCGGATGTTCACTAATTAAAGATATTAGTTGCCTCTTATATCTTTTGTTGTATTAACCTTATATATATATATATATATATATATATATATATATATATATTTATAAATAAATATTAATTATTTAATACCTACAAACATCGATGTTTCATGCTAATGCAATCTTCAGTGCAGGAAGCTAATTCTCAACGGTTGGTGGGCGCGAACCCTGATCACAAATCGCCACTGATTCGTAGTCAAGAGTCTTAACCCCTCGGCCATAGACAATTAGGTAATAATTAGGGAGGAATTTAACTTTGTAAATAGCGAATCGGCGGCTAAATTTACACAAGCAGTTAGTGATCAACGATGTATTCGGATCGTGCATGCAGCTATTAGTACTGCTTGTTATTAAAGTCACTCAAGAGTGCCCGGCCTTTGGTGAAGGTAGCTAATAATAATATTTATAAATAAATATTAATTATTTTAATACCTACAGACATCGATGTTTCATGCTAATGCAATCTTCAGTGCAGGAAGCTAATTTTCAACGGTCGGTGGGCGCGAACCCTGATCACAAATCGCCACTGATCTGTATATATATATAATCGCCTATGAAGAAACTGTTTAACCCTTCAAACTCATCATTAACTCATAGTTATTATCGCCTGTAGTAAATATGAACGTGTTAACCTCCAGAAGACTGTCACTTAGAACAATCTACCTCTGTAGATTAAATGAAAGATTCAGTTAGAAAAACTTCTGTCCAGATTTCCAAGTTCGACGAGAAGATTCTCAGGTTTCAAAAACTGCATCTGCAGAAGGTCGGAGGCTAGATCGGTCGAAACGCTGTTAATATAACAACCAAAATGAAAATATTAGTTCAAATAATACAAATTATCATTCGTCATCACAAAATTCCAAAACAAATTGAAATTTTATTTAAATTATTGTTTTAATAGTTTTAAGGAAAGGGGGGGGGGGGGGGCTGTGTACACTTTTGAACTGATTTTTGGGTGGTGGTGGTGGTGGTAGGGACTTTATGAAAACTTTTAAATTGAATCAGAGGAAGTGTTATGGCTACTTGATCCTATTACTTCATGTCCACCATTTTTTTTTTTTTTTTTTTTTTCTCGTTTTTTTTTTTTTGTGTGTTTGTATTGTTGTACTGCTGCATTCTGTGCAGATTCATATATCGTAGCTTTTTATTTGCTGCTTGCTTGTTGCATTTTGCCGATCTTGCCAGGTTACCCATTGTTTTGTGCGTGCACAACACTGAATGCATTAACTCTTCCATCATTCAGCATGCACGCATGCTCGCACACGTAGAAAGACATACCTGCTACAAAACTCGGTAATAACATTTGAACGTTGTATCATGACATTTCGATAACCTGCGTCACTTTTGCAACCATGTTTTCATTTTGAGTAACTTAATGAACATTTGTTCATGGTACATTTGTGAAATTCTCATTTTTCCCATAATCTTGAAGAATTAACATTCATTATATATATATATACACAATAATATTTATAAATAAATATTTATTAATTATTTTAATACCTACAGACATCGATGTTTCATGCTAACGCAATCTTCAGTGTAGGAACTAATTCTCAACGGTCGGTGGGCGCGAACCCTGATCACAAATCACCACTGATTTGTAGTTGAGGGTCTTATCCATCGGCCATAGCAAATTAGTTAGTAAATATAGAGGAATTTTAAATATAAATAGCGAATCGGCGGCTAGATACCAAGCAGTATAGAGTGATCTACGAAACGGCGTTCGGATCGTGCATATAGCTATTTGCACTGCTTGTTATTAAAGTTACTCGAGAGTGCCCAGCCTTTGTTGGAGGGGGCTGATAAACAATAATATTTATAAATAAATATTTATTAATTATTTTAATACCTACATTATATATATATATGTATATATTACTTAAGTTCACCCCAAACAAGGAACGATGCTACTGAGACGTAGGGGGCTACTTTGAATTAGGGGAATTCTATATGGGGAGTTTTGCAGTGAGACGCTTGTTCACATTACATTTAAATGTCTGCATGTTAGTACGGTCAGGGAAACAGGAAGGGAATTCCAAAAGCAAGTAATCAAAGGAAAGAAGCCATTAGAGTAGAAGGCTCTCGGCATCTGGAGACCTCAACAGTGAAGGGGTGGAATCTTGCTGACTGACGGGTTGACCGGGGAGGGGGGGGACACCAGTGCAGCACATTTGTTGGAGCACATTCCATTAAAGTACTTGTAAAACAAGCACAGAGATGCAACATTGTGGCGATGGGGGTATATATTATTGCGTATTATCTGTATACAGTACATTAATTCTGCTGATAATAACATTTTTTTAAGTCAAAATTTAAACAAAAATTTAATTAAACTTAAAAATAAACATGCTTTTTTGCAGCCAAAAATGTTTATATAATCTGTGTGATCTTCAGACTATGTGATGAGCATTTTCTTTTTAATATTTACTCATGATTTTCTGCATTTACCCAGCACGAGGAAGTCTGCAATGAATTGCTTCCTCCGCCATACACGTTCAAAGACTTGGTCAGAATGAAGTCCGTTCGTCTTGAGATATCGGTGTAGCGTATTCAACCACATTTGTTTGTGTCGTCCTCTCAGTCTTTTCGTATCGGTGTCCATCTTGAGTCTCGTTTTCAAAACAATGTTGTCGCTTCAACGCAGTACATGTCCATATTAAAAAATAACATTAAATAAGTGCTATATTCAATACTCTAATATAACCAAAACCTGGCCAGTGAGGATTGAGGACATGTGTTGCATGGAGAGAAATGATATGAGAATGATACAATGGATGTGTAATGTAAGTCTTAAAAACGGGCTTAAATCTGATGATCTCAAAGAAAGATTAAGTCTGGACAGTATAGGGAGATGTGTGATAACAGGACACTTCATTGGTTTGGTCCCATTGGAAGAATGGATGAGAGTTCTTAGGTTAGTAGATGTAGAAAAGTTGATGTAGCTGAGTCAGTTTTCAGGGGTAAGGAAAACCTGGAAGGAAGTGATAAGGATGCATTTGAGAGAAAGAGCGATAAATGAAGACCTGGCCAGAGATAGATTACTTTAGAAGTCAATTTCTAATAGCCATCCACGTCTACGTTTTTGAATAGCAAAAATGAAGTGTGTGAGAGGCTGCTCTAGAGAATGTTTCTGGAGCATTGTCTGGGTGAAAACCACCATCCTTGTTATTGGGTAATGCTGGTATAATTATTTTAAAACCAAAAGAAACACCAGAAAAGAAAAAGCTTCTTGGCGTTTTGGCTAGGAGAAAAGTGTAGTATCTGTTCTGTTCATCTCTTCTCTTCTCGGTCAGTAAAGGAGAAGTCCTTTTAGACTGAGGCAATTTTAATTTTTGTTTCCATCCAGAGTGCCCCTTTTTGGGGAGCTGGATTTTTCCCACATTAAAATCTGACCTTGTGTCTAACTTTGCCCTCGTGGGGAGGCAAGTAAATAGGAACAGAAAAGAAAAAGGAAAAACTAAAAAAAAAATCCTAAATAAATTATTTACCCGTTAGACAAAAACAACTTCTTAACTAGTCTTTTATGGAACATTTTTTTTACTCAAATCAACATTTTTTTTTTTTTTCGTTTTTTTTTTTTAAATTTAATACTCATCAACATTTACAGTGTACGGACAATATTTGTTTTCACAATTTCTGTCTAAGAAAAACTAACACGGTAGTTTCATTTTTTGAGATTTTTTCATCCAACTTGGGTAACTTTGTCTTCATGACTGTCGATTTCACTTGATTAACCTGCGTTGGCTTTGATGATGGCCTAGAGATGATTCCGGAACTGGCTATAGGCCTTTATCACTGTTTCCCAACATAGGCCCCTAAAATCTCTGATGATCATTCCTCATAAAATTATACCTGAGTAAAGATGCGTTTGATCTTGATGTAGGGATTTGTTTTAAATTGCATCCTCGGAAAGAAACACTACAAATATACTATAGATTATTATATTCTCTTCTTTAAAGAATTTGTCCACATGCATTTTAATGTGTTTAATGTGTTTAATGTGTTTAATGTGTTTATTGCCTTGCAACTGAAATGCATTTCTTTTGTCTTGCATCTTTGCAGCATGACGTCATTAGTTGAAGTATTTGTATCGTCTTCATTGCACCAATGTTCTATAACAAGTAAATGTCTTGAATTCTAAATATTGTCTAAAAATCAAGTTTCGTTTTCGGTTCTTCTTGAAGTACTTCTGTTTTGGGTTTTTTTGTTTGTTTTTTTTAGATTTCTGAACTTACTGCCTGATAATTTAACCTAAAATCAATTTTCATTATCAACCTTACTGATAACTTTTTAAATATTTAACAACAGATTCGTTTCAAATGTTATTCCTAATTTTTTGGTTACGGACACACAATCTTCATCATAGTTTTTTTTTTTTTTAAGTATTAACTGCTTTCCCAACATTTCTTTTGAGAAAACGTTTACTTTTACAGACAAATTAAAAGATTAAATAAAAAAAAAAGCAAGAAAAAACAAATGACTACATTTAAAGTGATGTCAACTTTTGTTGGACGTCTTTAGCTAGCGAACATACGAGTCACCGAGTATACTCATTTCTTGTTAAGAAATGCTGAGAATTGATACATAAACGCGCCTGCGGCTGTTATTGTAATTATGTTATCAAAAGAAAAGAAAGAAAAAACCTAGATATTTAACAATAACCGCGTGCTACACACACCGGCATATCAACATTAATCGTCGATAACATCAAGACGAATTTCAACTTGACTGTGATAAATATGTCTCAATCAAGGAGGATTAAACGAAAAAAGAGAAAAAAAAATATGTTTATACTTTTGACAAGGGTGTATATCACCGAAAGTACTCAAGTTTTTAAAGTAAATAAATAATTTATTTTAAAAAACATAAATAAATTGCGTTGTCCAGGTTTTCAAAATTTTTTTTTTTTTAATATTCTTTTTATTATATATGTATATATATATATATATATATACATAATGTAACTTTTAAAAAAATGTAGAATCTCTATTGCATGTTATTTTTTCTTTCCTTTTCTTTTAGATGTCATTGATGGAACTGCTGCGTCACAGACAGACGGTGAAAAAGCCAAGCCACCACGAAAGCCAGCGAGCAACCCTCATATTGAAATTCGTAAGTAAATACACTATTTCTTTTATCCATTGTAACATTTAATATATTCTAATTGCTCCTTATCTAACCTCAGCTGGTACCACATGCAATCGTCATGAAAGGTCAAGGAGGATGGAAAGACTAAAGCGGGAGGGCATAAACCAGACCTCCACTTTTTGACACTCAAATTCCAGAGAGGGGCAACGCTCATTGTCAACGAGAAATCGATAGTAAACAGCCGTTGTGAGAACGCAAAATGATTTGCAACGGTTATCGAAAGAGGTAAAGAATGCTGGAAATCTGGAGAGACATGTCGTCACTCAAATTCCAGGGAACGCCACTTGTTATTGCCAGTGAGCAATCACTGATAATGACTTGTGTGAGAACTCCTAGTGAGTTAAAAAAATATATATATATAATAATAATAATAAATCCACTACAATTCTGCAAATTATTTCTTTGTTAATATATTTTGTTAGTTGAACATAGTTTGAATATTGTATGAGTTTCACTTTTCACTTTGTGGTTTTATTTGTTCATCCCAACTCTTTGGATAAAATTAATCATTTATTTAATGGTATTACCTACACAAATACAAGTGTTAACTAAAAAGCAGTGTGATGAATTATATATATATATATATATATATATATATATATATATATAACTCTTTGAATAATCTTTGTGGAGTCACTCATTTTATTATCAACTGATCTTTTATTTTTGACTTTATTCTGATCCTTTCATACCTTGGATCTCGGATTTTGCCATCTGGATTCTATGGATTACAACTCAATGCCAACCTTATCTCTGCTTCTCCTGTTTGATCCCTTGGATATTTACATGGACACATTATATTTTTCTACCCAAATTTCATTGAAAATGTTTTTTTGCTCACAGCTTTTTATATTTTTTAATTTATGCTAACTAGTAATACGTGTTTTTCTGATTTTTCTCCTCTGATGAAAAGAGCTTAGCTTTGAAAATCCATGGATTAAGGAAAATATTTTTTTTTTTGTATTCCTTGTTTGAATACTTCATGAATTAATAAATATTGTAATTTATCCAATTTTTATTTTCATCATTCATTTCCTTATATATATATATATATAAATATATATATATATAAACAATCCACATCCAACGCCAGTATGTACTCCATGTAATAATTGTCATCAAATATACATAGGGGTAAACTCAACGGGAACTGAAAAGAAGGCTTTGAGAACAGAAGAGAGACCTTAAAAATAGCAACTCCCTTAACACCCTTTTCTCCCACATTGCACAACGCGACCACTCCTTCAATTTCGAACAGGCTAAAATTATTAAATTCATATCAAATAAATCTCGACACAGACTCCTTGAAGCAGCACTCATCACAAACTCCAACACCATCAAACAACGAAATGGTTTCTATAATTTATCTCCGCTAATTAGCAAACTCATTATGATGGAACAAAAATTAACATCAGAACCAGGATAACCATCCCATACCACATCTTCTATTAATAAATATACACAAATAACTAAAAAAATCGGAATAAATAAAGACATTCACACATAAATAAATAAACTAGGTAGATTTCATTTCCATCTCTTCTCACACTTATTTATACATATCGCACATGCACACAGTTTTTATGCTCATAATTATATTAATGATATTTGGTTAATTAATAATGCACTGATAATTAAATAAATGGGAATAATTAAATACATTCATACATAATTTAAGACACTATAAATATTATATCCTTGCTTTTTTTTTTTACTTATATTCACATATTACATATAGATACACTTGTATAATCATAAATACTTTTAATAATTATTGATCAATTAATAATACACAAATGATGAATTAAATAAATATAAATAAACACATTCATACATAAATGAATAAGCAAATTATATTATTTCCAACTCACTTTTACACATATTTCAACATATTGCAAGAAATTTGTTGATTAATTAATGAGACACAAATAAAGTAATCAAATAGGAATAAATTAATACACTCACACTTGAATAAATAAACTAATAGGTATGATGCCCCCCTCTCTCTTTATGCCAAAACTTTTCTTTTTTAATTAGAATTCGAGTTTCAAAATAGTAAAAATCTCCACGCTTTTACATTCATATAAAAAATTATAATGGTTTTTCTTTTTCTTCTTTCCCTTTTTTAATTTGGAGCATGACAAGAAATTCAGACTTCTGCCCGCCCCCGTCGCCACATCCACTATCAGGCAAACTTGACTGTGACATATTTTGACCCAGACAGACTCCCTAGCTAAAAAATAAATATGGGAACTAATAAATCCACACCGTCATCCCATTCACTTTCGCTTTCCTTGAACTGCACAGACTGCTGCTGATAATGGACTAGCCTAAATCGCGGTTTATATTTTTTGCTTGTTCTCATCCACAGCCATGCCGAAATTTGGACAATTTCTGGCAAATCAAAATTATTAACTGTATAATTTTTTTTGCATTTTTCTGCATCCCGAGGAAGTCTACAATAAAGACGAAACATTGATGAATCATTCAGTTCTTAAATGTGGCTAGACACGCGTCTGATGAGATCCATCTA
This sequence comes from Sepiola atlantica, assembly GCA_963556195.1. Classification (NCBI taxonomy): domain Eukaryota; kingdom Metazoa; phylum Mollusca; class Cephalopoda; order Sepiida; family Sepiolidae; genus Sepiola; species Sepiola atlantica. Next base: position 200,706,448 of record OY744520.1, on the reverse strand, counting down.
GGTCGAAATAATTTATGTGGACAGCCTTAATGTGTGTTTAGTTTATTTCCTTTAAATGTATTCCTGCTCTGTTAATAAGTACATTGAGCTCTCTTACTTGGATTCCCATTGAAACCATTCAACTTTGAACACTATATGTGTATATATATATATATATATATATATATTTATTTTATCTTATGTTTTATTTTTTCAGAATTTTGTGATGCAACACCGTCTCGCTTTTACTGCCGTGTCCATTTTGCTGAAGAGTTCCGGCAGTTACGCACACTAATATTCCCTGCAGGAGAAGATGTGTAAGTTGACTTGCACATTTTCGGAAAGTTTCTCCTAATAATTTCATGACTTTGGTATAATAGCTTCATCTCAAAAACTGATTTTGTATCTGTTTGTTACGCCCACTCGAGGAGGATTATCTTCCCTTTTACATATCTTTTCAATTCAATTCTTAATACAACAACAAAAAGTACTCATCATCATCGTCATCGTCATCATCATGTTCGTTTAACATGCTAGCATGTGTTGGACAGCTTCCAAACTAACCTTTCTCTAGGCAGGTCTTTAATTATTCCTCTTTCTCTCAAGTCCATCCTTATTATTTCCTCCCATACTTTTCTTGGCCTTTCCCCCCCCCAAACTGACCCTGCTACCTCAATTGGTCTGCATCCATTCTTTCAACGTGGCCATACCATCAAAGTCTTTCGTTCTGCACCCATTTCCCTATTCTGTCCAGATTTAATCTTCTTCTGAGGTCATCAGATCTAAGCCTGTGTTTAAATCTCACATTACATGTCCATTGTATCATTCTCCTATCTATTCTCTCCATGCAACACATGTCTTCAACCCTCTTTGGTCAAGTTTTATTTCCATCCATACATCATCACACTGCATGCCTGATAGACTGCTTCCCTTGGTTGACAGTGGTAACACTGCTGGTAAGTAATAGCAGAAGTTCCCTCAACTTACTCCATCCACTCCTTACCCTTGCAATTACACTAGCACCTGCTCCACCCTGTGCTCCAATGGTATCACCAAGGTAATAAAAATCTTCGACAATTTCAATAGCTTCACCATCCAGATATAATTTGTCCACATCTGAGTTCTCGTCCATCTTCATTGTCTTACACTTCTTGAGCATAAACTGGTTATCATCTCTCAACTTACAAGTAATTCCACCGCACTTCTTGCGCACCCATTGCTTGCAAATACCACAAAAACTTGAGTTGCACTTGACTCCCTTTCCACAAACTGAGCAGAGGAACTTCCTCTTTCTGGTAAGGGCTTTCCAACATTACAACCATTCATCATCACCTGATAATGTTATTCATCTTATTTTTTTTATTTATTATTTATTTATTTTAACATAGTTCACTCCAAACAAGGCAGGCCGCTACTGTAGACGTAACGGGCTACTGAGAATTAGGGTTGAAGTTTTGGGGGTCATCCTAAGTTGTGAGCTGTGCAGCGAGATGTTTATTTACATTAATTTTAAATTTCTGTATGTCAGTACAGTCAGGCAAACAGGGAGGAAAGAAGCTATTGGAGTAGAAGGTTCTCCGGCATCTGGGGACCTCCACAGTGAATGGATGGGACTTAAGTGATTGTCAGGTTGATCTAGTGTATTTACGTAGAAGGGGTACTAGAGCAGCAAGTTCATCTGAGCACAATTCATTGAAGTACTTGAAAAACAGGCACAAGGACGCAATATTGCAGTGATAGGAAAGGGGCTGGAGCTTAGTGGATAGTGAGGGACCTATTAAGTTGGCGACTCTTTTTTGGACCTTGTCTAAGAGGGAGAGACTAGTGAATGATGCACCAGCCCAGACAACAATACTCCATGCATGGGCGGATGGTGGCTTTGTAGAGATATAGGATAATGTCAGGTGTGAAAAGTTTACTAGCACGGTAGAGGGAGCCCACTTTCTTGGCAATGTCTTTAATGTATTTGTTCCAATTCATGTTATCTGTGAATGTTAGGCCGAAGAGTTTGAACGTTGGACTTTCAGGTAGGGTGTTATTTGCCATGTCAATCGGTGGTTGAAAAGGTTTCTTGTAGTTATTTAAGGAAAGGAGCTTTGTCTTTGCGGCATTAAAAGTTACCATCCATTTGACCCCAATCCACTACAGACTGGAGGTCACTTTCTAAGGATTCAGCTATTGCCTTGGATATGTGCGCGTTTGTTTTGCCCACATGACGAGAGTAGGGTATGGTGTCGTCACAAATATTCCCATCTCAGACATTTGATTTGCCCAAAAGAATGGCTTCATAATTTTAAAATGTTTACAAAAAAAAACTTACTTTTAAAATACAAAACTGTTTTGGTAGAAACTTTTTTCGTAATGCAAGCCGATTACACATCTTTTCATTTCAAAATAAATTACTTATGTAAACTTAACCATTAATGTATATCAACCTGCATTACCTGCCATTGTGTATATAATCCTTCTGTTGTTTTTTTACTTTACCTAAAACAAGGCATTTTGCCACTGAGACATAAGGGGCTACTATGATTAGGGACCAGATTTATAGGGGGCATCCTAAGTGGAGAGTTTGTTCACATTACACTTAAAGGGAGCAGGGAGGGAATTCCAAAGGCAAGTGGTGTGAATAAATAAGCTATTAGAGAAAAAGGTTTTCCGGCATCTGGGGACTGCTACAATGAAGGGGTGGGATTTTGCTGATAGTTGAGTTTGTTGGGGATAATTACGTTGAGGGAGTACAAATGTAACAAGTTCATCGGAGCACATTCTGTGGAAGCGCGTGTAAAACAAACACAGGGATGCAACATTGTGGTGATGGGACAGGGGCTGGAGGTTGACAGACAGTGTGGGAACTATTAGCTTAGAAATTCTTTATTGCACCCTGTCCAAGATGGAGAGGATAGTGGTTGGTGCACCAGCCCATATGTGGCAACAATACTTCATGCATAGAAGAACGTTGACTTTATAGAGATATAGGATACTGGCAGGTGTGAGAAGTTTTCGAGACCAGTAGAGGGAGACTACCTTCTTTGCAGCAGACTTGGCAGTATATTCTATGTATTTCATGTTACCTGCGAATGTTACGCTGAGGAGTTTGAATGTTGGACTCTGAGGAAAGATGCTATTTGCAAAGTTTTAGAAGAATTAATGCAATGGTTTTGGAGTTCTATTCAAACATGCAAATGTTACTTTACTTTCGATAATTTTAACTTAATTGTTCGATTTCTAATTCCTTTCAGCTTTATCCGTTCTCTCCAGCATTGTAAGCATTGGTGTGCAAAGGGAGGTAAATCCAGATCAGCTTTCTCAAAAACCTGTGGTAAGTCTTGAATTACTTTAAAAAGAAAAAAAAACATTATCAAAGGTTTTAATATTTAATCCGGCTCAATAATGTATTTTAATGTCCGTGGGCTTTGTGCTGATCAGATGATCCTGAGGCACAATCTTTGTGGGCTCTGTGCAGAAGTTTGATTAATTGTCCCTCACATTTAGAGATTGACCTGATTGTTTTTAGTTTTGAACAAACCAGAAATCAGTGGACAGCCTATTATTTCGAAAAGGTTGGGAGGGTCTTACTAACCGATTTTTTTTGTTTTTTTGCACTTTTTTTTGTTATTCCAATGATTTTTTTTTGTACATAAATATGATTTTGAAAAATAAAATTTTCAACAAATTTGCAGATATCTCAAGTAGGACTGCCTCTAGAGTAAATGTGGTATTGTGGTGACTGAGATGATTCTAGTTAAGAGTAGGATAAACATTTTTATCACTTTAGACCAACGATGACCAACAACCTCCTTTTTACACCACACTTTTGAGGACCTTGTGCCTGATTTGTTTAAAATGTAAATTTTTTTTTATTTTCTGCAAATAAATACTTCAAAGTGTAGTATCTGTTCTGATACTACATTTCATCTTTTCTGTCCTCGGTCAGTGAAGGAGAAATTCTTCTAGATTGAGGGAATTTTATTTTTGTTCCAATCCAGAGTTCCCCATTTTGGAGAGCTGGATTTTTCCCACATTAAAAACCGACCTTGCATCTAACTATGCCCTCGTGGGGAGGCAAATAAATAGGGACAACATTAGCAGCAGTGTTCAAATTATAATCTTTGTTTGTAAAAATTGTGTAAAATCTACGGATGAAGATGTCTTAACTGTTGCATCTCATGTTTTTATTATCCTTTTCAGATAATCGTTTTATCCTGAAACAAATGTCTGGTGTCGAGGCTGAGGCGTTCCAGGTGTTTGCACCGAACTACTTTCAGTATATTACTAAGGCATACCTGGAACAGGTGAGAATACACGAGCATTGATTTTGCCTTTTGTTATTTAAATTTGTTGTTTCTGTAATAATCTTTTACAGTTTTCTTTTGCTTTTATTGAACATTCCCCCCCCCCCCCGTTCCCCGATTTATTAGACAAATAATAACGCTGGTTTATAAAAAGAATTAATTTAAGTGGGCTAACCTTAATGTAGAATGAATGTACACCCTTTGTCAAGAATGACAGAAAAAAAAATTGGTGCTTATTTATATCGAGACTCAAGTGAAATATGGCAGTTAAAAATAAAATAACAGAAAAACTTACGACGTCTAGGTTGGCTCGGACATGCTCTAAGGTTGGCCCTAGAGGAATTTGCAAACCAAGTGCTTCAGTGGAACCCTGATGGAAAAAGATGAAGAGGAAGACCATAAATGAACTGGAAACAAACAATCAAGAGAGATTTGATCGCAAGGGGAAGATGCTGGAGGGACGTTGTGGATCTGGCGTCAGACCGAAAACGATGGTTTACTTTGACTGCCTCATGTGTCGTCGCAGGACGCGGGAAATCCTGATTCTTGAGTCATGGATATACTTACTTATCAGTGAAAAATATTAGTGTACACCAAAAATTACGGAAAATAAGCTAGTAGAATTTTAATAAAACATAAAATTAATTTACTCTTCGAAGTTAACGAACTCCGAACCACAAGACCACATCGCATCTTTATATTAGAAGAAGGGAGATAATCTTCTACGATGCACTGGCTTGATGGTCTTGTGGTTCGGAGTTCATTGACTCCGAATAGTAAATTAATTTTATTTTTTATTAAAATTCTACTCGATAATTTTCCCTAATTTTTCACTGATAAGTAAGGATATCTATAAGTTTTTCTGTTATTTTATTTTGAACTGCCATATTTTCCTATGTATCTTAATTTATATATCATAAATAAGCACCAAAAATCGTTTGTCTCTAATATTCATATTCGTTTAAAGTCTGAATCAGTGAAGTTTAAAAACAAAGAAAAAAGGAGAGAAAAAATAAAAAGTTTTAAAGAAAGGAAAGAAAAACGTATAAATCGGTATAGAAAGCAGAAAGAAAATAATAATGGATGTGCAAATGACTGCGTAGAATTGTGAATTTATTTTATTCTTGGTTATTATCTTAGCAGGAATGATTGAAGCTGAAACCTTCCAAAATATTGTCTATCGAATAGAAAGTAATTTAAACTGGCTTTAAAATTCTTAGCAAATTCTCGTGTCATTAAAACATTTAAAGTTTTGGAAGCGATTTTTTACATCTAATCATTTTTTTGATAAAGATTAAAACAACATTACCTTAACAAAATTAGTTCCGCACATGTTTTTGAGATTTGAAACACCCACCATTTGATAAAGAGGTCTTCCTCGAAATATATTATGGAACACGGTCACACAGATTACATCAGTGTTGAAGTCTTGCCTAATCAAGTAAGATTTGCTATATAGAAAAAAATTATACATTTTTAAAAAAAATATATATATAAAAAAAAAACATTAAAAAAACAAACTTGTTTTTGTCTTACTTTTCAACGCCGAGATATTTCCATTTCTTTCATTGTGATAGCCTTTTAATACTGCTCTATATAAAGTTAGTTATAGTTTCATAAGAATTTGATTTGATTAATAATTTAATGGTCAAACTATACCATAGTAATTAAATTTAATTTTCAAAATCCTATTTTAAAAAAATTATCTACTAAAAACACACAAACGGTATAGTTTAAAAAAAAAAAAATAGCAAAACAAAAATGAAATTAAAAAAAAAAAAACCTTCCGGGCAATGCCTGGTAGGTGAGAAACGTTTATTTTATTTCAGAGAGATGGATGGGGAAGAAGGGGAGGGGAATTTTTATTTTTTTTTTCTTATTGTCCGAGCAGCTTTTCCAAGATCAAAGACACTTATTCAATAAGTAGCTTCATCCATTCGAAATTGACTGAAACAGATTTATACTGGTTGTCGATTGACCTTGAGGTGAAACTTAACACTTTCAAATTGTTATAATAATTTCAACAGCTCACAGATTGGATAACTTACCATTGCTATAGGTCACGGACAAATAAGAATATGTACAGTACTTTGGCAATGATTGTTTTAAAACTACTAAGATTTCCAGGTGTTCTTTCTCCTCTGTTTGAGGGCTATTTGCATATATATATATATATATATATGTGTGTGTCTGTCATCCACAGCCTGTTTCGCCATATCACAGATCTTCAGTGTGGCCCGACAAAATAGTGCTTTAAGCTGAAATTTGAAACCCAACCACTTAGTTAGCAGTCAGGGCCTCCTACCCCTATGCTATCGATCTTCAATGAATGAAAGGAAATTTTATAATGTTTGTGTATATTTATATATACATTATTGACTGCTTGGAGTGCTCTATTCATTTATGTTTATTGTTAAGTGGCAGTCGGTAATCTCCCTTACTAAAGAGCTATGTATTTTTTTTTTTTTAATATTAAGTAAAGAAGTTTATTATTATTACTATAACTTTCGCAAATCTTGTTGACGGGGATGTTTGTAGGTTGATCTTTGTCAACTCTGATGCCAAAAGATGAAAAAAATACAAATCTGACTTTCGCTTTTCAAGGAAAAATGAGACGAAACAATGAAAATCAAATAAATTGTATTGTTCAAAAATACATCGATACTAAAACAAAGTTGTTATTGTTATTCTGGGATGGATAGTATCTGTGATGTAGTCAGGATGGCGCTGTCGTTGCTAGCTCGAGTGGGGTGGATTGGTTGAGCAGACGGTCGATACCGACGCGACTGTCCAAGTATAGGATTCCCTGCGTGACTGCTGTCTGCTGTCTAACCCAGCTACTTAACAGCAGCGTGCGGACGGAGTTGCAGACATCCGACTCCCAAAAGATAGCGACAAAAAATGACCCTTGACTATAGAAAACTGTTTCTTTTAAATTCCATTTTCGCCACAGCGAGCAAGCCACATAAGTAATTAACACACAACTTTTTGGATAACGTGCGTGAGTATGCGCTCCAACTCCGGTGCGACCATGGCAACTAGAGAACGGATCTCAGTGGACCTAATTCCACCTTTAAGCAGTTTGGAACCACAGAAATAAGGCAGACTTGGACGGCGGTCACCACCATAACAACACACTAGAGGACACGACGGGAGTCACTGAACAAAATGAGATCTAAAAATCGTAGATTCCGACTCAATTGTAGAGTAGGGACCCTTGAAAAATATATCGTTTTTTAATTTAGATAATAATGGCACAAGTGAATAAATAGAACAAAATGGCACGTGAGAAAAATATAGATAAAAAATATCACAGTTTAGAGTCTAGTTTACCCTTTTATTTCACTTATATCTAGGGGTGGGAGGTGAATTCATATTTCCCAAGGATATTAGGAAAAGTAATGCAGTCCATGCACTAACCACTGTGCCACCGTCGCTTTCGTATAAGCAGAAAATGGTAAAATGTTATTGAATTTGTAAATGAGGACCATAACTTTGTGCCCAATCTGCTCAAGTGGGGAGGCCAAAAGTTTGTAACTTTTTTTTTTACTTTAAAATTGTATTATTTTATAAATTTCTATGGTCGATTTTTAATGTAGGGAAAATCCAGTTCCCCCCAAAATGGGACACTCTGGATTGAGCCAAAAAATTAAATTGTCTCATTCTAGAAGGCTATAACACAAGATTACTCGTTTTCAATGCATTTTTTCTTATTTTGTTTCTACATCTTAAATCGAACAACGAAAAGTGAATTCGAGGCGCTAAAAGTTAAAATGCTGACCAAAAAATAATATAAATATTAAAATGTAAAATAATTATTCAACATTAAAAGAAGAAAATGTATATATTTATTAGAATTATAATAATTTAAATATAAATCGAATAATCGTGGAGAATGAAGTCATTTTAAAACGATAATTTCGGACGCTAATTATCTCTGCAATGTTTCTTTGTTTATTTTTTATTGTAAATAAAAGAAAAAAACGCACCATACATTAAAAAAAAAAAAAAATGTTTAATATATCCCCCCCCCCCCTTTTCTTCAAATAAATCTTCCCCTATTATTAAAAATCTATTTTCTGAGAAAAAAAAACAAACAACGTAGGATTGTTATAGGTTTGTTTACAGATGTCATGTGCATGTGCGATGGTCAACCGGTGTAGATCCGAATGTGTCCCATTCAATTGGCTTATATCTTGCGGTTCTTGAAACCTAATTGATCCATTAATTTTTATCAAATTTCTTTGCAGAGACCGACTGTTTTAGCCAAAATTCTGGGTGTTTACACCATTGGTTTTCGTAACAATCAGACAAATTCAGCGATGAAGCAAGACCTGCTCGTGATGGAAAATCTCTTGTACAATCGAAAAGTGTCACAGGTTAGTAATAATTAATTAAGATCTTTTACATATTTTATACCTCGTTAACATATTTATGCATCTTTTTATGCATCTTTTATATATATTTTATTTGAAATTAATTTTTTTGATCTTTACACGGACCAAATTAGTATTGTTCTATATTTTGACACATTGTCAAAAGCAAGTGACAATTTGATGCCCATTTTTGTATTGTATTTTTTTTCCTTGTAGACGTTTGATTTAAAAGGCTCTGACAGTAATCGTTTAGTCAACACTGCAGGTAAACAAGAGGAGGAAGTTGTTTTACTCGATCAAAACTTTTTACAAGGTATGTTTTTATATATTTACTTATTTATGTATTTATTATGCTTATACGAAAGCGACGGTAACGCAATGGTTAGCACCATGGACTGTGAATTTGGCGTGCGGAGTTCTAGTTCTGCTGGGGCTACTGCATTAATTTTCCTTATATCCTTGGGAAATATATGAATTCACACCCCCACCCCCACCCCTAGATATAAGTGAAATAGTAGTGTAAACTAGACTCTAAAGCCTTGCTAAGAAAACTAAAAAAAAAAAGATCTGCGACCAAGTAGATCTCTGGCACATCGTGCACTTGTGTATTTAGAGAGTACTTCACACGGCTATCATCAATACAACAACACAATTTCTTTCGTCTGAGAGATCAAAGAGCTCCACTTTCTATCAGAACTCAACCTAAATAGTCAAGGGAGATTACTCTTATCTTCAAATGGTCCAAGGGAGATAAATCATAATCCACAAGTAGGTCGTGTTCTTTACAATCCACTTAAAATGAATTCATGTGGGAAATATGTCATTCTTGTAATCCAAGGAGTACTGAATAAAATCCTATGTAATAATATAAGAAAAAAAAAGGATAATCACATTTCAACTAAATTGCCAGTTCTCTATTTATATAAAGTTGGGTTTGTTTATATGTACAAGATTCACTTCTAAACTAATTAACTGATCATTATGAATTTTGGCTAGGCATAAGAATGGGTAATGTGGGCTATATTTAGTTTGATTTAGTTTCATGCAAAGGGTTGAAAGCCGTTTGTGACAATTCAGATACTTCCAATTTGTGTGAAATTTTAACAAAAGGTATTCAACATCAATTAATAAATATTCCCCAAATTTCAGTTTCTTTGGAATATTTTAACAGGTATTTAGGGTGCATAATATAAGAACAGATTTGCATTACATTTGATTCGTAGTCATTAGACACCAATTAAACAAGATTCCCTGAATTTCAATTTCTTCTTAAGACCTCTTAAGCTTAAGCCTTAAATTTTAGACATTTTCTGGAACCAAAATCATGTAATGGATTTTGATAAAAATTGGAATACGGATTCTCGAAATAAGGTTTAATAATATTATATCTTGATTTTAATCTTCCTAAGGCAACATAAAAGTGGTGCAAAATTGTTCGGTTTGGGGAATAAATTTTACCCATCATTGGACAGGTATTCTTCTAGTTCTGTGTGTGTGTGTGTGTGTGTGTGTATATATATATATATATATATATATACACACACACACACACGCATATATTATAAATATTAGAAACAGTAACTGCGGATCAACCGACATTTCGACATTAACACGTCTCGTCGGTACTCTAAAGACTTTAGAGTCCCAGCAAGATGTGTTAACGTCAAAACCTTGGTCGGACTGCGTAGACTATTTCTAATGTTTATATAATGTTATTTATTTATAAAAGCTCTACTTTGTACTAAGTACTTTTGAAAAAATATTGGTTTTAAGTTCATGTTGTCAATATATTTGAACTTAATTAAGTTATATTATTTATATAATATATATATATATATATATATATATATATATATATATATATATATATATATTGTTCATTGAATAAATTAAAATAAAAACTGCCTTGAAACAGCTGTAATACCTTTGTGTATCCTCTTTTTGGGGAATTTGATTGGAAAAACTATTTCAATCGTCAAATATATATATACATATGGATCAGGTATTCTTTTAGTATATTACAAATATAAACCCCCAAATCTGTGTGTGCATATAACTTGATTCTCTGATTTAGTAAATTTGGATGATCGCTTCTGTGAATTCTATAAAATATCTATAATTTGGAGAATAAAGTTCAGAATAGGTTTTGAAATCAAGTTATATGTGCACAAAGATTTCAGAGTTAATAGTTGTACTAATATGTATATATATATATATGATTTGACCTCATTCAGAACGCTGACGATTCCACTAGATTTAGACTTTTTTTAAATGTAAAAAGGTAACCCATTTGGATGAAATGCGGTACATTTCTGAAATATGTAACATATTGTTTTTAAATAAATTATTTATATTAGCACTCACTCCTCTGTGATCAAGCACTTTATTGATTTCTTTTCAATATAACCTGACGCACGCTATATATATATATATATAAGTATAAATTTTTATTTATACAAACATTGGTTACATATGTGCATACATGTTTCAACTGCGATCTCTTTTGAGGACCAGCTTCTTCAGATCGCAGCTGAAACATGTATGCACATATGTAACCAATAATTTTTGTATAAATAAATTTTATACTAAAAAACAGCTCTACTTGTTATTGAGCACTTTTTATAAACACTGGAGTTTCATTGGATTAACATCTAGGAAACAAAAATAATACATGTACTATATATATATATATATATATATATATTAATCTATATAGACCAATTAATTCATTTTTACCATTTGTGAATGAATCGAGTCTATTCTTAAAATGTGCTACACTTGCAGCAAATGATGTCTTTTTTTCAAAATCCTTTTTCTTTCTTGTAGTGAGTGTCGGTTCTCCTCTTTACATCCGACCACACTCCAAAGTCGTTCTGAGCCAAGCGATTGCCAGCGATTCCCAATTTTTGGCAAAAAATCTCATAATGGATTACTCTTTGCTTGTCGGACAAGATGACCAAAGGAGGGAACTAGTTGTCGGCATAATTGGTGAGTGGCTCATATCGATATTGCAAAATCTTTAAACTCTTTCCTCATTCTATATCATTTCATGAAGAAGCTCTGTCATTCTCCATCTGACGAAAGCTAGGTATTCTGACTGGCAGCAGGAGAAGAAGAATTAAACTCATCATGCAACATTACGTCCCCGAAAGATATTCCTTAGATGAGGAATATAAAAAAATGCTTCAGTTGTTGAATGTTTAGTAACAGAAATTTTCATTTATTCTTTTTTTATAGATTACATCAGGACATTTACATGGGACAAAAAAATAGAAATGGTCGTGAAATCTGCAAGAAACCTTGGCGGTCCAGGTATGTTTACCCCACACACACAAACATATGTATATATATATATATATATATATATATATATATATATATATATATATATATATCATACACACATACCTAACTTTATAGATAATATGAAAATGAATTTTTCAAAATTAGGACAGTTGAATCACGTCAACAGGTTTTGCATATTCAGAGATAATTTTCCGGTCATTTGAATTATTAAAAATAATAAACCATTAGGAAAGCCATACAATGCAATTTTTTAATAAATTTTCCTACTTAATTTTCGACGATATACGTCTTCTTCAGAAAATTTTTTAAAGATATAAAATCAAAGCTTTTTTTTTTTTATATTCAATCCAATCCGTGTTGTGTTGAAACAGAATCGGGATGAAAGTTTTGGTAAAAACTCGCATGTGGCAGCGCCACATGAAGTAGAAATAGTGTTTTTCATTGTATGCATTTCCTAACGGTTTATTTCCGTTTCAACAGCACACAGATTGGATAACTTACCATTGCTATAGGTCACGGACAAATAAGAATGTGTACAGTACTTTGGCAATGATTGTTTTCAAGCTACTAAGATTTCCCAGTGTTCTTTCTCCTCTGTTTGAGGGCTATTTGCGTATATATATATATATATATATATATATATATATATAATGTCATCCACAGCCTGTTTCGCCATATCACAGCTCTTCAGTGTGGCTCGATAAAATAGTGCTTTAAGCTGAAATTTGAAACCCAACCCCTTAGTTAGCAGTCAGGGCCTCCTACCCCTATGGTATCGATCCTCGATGAATGAAAGGAAATTTTATAATGTTTATGTATATTTATATATGCATTATTGACTGCCTGGAGTGCTCTATTCATTTATGTTTATTGTTAAGTGGCAGTCAGTAATCTCCCTTACTAAAGAGCTATGTATTTTTTTTTTAATATTAAGTAAAGAAGTTTATTATTATTACTATAACTTTCGCAAATCTTGTTGAGGGGGACGGGGCTGTGTGTAGGTTGACCTTTGTCAACTCTGATGCCAAAAAATGAAAAAAATACAAATCTGACTTTCGCTTTTCATGGAAGTCAAGTTTGTCCACACATGTTAGATAAGAGTTTGACTTTTTCTGTTCTTTTCAAAGTTTGATTGCATGATGGGAACTTGGTCAAAACAAACTCCTCAACATCTGAATATTTTTTAAGAAAACTTTGTCAGTTAATAATTCTTGCTAATTGCAAATATTTTTTTGCAGGTAAAATGCCAACAGTGGTTTCTCCAGAGTTATACAAGAGCCGTTTCCTGGAAGCCATGGACCGTTATTTTCCCCCTGTACCCGACCGCTGGAGTGGGCTTGGTTATGGTCTGGATTACTGAATATTCGTGCAGTGTTCATATTGAGAATCTTCAATACTTGATGCAGCCTGCTGCAGTGTACAAATGGTAAACGACTTGTATTCATTTTATGTTCTATCAACCCGGAGGTCTATGATCTTAAGGTTGTGTTATTTTTCATACCGCGTCGAGAGTACATCCTCGACATTCAGTCCGACAGAGTCTAGTCCATTTGAATTAGGTGGCCTTTTTTTCTGTCAGACTGAGCTAGGGTTCTGTTCAGCTCTAGGAGGTCCACTCCCCTCCCAGGCTTTACCTTCTCACCCTTTGAGAAGGGATTAGTTTATTGCTAATCGCCTGAGATGCCCCTACCAGGGAATGCCGACGGGGCTGCTCAGGCATTTTTTGAGGGCTAGAGTGCTCTGCTTCCTGGGCGCTAGCTTTTACTTCAAACCCACCTTCTGACCTTGTGTCACATCTTCCTGCGCTGGGAGGGAAGTAAATACTAGCTCTATCTATGTGGCGTTGCCCGGGAGTCTTTTGACTTTCATTTTTCTTTTACTTATCACCCCCACAACCCACCACCACCCTTTCTTGTAAAACAAACTATTTACATTTTTGGAAAGATACCTCGATGAAGGAATATGTTTAGTTTTAAAAAAGCGTTTTTGTAATGAAACCCTGAAATTTAAATCCCATAAATACTTTGTTTTCTCTAATAGTCTTATCTTATTTCTATTTACATGTAATCCTATTTTCAATTTGGTTTCTTTACATTAAACTAACTGTCCCTATCCGGCGTTGTCTGATAGTGTATTTACTTGCAATTTGTTTTGCCTTTTTTTTTTTTTAAACTATGGCCGGGGGGTGGTCTTCCAAAATATTATTCTTTTTGGTTACAATCAAAGTGAAGTAACGCTGCATAGATGAATACAGAGTTATATTGTTTTTTAAATATGGCGGCCATTTGGAAATAATCCCAACCCGGACAAAGTATTTTCTGGAAGAAATTAAATCAAATTATATTTTCTTCTCCTGAACAGCATGCTGCAACAATCCACAAGAAAAACTCACATACCAGAATAAAATATTGACTTTGTATATGATATATCTGAATATAAAAGCTATCAAAAAAGACAAGTATTCTTTATTATTTGAAGAATATTGATATATTTTCTTGCATTTTATTTCATTAATCTTTTCTATTTTTCATTAATTGGCAGATGCTTTCTGATGTATGAAAAACTAGAAAGACTCCGAAAGTCTAAATATGGAACAGCAAAAGAAACGATATAAAAGACAGTGAGCCGTGGTGGTGTTCCAAGAAACGAGACTTTTCAAAATAAACAAATGATAGATCAGATACGCATAAAACAAAAATAACGGAGAAAAAAAACATTTTGTTACTATGACTGATCTTATCAAAAGTTAATTCAGTGATGTTTTGTTTTTGAAAAGAACAAACGTTAAATATCGATGGAATTGTAATATTTTCATGTAAGTAAAAAAAAAAAAAAAAGAGACACAAAAAGAAACAGCGCAAAAAAAAAAGATTGCAACAAATAAATTATTTCGACTTATTATTTCAAAGCGGAATTTCAAGTTGATAGCATTTCACGTCACTAATTTTCTGTTCATCGAAACATCGGTCAAAAATGCTCAAATTTTGAATGATGAGGAAACACTCGAAACAATTTCTTGCTATCTGACAATGAGAAGGACAAAAAGAATATTTTTCTAGCACAGTGGTTCCCAACCTTTTTTAGCACATGACCCCCTTTGAGATCTGTGCCCACCTTAGCCCTTCACGTCATTATTAACAGGAAAAAGTATTTCAATATTATAGAGAATTAACAGAATAATTATTTCCGCTAGTCAATAATAAAATTAATTCACCGAACTGAACAGTTTTGTATCATTTATGTCTCCTTACACAGATTAAAATCCAAAAATATGTGTTATTAAAAAATTTCTGTCTAGAATCCTTATTTTAATTTTGATCAAAATCTATTAATGGACTTTCATTCTATAACATATCTAATATTTGGGACTTGATCTTGTAGGGTTTTAAGAAGAAATTCAAATTCAGGAAATCTTGCTTAATTGGTGTCGAATAACTATTGATCAAATTTAATGCAAATCGGAAATATTTGACTTTTCAAACGGGAGATTGTGCCCAGATTAAAATACTTCAAACAATTGAAATTTTGGGAATATTTATTAAATCATGTCTAATATGCATGGTTAAAATTTAAGATCGGAGTTTGTTTTTGTTTGCATATCTGTTATTATTGAGTCGGTCATTTCAAATGAACATGTTTTTAAATGGCGACACTGTTGGTTAAAGAGATTCATGTCATCAGATGGTTGTTGTAGGTGTGGAATTCCTCCAAATAATAGGTCTTCTTGAATGCGGATGTTTTATTCTGCATAAAAAAAAACTGTTACTCACATTTTTAAGATAAAGTGGTGTTTTGTGAGTGGTAAGACACAATTATGAAGAAATAAATTGGATGAAAACGATTCTATGTTCATCAACAATAATTATTATTTATTATACAAATTACAACTGAAAAGAAATTACTTTGAAATGAGGAAATATTTAATGGTCTGTCGCTGACTGAATGTCTGTTATAGGCTGCTGAAAATTAGGGGGGGGGGGCATATAACTGATGCTTCCAAAATGCTTTTTTGATCAAGGGAGATAACTTTAGGGTAAAGAGTTATTCCCCTTTAAACAATATTTTTCCTAGATGGAATCTGTTCCATCTATCAAGACTTTTTCACGTATCATTTGTCAATTTCAGAATTTTGATCTGAGTCGTTTGTTTATTGGAGTAGATTGTTATCATTCTGAATATTACATATCTGTTGAATTGTCTTTCTAAACATTTTCGTGAAGCTAGGCTAATGCATTGAACTCACAACCTCACTAATTTTTGGTGCTTGTGTCAAAGAGGTTGATAATGTAGGGGAGATAACTAGGCTTCACATAAGAAAATAAGCATGAAATGAAAAGAGAATTTAGGACGCTGAAAACGGACGCAATTTATTAGATGAATGAATTGAGAACATATCTGTATCTTTAATAAAAAAAGAAAAGCATATAATCATTTTTAAAGGTGTCTGACTTAAGTTAATGATAATATGTGATTTAAGATACTGCGATAATTTGCTTGGTGGGTTTTAAGTGTCAATTGAGTTATCTCCACTTTGCAGATTGGCTGTTTAGAGTCTATGGACATAGGTGGCTCTGGTTGGTCGGCAATTTCGATAGGTGGTGGGTTTATTCGTATGAAAACGAATCTTTTGAAATTGAAAGGTTCAGTGGATTTTGGGGCGGCAGAGAGTGAACAGTAGAGATTGAGATTTTTGTGTCGTTGACACTGAAGGAAAGTTAATGTAATTCCATTGTCGAATTACATAACATATTTTAGATAATTGAGTTTGACTGATGAAATAAACATAAAAACACAAGCATCGTAAATTTTATTTCATTTTTAATTATTAAAGATGGAGATATGTTTGAAAATAATTAACATTGAATTGGTACGCCGAAAAGTATAATAAATACAAGAATACTTGAACAATGAAACAATTGCAATTAATCAAACAATGTTAATTAACCAATTGAAAAGATTAAATAAACTTGTTAACGTATAAAAACAGAAAAATTTAACAAACTGTAACAATGTTAGTTAACAGAAATTTGTTTCCCTGAATGTAATAAAAATGTTTTTCTGATTTAACTACAAGAAAACAAAAGATGAAACTTCTTATAACCGAGTCAATTAAAATAATTGCGACGATCATGGTCTATTTAAAATATAATAATAGACTCAGAGCAAGTTTAATGTCAATTACTATTGAAACAAACTCGACAACTCCCGTGTAATAAGCGTCCTAAATTCTCTTTTCATTTTATGCTTATTTTCTTAGTGAAACCTAGTTATCTCCCCTGCATTATCACCCCCTTTGACACAAGCGCCAAATCTTTTAATCCATGAAGTCATGTGTCCAAGTGGGGACTAAGACAAGATATCTTAAAGCATAGAAATCCGAATGCAAACCGTCTATGCCTATGGAATGAGTAAATGGATCAGTTTAACATTTCTGTCTTTAATAAATCGCACCTGAAGAAGGCCAGAGAGTAGATCGGCCAAAACGTTGTGACTATGCCAACTAAGAGGACAACAAGTCTGAAGCTTGTAAAAGTGTTACTTGTTTTTATGTAATGTGTTTATCCGAAATTTTGTAACGTTTAATGATCAGAATTTATTTTTTTGACTAAAAAATAAGTGTAAATTGAATAATGTCAACAAAAACATGAAAAGGAATCTATAAAAGGGTCTTCAAAAATGAGTACACACTTATTTTCTATTATTTAAATGAAAACTGTTTTTTTCCAGGCTGACTCAAAAGCTATCAAAGATACACTTACAGACCTTACATCTTCTGATTTAGTATCACCTCTAGAAGGTTATGGTAAAATGATAATGTAATATTTATTCATTTGGAGTTACCAAGGATCATCTTAGTGACAGTGAACGCAGAAAAAAAAAAAGTTCTTTCATTCAAGAAATCAAGGGAAGTAAATCTATAAATACTTTAAAGTTATTTCACCTGGCTGACACATCCATGCACCATACTCTGTGAAAATGACAACAAACACCAAAATGTGTACGAATGAGAACATTTAACATTTTAACACAGACACAAGTCATTTTTATCACCATTTCTCCAACACGGTGTTGTTGTTGAAGCCAGTTGAATTTCTCCAGAATAGAATACACAGCATAAGATGGGTTCACATTTTTATTGTTCTTTATTTCTCGAGGTTTCAAGTCAGAGATCACATCAGTGACGCCCCATGGAGGGAAACCTTCTCACTACCTGCCAACCAGTGTGCAAACGAATTAACTGAATGGGTCAAAGCAGGCATTGAAGCCTATGTCCCCATGCGAAAATTCTTTAGCAAGCCCCACTCTCCTCAATGGTTCACTTCAGAATGTGCAGCTGCCGTTTCTGAGAGGCAACAAGCATTCCGTAAATTCGGCCGCCATAAGTCAGCTACTAATAGACATAAATTTATATAGTCAAGAAATAATTGCAAGGCCGTGATAAGCGAAGAGAAGGTATAATGAGTTAACAAAAAAACGCATCCAGTCACAGAAACTAGGTACTCGCGATTTCTGGAAAATCTACAATAGTGTAGTGAATAATGGTCAGTCAACAGTTCCCCCCACTATCAAACCACAATGATGTCGTTTGCACGGCCACTGATAAGGCTGAACTACTTGCCCAGCGTTTCGCTTCTAACTCTACTTTAGACTCAGATAACCACCCCCTCCCTGAATTCCCTTTGCTGACCAAAGCCACACTTGATAACCTGGTCATCACCCCATCCCAGGTCAAAGACATCATAAAAAACCTTGACACCTCTAAAGCTTGTGGGCCTGATCTTATACCTGAAATAGTAATAAAGAAATATTCTGCTGAACCGGCCCCTGTCCTCTCCAAACTCTACAATAAATGCCTAGCTGAATCTTGCTTCCCCGATAGCTGGAAAATTGCCTCTGTGGTACCAGTCTACAAGAGTTCTGGGAATAGAACCGACCCTCAGAACTACCGCCCAATCAGTCTACTGCCGATCTTTGCCAAAATCTTTGAATAGCGATAGTACGGCACTTAGTTAAAATCTAAACTTCTATCTGACCGCCAGTATGGATTTAGACAAGCACGATCTACTGCAGACATCCTAACGGTCATCTCTGAACGCATGTATCATACACTCGACAAGGCAGGTGAAGCTAGGGCAGTAGCGTTTGATATATCCAAGACCTTTGACAAGGTATGGCATAAAGGGCTTCTCCTGAAAATACGCTCATAGGTATTACTGGGCAACTACTTAATATAATTAGATCCTTCCTAAACAAAAGAAAAATCCAGGTTGTCCTCGATGGCTGTTCATCTAAGCAACATGACATAAATGCTGGTGTACCCCAGGGATCTATCCTTGGACCTTTGTTGTTCCTGATCTATATAAACGATCTCCCTGATGACATTGAGTCTGAGATTGGTTTATTTGCTGACGACACCACGCTTTACTCTCGCCATGTTGGCAAAACAGACATGATCATATCCAAGGCAATGACTGAATCTTTAGAAAAGAACCTCCAGGCTGTAGTGGATTTGGGTCATAAATGGTTGGTAACTTTTAATGCTGCAAAGACAAAGCTACTTTCCTTCAATAACTACAAGAAGCCTCTCCAACCACCGATTGTCATGGCAAATAACACCCTACCTGAGAGTTCATCATTCAAACTCCTCGGCCTAACCTTCACAGGTAACATGAATTGGAACAAATACATTGAAGACATTGCCAAGGCTGCCGCAAAGAAGGTTGGCTCCCTCTACTGTGCTAGTAAACTCCTCACACCTGACATTATCCTGTATCTCTACAAAGCCACCATCCGCCCATGCATGAAGTATTGTTGCCACATCTGGGCTGGTGCATCATCTACTAGTCTCTCCCTCCTTGACAAGGTCCAAAAAAGAGTCGCCAACCTAATAGGTCCCTCACTGTCAACCAAGCTCCAGCCCCTGTCCCATCGCTGCAATGTAGCATCCTTATGTTTGTTTTACATATACTTCAATGGATTATGCTCCGATGAATTGGCTACTCTGGTGCCCCCTCGACGTAAATTCACTAGACCAACTCGACAATCAACTAAATCTCATTCATTCACTGTGGAGGTCCCCAGATGCCGGAGAGCCTTCTACTCGAATAGCTTCTTTCCTCGTGCTGCTTGCCTCTGGAACTCCCTCCCTGCCCCCTGTTTCCCCGACAGTACTGACATGCAGAAATTTAAAACTAATGTAAACATACATCTCGCTACGCAGATCCCAATTCAGGATGACACCCCCCTCCCCAACCTTTTCCCCTTTTCTTTTTTCTCAGTAGCCCCTTACGTCTACAGTGGCGGCCTGCCTTGTTTGGGGTGAACCATGTTAAAAAAATCAGTTTCCATGCATGGAGTAAGTTACTCTGCCAGACACTCCTACCTGTAAGCACGTGATAGGAGAGTTTTATCCTTCTTAACCCTTTGCTGCTAGACTAGTTGAAGCGATTGTATCCCCCGGTAACCGTACAACGTCACAGTCACAGGTGTTCTTCTTCAACTCTCGGAGATCGACACGATAACTGCTCTTTGCTATATAACACCAGATCAACAACTATGCTCCACTTGAGGGGATCAATCACTCTCTCTCTCTCCCTTAACAAGGTGATAAATAAACATTCGGGATGGGGATTCTGTAAAAGTTCAGATTTTATTTTACATTGAATGAATGATTGCTGGAACCATTAGTTTTGGTGCGGCTCCTGCAGCCCCCCCCCCCCTAAAATTTAGGTTGGCTCCCCTCCACGCTCTTACTTTAACAACAGGAGACACTCCTTTCTCAGCTCCACCTGCGCCTTAAAATAATCTGCTGAAAAATTCAACACATTTTCAACATTATTTTCAGATAAGTCCCTATTTACTTGCCTCCCCACTGTTGGATAAAAAAATGAGCCCTCCGTTCTTTGACGATTTTGTGTCTAACTTTGCCCGAGTTAGACACAAAATCGGTTTTTAATGTGGGGGGAAAATCCGACTCCTCAAAAATGGACACTCTGGATTGGGACCAAATAAATAGTACCTCAGTCTAGAAGGATTTCTTCATACCTTACCGAGAACAGAAAAGATTAAGTGTAGTATGAGAACAGATACTACAGTTTGCTTTTAGCTGAAGTCACATAATTCATGATCCTGAAATTAAAAACACAAATATAACAATTAACAATAGCATTCTTTAGATGTATTTCTTTACGTATAAAACTGAGTGGAAAATCTCATGAAATTTAACCGAGAGAAAAGGTTAAGTTAGGATAAACAAACGGTTCAGTGAAAAGTTTTATTATTAGAATATGTTCATAATGATTAGTTCAACAATTATCCTTGTTATACAGTCCCAAAATCATTAGTTCGATTTTTCCTTGTTATACAGTCCCCCAATGTTTTATTTTTTTATATACAGGGTGGGCCAAAATAAGGGTCCTATCTTTAAATTTGAATAACTTGAATTTGAATAACTTCCACAAAATAAAAGTTAAACTCACCAAACTTTATGTGTGTGTAGACTGACCCTTCCGAGATTTTTTGAAATAAACAAAACAAATTTTAGCCGAAAAACACTTCTTAAAACTTACAAAAACTAAAGTATTGTTTTTTACACTGTTTTGAGTTTTTTAAGCAAAAATAATGTTTTCTAAATGAGGGTACGTTCCTTAGGGCTAATACGGCTCATGCTTGCTTCGGAAGGGGTCCTTTACTTATTCTAAAAAAAAAAATTTTTTTTTTAAATCAATAAATAAAAAAGTTATGAATTTTTAAAAATAGGACCCTTATTTTTGCCCACACACACACACACACACACACACACACACACACACACACACGCGACCTTGAATAACATTTATATATTCCAGGACGACACCGTAATTGACATTGCATTGCCACGAACGACAGCCAGGGAGACGCGTTGTAGCAACCAAGCTGATTCTCAGGGCTCGTTTCTAGACGTTGATATCAATCATCCGATGTCTTGAAAAAATCTAACAGCCTCGGGACCAAGCACGCCTGACGGTTCTACTGAAATTGGTTGAAAGATAAATCGGTCAGTGAGCTGTATTTGCTGTGCTTCCTTGTTTCGGCGAGCAGCGCCGCTCTGCCGGGCTTGACAGCGGATTCTGCAATCCTTGTTGGTGAGAAGGAATTGGAACAAGTGGCATCCCAGATCAACGGCTTTTCTGCTCGGAAAGCAAATACTGTCATCCGGTCGGGCTTGCGACCGTCACCCCTGTCCAGGCCAATTGGTTCGAGAACAAGATGCAAAACCAGCCGAGTTGAGACCTCGCTTGACTATGTCGTTAAGTGCAGAGTGGCGAGGTAAGCGGCCGGCACTAAATTGACAAGAGAAGGGATGCAGGGCAAACTCGTTAATGGCTTGGTCACAGCGACACTGGTGTGAACAACATAAATGGAGCCCTAAGAGTGAAAAGTTGAATGAAATTTAATGATAAAAAAAAAAGCGGGAATTTTAATTTAATAAATTCTAATTTTATTTTTAATGAGAAAAAACGTTAATTCTTAACAAAATAAAGAATAATATTTATTCACAATATTCACCTCAAGCGTACAGAATGAAAGATATGATAAAGAATTTTAAAAAAATGCCCAAACATGAATAGAAAATCAGTTTAGCTTATTGTCTTTCAGCATTTGAAAGATTAAAGAAAATCTTTTCTTGAAAAATGTCCAGTGGGTGAACTAAAATAGTAACACACCACTCAATAAGTCATGGGCCTTACTAGTAAAACCACAACTTTTAGGCAAAATTCAACTTTATCCATCAACATAATCTCATTCTAGAGTGATACACTGATTTCAACGCTTCTCGAAAAATTTGATGTTTTTTTTTGTAGAAAAATTTGTCTTTGGCCTAAAAATATGTCTCAGTTTTTTATATCACTTCTCCATTGGAGCCAAATCTCTTTCCCCTGGAGCATTCGTTCGAGGTCTGCAAACATCCAGTAGTCGCTGGGCCCATATCTGAAGAATAGAGTAGCAGTGGAAGCAATTTGAAGTGTAATTTATTTAGTTTTGCGATCGACTCATGACATGGTGCAGTGTCTTGATGAAAGAGCACTTTTTTCGTCTTAATTTGTAGCCGTTTTTTCTTCTTTCAAACGCGCCAATAATGTGATATAATATTCGTTGTGGATGGTTCTTCTTTTATCAAGGTAATCGGTGTACCTTGAGCAGCCAAAAAATACAGAGGCCAAAACTTTGTCTGTTGATGTTTGCATCTTTGATCGTTTTGGACGGCTTTCAACTGCTGCTGTCCACCCAGCTGACTGCCGATTAGGCTCCGGGGTGAAGTAGTGGATCCATGTTTCATCCATTATCACATATTTATACAAACACTCCCATTTGTTGCAGTGAAACAGCTACAAACGATGCTATGAATCATTGACACATTGTTGTTTTTGATCGACTGTGAGCAAATGCAGCACCCACTTTGAACAGAGCTTTCTCATTGACAAATTTTCATGCTAAATGGTGAATACACTGACTCTTGAAATCTTCAATTCCTCTGCTACCTCGTGCAACTTCAATTAACAATTGGCCGAAACGAGTTTGTGGACTTTTTTATGTCTTCCACGACAACTGCCGAATTTAAGCAACCTGAGCATTCAGCATCATTTGTGTCTGTACGACCCCGTTTAAAGTCAGCCTACCACCTCTTAACCGTTGTTTCTGATGGAGCAAAGTTTGAATAACACTTAAGAAGCCATTGCTTTGCTTGAACAGCATTTTTTCCCATCAGAAAGCGATGCTTTATCAACACACGAAATTTAAATATTCTATTGTTTTGAAAATTTGCAACAGTAGCTTCATTTAAATAACTGTAATTTGTAGACTAATAATCCGATTTTGACACGTGCCATTTGAAGGTTAGTACTTTATAAAAATCATGGATTTTCTATTCTGTGGTGCCATCGATATGTCAGTCCCTGGACGTATTGAGTGATGCGTTGTTGTTTAAAACTTACAACCAATTTCTGCTATTAAAGAGAAAAATGCTGCTTTCTTTTTACAGGTTAAAGTATCAGATTGGAATCAAATATTTAATCAGTTCAAAATAAATATTCGTTAAATTGGTTTTGTGTAAAGAAATATTGGCAGAAATCTTTTTATCTATAACTTACCGTAATTAACTTAAAATTTTTAATTAATTATTAGTTTTTATTCAAGCCAATTATACCAAAAGTCAAGGATAATAAAAAAATTATACCAAAAATCAAGGATAATAAAAAAATTATACCAAAAATCAAGGATAATAAAAGAATTATACCAAAAATCAAGGATAATAAAACATTTATATCAAAAATCAAGGATAATAAAACATTTATAGCAAAAATCAAGGATAATAAAAAAAATTATAGCAAAAATCAAGGATAATAAAAAAAAAAATATAGCAAAAATCAAGGATAATTTAAAAAAATTATAGCAAAAATCAAGGATAATAAAAAAATTTATACCAAAAATCAAGAATAATAAAAAAAATTATACCAAAAATCAAGGATAAAAAAAAATTATACCAAAAATCAAGGATAATAAAAAAATTTGTACCAAAAATCAAGGATAATAAAAAAATTTATACCAAAAATCAAGGATAATAAAAACTTATTGCAATTTATTACTTCTATTTCTGATCAATATTTAAATTTTGGAGTGTCAATGGAGCGGCAGAAATTAGCAGAAAATCCGCTCTTTTGGCAAAACATTTAGCCGCTTACACTCCTGCTGGATAAAAAAAGGTTTTATCATAGTACACCTCATCTCTAACGAAAATGCAAGATAAATACTAGATGGGATCACTAAGCCTGGGCAAAATATGAAAAATGTTACATAACCAAAATAAAAGTCGTGGGACCCAGTAGAAAGATCAGTGTCATGATCGGCAGGTTCTTCCTCAATCACAAACATGGGGGATCTGGTCGGCATCCTGTGAATGTTGACCCCTTTAATTTCAGGAATGAGAATATCACAGATCATAAAAAGATAAGCAACCCGTCTAATTTCAGGTATGACAATAACACGGACCAAACAGAGGAAAGCAGAAATGAAGAATAAAACCAATTAAAAACCAGAGGAAGAAATGGCTGCGAAAGAGAATGGACTTGTAATAGAGTATTACTACAGAAGAAACCCCGAAGACAGAGGTTTTCGGAAGTGAATTAAAAATCTATGGGACATGTCTACTGGGAATCAGGCAGTGGAACAAAAGATTGCAGATCAAAAGAGAAATTCCATCAAGGGAGGATGTTTGTCGGAGCTGAAACTGATGAAAATAAAAGAAAGTTAAATGATGTAACAGAACTTCAGGAAACACCGCAGGTAGAAGAGTGGAACAACGCAAACGCTGATATTGCAGGACAAATAACTACAACATCATAGAACTCGCTAAGGAAGAATCAGCAGAAGTTGAATACATCAAAGAAATTATGAACGAGAACAAAAATCTCCTATCTCTAAGGAACGAAGAATGAAAGGAATTAAAAATAAAAGCAGAAAACGTGAACAGACTCCTTCCATATACCCCAACAGATACTATCACAGACCTAAAGAACTTAATTTATGCAGAGGCTAAATCAGTAATTACAAGAGTAAAAACAGAAACAAAACCTTACCAAAAGAATGGACCAACAAAGCCCGGATGGCAAAACAGATTGGAAACGCAGATAAACAAACTAAAAAAGAAGCTAAAGTGGTAGATAAGGTGAAAGAGAACAGAAAACGATGGAAAAGGAGAAATGTGACTGACCAAGAAGAAAGACTAAACGAGAAACATGATTAACTAAAACCAAAGATACTAGCAAAACAGCGACGAGTGAGACAATACAGGTATAAATCCTAACAATATAAACAAAATAGGACCTTTGAAAACAATGAAAGTCAGTTTTACCAAAACGTAAACAGAGGAAGAACAAAGACAGAACAACTGGACCTGACAGAAACAAAACACCTCTGGGGCAATATATGAGAAAAGTGAAAAGACCACAACAGAAATGCTGAAAAACCTGAAAGAAGAGCTTCAGAAGATTGAAGAAGGAACGGTTATTGAAATTAATGAAAGAAGCAATCAAGACGATCCTAAGAAAAATGGCAAACTGGAAAGCATCAGGCTACGATGGAATACATGCATACTGGTTTAGAAAATTCACGGCCTTACATGAAAGGTTAACACAAAATCTAAGAGGTATACACGAAACAGACATACCAAATTGGATGACCAATTAAACAACTAGATTAATACAAAAAGACACCGACAAAAACAAGAAACTACAGACCAATAACCTGCCTACCAACCAAGTAGAAAATCCTAGCGGCACAATTAAAAGAACAAATTTACCACTCCTTTAAAAAATAGACACACCCTATAAGATTTTTTATTGTATTATGCATTCCGCCCTCGTGGGGAGGCAAGTAAATAGTGACACGAAAATATTTTAGAACAAGAATTCGGCAATGTTTCGTTTGATTATTAAAAAAGTTTTGTAAAGAAAAAAAACACATCTTACATTAAAAATAAATATTTCTTAAAATAAATCATTCCCTGTATTAAAAAGCGAGTTTTTGACGAAAATCTAAAAAACACACTGTTATTATTCGATTGTTTACAAAAAACCGGTAAGGTCAACCGGTGTGTAGCAGTTATCCCCTCCTTTCAAAACATAACTGTACTAACCGGCCGGTAGGTGTTGCTGTTCACCGTCAGGTGGCGCTGAAAGCGACCAGGCGTTATCTGCCCTTAGGGGATATATAACCAAGGGACACCGGAAAAAGGCCTCTTCTCTATTCAATTGGCCTCGCTGAACGACGCTAAGACACCAGCGCTCCGTCAACACGTGTTTAACAATGGTAAGAGTTCTCAATTCATTTTCTTTGTATACGGTTTTCAAGGACTTTCCCACGCCGGACTCATTTCTTCACATACTCTTTTCATGAACTGTTTTCTATCGACACACACACATACACCACACACGTCATCATCCCACATACACACACGTTCAATAAACCTTATTTGAACTACCTCCTTTTGTTTGTTAATTATTACTCTGTTTTTGCATGCAACAATTGCTTGATTTTATGAACTCGCTTATAGTCGGGAACACGACCCGATTCTAACATTTGTGACCGCGACGAGCAAGCTTTGTAGTATGGGGCAGAGTAATTAATTTCGTACAAGAACAAAAAAAAAGTCATTTCTCGTTTTTTCTTGCCGCGTGTGAAACGAATTATGCATCCATCTTTTTCTTTTTTTTTCTACCCACGTGGTAGAAATATACAAGCAAAAAAAAAAAGAAGCCGCCATCTTTTTCCTGGCCACGTGGAAATTAACACCTAAACAAAGAAAAACAAAAACATTTCTCGGTTTTCTCTCCGGGTGTAAAACAAATTACAACTTCATTTTTTTTCTTCTCTTTCTCCACCCACGTGCCGGAAAAATATATACAAAAAAAAAACGAAAACGAACAATTTCTCCATTTTTCAGACGTTTTCAACAAATTTCAAAAGCACATGGATTTCTCCCTACACACAAAAAAATACGACACGAACTCTAAATCACGCATTTAAAAAAAAAAAAATACATCGGAATTCAACCTTCAACAAAAAAACATATCTCTTACTACTTCAAACCAAAACTCTAGGAACTTTCTTCAATTCAACTTCAAATAACAAAGTCTCCGGCAACTTTTTCAAAAGGAAACAATAACAAAGCGAAAACTGACGACACCATCCCTTTTCTGTTAGCACGATGAACGAAATTATAATAACAGAAACAACAAACGTTTCACGAAATTCGAACTCTCAAACAAAACTGCTACAAACAAACACTCGATCATTTAAAGAAGTAAAAAAAAAACATAAAACAAAAACAACTTCTTCCATCTTTCACCCTCAATCATCACTATGGCTACCGCGGATACTGACAATGTTCAGGAACACAACGAGCTGTAGCAGTTAAAAGTTGAGATGGGCGAACTCAAGGCTATGCTAAAGGCCTTCCAAACCCAAAGCAGGGAGCCAAGAGGTTGTTCACAGTCCCGAGGCAGACACTGTGGGAGCCGTAGCAGAGAGAGGTCCCCTTACAACCAACCCCAGGGTGGTATTTGCTGGTACCACTACATATTTGGCAACAATGCCAGAAAATGCAACAGCCTCTGTAACTACAAGCCACAGGGAAACGCCAATCCTAGCCAGTAATAGTGACGACTGCGGCTGGAGGAAGAAGAAGAGGTCGCTTGTTTTACGTAAAGGACAGCAACAGCGGTTATTCCTTCCTGGTGGATACCGGTGCTGAGATAAATGTTATCCCATCACAACCTGGACAAAACAGCCGTGACCACACCTTTTGGACTCTTCCAATTCAAACGCATGCCTTTTGGACTGAGAAACGCTGCCCAAACCTTCCAACGCCTCATTGATAACGTCCTAAGAGGACTACCCTGTGTATACGTCTACATAGATGCCGTCCTCATATCAAGCCAGGATGAAGCAACACATGAGCAACATTTACACCAAGTTCTGCAGAGACTATCACAAAATGGTCTAAAGATCAATGTAGACAAGTGTATATTCGGCACCAAGCAACTTCAGTTTTTGGGACACCAGATTGATGAAGGCGGAATCACACCCCTGCCTGAAAAAGTAAGAAGCGGTACAGCAATTTCAACCTCCAACCTCACTCCGTCAGTTGCGACGATTCATAGGAATCGTTAATTATTATCGTCGGTTTATCCCAGACTGTTCCAAGATCCTGTCTCCCTTAACGAATATCTTGCAGAACAAAGGGAGAAGACAGAAACAAGCCCTTACACTCACTGCAGAAGCACTTCATGCATTCAACGCAGCCAAATCCGCATTGACAAACTGCACCAAACTCACCTACCTCACTGACAATGTTCAGGCTACATTAACTCTAACAACAGATGCAAGCTCATCAGCTGTAGGCGCGGTACTACATCAGGAGATTGATAACACCAAGTTACCCATATCTTTCTTCTTCTCCAAGCTCAGCCAAACACAGTCCAGATACGGCGCATTTTCTAGGGAACTCCTAGCAATCTACCTCGCAATTAAACATTTCAAACATGTGCTAGAAGGTAGACAATTCATCATTTACACAGACCGCAAGCCGTTAACATATGCATTATCCTCACATCCGGACAAATACTCACCCAGAGAATCTCGTCACCTGGACTATATATCACAGTTTTCCACTGAAATTAAATATATTAAAGGTGACCAGAACATTGTGGCTGATGCACTTTCTCGGCCAGATACAAACTCCATCACCCAGGACTTTCTTAGTCACGATTTGCTGGCACAGGAACAAGCATCAGACACCACCTTGCAACAAATTCTGCAAAATACTTCCTGGAAACTCACTCCTGTACCAACCCCTTTTAGCGACAAAGAGGTTTATTGCGACACAACAACACCCACACCCAGACCTTACGTCCCACCTTCACTGCGACGACGCATATTTGATCATTTTCATTCACTCTCTCACCCCAGCAAAAGAGCCACCCTGAAAATTATCAGTGGCAGATTTGTATGGCCTGGGATGAACAAAGATGTCAGACTTTGGGTTGGCAACTGCATAAACTGCCAGCGTTGCAAGGTCTACCGACATACCAAGTCCCCAATTGGAACATTCAGCAATCCCGATGCCAGGTTCTCTCACCTGCATATAGACATCGTTGGATCCCTACCACTTTGCCAGAACTACTGCTATCTACTAACGATCATTGATCGATTCTCCCGTTGGTCTACAGCAATCCCATTAAAGGACATCTCAGCAGACACAGTGGCCAAGACGATTTTGAGGGAGTGGATAGCCACATACGGTGTACCTGCAGTCATCACGACTGACAGAGGCACACAGTTCCAGTCAAAGCTTTTCGCCGAGTTCAACCTACTCCTGGGCACCAAACACATATGGACGACTGCATATCATCCCTGTTCCAACGGCCTGGTCGAGCGATTCCACAGGCACCTAAAAGCATCCCTCGCAATGAGACCAAACACAACCAACTTGATTGATAATTTGTCTTTGGTCCTATTGTCAATTAGGAACGTCGTAAAGCAGAACTTGGGTTGCACACCGGCTGAAATAGTTTTTGGTATTACATTATCTTTGCCCGGACAATACTTTCATAACAAAGATGATACACACCCTACAACTACATTTGTACAGGACATAAAGGCAAGGATGTCGAAACTACACTTCACCCCTACACGACAAGTATCGAGACAAGTCCACATACCCAAGACACTATTTGACAGCGAATACGTATTCGTTCGTGACGATGCGGTGAAAAAGCCTTTACCACCACGCTACCAAGGTCCTTACAAAGTAGTTAGACGGGCGGAAAAATTTTTCACCATTACAAAAAACGGCAAGAATGACACTGTTTCCATTGACAGATTAAAACATGCTCTAGTGGAAGAATTACAGTCAAGCCAACAGACACACAACTCTCGAACAGATTCTGATACCACAGAGGAATCGAATACTCCATGTGACTATGACCCACCAGAACAAAAGACAAGATCTGGTCGGAAAGTAACATTCCCACACAACTTCAAAACTTACATATATTATTAGTAACTTACAGACAGATTCAAAACTTTCTCACCTACAACCACATATTGAATAATATTTTCAATATTTTTCAATCTGGGGGGGGGTCCTTATAGCAGTTATCCCCTCCTTTCAAAACATAACTGTACTAACCGGCCGGTAGGTGTTGCTGTTCACCGTTAGGTGGCGCTGAAAGCGACCAGGAGTTATCTGCCCTTAGGGGATATATAACCAAGGGACACCGGAAAAAGGCCTCTTCTCTATTCAATTGGCCTCGCTGAACGACGCTAAGACACCAGCGCTCCGTCAACACGTGTTCAACAACGGTAAGAGTTCTCAACTCATTTTCTTTGTATACGGTTTTCAAGGACTTTCCCACGCCGGACTCATTTCTTCACATACTCTTTTCATGAACTGTTTTCTATCGACACACATACATACACCACACACGTCATCATCCCACATACACACACGTTCAATAAACCTTATTTGAACTACCTCCTTTTGTTTGTTAATTATTACTCTGTTTTTGCATGCAACAATTGCTTGATTTTATGAACTCGCTTATAGTCGGGAACACGACCCGATTCTAACAGGTGTAAACCGAATTTCGTCACTTTTCATCTTTTCAATTTCCAGGGTCCTTATTCTTTATATGGTCCACCACCACTCATTGATAATAATTTGTGGGAAAAATTCCAGTGAATAATTATGTAAATAGATAGAAGAACTTCTTCTTTTCTTTCTTTTCTTCTTTTCTTTTTTTTCTCTTCTTTTTCTTCTTCTCCTCCTTTTTCTCCTTCTTCTTCTTTTCTTTCTCTTCTTTTTTTCTTTTTTCTTCTTCTTCTTCTTCTTTTCTTCTTCTCTTTCTTCTTCTTTTCTTCTTCTTCTGCTCCTCCTTTTTCTCCTTCTTCTTCTTTTCTTCTTCTCCTCCTTTTTCTCCTTCTTCTTCTCATCCTCCTTCTTCTTCTTCTTCTTCTTCTTTTTCTTCTTCCTCTTCTTCTTCTTTATAATAATAATAATTATCTTTATTTAATATTTTTGTCAAATACAAACAAATGTACAAGCGTACACAATTTTGTGTTTATACTTTCAGTTTAAATATTGCATTAGAGTTATCTCCCTTCATACAAAATCCTCGTTTGCCTTTCGGCTAAGATCACAGTGTAGTATCTGTTCCGGTGGATACTACACCCTATAGACCGGTAGCGTCTTGACCTTCAGGCTTTGATTCTGTTGGTCTGGGGTACTGTCTTGTGCAGTTCTAGGCGGTCCACCCTTCCAGGTTTTGCCTTCTCACCCTTTGAGAAGGGGTTAGTTTATTGCTAATCGCCTGAGGCGCCTCTACCGGGGAATGCCGACGGGGCTGCCCAGGCATTTTTTGACGGTCAGAGTGCTCTTCTTCCTCAAGAGCGCTGGCTTTTCAAATCGCACTTTCCCGACCTTGTGTCATATCTTACCGCTGTGAGGGTGGGGGGTGGGGGGTAGATAAACCCCAAGCGTACACAATTTTGTGTTTATACTTGAGGTTTAAATATTTAAAAATTGCATTAGAGTTATCTCCCTTCACACAAAATCAGCAGAGTTGTTTCCCTTTTCGGCTCTGTGTTGCCTTAGCAACCAATGCGTTTGGAAGCTGTTTGTAGAATTCATTCGAATAATGTCAGCATGGCGACTCGCCACCACAATAGAGTTAAAGTCTGGTGTAGGCTTAAACCTGCGACCAATTTATCTTCTGATACAATAAACATATTACCAGATAATAAGGTAAGACCCTTAATCATCTTTGAGTTGCTAGGGTTTATGTGTTGTTGTTGTTTTTTAAATAGGAAACTTAAATATAAAAAAATTGATAAAATAAAATGGCTGACAATTTAAAATAAATTGTTTCACATTCACTAATAAATTAATAATAAAATAAATATGGATACATAAAGGTGTTCAAATCAAAATAAAATAATTTAAGGCTTTGATTTCAAGTAAAAGAAAATAAGAATTTAAACCCAACTTGTTTGTTAATGGTTCGCTGTTAATATTTTCTGTTCGTGTTTTTTTGGTGTTGACTTTTTATATTATGGGGTGCCTGCGAAATTGTTATTGTTTTATGTTTAAAAAAGAAACGTTTAATAAATCTCTTCAGGTCCTCCAAATTACAAAACTTTTGAAATATAAGAATTCTTTAAGTTTCTTGAGAGTTAATTCCTATTTTAGTCACGTAAATTATTTAGAGAAATGAGGGTGCTTCTATAGAATTTGAACAGAACCAAACCGACTTTTGTCGAACTAAACCTAAAACTTCGGTTAGGATTAAAAAAAAAAAAAACAGTTCTGTTCAAATTCTGTAGAAGTACCGAAATTTCAGCATTATACTTCAAAAACATATTTTTATTTGAGTCATGAGTGAATGAACAGAATAGTTAACATGAGGAGAGAGGGAGCATTTGTTAAGAGTAGGTTTCTAAATAATACCAAAATAACATTAAAAACACTATATTATATCAAGTTTCGGCAACACGCGAAAATCCGAAATAAAATTTCGACGTGAAAAATATAGTCACCATCTTTATAAACAAGTCAAGAAAGGGACTCGTTACGAAAGAATGATAACTCAAGTTTATACTTTTCCAGTTAAGGTTCTTGGCTAAAAAATATAAATTTGAATTGTTCTGAGTTGGCTTTTTTCTTGACTGTTTTATATAAATGGTGATTATATTTTTTTCCAGTCGAGTTTTCATTTCAGTATTTCACGTAAGGGCTAAAATTTGCTATACAACTTAATGCTTTTAAATGTTTTTTTGTTTTTTTACTAAAACATGCTAAGTAAAAATAAATTGTTTTCAAGTAATGCCCAAACCGATTTAACTCCAAATAACTTGTGATTAAAATAGATATTAACCCTTTAGGAGACAAGGATTTTCGACAAGTACAGTCAATACAATTCTAATTTTATGCTATGCAGATTTGCTGAAATTGTTAAAGAAAAACATTTTTTTTTTTTTTTAAAGAAAACAATTTTTTTTTTTTTTTGTAAAAGTAAAGAATAGTTAACAGTCGATAAATCGTGGTACTTCTACAGAACTTGAACGGAACTGGTTTTGTGTGTTTAACCCAGACCTAAGTTTAAGGTTTGGTGCAAATTCTATAATAACACCTAATTCGTGAACAAACAAAAACAACAAAACGCAGTAGAATTCAATTATCTGGTAAATTAGTCGTTTCCGAACCAAAATGGCGGACAATGAATCAGCTGGGTTTTTTTCCGACCTCACAAATGAGTAAGTAAACCCAAATAGTTTTGAACTAATTTCAGATTTACCTTAAATTATTTTAAAGGAAATACAGCTGAGAAATTAGTTCAAAAACAATTTATTTGGGTTTACTTAATCATTTGTGAGGTCGGAAAAAACTCAGAAAAAAGCAGGCTATTCATTGTCCGCCATTTTGGCTGGGAAACATCTAATTTACCAATTATCTACCGACCTGTATAGTTTTAACGTGCTGAAACTGTTTTTAAGTTTGTTTTTTTTATTTGAAGATGTTATTTCGTTCAAAGCTGTCTATGTGACGCACGAAAAAGATGGCCGCCTGTTGCTTAAATTCGATTAACTTCATGCTGAAAAGATAGTAAAAACAAAATTACTTAACTACCACCAATCCTTAGTTCTGGGAGTTTTTCGCTTGAATATAGTTGGTGGTAGGGTGAGTCATTATTTTTTTACTAACTTTTCAGGTATTGCAATGTTATCGGCTGGGTTAAGTAAGTAGTAAGCCGGAGAGAAGTATAGGATAAGTAACAAGGTTTATTGGCGGTCAAAATACATTCTAACTGAGTCATCGCCAGGGGCCGTAACTCGTCCCCTCACCGGTGAATCGTCGGTGCAGTAACACTACAGGTATGACCTACTCCCCCTCCCCCCAGTTAAACAACATCTCGGTGGCCATTTTGTTTTTTGTGTTTCGATATGCCAACTTGGTACTTCTTCAGATTAGGACCCAAGCTAACTTTGACCCTAATGACAGGGACAAAGTTAGCTCGGGTCCTAATCTGGAGAAGCACCGCCAGCTTTCGTAAAAATAAACTTTTGAAATGAAAAAAAAATGATCAAATGGGTCCATTTTGTGTTGTCAATTTTAACATGACGTCTCGACATTAGTTTTAAATAGAACTAAAAAACGCTTTAAAATAAGTTAAAACACAAATAAACTTATCCAGATAGGTAGAAGAGTAACTTATTTTACCTTTGGTAACATTTATTTGTTGCCTATTTGTTTTATTTCACCCTTTTTTCGTTCTGTTAACTGTTGTTATAAATGCCCAAAATCTTACAAACAGTTTCAGCATGTTAAAAGTATACAGGTCGGTAGATAATTACATTCTACTGCCTTTGGTATAATTTTTTTTTTTTTTCGATTTCTCTACTGTTATTTCGAATTCATAAGTCTAAGCCTCCATCATGTTCCTCTTTTAACATTTATTTTCACCCAGACTTAGGGTTAAGAAAGTGCTTGTTTTGTAAGAAAAAAAATAATAAAATGGTATAAGAAGAACGGTTTACTTGATGGCGGCTTACAGTTATGAATTGGGAATATCCACCATATACAGTTTATGATATGGGATACCATTTTGAAGGTTTACACGAGGCAAATTCAAATATAAGTCGAGAAGATAACCTTGATTTAGTCGAATCGAGTTCTTCAAAATGGTGGTCCATCAATTCTAGTCACAAGCTAAGAAATTTCGAAAATTTGAAATAAAAATAAAAACAATAGAAGTACAGAATAGTAAACAGGGTAAAAGAGAAACGGATGGTGGCTATTTTCAATTCTATTTATTTATTAACCAATTATTTATTAACCAATTATTTATTAACCAATTGAGCACAAACGCACAAGTTTTGCCTCAAAATTATAGCTTAAAAAGCTATCACATTTTGGTACTGGTACAGCTTTAGAACCGGGCAAAAACCGACTAGTTTAGGGTTAGCTTAAGGGTTGGGTTTAAAAGAAAATTTTATAACCTCGAAATTTAGGTTATAATAAATAATATCTTGTAAATAAAATGGATGAAGTATCAAGGTAAACGTTTAACAGATTTATTAAAACTGAACACAGAATGAATTAATGAATTAATTTGCCGTTGTACGCAATTGACATATTAACAGTCCGAAGCCGTGATCTGTGTTTACTTTCTCTCTGGGCAGAAGACCATTTCCAAGGGCGATAATCCCGAAATGGTTCAAGGGAGATAATTCGTTTTCGTTAGTTGTCCTAACAGAAAACAATTCGTTTTTTTAAAAAGTTTTTTTCGGTTTAAAAACTGTACCAGTACCCACATTTTTGTACAAACATCGGCCCCAAACGACAAAAAAGATAAAATTGTAAAAAATACCAAGTCACGACCTGTTTTTAAATACGTCCGCAGGCAAAATCAAGTTTGTACACCCCCAAAACGAATTCATCCTGCGAGTTGATCGTGGCTTATAAAATGAATTTCAACCGGTCCACAAGGAGATTCTTCCCCCACATTCGAACAAGCAGGTCAAAAGAGAAGACATGATTACGTTCTGCCTCCCTCGTTGTAGGGCAGGGAAGGCAATGATTACTATGATCATACACATCCGTATATGAACATTGAAAGAAGGCAAACTTATTCATTCTTTTCACTTCGACAAAACAACGGTTTAACTGTCTGACATTTGCACACACAATGAACATTTCTTAATACAAACTTTCATACCTTTGAAAAATTGTATATATGTATATAAATATGGGTATATGTAATGAATGGGTATCCAGAGGATTTAAGTAGTAACGCAGTCAGTCCTGGAAATGGCCTAAGCAGTTTACGATCTGAAAGCCAACTTTTTGGGGTGCTTATCCAGAATTACCGAGACATGGGGGAAAAAATAAGACTGAGGAATATCTGTATGATTAACGTATGCGAGGGAATGAATATATCCTATACCAAAAATCACGTAAATTAATCAAGTAGTTTTTATTTTATAAAAGAAAATATATACTGTCTTATTGCCTTCCTATTGATTTCCCACTGAAGAAATTCTTGAAATCCCACGCTGGCTGACTAATTATTTAATTAATTTAGTTGTTTCTAACGTATCAGTACTAATAGGCGAGGCAGGCAAATGATTTCTTTCACTATTTCAAAACATATATCCCAAACAATCCCTAAGTACTCGGCCAATGATATGCAAACAATAAAAAAATTTTTTTTTTTAAAGTCGCTTTAACTATGGTAGCAAAAAAAAAAAAATGTCCTCGAACTGCTTGAAGAAAAAGATACCCCCCTCCCGTCAAATTCCTTCCCCAAAAAGGTGACTCTCCTCCTTCTGCAGTCGTTCGAGGCCAAGCGGCCGACCGACCCGATACTTCCCAATGTTAATCCGATGGAAAGATAAGCACTTTTTTTATTTATTCTTTATTCTTTTTTTTTTGTTGTTGTTTCCATACTCTTGGCTACTCACATACCATTATCTACAAATTTTAATGTCTTATATGAATGTACTTAATTCTGTGTTTGACTTAAATGTGTTTAATTATTGATATATACTGTCTTATTGCCTGCCTATTGATTTCCCACTGAAGAAATTCTTGAAATCCCACACTGGCCCGAGGTTACTTGCGAGAGGGAAACCTATCTTCAACTTTCTGTTCTCTCTTTAGTATAGAATGAACTTATATGTACATATTTATTTATATATATATATATATATATATATATGGAAGTCTTTTTTTTTTTAACCTGCAGGAGCTAGGAAATACGCGACTAGTACATGGGCGCAGGCTATTTTACCCCTCTCGG
This sequence comes from Sepiola atlantica, assembly GCA_963556195.1. Lineage (NCBI taxonomy): Eukaryota > Metazoa > Mollusca > Cephalopoda > Sepiida > Sepiolidae > Sepiola > Sepiola atlantica. Next base: position 200,669,095 of record OY744520.1, on the reverse strand, counting down.
TGTGTTGGACCTGTAAGACCTTGTAAGGCTATCCATCTAAAAGTAGGAAATCTCTGACAATAAAACCTTGCTACCAACTACTTACGCCGTGGCAGTAAACCGTTGAGGAGAGAGGCCTCCTTAGTCCTTATTGACAACCTTCCTAGAGTTGGAATCTCGAACAAAATATCCGGTTTGCAAACCTACAATTGCTTAAGGATTAGATATGTTCTGCCTATCGCAGGCCCTTGCACTCCTTCTTTGTCTATTAGCCAGGCGCAGAGGTACCAGCGCTGGGATGCCTCTAAACACTCAGTGCCTAGCCTTGTTTCCTTACTAGGACAATGAACGCCGTTCTCTTTCTCTCTATTTGGGCAACTTGGGAGAGGTTTTTTCGTCACTAAGTCTTACATGACCAGTCTGGGTCTCTCTTGTTCTGACAGGTTGAGGGTACAGGTTAAACAGCTTGTCTGGCTGCTGTTTTCGACTGACAGGACAGGAGCCCAAACTCTTGGGTAGCGCAAAGAACGGCTGCTCCATCATGAGTTGCATAATACCGTTGGTAGTTGTATGTGCCATGTCGCGCATGGAAAGGGACCCTGCAATTATCATACACTTGACAAGGCAGGAGAAGCTAGGGCAGTAGTGCTTGATATATCCAAGGTCTTTGACAAGGTATGGCATAAAGGGCTTCTCCTGAAAATATGCTCATACGGTATTACTGGGCAATTACTTAATATAATTCGATCTTTCCTAACCAAAAGAAAAATCCAGGTTGTCCTCAATGGCCGTTCATCTAAGCAACATAACATAAATGCTGATGCACCCCAGGGATCTATCCTTGGACCTTTATTGTTCCTGATCTATATAAACGATCTCCCTGATGACAGTCTGAGATTGGTTTATTTGCTGACGACACCACGCTTTACTCTCGCCATGTTGGCAAAACAGACGCAATCATATCCGAGCCAATGGCTGAATCCTTAGAAAATGACCTCCAGGCTGTAGTGGATTGGAGTCATAAATGGTTGGTAACTTTTAATGCCGCAAAGACAAAGCTCCTTTCCTTCAATAACTACAAGAAGCCTCTCCAACCACCGATTGTCATGACAAATAACACCCTACCTGAGAGTTCATCATTCAAACTCCTCGGCCTAACCTTCACAGGTAACATGAATTTGAACAAATACATTGAAGACATTACCAAGGCTGCCGCAAAGAAGGTTGGCTCCCTCTACCGTGCTAGTAAACTTCTCACACCTGACATTATCCTGTATCTCTACAAAGCCACCATCTGCATATGCATGGAGTATTGTTGCCACATCTGGGCTGGTGCATCATCTACTAGTCTCTCCCTACTTGACAAGGTCCAAAAAAGAGTCGCCAACCTAATAGGTCCCTCACTGTCAACCAAGTTTCAGTCCCTGTCTCATCACTGCAATGTAGCATCCTTGTGCTTGTTTTACAAATACTTCAATGGATTATGCTCCGATGAATTGGCTACTCTGGTGCCCCCTCGACGTAAATTCACTAGACCAACTCGACAATTAACTAAATCCCATCCATTCACTGTGGAGGTATCCAGATGCCGGAGAGCTTTCTACTCGAATAGCTTCTTTCCTTGTGCTGCTGGCCTCTGGAACTCCCTCCCTGCCCCTGTTTCCCCGACAGTACTGACATGCAGAAATTTAAAACTAATGTAAACAGACATCTCGTTGCGCAGATCCCAATTTAGGTTGAACCCCCCTCCCTCCTCCCCCCACCTTCTCCCTTTTTTTTTTTCTCAGTAGCATCTTACGTCTACAGTTGTGGCCTGCCTTGTTTGGATTGAACTATGTTAAAAAAAAAAAAATTAAAAAAAATTACTGCACCATTTTGGTCATGTTCAAACTTTTGCAAACTAGAGAAATAAAGTCTGGAATTTTGGGTGTTATCTCCCTTAGCTGCCTTGAATATGACCAATAATGGCGCCGATATATCAACATTACCCGTTTATCGATAACATTTGATTTTCTTTTATAAAATAAAAACTACTTGATTAATTTACGTGAGTTTTGGTATACGATATATTCATTTCGTCACGGGTGCGTAAATCATACAGACATTTCTCGGTTTGTCTTCCCCCCCCCATGTCTTGGTTATTCTGGATAAGCACCTTTTTTTCTTTTTTTTTTTTTTTTTTTTTTTTAAGGAAGATTTGTTCAACTTTATTCTTGTTTAGGGACTGAACATTTTTTGAACCCTAATCTAACACTGACATAACCTTTCGCATGCTTAGTCCCGTCTGCCTTTTATTTACATGTTTTTTTTTTTTGCTGCTTTCAAATCGTAAACTGCTTCGGCCATTTCCGGAACTGACTTTGTAAGTACTGAAATCTTCTGGATACTCATTCATTACAAGTAACTAAATGTTTTGTTCCTTAACCATGGTTTCCACCTTCTTCAATTTTACTTCCTTCATTTCTTCAAAACATCCATTTTTAATTTTATTGTTAACATGAGTCATGATGCGCAAAAGACGAAAGACCATCGTCAATAACTCGTTCATTCCAGGACTCGTACTACAACGGCATATCGACCCTTTTTTCAGGTCATTGGACACCAAAACAGTTTTATAAAATGACTTACTATATGCGAGTCATCAGTCACCAATTTTTACTTAAAAAGAAAAGAACGTGGCTTTCACATTGTAAACTGCTTCAGCCATTTCTAGAACGAACATGAAATTCTCCGTCAATACTCAGAACTGGCTTCATAAGAGTTGACATTCTCTGGGTGTCCATTCCTTACAAGGACCGCTATTTAATTTGATTTTCACCTTTTTTTTTCTTTTCATAATTTGCGGAAGATATAAGTTTGCCATGTAAATGTCTTATAAAATGAACACCCGAGCTGTGTTTATAAAAAAAAAATGTCTTATAAAATTAACTCTTAACTAAAATGAAATAAAAAATCAACTCTTAACTTTCGGATACGAGTTCATAATTGTAGCCATTTTGATTGTCATACTATCTGTATATGTGAAGTTAGATTTAGGGTTTTGACCGCCACTGAATTATGAGGCAAAACCTAATTATGGGGCAGTCAGCTTGATTCCAGAATTCTTGACTGCCATCCCATACTTAAGGTTAGTATTGGGGTTAATGACGTGCAATATTTCGTCGTCCTCATCGTCAAGTAAATTCTAGATAAGCATTAATCATGACAAGGCAGTTAGGGTTATTGTCAAGAAACACGCACAAAAAAATCGGTGCTTGTATAATAAAAAGCCGAAAAAAAGTTTTTTTTGTCTTTTAGTATTGGAGAGGTAAATAAGGGGCAGGTAACTCTTCACAACAGCTCTAGCTTTCGAACAATATTTTCCTAACCCTAAACCCTAACCCTTTTATGTCTAATCGACGTTCTCCTTGCACAGTAGCCACATGTGCAACGCCAATTAAAGCCATCAGTTTTGATTACTGGAAAATCGTGTTTAAAATTCGTTGTAAGAGTTACCTGCCCTTTATTTACCTCTCCAACACTAAAAGACAAGAAAAACATTTTTTCGGCTTTTTATTATAGAAGCACCAAAAAATCTTTAAATTCAAGGTTATAAATATTTAAAAATAAATCGAAGCTTTTAAACTTAAAAAAATTCTAAACTATATATTTTTATTTTTAAACTTTAAAGAAGGTACTTGTAAGGAATGGGCATCCAGTGGCTAAAGTAGTTTACCATTTGAAAGACATGTAAAAAGACAGACGACACTAAGCCTGCGAACGGTTAGGATTAAGGTTACGGTTTAAAAAAAATTAGTCCGAAAAAAAGAAAGTTATAAAAACTTCCTCAAACAAAAAGAAAAGAAGATGGCTTTCAAATTGTAAACTGCTTCAGCCATTTCTAGAACGAACATGAAATTCTCCGTCAATCCTTAGAACTGTCGAAAATAGGAGGAGCGGTGACTTACCAGAGAGTGGCTGCTGGCGACTGAGGACGTTCTTTAAAGGCAGAGCCTGTAGGCACGGCCACCGTGTCTACAGGTTCAAACACTGCAGACACGGCGACCGTGTCTGCAGTGTCAGCCGCGTTATATATTAGAGACACGGTGGCATGTACACAAAATAAAACTCATTCAGTTTACGACACCGCCAGTATTTCTTTAGCGCATTTTAACGCGTTTTAAGAAGACTTGCTATAATAGAAGACATAGACGTGTTATATTAGCAGATATTATATTAGAATACAGTTTATTTTTTATGAATTTATCTATTTATATAATAAAATAATCAAAATTATTCAGTAACCATCACATTTTAACTCGTACTTTTTCTAGACAAAATGGCGTCTTGTGCTCACTTCCTTACGAGCAAGCGCCATTTTTTTTTTGCAAGTTCGTGTGACAAAACTACTGATTTCTAATAAATAGCAGTTGGAACGGTTTAAAAATACAAACAAATATCACAGGTCAGTTTTAAATTAACTTTTATCGACAACAGTTACTTTTATTTGTTGTATATTTGTTTTTTTAGCGTTTTTACTCTGCTGAGCGTCGTAACATATACCCGGTTAACCTATTACTTTATTAGAAAGCCCAGTGCAAATGTATTATTTCGTAAAAAAATATCTTTTAAAATATAGTTATCATATTTTATGAAAAAGAAATCCCTTAATTCCGCATTGATTAAATCAGTATAACTCTAAGAAAAATTAAGCTCTCGAATTAAATAACATTGCAGAAATAATACGACGCGGTTTTCTAATTACACAATGAATGACAACTTTTGGTAATTGTATAGAATAGTCATCGGTAAATGAGCTACTTTTCAAAACCCGCTAGCGATTTTGAAAACCCGCTAAATCTGGAAAGAAAACCTCCAGAAAATCGCTAACGCTCTCTTTCGCTCTTTTTTAAGTACGTAATTTCTCCGAAAAGGATTTTTTTGTCATTTCATAGAACTTTTATTGAAGAAAAAAGAATTAGGAAATTATTTATTTAAAAATTCTTGGAATAATTCTGCTTTTGTTTTTTCTTTTCGTAGTCATTTTTTTGTTTGTTTGTTTGTTTTTTGTTAGTTTTTGATAATGACCAGTGGTGCTTATTTGTTTTATGGTGCTAATTTACTGTAGGACCCGCGCTACCTTTTTTTTTCTTTACCCCTTTTTCGTTCTGTTAGCTATTGTTTTTTGTTCAGTGCGATTTTGTGTTTTTGATAATGACGATTGGTGCTTATTTGTTTTGTGGTGCTAATTTACTGTAGGACATTTATAATAACAGCTAACAGACGAAAAGGGGGTAAAGAAAAAAAAACGGTAGCGCGGGTCCTACAGTAAATTAGCACCATAAAACAAATAAGCACCAATGGTCATTAATTCAGTGTTTTTTTTTTCATCTTGCCTAAAACTTGTTTTATCTAACAACTTTATTTAATACTTAAAAAAAAAAAGAAGAAATTCTTTTTTCAAATAAATCGTTGTATGGTCGGAAAAGAAATCAGAAAAATACATTGTCTGTCATTTTAGTTGTGAAACGATGGATTACCCACTTTTTCTCACAGTGATTTACAAATAACATCATTTAGAAAGCCATTCTTAACATGGGGTGAGGGGGCTTTGTTAACTATTCTGTACTTTCACCGGAGCTAGTGTACGAATAGAGTACCGTTATGATCGTCTGCAAACAGGAATTTGTCTCACATCGGAAGTCACCGTTTTGGCATACCTTACGAAAAAGGTTCCGGATAGTCGGTAACTTCGCAGAGAAGTGGTATCCCTCCCCCCTCCACACCCGGAAAAGCCATATACTGGAAATTTCGCCCCCACCCTTTTGGTATTTTTCTTTTAAGTAAATTACAAATAAACAAGTTTCGTTTTCTTTTTTTACTTAAAGTAAATAACAAATAAACAAAAAGTAATTAATACACAAAAACTCCTCCCGTAGAAATAATAACTCGCGACACGAACACTGTTGAACACATGTGGATGATGTGTAAAAGCAGGTTCAAAGCCATGTTTGGTGCCTCAGCATCCACGTTACCATCCCATTTGGATGAATTTATGTGGCGCCAACAATACGCTCGCACAGAGACCGAAACCTGCTAATGCATATTTCTAATTTTTATCCTGTGAATTAAGTTTGAACAAAAAAAATCATTATTTATTCTTTTAATAATTTATTAAAACAATCACATTCCGTTGTTCGAAAAACATTATTTCGTTGCTCAAAAACATTGTTTATTTTTTTCATATATTACTCGTTTCTAAATGACTTGTTTCTTGAAAAATAAAATTATTTATTCTCAAAAGAAAAAAATCACAAATTTATCACTTGTTTCTTGAAAAAAAAAAAGATTATTTATTCTATTTTGTTTGTTTTTAATAAATTACTTGGCACATGTTCGTCTTTTCTCACAGTCCGTTTTTCACAACTTTTTAATGACCAGTTTTTTTTTCTTTTTTCGGTGTACACTTACCTATCAGGCTGCTAGAGAATTCCGGGGTTTTTGGGAAAAAAATTCAAATATTTTACATTTTAGGAGCGGGGATCAGTTTCCAATGTTAATTCAACGTAGACTGATCCCCCACTTTTTGACCATCTCAATTTTTTTAAAAGTCTTTTTCGGTGTACAATTACCTATCATGTCAGTAGAGAATACCGGAGTTTTTTGAAAGAAATTTCAGAAAATTTAGATTTTAAGACGGGGGATCAGTTTTCAATGTAAATTCAACGTAGACTGATCCCCCTCTTTTTGACCATCTCAAATCTTTAAAATTCTTCTTCTGTTTACAATAACCTATCATGTCGCGAGAGAATTCCGGAGTTTTGGGAAAAAAAATTAACAAAATTTACATTTTAAGACGGGGGATCAGTCTTCTTCGTCTTTTCCCACAGTCCGTTTTTCACAACTTTTTAAGTCTTAAAATCTCAATTTTTTAAAATTTCTTTCCAAAAACCCCGAAATTCTCTCGCGACATGATAGGTAATTGTAAGCAGAAGAATAATTTTTAAAATTTGAGATGGTCAAAAAGAGGGGGATCAGTCTACGTTGAATTTACATTGAAAACTGATCCCCCGTCTTAAAATCTAAATTTTCTAAAATTTCTTTCCAAAAACTCCGGAATTCTCTACTGACATGATAGGTAATTGTACACCGAAAAAGACTTTTAAAAAAATTGAGATGGTCAAAAAGTGGGGGATCAGTCTACGTTGAATTAACATTGGAAACTGATCCCCGCTCCTAAAATGTAAAATATTTGAATTTTTTTCTCCAAAAACCCCGGAATTCTCTAGCAGCCTGATAGGTAAGTGTACACCGAAAAAAGAAAAAAAAACTGGTCATTAAAAAGTTGTGAAAAACGGACTGTGAGAAAAGACGAACATGTGCCAATTACTTGTTTCATAAAAAAAAAATTATTTCTGATTTTTTACATATCTTTATTCTATTGGGGAGGGGGGGCTGAAAATGTCTATTTTCGTAGGAGACCCGGAACTTTGTTCGTAAGGTATGCCAAAACGGTGACTTCCGCTGTGAAACAAATTCCAGTTTGCAGACGATCATAACGGTACTCTATTCGTACACTAGCTCCCTTTCACCTAACAATTTAATAAACAAAAGATACCATATTACGTAATTTTCCGTTGCCGAGTTTTCCGTTGCCGAGTTCACATCAATGTTTAAAACTGGGTAGTTTGGGATACCTACTTTAAGTAATAGTAAATAAATGTATATAGCTAACTTACTTGAATTTTTGTTTTGCCTGTTTTACTTTAGCTCTTTTTATGGACGCTAATTTAAAACTCGTGAAATACACTAACTTAACAAGACGAAAGCGAAAAAAAAAAAACGGTGTCTGACGAAAGCGAAAACGAAACGAATTTAAAGTGTCTCCAGGTTCTAACACTGCAAACACGGTGGCCGTGTCTACAGGTTCTAACACTGGAGACACGGTGGCCGTGTCTGCAGGTTGTTCGTTCTTTAAACATCTAAGAAGAAGGACGATTGTCGCAGAGAATTTATAGCAGTGGGGGGTGGTGTTCAGTTGTTATAAAAACCTTTCTCACTGCTGAAGAGCGTTATTCGTCAATTTGTCACCTAACTACTGACGTTATTAGACCTAAGGAGAGGGTCGCGAAAGAAGTTTTTATTTTTTTCGTAACCTCATCTTCAGCTAGCTTCACTCTTGGTTACCGATGATTTTTTTTTCGACAGAACTGGCTTCATAAGAATTGACATCCCTGAGTGTCCATTCCTTACAAGTACCGCTATTTATTTAACTTGTATTTATTTACTCCTCTCCAGGAGTTACGCACAAGGCCAGTTTTATCTTACTCCCACAAGTAAGATGTGACCCAAGGTCGGGTCGGGAAAGTGGGGTTTAAAAAGCCAGCGCCCGAGAGGTGAGCACTCTGGCCATTAAAAATTGCCTGGGCAGCCCCGTCGGCATTCCACGGTAAGAGCGCCTCAGGCAGTAAGCAATAAACTTACTCCTTCCCAAAGAGGGGAGGCGAAGCCTGGGAGGGTGGACCTCCTAGAACTGCACAGGACAGACCCATAGACCGGCGTAAATCAAGCCCCGAAGGCCAAGACAATAACAGTCTATCGGAACAGATACTACACTTTGATCTTAGCCAAATCGGGACTTTCGTTAGTCGTGCAAAAAAAAAAGGTACAAAGGGGAATAACTCTGTTTAAAATAAGTGGGGTTACTTCAATTAATATTTGTTTCTTAAAAGTTTTACTGATGATCGTATCTTCATAAGATTTTTACCAAAAATATCTATTCTTGTATATATAACAAAAAAAAGTATTTTCTCTTGGAAGTTATCCGGATATGAATGAAGATGTAGATTTTCTTCATGTTTGGCATTAAAATTGCAACAAAAATGTCGATTTCTTTATTAAGGGAGATAACTCGATAATTAAAAATATATTGTTACGTTTTTATTGCTTTTATTATTATTTAATCTTTAAAAAATTACGGCAAAAATGATGTTTCGCCAGTGTTTGCACTAATATTCATATAAAATCAAAGAATTATGTCATTAATTTCATTTTTCATATATAAATTATCATTTCTGATGACCTAAAGAAAAAAACACCAACCGTTGACTTTTTTTTATTATTAAGAGTGGAGGATTTCTTTCAGAAATTATTTTAAGCGGCGGATGTTGTCTGACTTATTTGCTTTATCGCATCTCGTTAACACGGGGGGGCTAGAAAAAGGCACGTTGGTGAATGTGTACGAGTATGGTACCCGAAATCTTCGTCTGCAAGGCGGAGATCACGTGATATTAGTAGCACCGTTTTTATGTCCCTTACAAAAAAAAGACCGGGCCTTAGGGAAACATAGTCTAATGTCAGAGAAGCAGTATTTTGAAAACCCACCCACCGAAAAAAAGCCGGGGTATTTTTTTTTGTAATTTTACCTTTTTTTATTTATTTTTATTGGTTCCTTTATTTAATAATAAAAACAAAACTCTACCTGTTGTGGGAAAGGGGGACTCGTTACTGATGGTAAATCATATTTGTCAACATGATATCAATTCACTATCAATTCACTTAAATACGACTGCTCAATTCTTATATAAAAACAACACATTTTACGGAAAATAATCTTTTTTATTTAGTCTCGACTTCTTACTAAAGTCACCGTCGTGAAGCCGATCTGTCTCGGGCTACTTATTTGTGTCACCTACTCCATTGGTGATATGATAGAAAGAGGATCATTCACGCTCTGGCTTCAGCCTCATCTCACCTAGGTCACTCAAGTTATTGTTTGTTTGTTTTTTCATCAGCTGAAACTTGTCCCCCTACTAACAATCACACAAGCCTTCTTCACAGTCTGGTACAAGAAAGGAAAATTATCCGAATTATCTCCCTTGCACTGATATCAGAGTTATCTCCCTTGGGCTTATTCTCTTCCTGGCTGGTCATTCAAGGTGTATGAATGTTCTACCCAGCTTCTAAGCTCATATCTTCTCAAACACTAGTAGACTTTGCCATGTGATAGCGGCTTCATAGACTCTCAGAAACAAACACAAAGTAAATACATTGTATATCCATTGCTCAAGCATTCTCTCTATCAACAACCCCGACAACATGTCTTTATTATTGTATTTGGGACAGTAATGTATTCCTCCTTTAGTATTAATGTCTGTTCTTTTCTTTGTCTTATATATAATGTGCACCCACTTACATGTTTTTGTAACTTCTTTTAGGTTTGGCTTCAACAAGCTGTTTACCTGAGAACTGCTAAATTTATATATATATATATATATATATATATATATAGGAAGTGAAGACAATCGAAATAATAGTAAGCTAAAAAACAACGAACGCTGCAATCACCAATAAAAATAATTACATAAAAATACATCAAATATTTAGGTAATAAAAATCGTTCATATTTCTAGACAGGGTATCTTGGTCCAATGGTAAAGATGCTGGACTATAGACATCAGTATCAAAGGTTCGATCCTTGTCTAAGTTAGCCATGCTGATGATGGCTGTGAGCCAGAAACACGTGTCCATGGATTACTTTTATGTACGTATAAAATTAATAAATATATATATATATATTAGAAATTTGAACACCTACCATTTGACAAAGAGGTCTTCCTCGAAATATATTATGGAACACGGTCACACAGATTACATCAGTGTTAAAGTCTTGCCTAATCAAGTAAGATTTGCTATATGAAAAAAAAAATGATTAAAAAAGTTTTTGAAAAAAATATATAACTAAAATCACTTGTTTTTGTCTTACTTCTCAACGCCGATATATTTCCATTTCTTGCATTTCTTGCATTGCCTTCTAATACTCCTCTCTCTCTCTCTCTCTCTCTCTCTCTCTCTCTCTCTCTCTCTCTCTCTCTCTCTCTCTCTCTATATATATATATATATATATATATATATATATATATATATATATATATATATATATATATATATATATATATATAATATATATATATATATATATATATATATATAATATATATATAATATATATATATATATATAATATATATATATAATATATATATATATATATATATATATATATATATATATATATATATAATATATATATATATATATAATATATATATAATATATATATATATATATAATATATATATATATATATATATATATATAATATATATATATAATATATATATATAATATATATATATAATATATATATATATATATATAATATATATATATAATATATATATATAATATATATATATATATATATATATATATATATATATAATATATATATATAAT
>OY744520.1:200434858-200657639 GCA_963556195.1 Sepiola atlantica | reverse complement strand
TCTCTCTCTCTCTCTCTATATATATATATATATATATATATATATATATATATATAGTCAACAGTTTCTTAACTTTTATCCTTTTTCTCTTTCTTTCAACACTCGTGCGTTTGTGTGTGACCTTTGATAATGCAACACACAAAATTGCGACCTGGTTTACCGAAAAGATATATTTGAACACGTGCTTACGAAAAGCATAAAGCTAGGATATAAAATATTCGTTAGCTTACACTCTTCCCTACATATCTTTATTTATATAAATTTAGGTGAACTAATTAACCTATCATTATGAATTTGGGAACACAGCTAATAGGTGTGATGTGGGCTATATTTAGTTTAATTCAGTTTTATGCAAATGGAGGGGGGAAGATCGGGTGGAAGCCCTTTGTGAAAATTCAGATACTTCTGATTTTTGTAAAATTTTAACAGTAAATTAATGAATATGTGCCAAATTTCAGTTTCTTTGGAGTATTTAAAACTATTTTAGGGTGCTTAATATAGAGCCCCCCTTGAAAATTCAAATATTTTAGGTTTGCATTAAATTTAATTAAGTCATTAGGCAGCAATTAAACAAGATTCCCTGAATTTCAATTTCTTAAGACTCCTTAAGCTTAAGCCTTAAATTTTAGATCTTTTCTAGAATGAAAATCATGTAATAGATTTTGATCAAAATTGGAATAAGGATTCTAGACATAAGGTTTAGTAGCATTATATCTTGAATTTAATTATTGTAAAAGACATAGAAGTGGTGCAAAACTGTTCTGTTCAAAGAATTCATTTTACCTGTACTGGGACACGTATACGTCTTTCTTATATAACACATTTTGTTAGCAAATGTTTTCTCTTTATTTTTTAGATAGAATTTATCCAATCTAAAACAAGAAAAAAACATTTTATTGCTTAACATTCGCGAGACTTTTCTTTGCTCACACAATTTGTCAAATTTGAAAACCTCATGATTTTATTCTGTATTAAATTTTAACTTTCCACAATGCATTTAAATGGATCCTTTTTTATTTGGTTTTACTAATATCAAAACTAAAAGCCACTCGAGGATAAGGGTTAATGAGATGGATAGATTGAGAGTTGAGTGATGATGAATATTATGAGAGGATTGAAAATGATGAATAAAATTGATGACTTATGTCGACGGTTTACGGCAAGGTTTATTGATATTTGATTTGAATATAACTATGTTGTAGCTCTCAGGGAAGCAATCTTGTGGCAACGTGTTCCACCGTTTGATGTTTGACACACAGATGAACTAAGAAATGGGAGAGATATGAGTTCTTGCTGTGAATATCTTACAAGGAGGAACTAGAGATTGAAGCTCACTCGAGCACTTTAAATGGAAATAATGATAGAGTAGAGAAAGACTAGCAACGTATATTCTGCGAGAAAGGGGCTGTACGAGAACAGAAGAGAGCGTCCCCCACAAGACAGAAAAGATTGCTCTGAGCAGTACCACCCCAGTCGTTCGTTTTTAGATTTTGAATCTAACAATTTATGGGTAGAAGAAAGTCTCATCACTGATAAGCAACAAAAGTGAAATGTGGCAGTTCAAAATAAAATAGCAGGAAAACTTATGGATATACGTACTTAACAGTGAAAAATATTAGTGCACACCAAAAATTACGGAAAATTATCGAGTAGAATTTTAATAAAGAATAAAATTAATTTACTATTCGGAGTCTACGAACTCCAAACGACATTCGCGTCAAACCAAGCTTGTCGTAGAAGATTATCTCCCTTCTTCTAATATGAAGACGACACGCTGGCTTGTCGTTCGGAGTTCATGGATTCTGAATAGTAAATTAATATTTCTTTATTATTAAAATTCTACTCGATGATTTTCCGTAATTTTTGGTGTACACTAATATTTTTCACCGATAAGTATATTAATAAATTTTCTGTTATTTTATTTTGAACTGCCATATTTGACTAATAAAAAGCAGCACAAAAATTTATTGCAAAGCAAATCAGAAATGATGAAAAAAAAACGAAACAAAAAAAAAAACTACCATTCCAAATAATAATATCAAATTGTTTACAAGGTTTCGAACAAAATGGTTTTCTTTTACTTTTTTATGTTGACTTGATAAGAGCAGATTCAATGTTGGCTTTTCTCTGAATAACAATTCTAACCATGGTACAAAAATAAATGCAAATTTACATCTCTTTCGTCGGGAAAACAAGATGCCAGAAAAAAAATTGATATCAAGTCGGTCAGATTAGAGAATATCATTTTACCCTCAAGGGAATTTCTGTAAAAATAAAAACAGTTTTTTATAAATCTAAGTTAACATTAGAATAATTAGTAATTAATACCGAAAAATATTAATTGTTTAATTAAATAAATCATGAACTACTTTTATCTCACGAAAACTTGTTTTTATTTAGATGTGAAAGAGGACTGAATTATCTCCCTTGCTTTCTGAAACAAATATTGGTGCTTGTGCTGTTCAGGGGCCGTATTAAAAAAATTCTTTTTTTAATGAAAACAATATTATATACTTATTCAGCGTTATATTCTTACTCACTGTACAAAAAAGTAGAAAAAATTATCCACTAGAACTTTAATTACAAGTATTTTTCCATTCTGCGTATCATAACAGCAATTCGTTCACTAAGCCTCCATCTTGTTTTTTAAGAAGATTTCAAGGGCAGATAACTGAAATCTTCTTAAAGAAGATGGAGGCTTAGTGAACGAATCGCTGTTATGATATGCAGAATGGAAAAATACTTGTAATTAAAGTTCTAGTGGATAATTTTTTCTACTTTTTTTTGTACACTGAGTAATAATATAATGCTGAATAAGTATATAATATTGTTTTTATAAAAAAATAAATTTTTTAATACGGCCGCTGAACAGCGCAAGCACCAATATTTCCTATTATAAATGTGTTTCTTGTAAAACAAGTTATCGTCTGTTTGTGCTTTTCTGAGGTAAACGTAATTTTATAAATTTTATTGAATTATTACTTTTTAATTGAATATTCATTGAAATCACAAATGAAATAGCATAGAAAAAAAATAACAATTTTTTTGTAACTCTTATGCATTTCGCAAGATTAAATTCCGCCCTACCCGAGATTCCAAACGTAACTTTTCGTTTTTATTATTTTTAAAAGTGTAAACAAAACCAAACAAAACTTATAAGTCTCCACCCGGGCAATACCGGGTAAATAGAGCTTTTTTTTCTTTCTTTTTTTATTAACTTATATTCACCCCAAACAAGGGACATTGCCACTGATACGTTAGGGACTACTGTGAAATTAGGGGTCACATTAATGGGGGCATCCTAGGTGAGGAGTTGCGCAGCAAGATGTTTGTTCACATTTGTAAAGTCGAACAGAATGAAGGAAGAAAGCGACCACGTGTTTGCGCGTGTTGTCTTACCTGCTGGGATGATCGCGGGGAGGGCAGAAATTAAATTAATGGCAGCTGTGGTTTTTTGTACGATTATTGAGCGATGACGTCAGGCCTCACGTGACTGTTTTTCTGACCACCGATTGGCTGATGATGAACACTTGGACAATAAAAGGAGTATGTTCAGAAGATCAAACGAGTGTTTATCAACTGCATCAGTGTGATTAGACGTCCGACGTGCGTGTGTTAATCAACTGCCGTAGTTGCGTAGTTGCGAAACGAATACAAGCTATTTCGGCGAAATGGGGGAAAAAATTGACCTCAAATTAATACCAGAGTTTGACGGATCGAACCCGGTAATTGACTGGGTGGAAAAGGTGGAATTACATTGCCTTTTGTCTGGCGTAAAAAACCTCGAACATGTTGTTCCTCTGCGCTTGTCCGGCGGCGCCTTTGCGGTGTATCAACAGCTCAGCCATGAGGGCAAACAGGACTACGAGAAAATCAAGGTGGCACTGTTCAAGGCGTTTGCGATTGACCCCACCACTGCTTGGGAGCAACTTGAGGCAAGGACCTTACGTCCGGGCGAAACGGTCGACGTGTACTTGGCAGAGCTGACGAAGTTGACAGTGTTGTTTGGTGGACTGCCTGAGCGGGCCTTAGCATGCAAATTCCTAGCGGGACTCCCGACAGGAGCGAAGCAACTACTACGAGCTAGCTCAAGTGCAGATTCGCTGCCCCTTAATGACCTAGTAGATCGGGCCAGGACTGTAATGAAGAATTACTCCGAAATGAGGGAATCAGTAAGTGCTGCTGCTCAGTCCACACCGAATGATAAGAAACCGTATCAAGGACCCGGTCCACGTGGTGGAATCGTATGCTACAGATGCAATGGACAGGGCCACATCGCAAGGAACTGCCGGCAACAAGCAATGGCTGTTCGCTGCTACCGGTGTAAGGAAGCTGGCCGTATAGCTCAAGACTGTCCGGGAAACGGAACCGGGGACAAGGTGTCAGCGTCGACCTCTTCCCCACGCAGAAATTAAATGAGACGCTGCCGATCATCCCGATATATATCAACGAAACACTGTGCTCAGCACTCCTCGATTCCGGGTGCTCCCGCACTATCGTATGTGCAGATCTCTGCCACATTTGGAGAAAGAAGAACGTCAGAGTGACTACCATCAGTGGAGAGACGCGCACATGTTGCGGCGTGGGCAATGTAACTATACGGACGAAAAATGGAAGCTCCGCTAACCTAGAGGCGCTGGTAGTGCTCGAAAAACCCCTGAGTTTTGACCTGCTCCTAGGATATGATGCCATCAGAGCCCTTGGTGGTGTCCATATAACGGTGACAGGGGCGGTACATTTTCAGGAGAAAGCCCCAGTATGTGCTGCGCTAAGGATCGACCAACCAGACTTCAGCGTCGAATTTGACGAGCAAAAGAGGGTTTGGACTGCCTCATGGAAGTGGTCGAAAAACAGTGAACCAGCCAAACTGCAGAATGGAATAACTGAATACCATGTGCCCGACCACGAGGCCCGCGTACGAAGAGGAACTTCGCAAATGGATCGAGGATGGCTGGCTGATTCCCTACCCATACAAAAAACTTGGACCTCCTAAGGGTCTGATCCCATTAATGGCGGTCGCTCAGCACAACAAAGCCAAAGTCAGGCCGGTAATGGACTACCGAGAACTGAACTCGCATGTCGATGCGTTTACAGCTGATGCTGACGTGTGTGCTAGCAAACTACGAGAGTGGCGCCAGCTGGGTTCTAATGTGTCCCTGTTGGATCTGAGAAGGGCATATCTGCAGGTCCGAGTTAACGAGACAATGTGGCTGTTTCAGACGGTAGTGTTTGCCGGTAGGAGGTATTGCCTCACAAGACTGGGCTTTGGGCTGAACGTTGCGCCCCAAATAATGAAGACGATTGTCAATGCTGCATTGTCACAGGATAAGACCGTAAAAGAAGGGACATCAGCATACCTTGACGACATATACGTGGATGAAGACATTGTGCTGTCATCACGTGTGAGGGCCAAGCTAGCCGAACTTGGACTGATGTGTAAGGATCCAGAACGCTTGGAGTGTGGCGCTCGTGTCTTAGGGTTGAGCGTTCAACAGGAGCGAGGGACCTTGAAGTGGGGGCGCGGAACTGCATTTCCTGAAGTGCCCCATGTCCTTACAAGGCGGGCTATATTTTCTCTGTGTGGAAAACTGGTGGGACACCTACCAGTAGGTGGATGGACTCGGGCCGCGACAGCCATCATGAAGAGGAAGGCGAGTGCAGTTACCAAAGGTTGGGATGACGAAACGGTGGACAATTTGTTGCGGCGCATGGTGAAGGAGACCATCACAAGAGTCGAGCAGGAGGACCCCGCTAAAGGAGATTATTGCGTCCAGGGAGACAGGCTAAATGTGTGGGTGGATGCGAGCTCCCTCGCGATCGGGGCGCTATTGGAGATGAACGGGTCCGTGATTGAGGACGCCTGCTGGTTGCGACCAATGGATGATGCTGCTCACATCAACCTGGCGGAGTTGGATGCGGTAACAAAAGGAATAAACTTGGCACTCCAGTGGAAAGTCAAAGAATTATGCATACACACAGATTCGCTGTGCGTATACCACTGGATACTTGACACACTAACAGGCAAAGCGAGAGTGCGCACCAAGGCGGCTACCGAAATGCTAATCAGACGAAGGTTGAAGACAATAAGGAAGTTGGTGGAAGAGTACGACCTATCGGTGAATGCGGTGCTTGTCACTTCAACCTGCAATCTTGCCGATAGACTTACCCATGTGCCCCAGAGATGGTTCGACGCAATGAAGAAAGAAGCCGAACCAGGGTCTTTATGTGCTGCCTCTGTTGAGGAGACGGATAAAATCAAGAAGATACACCATGACAGTGGACACCCCGGAGTGAGACGGACGTATTATTTCGTACGCTTAACCAACCCGTCAGTGTCCAAAAGCAAAGTAGAAGCAGTGGTCAAGGAATGCCAAATATGCCAGTCAATCGACCCTGTTCCCACCAAATGGCAGAAAGGTCGGCTGGAAGTCGACGAGAATTGGAGCCGACTGGGCATGGACATAACCCATTATGGTGGTCAGCACTTCCTCACACTGATCGATTGCGGACCAACGAGGTTTGCGATCTGGCGATTATTAACAAGACAGGACTCAGCTAGTGTCATCCGTCAATTAGAGTCCATATTTTACAAGCGGGGGCCACCTGAAGAGATTCTCACTGACAACGACACAGCCTTTTGCGGCGGAGAATTCAGGCGTTTTGTAGACGAGTGGGGGATCCGGCTTAGACACAGGTGTGCATATGTACCGAGTGGCAACGGTATAGCGGAGCGGTGCCACCAAAGTGTGAAGAGGATAGCAGCAAGGAAGCAATGTACGATTGCAGAGGCAGTATATAGGTACAATACGACACCAAAAGATGACGCGACTGCTGAAAGTGCACCTGCTAATGCGATACATTGCTATCGAGTGCGTGTTAAGGGCATTGACGCCTGCCTGCCTAATCAGAAGAGGACGCAAGGACGGTACAAGTTGGGGGACGCCGTTTGGGTAAGGCCTCCCAGTAACCGATGTACGACCAGTTTCAGAAGAGGACAAATCACCGGCATAATTAGTGAGCAGGCTGTGCTAGTTGATGGTACTCCACGGCATGTGAAGGATGTCTGGCCCGCCCTTGATACAAACCAAATATCGAACAGTGAAAGTGATGAATCATCCAATGATGAAATGTGGATCCGACCTATGCCCCATTGCCGTGATGACATGGCTGAGACCCTCAGCACAGATGGCGATAGTTCCAGCGCCACTTCTGAAAGCCCCAATGACGATGGAGCCCAGCTTGATGGAAGGACTGCTGGCAACGTTAATGGCGACAGATCTGTTACCCCTCCTGAGAGCTCTGATGAAGATGAAGAAGTCCAGCTAATCCCTCTCCGTAGGAGTGCCCGTAACAAACGACCGCGGCCGCAATGCCGCACGTGTGATCTTGAGACCAGAGGGGAGTGTAAAGTCGAACAGAATGAAGGAAGAAAGCGACCACGTGTTTGCGCGTGTTGTCTTACCTGCTGGGATGATCGCGGGGAGGGCGGAAATTAAATTAATGGCGGCTGTGGTTTTTTGTACGATTATTGAGCGATGACGTCAGGCCTCACGTGACTGTTTTTCTGACCACCGATTGGCTGATGATGAACACTTGGACAATAAAAGGAGTATGTTCAGAAGATCAAACGAGTGTCTATCAACTGCATCAGTGTGATTAGACGTCCGACGTGCGTGTGTTAATCAACTGCCGTAGTTGCGTAGTTGCGAAACGAATACAACATTACATTTAAATTTCTGTACTGTCGGAGGAACAGGGAATGAATCCCAAAGGCAAGCAGTTCAAGGAAAGAAACTATTAGAGTAGAAAGCTTTCTGGCATCTGAGAACTTCTACAGTGAAGGGATGGGATTTTGCTGATTGTCGGTTTGTTATTTTTTTAAATTAAATGTAAAATCAGTTCGTTTTCTAAATAATTCAGGTAGGTGAAATAGGAATTAAGCGATGAAGAAAATTATTAAATCATTGAAAATGTAAATAGACACGTGATAAGAAAACTTTGCCAACTGTAGGAAATGTTTCTATTAGAAAAAATGAAATCTTTCATTATTTTCTTATTGTATGATAATGAATGCGAATTATTGTATGATAATGAATGTGAATTCTTATTGTTTGATAATGAATGTGAATTCTTATTGTTTGATAATGAATGCGAATTCTTATTGTTTGATAATGAATGTGAATTCTTATTGTTTGATAATGAATGTGAATTCTTATTGTTTGATAATGAATGCGAATTCTTATTTGATAATGAATGCGAATTCTTATTGTATGATAATGAATGTGAATTCTTATTGTATGATAATGAATGTGAATTCTTATTGTTTGATAATGAATGTGAATTCTTATTGTTTGATAATGAATGCGAATTCTTATTGTTTGATAATGAATGTGAATTCTTATTGTTTGATAATGAATGCGAATTCTTATTGTTTGATAATGAATGTGAATTCTTATTGTTTGATAATGAATGTGAATTCTTATTGTTTGATAATGAATGCGAATTCTTATTGTTTGATAATGAATGTGAATTCTTATTTGATAATGAATGCGAATTCTTATTGTATGATAATGAATGTGAATTCTTATTGTATGATAATGAATGTGAATTCTTATTGTTTGATAATGAATGCGAATTCTTATTGTTTGATAATGAATGTGAATTCTTATTGTATGATAATGAATGTGAATTCTTATTGTTTGATAATGAATGCGAATTCTTATTTGATAATGAATGCGAATTCTTATTGTATGATAATGAATGTGAATTCTTATTGTATGATAATGAATGTGAATTCTTATTGTTTGATAATGAATGTGAATTCTTATTGTTTGATAATGAATGCGAATTCTTATTGTTTGATAATGAATGTGAATTCTTATTGTATGATAATGAATGTGAATTCTTATTGTTTGATAATGAATGCGAATTCTTATTGTTTGATAATGAATGCAAATTCTTATTGTTTGATAATGAATGTGAATTCTTATTTGATAATGAATGTGAATTCTTATTGTATGATAATGAATGTGAATTCTTATTGTTTGATAATGAATGCGAATTCTTATTTGATAATGAATGCGAATTCTTATTGTATGATAATGAATGTGAATTCTTATTGTTTGATAATGAATGCGAATTCTTATTTGATAATGAATGCGAATTCTTATTGTATGATAATGAATGTGAATTCTTATTGTATGATAATGAATGTGAATTCTTATTGTATGATAATGAATGTGAATTCTTATTGTTTGATAATGAATGCGAATTCTTATTTGATAATGAATGCGAATTCTTATTGTATGATAATGAATGTGAATTCTTATTGTATGATAATGAATGTGAATTCTTATTGTTTGATAATGAATGCGAATTCTTATTGTTTGATAATGAATGTGAATTCTTATTGTATGATAATGAATGTGAATTCTTATTGTTTGATAATGAATGCGAATTCTTATTTGATAATGAATGCGAATTCTTATTGTATGATAATGAATGTGAATTCTTATTGTATGATAATGAATGTGAATTCTTATTGTTTGATAATGAATGTGAATTCTTATTGTTTGATAATGAATGCGAATTCTTATTGTTTGATAATGAATGTGAATTCTTATTGTTTGATAATGAATGCGAATTCTTATTGTTTGATAATGAATGTGAATTCTTATTGTATGATAATGAATGTGAATTCTTATTGTTTGATAATGAATGCGAATTCTTATTGTTTGATAATGAATGCGAATTCTTATTTGATAATGAATGCGAATTCTTATTGTTTGATAATGAATGCGAATTCTTATTGTTTGATAATGAATGCGAATTCTTATTGTTTGATAATGAATGCGAATTCTTATTTGATAATGAATGCGAATTCTTATTGTTTGATAATGAATGCGAATTCTTATTGTTTGATAATGAATGTGAATTCTTATTGTTTGATAATGAATGCGAATTCTTATTGTTTGATAATGAATGTGAATTCTTATTTGATAATGAATGCGAATTCTTATTGTTTGATAATGAATGTGAATTCTTATTGTATGATAATGAATGTGAATTCTTATTGTTTGATAATGAATGCGAATTCTTATTGTTTGATAATGAATGCAAATTCTTATTGTTTGATAATGAATGTGAATTCTTGTTTGATAATGAATGTGAATTCTTATTTGATAATGAATGTGAATTCTTATTGTATGATAATGAATGTGAATTCTTATTGTTTGATAATGAATGCGAATTCTTATTTGATAATGAATGCGAATTCTTATTTGATAATGAATGCGAATTCTTATTGTATGATAATGAATGTGAATTCTTATTGTTTGATAATGAATGCGAATTCTTATTTGATAATGAATGCGAATTCTTATTGTATGATAATGAATGTGAATTCTTATTGTATGATAATGAATGTGAATTCTTATTGTTTGATAATGAATGCGAATTCTTATTTGATAATGAATGCGAATTCTTATTGTATGATAATGAATGTGAATTCTTATTGTATGATAATGAATGTGAATTCTTATTGTTTGATAATGAATGCGAATTCTTATTGTTTGATAATGAATGCGAATTCTTATTGTATGATAATGAATGTGAATTTTTATTGTTTGATAATGAATGCGAATTCTTATTTGATAATGAATGCGAATTCTTATTGTATGATAATGAATGTGAATTCTTATTGTATGATAATGAATGTGAATTCTTATTGTTTGATAATGAATGTGAATTCTTATTGTTTGATAATGAATGTGAATTCTTATTGTTTGATAATGAATGTGAATTCTTATTGTTTGATAATGAATGCGAATTCTTATTGTTTGATAATGAATGTGAATTCTTATTGTATGATAATGAATGCGAATTCTTATTGTTTGATAATGAATGCGAATTCTTATTGTTTGATAATGAATGCGAATTCTTATTGTTTGATAATGAATGCGAATTCTTATTGTTTGATAATGAATGCGAATTCTTATTGTTTGATAATGAATGCGAATTCTTATTTGATAATGAATGCGAATTCTTATTGTTTGATAATGAATGCGAATTCTTATTGTATGATAATGAATGTGAATTCTTATTGTTTGATAATGAATGCGAATTCTTATTGTTTGATAATGAATGCGAATTCTTATTGTTTGATAATGAATGCGAATTCTTATTTGATAATGAATGCGAATTCTTATTGTTTGATAATGAATGTGAATTCTTATTGTTTGATAATGAATGCGAATTCTTATTGTATTATAATGAATGCGAATTCTTATTGTTTGATAATGAATGTGAATTCTTATTGTTTGATAATGAATGCGAATTCTTATTGTTTGATAATGAATGCGAATTCTTATTTGATAATGAATGCGAATTCTTATTGTATGATAATGAATGTGAATTCTTATTGTATGATAATGAATGTGAATTCTTATTGTTTGATAATGAATGCGAATTCTTATTTGATAATGAATGCGAATTCTTATTGTATGATAATGAATGTGAATTCTTATTGTTTGATAATGAATGCGAATTCTTATTGTATGATAATGAATGTGAATTCTTATTGTATGATAATGAATGTGAATTCTTATTGTTTGATAATGAATGCGAATTCTTATTTGATAATGAATGCGAATTCTTATTGTATGATAATGAATGTGAATTCTTATTGTATGATAATGAATGTGAATTCTTATTGTTTGATAATGAATGCGAATTCTTATTGTTTGATAATGAATGTGAATTCTTATTGTATGGTAATGAATGTGAATTTTTATTGTTTGATAATGAATGCGAATTCTTATTTGATAATGAATGCGAATTCTTATTGTATGATAATGAATGTGAATTCTTATTGTATGATAATGAATGTGAATTCTTATTGTTTGATAATGAATGTGAATTCTTATTGTTTGATAATGAATGTGAATTCTTATTGTTTGATAATGAATGTGAATTCTTATTGTTTGATAATGAATGCGAATTCTTATTGTTTGATAATGAATGCGAATTCTTATTTGATAATGAATGCGAATTCTTATTGTATGATAATGAATGTGAATTCTTATTGTATGATAATGAATGTGAATTCTTATTGTTTGATAATGAATGCGAATTCTTATTGTTTGATAATGAATGCGAATTCTTATTGTTTGATAATGAATGCGAATTCTTATTTGATAATGAATGCGAATTCTTATTGTTTGATAATGAATGCGAATTCTTATTGTATGATAATGAATGTGAATTCTTATTGTTTGATAATGAATGCGAATTCTTATTGTTTGATAATGAATGTGAATTCTTATTTGATAATGAATGCGAATTCTTATTGTTTGATAATGAATGCGAATTCTTATTGTATGATAATGAATGTGAATTCTTATTGTTTGATAATGAATGCGAATTCTTATTGTTTGATAATGAATGCGAATTCTTATTGTTTGATAATGAATGCGAATTCTTATTGTTTGATAATGAATGCGAATTCTTATTTGATAATGAATGCGAATTCTTATTGTTTGATAATGAATGTGAATTCTTATTGTATGATAATGAATGTGAATTCTTATTGTTTGATAATGAATGCGAATTCTTATTGTTTGATAATGAATGCGAATTCTTATTGTTTGATAATGAATGCGAATTCTTATTGTTTGATAATGAATGCGAATGAAATACTGATTTGCTTTTGTCGACGGGTAGTTCTTATAGTGTAGGAAAATGTTTTTAAAATTAATAAAAGCACAATTGAAAATCGCCTAATTACTGTAGAATTTCCTTTGGTGTTAGTAATAATTTAAACAACAACAACAACAAAATATCTATGAACCGGTCTTCTGTTTTGAAATGATCGGACATCTTTACAATCTAGGGGAGTTAATTCGTAATCATTTTACAAATATTTATCTCCCTTTGTAAATTAGTGTCTATCATGAAGTTTCTCTCTTAATGAAGGATACATGTGGCCGGATATAGTATATGATCGATGAAATAGATTGAAATTCACTAACCAGACGGAATCAAATATCGATTCGATAGATGCAGTGCTACTTAGGTCTGTTGGTGAGATAACTTTATATGGTAGATATATGTATAATTTACAAAAAAAATGAAAATAAATTTTGAGGATCATTTCAACCAACACTTTGTCAAAAAGTGATAGTTTTTATTTTATATAAGATGAATAAAAAGGAGAATGATAGTGACAGAGGAAAAGTTTAAAGGGGAAAGAAAATATATATCTATTAATAATGGAGATTTGGTATCTGTTTGTCTTAAGCCGAAACTACACTATCACTATCTTTCAAGGGGGGGGGGGGGTTAGTATCTTTTCTGTTGTCATGATATCATCCTCCCAGACATTACCTCCTCCTTTGGGGGTAGGCAGTGTAGTATATATAACTAGAAAAATACCCGTTTTAGGACTGATAAAATGAATTCCTTGAACAGAACAGTTTTGCACGACTTTTATGTTTCATTACGAAGATTAAAATGAAGATATAATAATACTTAACCTTATGTCTAGAATCCTTATTCTTTTTTATTATTATTTAAGAGAAATCGATCCAGACAAGGCATGAAGCCACTTGAAGCTAAAAGAAAATACTACTTTAAGATCAAAAACTAGCCACCGATAAGTGTTAGATGGATAGATTCTGACCCAGAAAACAGCAATTCTTTCCCCTTCGCCAGAAACATCGCTCGTGGAATGTGAGAACTAAAGGACAAAATAAGGGATTGTAATTTTGATCAAAATCTATTACGTCATTTTGATTCTAGCAAATGTCTAAAATTTAAGGCTTAAGCTTAAGGAGTCTTAAGAAAAAATTGAAATTCAGGGAATCTTGATGTTTAATGCCTCTGGATGAAATTTAATGCAAATCTGAAATATTCTAATTTTCAAATGGAAGGTTGTGTCCATATTATGTCCTTAATAAACTCTTTAAAATATTCCAAAGAAATTTAAATTTAGGGGAATATTTATTTATTGATATCTAATAGCTATTGTTAAAATTTCCCCAAAATCGGAGGTATTTGAATTTTCACAAAGGGCTTCCAGCTCTTTTCCATTAAGCTAAATAGTCCACATTTGGACCCCTTTACACCTAACAGCTGTGTTCTAAAATTCATAATGATCGGCTAATTAGTTCAGGGGTGAATCCTGTACATACATACATAATGTAGCAATATCTGAAGAGAGCCAAACATGCTCGAAACATGTGTTATAGAAATTTAAACACCAAACATTTTTTTAATGTAATATATTAAATAATAAGCAATTTCTCTCGTTGGAACCACTACCCTCATATATATATATATATTAGAGATGGGCGGTTTTACCGAAAAACCGCGGTTTTTTGGTTTCGTCTCCATACCGAATCGGTTTTTTTTTTAAAACCGTAACCGTTCGGTATTGTGTTTTTACTACAGTAAGCCACCATATACAAGGAAACACGGTTGAAAAGATTTTCCGATTTGAATAAAATTGAATATTACCAAAAAAAACAACATTTAATTGACTTGTAGGAAGAAATCTTTGTTTACAGTTTGTTTATCATTAACATTTTGAATTTTCAAATGAAAAAAAGAGAAATACGACAGACAACATGACATCGTATTTTTGTAGGCCCTGGTTGAAATAACAGAACATGGTAGAATTATTGTAAAAACATTGCTGATTTAATTTAACACCTCACGCATTTTGAGTTTAAGAAAAAATAAGTTGTAAAAAGTTGTTTTGAACTAATTCCCAACTTAAATTAATTTTCTTCAAAATCGATCAAATGCGTCCCATTAATCCAACAATACATCCAAGCTAATTATTTATTTATAGAAAATTAAAGGGAGAAAACTCATGTCTGCAAAAAAGAAACGCTATAAAATTGATTATTTTTTTTGTTTTTGTTGAAACTAATTTCTGTGGCATAATAAGGATTAAGCTGGGTGATTTAAAAAAAAATGAGGAATGGTCCATTTATTTTAAAGAAATATATGACCTTCAGGGCAGGTCATAAATTTCCATTCCGCCAAGATATTTTGACTATATAGGGCCCACCGTCTCACCCCCCCCCTTTAATAACGTTTGTAAATGAATATTTTTATGGAACTAAAAATGCCCACCTCCCAAAGCATACCAACATTCAATTTGCTGCTTTTTAGTAAAAAAAGCAACTTTAAATGAAATCCCCAACTACCAAACAAGCATGTTAACTTCAACAGGAGATTCTCCCCCTGCCCCCAACCATCAAGTTAAATGATTTATATGAGTCGGTCAGTACTGACATTCGGCTGCAGTTGTTAGACATAAAGTCCATTTCCTTGACAATGGACTATTGGACCAGCCGAGCTAATGATTCATATATGTCTGTGACTGCTCATTTTCTAACGCTATCTTTTGATGTTAAGGATTTTTGTTTAAATGTTTCTCATTCTTCTCATCCTATATTTTAGCTTCTGATGGGTTAAAGAATTAGATAGAATGTATATTCAAACTCAGTTTTATTCTTCAGAAATCTTTCATGAATCTTTGGTCACTGTTTTAACGAGTTAACTGTTGAAAAGGTATCAGAACTTTGATTACAACAGTCAACACCTTAAAACTTATATGATTCATATCATGGAGAATGATTCAGTCACAAAATTATCGAAACAGTGGCATAATTCAACTAAACGTTGAATAATAACTAATCATCACACAAGAGAATGAATAGCTTCCATAGTAAAATTTTTTTTTTCAAAAAACCGAAAAACCGAACCGTAAACCGAGGTTTTAAGGGGAAAAAACCGAAACCGATACCGAAACCAAAATTTCAAAACCGCCCAACTCTAATATATATATATATATATATATATATATATATATATATATTGTGTGTGTGTGTGTATTTAGGTAGCATTTTCTCATTTATGCAAAGATTGTTAAAAATAACAGAATTCGTCTGTTTAATTATACCTTTTTTTATCTTTTCAATTTTTCTGATGTTTTTTTTTTTTTTGTATTAAAATCAAAAAAATTAATAAATGTCCCATAGGTTTCACAAACGTTTTCGATTCTTCGTCGAATCATCCTCAGGTGTCAAAAGCAAATGAACAAAAAAGATGGAGAAAGAAGAGAATATATATATATATATATATATATATATATATAATTTAATCTATAGTTTAATAAAAAAAATTTAGATGGTGGTGAAGAAATTTTCGGTGAATATTAATTTGTGAGGAATCATTTTATGTTAAAATTTGTAACAAATTGAAGCCCTCTGCTAAAAATAGAACAAGTAACTTTTTTAAAAGAAAATCTTCAAAATCTAAAAAAAAAAAATTGGTGCTTAATTGATAGTATTGCAAAGAACTAGAAAAAAATTCAGTATTTTATCTTTTAGCAGGGGTGGGGGGGGGTAAGCATTATGAACGTCCGGCCATTAATATTATGACTGTTTTATATGATCTCAATCTAATTGATTTTATTATTTTGTATTTAGACGCTCAACATTCATTTGAAGCGAGATGCCAAAAAAGGAGTAATAAACCATCAAATTACGGATTGGTCTTTTACTTTCAATGGAATATTCAACAATATCGACCAGGAGACTGTGTATGAGACAGTTGCGAAAGACCTTGTTTCGGGAGGCCTAAATGGATACAATGGTAAATATGAGGAAATCTTTTTTTTTCGATTACTTTTGTAAGGTTTAAACAATTTTTTTTTTCTTTGGTTAGTAAGATTTGTTTTCATCTTTTTCGATCTCGACTGCATTAACATTTTGCTACAGTTCATGATTTTTGTATTTTTTACCTCCGCCAAGGAGGTTATGTTTTCGGTCGAGTTTGTTTGATTGATTGCGTACAGTCTAGTATCCACATCACTTGATCAATCGGCACCAAACATGGTCAAAATATCGTTAATGGTCTAACTTAAAACTTATTTAATTTCGGGATATCTTTGTCAAGGAAAAGGTGAAAGTCACACTTTTGGTGATAACTTTGGTGCTGTTCATGATAGAAACTCGCTAGTTGGCCAATATTGTAACTAATGAAGTCCTGCATCTTATATGACCATTGACTTTGACAGGATTTCAATTTCATTTCAAATTTGATGCACTTTGATCGCAATAACTACCATGCACAATTTCAGTCTGAGCAGATAAATAGTCTTTTAGTTATCAACGTTTACATGGCATAATTTTGGGAATACTTTATACAATATGGAGAAGTAAGGCCCAGATAAGTCTTTGGCTCATCCTTACATTGTCAGGGGGATAACCGGCCAGTATGCGATAGATGTTCTCAGAAAAACCCCAACCAGACTACAAATGAATGCATAAACAGGTGCAGTTGTGCAAAAGATCATCCAGCCTACGCAAGGATCTGCGATATATGGAAGAAAGAAAAAGAAATAATAACTGTAAAACAAAACATCTCTTTTCCTGAAGCAAAGAGAATCGTAGGGGGTGGAAGCTATACACAAATTACCAAAAAAAAGAAAATACTGAAACAAATGATAAATATGACACTCTCGTTAAAAAATGACTGAACCTGGGCCCAAATGACTGGCCAAAATTTATAAGTGAAATCAAACACACAATCATGAATATCACAAATATGAACACCTACCCCGAGATAAACCAAAACAAAAGAAAACAACTAAAACATCAGACAAAACAAAAATAAAACCACCATAAATCCCTGGCAGATCTGGAACCAAACAATCACTGACTTAAGAGAGAACAAATAAAAAAGATAATGAAGCAACCCTAACCCTAAACAAGAACAAAATCCCCACATCATCACAATCACAATCAAGATGTAAAATTAAAACAAAAAATAAACAAGAAAATACTGAATCCATGGATGTTGACAGAAACACCAACAATCCAAATTTAGAAAAGGAAACATAAACCATGGCTAACAAAATATTACAATGGAACATAAGACGTACAAAAATTAACCTTGAAGAAATAATACTCCTCATCAATATTTTCTGCCCTACTCTAATCTGCCAACAAGAAACTCACCTAAAAGAGAATGACACAATATAAAACATTACTCATCATACAACTACGTAAACAAAAAATCAAACATAGCTGCTGGTGGATCATCATTATATATCAATAAAAAATATTCCACACAGCAAAATAAACTTGAAAACAAACATGCAAGCAGTTGCAATAACTGCAACACTACATAAGAAATAACTTTTTTGTTCACTATAGATACCACCAAATGAAACAATGTATGAGACAGAACTAAATAAATTAATTCAACGACTACCAAAACCTTTTATACTAATGGGGGATTTTAAGTCATAACGAGTTATGGGGTAGTAAAAAAACAACAAAAGAGGCAGAATTATTGAAACAATACTAAACCAAAACCAATTATGTTTGCTCAATGATAAAGAGAACACATACTTACACCCAGCAACAGGTACTCTCTCAGCAATAGACTAAACAATATGCGACCCAACTGTATACATGGATTATAACTAGAGAACCCATGATGACACATGCAGAAGCGACCATTTCCCTATTATACTGGAAAACGATGATCCAAAACTAGATGACAAAATACCCTGTTGGAACCTTCAAAAAGCAAACTGGGAAAAATTCCAAAACTCAAACCAATATAGACTAATGTTGGAAGCTGACACTCACACTGAAGAACATATTGCATATTTCAGCAATACTCTCCTTTCTATTGCAAAGGAGAACATACCAAAAAGCTCCACTTCCTCAAAATTCAACAAACCATGGTTCAACAATGAATGCCAAAAAGCCGTAAGAACACAACGTGCTAACCTAAGAAAATTTTTAAATAACCCAACAAAAGAAAAATTTTAAATAACCCAACAAAAGAAAATTTTTAAATAACCTAACAAAAGAAAATTTTTAAATAACCCAACAAAAGAAAATTTTTAAATAACCCAACAAAAGAAAATTTTTAAATAACCCAACAAAAGAAAATTTTTAAATAACCTAACAAAAGAAAATTTTTAAATAACCCAACAAAAGAAAATTTTTAAATAACCCAACAAAAGAAAATTTGGACCTATGCAAAAACGGCAGAACAAAAGCACGAAAAACTATCAAAGAATTGAAATGGAACACATTGAAAAACTATGTATCAAAAATACATGTGAACATCAAAATCAAAAAATTATGGGAGATGGTCAGGAAAATATCAGGGAAGAACAAGGACTCTATCAAACATCTTATTTGCAATAACATAAAGATCACCAACAAGGAAAACATTGCGAACAATTTTCGATAAATTCCTCATCAAAAACACAAAACAAAAAATTTCAAATCATAAAACAAAATGAAGAAAAGAAAAAAATTAACTTCAAGTCGAAAAATACAGATAACCCTTCAACAGAACAGAATTAAAAGAAGCAATACATAAATCTCATGTTACAGCAGTTGGCCCTGATGAAATGCATTACAAATTTCTTAAAAAAAACTACCGAAACCATCCCTAAACTACCTACTAAAAATATATAATGAAATATGGATGAATAACAGTATTCCAAAAAACTGGAAACAAGCTATAGTGATCCCAATACCCAAACCCCAAAAAGACCATACAGATCCAAAAAATTATCGACCCATTACCTTCACTAGTTGCCTGTGTAAGACTTCAAAAGAATGGTTAATGAGAGACTATCATGGTATTTGGAAACCAAAAACCTTATTACAGAATATCAGTCAGGCTTCAGGAAAAGAAGCCATATTGACCACCTAATTAGACTTGAAACACTCGTAAGAGAAGCATTCGCCAAGAAGGGGCACCTGATAGCAATGTTGTTCGACATCGAAAAGGCTTACGACACTACCTGGAAATATGGCATTAAAAGAGACCTACATGAACTTGGACTTAAAGGCAGAATGTCAAAGTTCATCTGCAACTTCTTAAATGATAGACACTTTCAAGTGCGGATGGACAACATGCTTTCAGCCCAAAAAGAACAAGAAATGGGTGTACCCAAGGAAGCATCCTGTCCATCACCCTTTTCAATATAAAAATAAATAACATCATTAAAAACATGAATACTGGGATCGATTGCACTCTATACATGGATGATTTACTTATATGCTATCGATCAAAATACATAACCACAGCTGAACACAAATTCCACCTCTGTCTAAATAAAATAAACAAATGGGCCATAGAAAACGGATTTAAATTCTCAAAAGACAAAACAAAATGTATACATTTCTGCAAACTCTGAAGGATCCATCATAACTCAATATTGAAACTGGATCACAATAACATCCCAGTTGTTGATCAACACAAGTACTTGGGCATCATATTTGATAGAAAAATGACCATACTCCACATAAAATATCTAAAAACAAAATGTCACAAGGCCATGCAAATGATCAAAGTTCTAGCACACACTGACTGGGGTGCGGACAGATACACATTATTAAACTTATACCGAACACTTGCTCGATCCAAACTGGATTACGGCTGCTTCATCTATGGATTAGCCTGAAAATCGTATCTAAAACTATTAGAATCCGTTCACCACCAAAGACTGCGACTGGCGCTGGGAGTTTTCCAAACATGTCCTGTTGAGAGTTTGTACGTAGAAGCACATGAAGCTCCTCTAACTCTAAGAAGACAGAAACTGGCGTTACAATACTATATGAAGCTAAAATCATCATGCCCACTAAACCCATCATACAATACCATATTCAAACCAAATTACAAAGAACTATACCAAAGGGGAAAAAATGTAATAAAACCTATTGGCCTCCAAATGGAGGAAATAATCAAAGAAACCAACATCCCACTCAAAAAGATACATTATACCATCCAACCAACAATACCACCGTGGGAAATAACACAAAAAAAATTAAACTTTATGAATGAATAAACTCAATATAACTACTACACATCCTCTCATTTTTAATGAAAAACTTAATAAAATCCTAGATTGTTATCCCAAATATACCACTATATTTACAGACGGATCTAAGGACAAGAACGCAACAGGAGGTGCAGTTGTACATGAAAACTAAACTATCCAACCATTTTCTTAAAGAAGCATCTATTTTCAGTGCAGAATTCAATGCCATAGATTTAGCTCTCAGTATTATCTCTCAGAGTAAAGGGAAAAACTTCATTATTCTTTCCGACTCCATATCAGTATTAACAACATTGAAATCTGGATAACCCACTGATCATCAAACTATTATGTAGAATAACATCATATCTGAACATTAAAGTGATTATATTTTGTTGGATTCCAAGTCACATAGGAATTCGAGGAAATGATAAGGCTGACACAGCAGCCAAAACTGTCCAAAATGAGACCCTCAACAACAACATTTAAATTTCCACACACAGACGTCAAAACAAACATCCGAACATATGTCCTTAAGAAATGGCAGTCTAGATGGAGCAGTAATACATTCAATAAATTGTGGACAATAAAACCTGATCTCAGAGAATGGAGGCAGGGCTGTAGAAAGTCACAAAGGGAAGAAGTCATCCTCTCTCAACTCCGTATTGGGCACGCAAAAGCTACGCATTCATTCCTGCTTGAGCAGAATGAGCCACCATGGTGTGCAACTTACCAAGTACCATACACAGTGAAAAACTTTATGTTAGAATGTGTTGATTTTGCTCCCACGCGACGAAAATGCTACAATGTTTGTGCTATAAATGAACTATTTAAAGACATCAGAGTAGAAATCATAATGTCCTTTCTGAAAATGGTGGGTTTATACACAAAAATTTAATATCTATAAATTCAATAAACCAAACTTCTCTCGGAAAAAACTAATCAATTGAAGACTGTTTACTCAAGAAATATGCACATATAAAAAAATTCATCCAAATCTGTTAAACATTTAAAAATATTATAAACCTGGTAGTGGCTTCTTGACCAAGGATGCACCAAACATTGATGTTATTGTTTTTTTTCCCATTCGTTTTCTGCAGAGCCAAAAATAAAAACAATTTTTGACTTGGCCCCCCCCCCACTTTACGGTCATCAATAATGAAGTTATATATGCATGTGTTTAATCGGCCCCCCCCCACTTTTTAGGAGAGCCCTCCCACTTTTATAACTGTCCCGCCGGTCCTGTACTATAGGTATATAATTGAGTCCAGGTCCTTAGTCTCGATCATTTGGTCTCTGTCTTTAGTTTCGATCTTTAGCCTCGCCTCTCATCAGTCGTGACGACAGGTGAGCGAAGAAATATGACATCTTGTTACGTTGGCATCTCGTCTGAAACTGTTCATCTTAGGCGTGAAAGGGCCTTCAGCAGAAATGACTGAAAGGCGCACATGCACAGTGTTCTAAATCGACCAACGTATTACTACGCGAGTTTGAACATGCTTGTGTTATCCGACCGAACTATGTACCTATCACTACGTGGGTGATTACATGTTAGTACAAAAGAAAGTCGGTCTCAATCATGTAACTGCTACATTACCCCCTGCTTAATCATGTAACTGCTACATTACCCCCTGCTTAATCATGTAACTGCTACATTACGCCCTGCTTAATCATGTAACGGCTACATTACCCCCCTGCTTAATCATGTAACTGCTACATTACCCCCCTGCTTAATCATGTAGCTGCTACATTACCCCCCTGCTTAATCATGTAACTGCTACATTACCCCCTGTTTAATCATGTAACTGCTACATTACCCCCTGCTTAATAATGTAACTGCTACATTACCCCCTGCTTAATCATGTAACTGCTACATTACCCCCTGCTTAATCATGTAACTGCTACATTACCCCCTGCTTAATCATGTAACTGCTACATTACCCCCCTGCTTAATCATGTAACTGCTACATTACCCCCCTGCTTAATCATGTAACTGCTACATTAACCCCTGCTTAATCATGTAACTACTACATTACCCCCTGCTTAATCATGTAACTGCTACAGACTTATTTTTAGTTATGCAAGAAGATATGTAACTGTTTATACATTTTAGAATTAAACCAACGGGTCAGGGGTACGTGAAGTACTTAAGAAATTTATTGAAAAATTGATTTTGTTTAATCAATAGAATGTCCGAGGTACGAGTGACCAGGAGTGGTCCACCGTGCAGTGTCTCAGGTGAGGTTGTAGCAGTTACATAATTACGATCTATTTTCTTTTGCACTTGCATGTTCTCACTCGTGGAGTGATTGATAAGTGGTTCAGTAAGAACACACTTGCATGTTCTCACTCACAGAGTGATAAATTATGTTGTGCGATAAGAACACTTTTAGGTACTACTCCAGAGAATGCGCCTAATTTCCGTGACTGCTCGGCCGCAGCGATCCGACAGGTCGCAGAAGCATCCGAGAGCTGCCGAGTCGAAAACGAGGCTGGCGAGACGAAAACGAGGCTGTATAAACAAAACCGAAAATCGTGCCAAAATGGAAGGTTGGCAGACGACAATATAAGACGATGAATATACGGAAAGAAAAAAATGCATATATTTTTATAAAAAATGAAAGAAATGAACAAACCATAGCTGAAGAACTATAAATAAAAAAAAAAATTTATTTTTGAACCATTTTTTTAACTTTTTTTTTTCTATTAGGCAAGTCTTTTTTTTTTTTTTTAGTCTTTTTTTTTATAGATTTTTTATGGGGGAGACGTTTTTTTTTGCGGAGAGGTTCACGGTATTCGGCTGTTGTTGCTGGCGCTTGTTTTGGGGGGCTTAGCGAAAGGCAGGCAGAAGAGGAGGACCACAGGTAGATCAGCTTTCCTGGGTGGGGCATCTCCATGCATACTTGTCCGATATTTGTGTTCTCTTCGTCAAGCGGCAAAGTCGTGCACATCTGCCGCACCGCATTCTGGTCGGCAGAAGACATTTCTGATGGCAGAAATTCATCACTTGCTCCGGAGATTTTAAGGTATCACCCACCTGCTCGAAATTCATTTTGCGTTTTGCTTAGCGTTTCCTTCAAATTATTATCAGCTGCTATAAACTGATTTGCAGCAACCTGATTGGTCAGTTCTTTTTTCCAGTTTTGTTTATACAGCCTCGTTTTCGACTCGGCAGCTCTCGGACGCTTCCGCGACCTGTCGGATCGCTGCGGCCGAGCAGTCACGGAAATTAGGCGCATAGGCTGGAGTAGTACCCACTTTACGTAGGAGGCAACTTCCACTTCCGCTCAAACCGTTTTTCCGCAGTTTATAAACAGTCCCGTTTGAAATGTCAACGCGATCAGACATTATATTTCTCTCCACGGCTTTGCTAGACGAGATGCAACTCACATTCTCAATTCCATTTCTATCATACATATACGTTGACAGACTACACCTATTTTGTGTTCCTGTTTTCATAACTCTTTCCGAACCATTCTTTGTGTCGATGAAACTGTTTGAATAAAATTGTAGAGAAGAAGTTTGTCCTTTTAACCAAAACTTGGTGACCCTTTTCTTCATATCAAACAAGGCCAATAGAATGGATACCAATGCAGCAACCCCTACTACAAAAAAATGGCGATCTTGACATTCTTCTCCCTCTCAACAAGGCAAAAAGAGAGAGAACCTTTTTGTGTTTTGATTTTTATAGTTCCTGATCTGAGCGCGCTCTAGTGTATGTATGTGTGAATTAATGTGTGCAAAGGGTAGGTAATGCTGCAAATGCAAACATTTAAAGCTGAAGAGAATAAAGTCTAAAAATATGCAGCCATAGAAAGCAGATATATTTTCCAACCAGTATCTGTTGAGACTTTAGGAGTTCTCGGTGGGAAAACAATTGAAGTTGTATACGACATTTGGTTGGAGGATTTTTATTTTGAGCAGGAAAGATTGAGAGAGTGATTGACCCCTAAAGAGGGATGCATAAATGCCATCTTTGCTGCTGCATAGTGTAGGAATACAAATTTAAAAAAAAAAAAAAAAGAAATAATAAAAAAAAAAATTGATCTTTTTTCAAGACTGGTTTTCATCAAAACTATTATGAAATAAAAAGAAAAGGATATTACGTTTCAAAATTTTTTAGATGTGGATTGATACTTTGGATTGCTATTTTCATCTTGGTTGTTATATTCAAAATGCTGAATATTGGACGATGTAACCTTCTTCAGGTGCTCCTTTTTGAAATTCTAATCGAACTCTGGATCCTCTACAGAAATTTGAACTGTACATTTCATTTAATCCATTGGGGTGGATTATTCTCATTCTGTCAGCCATGATCGAGTAGTATTGTTAATTTGTTATTGTTAGTTATCATCGTATGTAGTAAGGATTGGACCTTCATAAGTGTCACTTAAAATTGATTCAACTAAGGCATTACCCATTAGGCCATATGTCCATGTGAATTAAATAAAACGTTTAGTTCAAACTTCTGTACATGTTCCGAAGTTTTGACATAAATATTCTCAAATTCGAAAAAGATGCGCTTGGAGACGGTCAGTGGTTACATTGGCTGAAATATTGTGAATATAACAACCAAGATGAAGATAGTAGTCCGAATAATGCAAATAATATAAATACAAAAAAAAACATATTCTCGAATTGACGACACTTCTTTTTCCGATTAAAAAAAATGTTCGTTTTTTTTTTTTTTTTTAATGAATTAATTTCAAGATGTGTTTCTGTGCATTGCAACCAAATTAATCGACTGAATTTCTTTTCTCTTTTTTTCATCTTGTAAGGAACCCTTATGTGTTATGGTCAAACTGGATCTGGTAAAACCTTCACAATGTCTGGAGTTAGTGAGCATTTCCAAAATAGGGGTCTCATTCCAAGGGCTTTAACTCACTTGTTTAAAGAGATTGAGGGTCGTCAAACAGATGCTATAAATGTCAGGTAAGAGGACTTTCAAAAATTAAATTTGTTGATTTTTTTTCTCTATTGAGACTTTCCTGTATGCACACACACACACAAACACTATTATACTCGACAATCATCTCGTTAGATTTTATTTTTAAAATGTTTCTTTATAATAATCAATTTTTTTTGTCCTTTAGTTCTCACTATCCATGAGCGATGTTTCTGACAAAGGGGAAAGAATTGCTGCTTTCTCGGTCGGTTCTTGTTTCTAATAGGTGGTATGTAGAGATATTCAATCCTCTTATAGTATTCATCTCTCAACTGTCAATCTCTCCATCACATTAACCCTTATCCTCGAGTGTTTTTAGGCCTTAATGAATGGTTACTCAGTATTTTAAAAAAATGAAACACCCAAGCAATAAACGCCAATATGAATACCTTCCGCCTATCTCAGTTTCATTAAGAAAGAAGGTTTCAGCTTGTTGGTCACTCCTGAAGAAATAAGTCAGAATTTGTGAGTGAGACATCTCCCATCATCATCATCATCAGCAGCAGCAGCAGCAACAGCAGCAGCATCATCATCATCATCATCATCATGATATTCGGTTTAATGTATGTTTTACATGCTGGCATGTGTTGGACGGCTTTAAGAAATAGACTTCCAAAGTAACCTATCTCTGACCAGGTCTTTATTTGTACATTTTTATCACTTCCTCCCATGTTCTCCTTGGCCTTCCTCTGTGAACTAAACCTGCTACCTCAACTGTTCTACATCTACTAACCCAAGAACTCTCATTCCATTTTTTTCAATTTGGCCATACCATTGAAGTCTCCATTTCTGCACACATCTCCCTATACTGTCCTATAGAATCCATTATGTGGCAAAAGATCGGCTGGAAGACCTCATCACACCTACATCGACCGACTTGTAGAAGACCCTGGATGCGACCTGGAGGACCTGTTGACAGTGATGTCTGACAGAGATGGTTAAAGGGAATTAGTCAGAAGAATCCGATAAAACTTATCAACCTGATTGATTGACTCCTTGAAATGCTGGATGTGTCATATCAAGTGAAAATTAAAATACTGCTATTACTGCTCATAATAGTTATAATAAACACTTATAGGTTCCAACACTATTGGCATAAAGATCCCTTGGACTAATGTAATAAAAGTAAGAAACTAATTATGATGTCTAAATACAGCATCTACAGTCTTCGTGTGTAATGAGTATTTCATTATTGCATCGTATGAAACACTCATCGTCGATGAAGGTCAAACATTTTGATTCTTCTTTTCAAAAAAAGAAACAAGCTTATTGTGTTCCTTGTCAACTCAAGAAAAAGATGTCTACATAATTTATAGAAGGCTAAAAAACAATGCGGGAAGATGCCGGGTTGTAAGAAAGAAAAACTGAATACTGAATGGCAAGGCGATTTTTGTTGTTAGCATATAAATCTTACTTGCTTTCAGATTTCTCTTTGGTCACTAGAGTGGTATGTGTGACGCCAGAATATCACAATATTTCGAGAATATAACCCCCTTTCTCAAGTGTTTCTATTTCTTTATCTCAGATTACTCTCTGCCTCATGAGTATAGTTTTTTTATTTATTTTGTTTTTGTTGACTGCGAGATTGCTATTTTTTAAGGATTGCAGAAAAGAAAATAAAAATTCTCAGCAAGTTCTTCTTCTTTCGTGTGAATCAGATGATTCTGGTGTTGGCATTAGTTTCCCCGATGTTTTTCTAGTTAGAAATCTTTCTGGAAAGACATCGGGTACTTACGGGAAGGACCACGAGAAGGTTGCCAACATCCCTAAGTGAAAGTGATACTGTGGAACCGACTGGATTCGAACTTGGAACACCCAGGTCTTCAGTCCTAGTCGTTATCCACTTAACCACCGTCACCTCCCAAGTCTTGTTTCGTAATAAAAATAAATGTGGCTATAAATTTTAGGTTATCTTGAACTTTTCAGCTTTAAAATGGCTGTCATTGAAACAACATTATCTTAACGAAATTAGTTCTAGTTGTATAGCAATTTGGTTCAATTAATAATTTAATGACCAAACAATACCGTAATAATTAGGTTCTATTATTACGGTATTGTTTGTTGATTAGATTATTAATTGAACCAAATTGAAATAATGTTGTTTCAATGACAGCCATCTTAAAGTTGAAAAGTTCAAGATAACCCAACATTTATAGCCACATTTATTTGTAGAAAGAGTGAAGATTTGTGATGAATGCACGAAGGGGTAAACTGCCTGTCAATCTGGTGTGCGAGCAAAGGGGAGTAGAGCTTTAAAAAAAAATTTAAAAATGCATTCTGATGGATTTGATTTCGTAATTATAATTATTAAAAAAAAAGATTTTTTAAATACGTTTTATCTTATGCTATTACATTTTTAAAATTTCAATAAATATTCGATTAATAGTAAAAAATATAGCAAAATCACATTGGTGCAACACATGAATTTGTCTCATAATCTTATATATAAAATTAAGTCAGTCTGTCCCTCAATGTTGACAGTGATGGGCTTCAATCTGACAAATAATTATGCTTAGCCATTTCCTTTTCTTTATCGTTTGGGCCATATTAAGAAAAATAACATTTATTTTACTTTATTTCCTTTCGAAAAATACTTTATCTGACTAGGAATATTTTTTCCGGTGGCTGCCGTATTTGTTATCAGCAGCAAATTTTAATCAAAATGGACGCCTTATTTTCAAAACTGGATGTTTAAAAAAATCAATTAATGATATAGTTGTAATACAATGAGTATAATTATATATATTTAAAAAATCGTTATTTGGATTATTTGTTCTTATCTTGGATGTTATTCTCACAACATTTCTGCCACTGTACCCCATGACCTTCTTCAGGTGCGTCTTGTTCAACTCTGGAATTTGTCAAAAGAATTTAGAATTTAGAATTGAACCATTTATTTAATCCACAGGGCTAGATTATTCTTGTTCCGTTAGCCACATAGACATGTGGTACAACAGATAAAGTGCTAAGTAATAATACATTCTAAGTGACAGTCTTTTGGAGGTTGAAGGTTCAATCCTTAGTACAGGCAATGTAGTAATATAAGTAAAAATTACTTAAGAACCTCTACTTGGTCATGGCTGACGGAGTGAAAACAATCTACCACCATGGATTAAATAATGAGTTCAATTCAAAATTCTGTATAGATTCCCGAGTTGGACATAAATATACCAGAGTTTGGCAAGATGAACTTGAAGAAGGTCGGATGTTACATCGGTCGAAACGTTGTGAGAATAACATACAAGATGCACTTTATTATATCATAAAAATGTGTTTATCATTCTTCTTCTTTGAAGTGTCATGTGGTCATACGACAGTTTCCCACTTTTTTATGCAGTCCTATGCAATAGTGTTGTATTCTGCAAGATCTTTCAAGCTGCACCGGTTGGGCAGTCAAAGCAATGCTGCATCGTATTGTTCTCCTCTAAACATTCGCAGATGGTTGGGTCAGTTTTGTAATCCCATCTACTCATACCAACTTTTGATCGCCCCCCTTCCTGTTCTCAGGCAGTTTAGTGTTTTCCACTGGAGCCAGGGTGCCTCTGAACCGGCAGGGAGTTCCTTAGAAGGGGAGATTCCATGTCGGTAGGAGGGGAGCCATTCTCTAGGTTTTTGGCATGCGTTGATTTCTCTCAAACAGGACAAGCATACTTGTAAACGCGTTTATCATTAAAACACGTTTATCATTAAAATCGTTAGTCGAAAGATTTTCTTTGTAGAAATACATTTGCTATTGAGCTGTTTGAATTGCTTTTGTCTGATTCAAGTGGAATTTATTTTCTCGGGACAAATAGAAAATAGATGCTTTATCTTGCATAAAAGGTTCGCAGATTTCTTTGGATAAGAATTTATCTGCAATTGATCGGCAATATACATTCTTATTTTGCTTTCGTAGAGAAAGACGAAAACATCCAATGTTTTATTTGGCAAAGAAAATTGCGATCTCATACCGTTTTCTCAACATATTTGTTTAATCTTAAGACATTTGCTCACTGATGTGTCAGATCTCTGGGAAGTTAAGTGTATATATATATATATATATATATATATATATATATATATATATATTATATATATATATATATATATATATATAAATGTGTGGAAGAGAATGAAAAACAACTGTTGCATTTGAATCAAAAGATTACCTTACGAAAATGGAGGTAAACAAAAATGAGAATTTTTCAAATGCGTACATTATATATCTGTACAGTTAGTGATGATTCTGCCATTTCAAACTTAAGCCTGACAGACCAATGAATATGATATTACAAACTGAAGCCTGAAAGACAAACGAATATATTTCAAACTAAAGCATAACCGACCAAGGAATATATTTCAAACTTAAACGTAACCAATGAATACATTTCAAACTTAAACAAAACAGATCAATGAATATATTTCAAAATTAGATATGATAGACCAAGCAAAATCCGGTTTCAAACGTAAGCTTGATAGACTTACGAATATATTTCAAATTCAAGTATGATAAACCAACGAAAATGCTTTTAAAAATTTTAGCATTACAAAAAATCTATTTCAACTTAAGGGTTACAGAACAAAGCAAAAAAAAAAAACAACCAATAATCACATATTATTCAAGATTACTGTCAAAATGGACTTGGCCTTTTGGCTAAGATCAAAGTGTAGTATCTGTTCCGATGGATACTGCACCCCATAGACTGGTATTGTCTTGGCCTTCGGGGCTTGATTTACGCCGGTCTATGGGTCTGTCCTGTGCAGTTCTAGGAGGTCCACCCTTCCAGGCATCGCCTCCCCTCTTTGAGGAGGAGTAAGTTTATTGCTTACTGCCTGAGGCACCCCTACCGGGGAATGCCGACGGGGCTGCCCAGGCAATTTTTAAACCCCACTTTCCCGACCCGACCTTGGGTCACATCTTACTTGTGAGAGTAAGATAAAAACTGGCCTTGTGCCTAACTCCTGGAGAGGAGTAAATCAATACTGTCACAATGGACACTTCAATTATAAAGCTTGCCAGTGTAGTTTTAATAATATTAAGATCTACTGATAAAAAACCTGAAATGTGACTCCTCGATCGATCGATCGATCGACCGACTTGTCGACTGACAGAAAGTTTCTCATTCAAATGTGAGGACGCATCTAAATTATGAAGAACAATGTTTACGAAGACTAAAAAAAAGATCCACAAATTATTTTATCGTTTTTCAATGTATTTTGTTTTGTTTATAACAGCAGTTCCGGTTTGTAGGCACTCGGCCAAAACATGAAATGAAAAGTAGGAAACTTTATGTACTTTGGCATAGCAACTTAAATTGGCAACAATTAGTTGGCCTCCTTTCAATCTTAAAAAAATGGATTCCCCCTGTAAGGGTGCCTGCTTGGAGAATCTGTAGTGAAGCAAAGATCGCGCAATCCACAATCATGAACCGGCATTGCTTGGGTCAAGTGGCAAGGAGTAATGCAATACGACTAGAAACACTGCTGGGATAAGCAGAGGAGGAAGATTCGTGTTATTTCGGACGTTTCCTTCAGTCTGGACTAGTTGCACAACAAACGCTTGAGAATCTAGTTTAAACTACTATTTAATCCGTAACTGGATATATGGATTCATACCTTTCCCAAGGGTATTAGTGAAAGTGATGTAGTATACAGTATCCCTGACAGAACTCGAACCCAGTACACCATGCTCACAGTCTATGTCTATAACCAATACACCTGCACACAGTATTCATATTTTATTCATTATTTTTTTTTATAAATTTTAGCATTTAGGGGGTGCGCCCACCAAAACTCGTACCCATTCCCAAAAAGCTTTTTAA
Source organism: Sepiola atlantica (assembly GCA_963556195.1). Taxonomy (NCBI): domain Eukaryota; kingdom Metazoa; phylum Mollusca; class Cephalopoda; order Sepiida; family Sepiolidae; genus Sepiola; species Sepiola atlantica. The sequence goes on along the minus strand of OY744520.1, from coordinate 200,626,027 downwards.
ATAAGTTAGATACAAAAAAATGAATAGAGAAAAGAATTGTTCGACATCAAATGTAGAATTATATTAAATAATACATTTTTAAAGGATCAGTACGCATGCGTGTGAGCGTAAATGATATGCATGCGCGTGAGTGTAAATGATATGTATGCGCTTGGTAAAATCCTAAATAATTAAACTTATAATTCTGAATTATGGAATATGTAATCTAGGCAACAGGGCACATGTTTTTATTTTTGTAAACTTTACCATTTACGGGGTGCCACCGAAACCGTACCCTCCCCCCAAAGAAAGAAAGAAAAAAAGAAAGAACATTAAAATTTAAAACTAATTCTATATTTATTGTTTATAATCGTCCTGGAACGGGTATTCTACTAGTATGTGTGTGTGTGTGTGTGTATGTAGGGTGGGCAAAAATAAGGGTCCTATTTTTAAAAATTCATAACTTTTTTATTTATTGATTTAAAAAATTTTTTTTTTTTAGAATAAGTAAAGGACCCCTTCCGAAACAAGCATGAGCCGTATTAGCCCTAAGGAACGTACCCTCATTTAGAAAACATTATTTTTGCTTAAAAAACTCAAAACAGTGTAAAAAACAATACTTTAGTTTTTGTAAGTTTTAAGAAGTGTTTTTCGGCTAAAATTTGTTTTGTTTATTTCAAAAAATCTCGGAAGGGTCAGTCTACACACACATAAAGTTTGGTGAGTTTAACTTTTATTTTGTGGAAGTTATTCAAATTCAAGTTATTCAAATTTAAAGATAGGACCCTTATTTTGGCCCACCCTGTATATATATATATATATATATTAGTAGTAGTGGGTTCTTGTAAGGAATGTATATTTTCAATTTTATACTCCTTACAGTGACCAAAAGTTTCCAATTTCAAGCTCAATGAAGCTGTGTTACAAAGTTCAGAGCATATAAATTATATTGATTCAATTCAAAAGACTATGCCAAGAGCAATCCCAAAATCATAATTTTCATTAGTTCTTTCAATTCTGTATTTCCGCACTTCGGTGGACATTTACCATTTTCATTTTACATACAAAAAACTCAGTTTTCCATATTAATATATTTGTATTCCTACACGTGTTTCTTGGCAGATTGGACATAAATTATAGTTCGGTAGTCTGTCAATCTTCAGGGAATAACGGAAATGTGTAGTCAAGTTGTAAAAACAACTTATGATATCCAAAACAAAAAAAAACGTTGAGGAGATTTTTAAAAATTGAAAGTTCCAATAAACGTCTGTTAATTTTGGAGTGCATGAAAATAAACTCGCGTGAAGAAAAGGCTGGAAAAACAAATTTCCATGCACTCCAAAATTAACAGACATTTATTGGAACTTTCAATTGTTGTAGCGTTGGAAAGTTCACCTGCTCAGTCTGTGGGAAGGGAGTTGGGAGCATCTCAATTTTTTGTGGTACTTGTAGGCATTGGGTACACAAACAGTGCAGTGGAATTACAGGTTGAGACAGATGAGAACTCGGATATGGGGGAAGTATATTTGGATGACAAAGCTATCTAGGTTGTCGAAGTTTTGTTACCTTGGTGATACCATTGAAACACATTTTGTTTGCTATAAGTTTGGGATTGGTTCAAATTTGCAAGGTTTATTGAGTGCAAATTGAAAATATGTGTTGAAATTTAATGTGAGTCAAATTCTTAAGGAGAAATGATATCACGCTTTGTTTGTTTGTTTGTCTGAGGGTTTTTTTTTCATGCTTTTCATAAGATAAAAAATATCTGATATTCTGAAGATGCATCTGCTAACCCAATTGCTGAGATAGGTTAGTTTGTAAGTCAAATTCTAAAAGCAATAAAACAGATGCCAGCCTCAAAAACGGAGATTAAACCGAATATGATGAAGACGATGATTACACTGTAGAATTAAATTCAAAGTCTCAAAGAGGAGCTGGTACCGGTGTGATTGCAAGAGTTAGGAGTGGACGGAATAAGTGTTGAGGACTTCTACCTTTACTAACCAGCAGAGCGTTACCACTGTCGACCAAGGGAAAATTCTATCAGGCATGTGTATACAGTGTGATGCTGTATGAAAGTGAAAGCTGGACAGTGAGGGTTCAAGACGTGTGTTGCATTGAGATAAATGATATGAGAATGATACGATAGATGTGTAATGTGAGTCTTAAAGACAGGCTTAGATCTGATGACCTCCCAGAGGAAGATTAAATCTGGACAGTATAGGGAGATGTGTGCATGACAGGAGATTTTGTTGGTATGGTCACGTTGAAAGAATGGATGAAGCTGATTGGGTTTGTAGATGTAGAACAGTTGAGGTAGCAGAGTCAATTGGTAGAGGAAGACCAAGGAAAATATGTGAGGAAGTGATATAGATGGATTTGAGAGAAAGGGGAATAAATAAAGACCTGGGCAGAGATAGGTTAATTTGTAAATCAATTTCTGAAAGCTGTCTAACGTTGAACCGAATATGATGACAATACTGATAGCCATAAATAAATTTTAAAAAAATATTCTTGTTCAATGTGATTCTAATTTTTAAGAATATGAACGCAATGTACTCGTTTACACTTTTTCGCTTTTTAACAACAAATGCCAACGCATAGGAACAAAAAAATAAAAATGAAATAAATAAATAAAGAATAAAAAAAATAAAAAATATTTTTTTAAATAAAGAAATAAAAATCAAAAATTAAAAAAAGAAATAAAAATTTAAAAAAAAAAGAACACGTAACATTTTAGAAATTTCTGTAAAGAAGATTTGTTGATTTAGGAATAAATCCAATTTTATTTTATCTTCTTATTAGACTGATTTATAAGTAATTTCAAGCTTGTTGAATTTAATTATACTACAATTAAAAAAAAAGGTTTAAGTATGTACAATTATAAGAAAGTAATTTTGAAATCTTTTGTTTTATTTAACTTTGTTTGCAAGAATGTAATTTCTCCTTTTATTTTATTTTTTTCGACAACTATTTAAAAAAGTACAAAATATGAGGATAATGTCTGGTTATTGCATGTAGTAACGTGGTGTAGTTTGTAGCCTAATGGTTACAAGCCTGGACTGATTGTTTTGGATTGGTTATGTTCAACTATGAACTAATTGGAGACTGTAATGAACCTTAGAATCCCCTCTGACTCTGGATTAAATGGAAGTTTGTATTTGACAAAGTTTTTGAGATGAAATATGATTCATTCAAATTATGTTTTAGACTATTGTCCTCTATTTGATCGTTAAGTTTACAACGTTTGCTTCAGGCATTGTACTATTTGGACTTCTTCACATATATTTTTTGAGCTAACAAAATCTTACACATGTTTCTATTTAGCCTTCTTCACATATATTTTCTGAGCAAAAAAAATCTTACACATGTTTCTATTTAGCATTCTTCACATATATTTTTTGAGCTTACAAAATCTTACACATGTTTCTATTTAGCCTTCTTCACATATATTTTCTGAGCTTACAAAATCTTACACATGTTTCTATTTAGCCTTCTTCACATATATTTTCTGAGCAAAAAAAATCTTGCACATGTTTCTATTTAGCATTCTTCACATATATTTTCTGAGCTTACAAAATCTTACACATGTTTCTATTTAGCCTTCTTCACATATATTTTCTGAGCAAAAAAAATCTTACACATGTTTCTATTTAGCATTCTTCACATATATTTTCTGAGCTTACAAAATCTTACACATGTTTCTATTTAGCCTTCTTCACATATATTTTCTGAGCAAAAAAAATCTTACACATGTTTCTATTTAGCCTTCTTCACATATATTTTCTGAGCTAACAAAATCTTACACATGTTTCTATTTAGCCTTCTTCACATATATTTTCTGAGCAAAAAAAATCTTACACATGTTTCTATTTAGCATTCTTCACATATATTTTCTGAGCTTACAAAATCTTACACATGTTTCTATTTAGCCTTCTTCACATATATTTTCGGAGCTTACAAAATCTTACACATGTTTCTATATAGCCTTCTTCACATATATTTTCTGAGCAAAAAAAATCTTACACATGTTTCTATTTAGCATTCTTCACATATATTTTCTGAGCTTACAAAATCTTACACATGTTTCTATTTAGCTTTCTTCACATATATTTTCGGAGCTTACAAAATCTTACACATGTTTCTATTTAGCCTTCTTCACATATATTTTCTGAGCAAAAAAAATCTTACACATGTTTCTTTGAATATTGAGCTTCATTTTGCTTTGGAAATTGATTCTCATAAGAATCGATCTCAATTGTATCTTTTTTATGATACGCACACACATATATGGGTGTGTGTTCAAAGATTTATAATAAAATTTTCGAAATTAAAAGCCTGAAAAGAATAGGAATTTTACGTACACTTAAATAATTTTCATAAATAAGTCAGCTTAAACTGACAATGCAGCGAGAAGATATCCCCTTCTCATCAGAAAACCACATTCTATCAGTTCATATATTTATAGACTAGAAGAAACTAATTTTGAAATATTTAGCTTTATTTAGCTTTTGCAAGTATATCATTTCCTATTTTTTTTTCTTGTACCAAAAATTATAAAATGGGAAGAGGTGGATGTGCGATTGCAAAATGGAGGAAAGGATTCCTTCAACAATGCTTCATCAGAGACTTAATATTGGTGGGATTAAAGCTGCCTTTCTTGCTTGGCATCTCAGGTTGTTTGGCCATGTACATAGTACAGTATGCCACCTCTTGCATCAACTCCATAATACACCTGGATATATTTCAGGTACTAAGAAGCATGGTAGACCGAGGACGACCTGGCTTGAGTTTGTAAGAAGTGATTTGACTGTATGAGACGTTGCTTGGTGTAGCATACGCAGAGTCCAGAACACTCACAGCCACCCAAATACCAAAACTAGATGAAGAAGAATAAGAATGTTTGGTTATTGCATGTAGTAATGGGGTGCAGTTGTAACTTAATGGTTACAAACCTGGACTGTGGGAGTATGTGCGATTAATTACGTTCACTTATGTACTAATTGGGAAACGTATAAACCCCTGCACCGTCCCCAACTCTGCGTTAAATAACAGATTATATCTGATGAAATGTTTAAAAAAAAAAAAATTTTTTAATTTCGATTATTGTTTCCATCTGTTGTCCTCTACTTGGTTGTGGTTCAGTTCACAACGTTTTGGACATCGTACTCGTTGACCTTCTTAAGGTGTAATTTGTTTTTGGTAACTAACTACAACAAAAAAAACATCTGAAGAAGGCTGGAGAGTACAACGGCCGGAACGTTGTGAACTTAATAACAATCAAGAAGAGGATAAAAGTCCGAAACTTCTAAATAATGTAATAAATGTTGTCCCTTTTCTTCCTGAGATTCTTATGGATAGCTCTGCTCTTGAGGAGAAATCAACTCTGAAACTTCTTGGTCTTTCTCTCTCATCAAATCTTTCTTGGAGTTCATACATTAGATCTATTGCTCTTTCTACTTCTAGTAAAGTCGGTTCTCTTTATCACTCCAAACACTTTCTCACACCTCACGCTATTCTCTATCTACAAATCCACAATCAGACCATGTATGGAGTACTGTTGTCATATTTGGGCTGGTGAATCTCTGTCCCATTTGAAGGTTCTTGATAACGTGTAGAAACGTATCTGTAATTTGATTGGCCACACCATTTCTTCTCTGCATCCTCTCTCTCTCACAGACGTTATGTTGCTAGTCTCAGTTTTTTCTATAAATACTATTATGGCATGTGTTATTCAGAGTTATAGGATCTATTCCCTGCTTCTTTTGTTCCAGCTCGTTTAACTCGTTGGTCTAGTGGTCTCCATCAGTTCGCTGTTTTGATATGTAGCAGTTACCTCCTCCTTTCAAAACATAACTACACCGATTTGCCGGTAGGTGTCGCTTTTTCACCGACAGGTGGCGCTGTAAAGAGTTATTTGCCCTTCGGACTATAAAACCAGGTGCAAACGGAAATTAATTCTCTCTTGTCTACTCAACCGGCCTTGCAGAACGACGCTGACACAGCGCTCTGTCTCTCTCTCTCTTTCTCTTCTCTTCTTCACCAACCAGCCTCGGCAGAACAACGCTGGCACCAGCGCTCCGTTTCACTCACTTTTTCCTACTCAATTGGCCTCGACAAAACGACGCTGACACTAGCGTTCCGTTTCACTCTTCTCTTCTGGTCAATTGGCCTCTGCAGAACGACGCTAATACACTACCGCTTCGTCTCACGCTTTTCTCTTCAAATGGCATTGGCATTGGCATAACAACTACCAACACACGTGGTCAAACAACGGTAAGAGTTCTCAACTCATTTTCTTTGTGTACGGCTTTCAAAGACTTTCCGCCCGCCGGATTCATTTCTTCTTATACCTTTTCAAGAACTGTTTTTCCATCGACACACATGCATACACCACACACTTCATCATTCCACGTACACACACGTTCAATAAACCTTATTTGAACTACCTCATCTTGTTTGTTAATTATTACTCTGTCTTTGCATGCAACATTGCTTGATTATACGAACACGTTTATAATCGGGGGAACACGACCCTCGATCTTAACAGATACCTCATTGTAATACAGTTTCCTATTCCAGTAGCTTCTTTCCAAGAACTGCAGGCTTGTGGAACTCTGTTCCTGCTGACTGTTTTCCTCCTACCTATAGCCTTGATCTTTTCAAGACTAAGGTCAATAGACATTTTTCGTTCTTGTTAGCTCTTTACATCAAATGGCTTCATGCCTTGTCTGGAGCGATTTCCACAAAAAAATAGCAGGTTTCTGTTGAATGAATTGTATACAATAAGTATAGCTTAGTGGATTCAAAAAAATATAAAATATTCACATCATCAACTTTTTACCCGGTACCAATTAATTTTTTTATTTTTTTTTACTCTTATTTACCCCAAACAAGGGGGCACATTGCCACTTGGACGTAAGGGGCTACTATTAGGGTCCATGCCTACAAGGACACTCTAAGTAGGGAGTTGAGCAGCGAGATGTCTGTTTGCATTACATATGAATTTCTGCATGTTAGTACAGCAAGGGAAGCAGGAAACAGGAAGAGAATTCCAAAGTCTAGCAGTTCGAAGGAAGCTTTCCGGCATCTGGGGACCTCTACAGTGAAGGGGTAGGATTTTGCTGCCTGTCAGGTTAGTTGGGGGTATTTACGTTGAGGAGGTACAAGTGCTACGAGTTTGCCCCATACCGTAGCATCAAACCTGGCCGTATGTGCCGTGGAAGTAACTTAATTTTGTATTCTGTTTGACTCGCAACTAAATGTAATCCGATGCTATAAAAACCGGATGCGTTCCGACTGGTTGCAGATCCACAGATCTTTGATGCAACGATTGTTGATATGCCGTAAAACTCAGCACCCACACTTAAGATACGTCCGTTCTATCTGTGCATGTAGTAATGAAAATGCTATTTCAAACTGACCATTTTCTTTTGCCTGCCATGTGTATTTTAAACTTAAATATGACAGACCAACGGACAGACGGACAGAGCCTCTCACAGAGATGCATGGGCGCATATCATATTAACCTTGATCCTGTTTCTTGATCCGAATGACACTCTACATTAATAAGCCTTCTCATCTGAACTTATTAAAGAAAAGAAAACACATTTTTTTTTAATCAATTAACATTTTGTTTTTTAGCTTCTGCGTAATTTTGTGATGTGCTTTCTGGGTTTAGAGATTAAGTCTGCATTTGCCTAAGAATTTGCGTTTGATAATTACATTACTACTTGTATAGCACTATGGTGATCCAGGGCAGCATTCGTGTAGAATCTTCATTTGAGACACCATTATTACTCTATCCAGCATAGTCTTCGTACTATTGTAGGACCATGAAAGCTGTCCTTACCCGGCACTGTCCGGTAGTATTTTTACCTCTATTTTTTTTTTAACTATGCCTTTTTTTTTTTTTTTTTTTTTTTTTCAAGCAATAAACAACCAGCTACTTGCACATGATGTCAGGTGTCATAGGGGTCGTGACCTGTCTATCAAACTTAATAACCCTGACTAACCAAATGTATAGGATATTAATTTATTAGAAACTGTTTAAAACATAAATATGCAAATTAGGAATACCTAAAATTGTTTGTCAATGTTTTCAGATTACTATATATACGGTATTACAAAATATTACGGTGTATCATAGGATTAAATAAGCACAACCTGTTTTGATGTCAATATAGTTAGGATAGATGGAAAAAATTTTTGCATTTATTCGTTTAGATAATGGCAACCTTCACATGGTCCCTCCCATGAGTAGCATTTTGCATGTATTCATTTAGACTAGCTGAACGAGTCAATAAAATGTTTAGCCAAAAATAATTCGACCCTGGAATTATTCTTATGTCACTTCTGCTTTTTACGAAAATTAAAAACTCTATCCAAAAATAATGCGGCACTTTGCCGTTCTCTTTCATTCACTTTCTCCGACCAATGCATCTGCCAAAATCACGTTTATTCTGTTCTTTATATCGGCGAAATCTCACTTATGCTAATCAGCCGTGTGCGACATACACCAACTGCCGTTTACATTCGAAAATTAAATTTTTCGTAAGTGAGCGTTTCCGGGTTCGCGTCGGCAGCTCCCCTCTGCACAAGCAGCGAACCAAACGTCGTCTTTTTGATCGACACAGACAAGTGTCTTTGTTCACGGCAGTCGGCTGCTCCGCCTTCTCTCCGCTACACTAGATGTCTTTGCCGGCTTGGTGTCGCTTCGCAAAGTTCGCTACTTGAACTACTTGAAACATCAATTTAAAATAATAAACATTTCATTCACAACTTTGTTGTAAACACGAAACAAAATATTTCTTATTTATTCGCATAGATAGATAAACATTACTATTTTGGTAATTTCGATACAAATTTATTCATCTTTTAAATGTGATCGTAAAGAAATGAAAAGAAAGGAGAAATCAATTTGCTTTTTCACTAGCAATTTAAAAATAAATCGTAACTTGTTGAAAATCAAGTCGATCGATCCCCTTAAAGAACGGAACATTCGAATACAAATGCTAAATATTTGTCCAGGAAATAAAACAATAGTGTTAAGCAGAATATATATTTATATTAAAATCAAAAAATCATTGAAACAGTAACAAATAATAGTTAATTAATAAAGTGTTGTTTTTCAAAACCAATATGCAAATTAGCTAGCCTCACAACTGATATCGCATATACATAAGCAGTATATATAAAAAATGGTGCGTCTATTGAATGAAGTTGAATTAACTTTAAATAAGACGTTTTGATTTACCGTTAGTGCAAGAAATGGGCCCAACTTTTACATTTATTTATTTAGATATTCTTTGATGTTGCATGTAACAGTGGCTTCTTATTTTCATCCCACGTGAAATTCTAGCTCCCCCCCCCCCCCTCGAGTCATAAAAAGTGACTGTTCATAAATGCCTCGGTTTTTGTTTACTATAAGTTTGGGATTGGTTTAAATTTGCAAGGTTTATTGAGTGCAAACTGAAAATATGTGTTGAAATTTAATGTGAGTCAAATTCTTAAAGAGAAATGATATCACGGTTTGTTTGTTTGTTTGTTTGTTTGTTTGTTTGTCTGGGTTTTTTTTTCATGCTTTTCATGCTTTTCATAAGATAAAAATATCTGATATTCTGAAGATGCATCTGCTAACCCAATTGCTGAGATATGTTAGTTTGTAAGTCAAATTCTGAAAGCAATAAAACAGATGCCAGCCTCTAAAACGGAGATTAAACCGAATATGATGAAGACGATGATTACACTGTAGAATTAAATTCAAAGTCTCAAGGAGGAACTGGTACCGGTGTGATTGCAAGAGTTAGGAGTGGACGGAATAAGTGTTGAGGACTTCTACCATGACTAACCAGCAGAGCGTTACCACAGTCGAAAATTCTATCAGGCATGTGTATACAGTGTGATGCTGTATGAAAGTGAAAGCTGGACAGTGAGGGTTCAAGACGTGTGTTGCATTGAGATAAATGATATGAGAATGATACGATAGATGTGTAATGTGAGTTTTAAAGACAGGCTTAGATCTGATGAACTCAGAGGCAGATTAAAGATGGACAGTATAGGGAGATGTGTGCAAAACAGGAGACTTTGTTGGTTTGGTCACATTAAAAAAAAATGGATGAGAGTTCTTGGGTTACTAGACGTAGAACAGTTGAGATAGCAAGGTCAGTTGGCAGGGAAGTGATAAGAATATACTTGGGAAAAAGAGGGATAAAGACCTGGTCAGAGATAAGGTAGTTTGGAAGTTAATTTCTAAAAGCTGTCCCGCACTGCCAGCATATAAAATCGAATATGATGATGAAAGAATGAATGAGAGTTCTTGGGTTCGTAGATGTAGAACAGTTGAGGTAGCAGGGTCAGTTCACATGGGAAGGCCAAGGAAAACATGGGAGGAACTGATAATGATAGACTTGAGAGAAAGAGGGATAAATAAACACTTGGCCAGAGATAGGTTAGTTTGGAAGTCAATTTCTAAAAGCCGTCCAACACATGACAGCATGTAAAACGGATGTTAAACCGAATATAATGATGATGATGCATCCATTCAATATTTGTGATTTGCAATGAAAGTTAAGGGCGACGGACGGACAAAGCCTCTGATAAAGATGTGTCGACTCATCTGAAAATGCTATTTCAAACTTAAATGTGACAGACTGATAAAAATGCTTTTTCAAGTTTTAACATGACATACATGATTAAAAAGGTATTTTAAATTTACGTGTGACAGACCATTGGGGGCGCAGATCGTCATATAGAGATTCTTGCACGTATCTTCTGTCTGTTTAGTGTGTAAATCTTATTTCAAACTGAAGCATAATGTTAGATAACAAGGGCCGTGTTTGAATGGAAAAGTTTGAGTGACACCTTAAGGTTCAGAGGTGACCCCAGAACGGAAGTCGACAAAACCACGTGATTTCCGGGCAAAGATTTTTGATCCCTTGGCTGACGAGATTTCAAGGAAGAAAGACCTGTCTGGGGTGCTGTCCCCAATGGAGGGCGGGCACACACACAATGTTACTAGATGTAGCACGACGAATTATCCGTCTATCTATCTATCTATCTATCTATCTATCTGTCTGTCTGTCTGTCTGCCTTCCTCTCTCTCTCACACATGTATGAAAGTGATCTGTCCCTTGCTATAAATTAACATCGGTGTCCGAGTGGTTTTGTATCTACAGACAAGCAAGAACCTGGGTTCTGCAACGACGACAACAACACAGGTGTGTATAATGGTTTATACACACACCGGTAAGCGAAAATATTAACAATAATAAAAAGGTCTAAACTAGTAAGTAAAAAAAATATATAAGTGGGTAATTTTTAGCCTAATGTAATCTGTCAATCCCGCTCTGTTGCATCTGATTACTTCACTTGCTTCCATTAAAGAATGCACATTTGCCAAAACGAGGAAATAGAAGACATTTTAACGTCAGCTTTTTTATCCGATTAACGTTGATGGGAATATTTGTCTCGGCAGATAACATACTAATGCCAGAATGGTTCTCCCAATGGCTTCACTCATCCACCCTCTTCTTAGTCAACCATTGTTCCCATTTACCTGCCTTTCCACAAGGGCAGAAGGTCGGTTTTTAATGTGGAGAAAATCCAGTATTAATTAGTATCTGTAATAAGTAATGAAAATCAAGTAATTTTAAAATGATGCAAAATATTTGAATAAGTACATACATAGACATTTTGTTGTGGGCAGCCATTTTCAAACATTTGTGTTTATAAGAAACGGAGAGATATCATTGGTTAATCGTATCCGTTGCTTTTACAGTGTAAGTAATATATACAAGCGTGCATGCATATTAAATGAGGGGAAATGAATGAAGCTTGAAAGAATATTAGGGTCACCAGCTAGCAAGTGCTAACTTAACATAAATATAAATGAAAAATCAAGAAAAACATGATTAATTAACAAACCATTTATATAACTATAATTTTACATGAAGATAAAAGTCATTCTTAGTCAGTAAATATTCAGTTAATAACGTTTATACAACTCATGCTTTTGATAGGAAAAATGTTCAGTTAATATGAAGACACGAGGGTTAAGGATGTGTATGTCTATATATATTTGTTAGTGTGAATATGCATGTGTGAATAATATGTGTATGTAAGTATTAGACAATGTGGCATTGTAGGTATGTATAGGTTTAACTTGTTCTGTTTGTGTGTGTGTGTATATATGTGCGCGAAAGGATTGAGCTTGTACGTGAGTTTTGAAGTGTTCTCTTCTTTTTTGCCTCCCCCGGCCAAAGGCAAGGAGGCGGGGGCTTGCTGAGCATAAGTTCTTGGTCCTTTCGGAGTGCGTCAGGTTGGGTCTCTGGAGAATCCTCTTTTTGTTGATCAGATCACTGTTTGTATAAGCTTTGTAAATTTGACATAGGCTTACTAGATTTTGGATTCAAAACGATATTCATTGGTTGAAAATATATTGAGCTAACACGTTCCTGTGAAAACTCGCTTGCTTTTGTAAATGAAGAGGAAAGCGTATCTGAACAAACTGGAGAAAGAAAGAGGGTGGCTATGCAAGCCATTCACTTTTTGGCATTCGTTCAAATCGCATCTCAATCCACCACACATCATTGATAAAGATATCATTGGTTAATCGTATTCGTTGCTTTTCCAATGTAAGTAAACGGTGTATCTCATGTAGTTTAATCTATTGAAAGAATTATCAGTCCGGATAAAGTTTAAATTCCTTTTTTTCATTATGTGAATAACATAAATGAATGTAAATAGCTTACAAAGCTTTTAATCTTTTAATACATGAGGATTTACTAAGAATTTAAAACCCAGTAGTGACTTCCTATTCAACAGTTAAAATGCATCCAAATTCCTTTCAAATATCAAAGGGTCACAAAATAAGTCATTCTTTTTTTTTCTTTTTTTTCAAGTATTAACAAAAGATTAAAATGGATGACTTGTTTACGGAGAAATAGAAATGCATTCTGCTGAATATAATTTTGTAATTAAATTTTTTTATAATAGGATTTTTAAAAATTTCGTTTTACTACTTTACGCTATTGTGTTTTTGATTAATAGTAAATAAAAAAAAAAATGTGTAAGTCACGTAGAGGGGAGAAACGCACGAGAAGTGGTAACATACTTTTATTAATTTAGAGACTAAACATCTGGATAGCAAATTTTGTATTTACTTAAAATAAAAAGAACATTTACTTTGCTATTCTGGCCACTTAGTCACTAACGAAATAGAAATTATTTTTTTATTAGCTTAGATTCATAAATCTGGCTGGCAGACATTTTGTAAGCCATTCAGCATTCTTTTCTTTCTTTTTTTTTTTTCTTTATTTTTCAATTCACAGTGAATTGGTTTCATGCCAAGATGTGAGAAGTTGTTCACCACAAGACATCTTTTTGGGTTATAATCTACAGCTTTCAAAAGCAAAGAACTTTCATGCCATATTGACCTGAAGTTTCTAGTTTTGATCCCGAGCAACACCAGGTTTCCTTTGCTAGTTATCTAACAAACCTGCAAGAAATGTCATAAACTCCCCCCCCCCCCCCAGCAAGTGACGACACCAGCCCCGGATGATATCTCACAAAATAGTTGTGAAGGGTCAAGGAGGATGGGAAGACCGAAGAGGGAGAGCACTAACCAGACCTCCACTAGAAGAGTGCGGCGGGTGCTGGAACCTTGGGGAGACCAATGGTCATTACCACGAGAAATCAATGGTAATCGGCTGCTGCGATACTGCAAAGTCATTTGCAATGGTTATCGAAAAGAGGTGGAGAGTACTGGAAATCTGGGGAGGCTTGTTGTCACTCAGACTCTAGGGAACACCGCTTGTGAGCAATCACTGACGATGACTTGTGTGAGAACTCCTAGTGAGTGCAAATAATAATAATTAATTAATAATAATATATAGTATATATTGTTTTAAATACAAAATAAATAAAGTAGAATAAATAATAATAAAAAATGAATAAAAATACAAAAATAATGCTAAAATAATAATAAAAAATAAATAAAATAAAGTACAGGTTAAAATAATGAAAAATTAAAAACTTATTTGAAAATAAATAAAACCTATAATAGTGCACATATATAATGGATCATAAGAAATTGAATCAAATAAAGAAAATACATACAACGCTATAATTCTTTCTGCACTCAATTGCGAGTTTGTTTGCAAAATGAATAAGGTACTTGGCTACTGATCACATTTGGATGTTACCGGCCGTTCGGATATCGGATATTGGCATGGATAAATCTTCTACGTCTAGCCACGTTGATGAGTCATAGATGACGAAACAGCTGTCTATGGATAACATCCGCACTGAAGAGCTGTGATACAGCGAAACAGTCTGTATGTGAATGACTATATAAAGCTCCCTTTCTTGGGTAGAGCTTATTTGTAAGGATATCGCCAACTGCCATTAGCTTTAAGGCATAGCTCATTGGGTAAAACTAATTCGAGCTCCCGGCACTTGACAATGTTTACATTGAGATATCACTTACATTCAGTCAGTGTCGAATGATAGCGGTTGAGTTTCAATCCCGACTTGAGGCACTAGCTGATGTAGCTGTACTGAAGAGCTGTGAAACAGTCTGTATGTGGATGACTATATATAAACTCTGAAACGCGCGTAAATAAGTAATACAAATCTTTCTTTCTGAAACTTGATTTAAATGTTTTAAATCCATCTACTATATATATATAATGACGTAAGACTTTTGATTAGTTAGGGTTATGATGATAGACAGCAAATACCATACCAACATGTGTTTGTATGTTTCTGATGAGATGATTGAAAATACAGATCTCCATCACGAGTTACAATAATAGCAGCCGCAAGTGGTTCACGACTGATAAAGTTGTCTCTAGACTTCTATAAGTATAGAAATGCTGAAAACTTAAAATTGTTTCAATCTATCAAAACGAAGCCAGATTAACATCCTTGTTTTTGGGGGTTTTTTTACAAACGAGTGACTACTTATCAAGGCCCACAGGCCACTTGAGGATAAGAGTTATTGAGTTTGACGGATAAAATCACTATTTACGAGGACGGCTCAACAAGAATTTGTTTATATTGGATTTGAAAATGGCAATGTTATAGTCAGCTAGGAAGCAGCCCTGTGGTACTGTGTTCCCCAGACGAGCAGTTCTAGGAAAGAAACTTAACTCATGAAAGATCCGCTTAGTTCTAGGCACACAGAGGGAGAAAGGGAATTTATTTACAGTGGTTGTAGATAGACGAGTTTTTGTTGTAAATGTTTTACAGGGGAGGGGACCATAGATTGAAGCTCAGTCGAGCACCTGCCATGAAAATAACGATAGAGTAGAGAAAGACTAGCAACGCTTCTTCTGTGAAAAAGAGGCTGTAGGTTGAAGAATAGGACATTGCCTACTAGATTTCGATGTTGGTTTTGTACTCGGTCAAGGCAGGAAAGAGTGCTCTGACCGGCACCTCCCAAGATGTGGCAACAGTACTCTATCTTAAGACATATTTGACTCTTATACAAGTAGAGAATTACGGATAGGAGAGATATACTTTTTAGAGTGGTAGACGATCCAACCATTTTTCCAGCATCCTTAACAACAGATTTGATGTAACTCTTCCATTTGAGGTTTGGAGCGAAAGTTAGTGCTAGAAGCTTATCAAAGCAGGGGCTTCCTCAAGGAAAGAGCCATTCATTACAATTGGGGCAAAGTGAGGATCAGAGCGTTGGTGGTGAAAGGAGATAAAGTTGGTTTTAGAGGTATTAAAAGTAACCAACCACCTATTTACGTTTATTTTTTTTATAATAAGGTGTGTTGCCTATTTACACTGGCAGAAATAAGTAAATACAGCTGGGGCTGCTGGTTGTATTCTCAGTTTTGATCAAAATCTCATTCTATTGCAGTATAGAATAGAAAACTGGAATTTTGTACCAATATTAGTTGGATCAGTATTTGTTATATATATTATTAAATATTTGGAAATTTTAAGTTACGGCTGCTGCTGCTTTCAAACATTTACCTCCACACACTGTTAGTATTATATAGATCGTAATAGAAAACTGCTGCTGTTAGTATTATACTAATAAAAGACTCATGACATTTCGGATCATGGGTCATCTAGATAAAGGATCTCTTGCCCCTCCTCTCACTCCTATTTGATGGATGACGTCATCATTTTGTAATCCGGTTATCCCCTAATCTCTATTTTGATGAATAACGTCATTCTTTAATGCCTTCGAGTCTGCACGCAGCCAAACAAGATAACAAACAAGATCCTCAGAGTTTTAGTAGTAGATATATATATATATATATATATATATATTGATCAGCAGCAGCATGAAGTTACGGCTGCTGCTGATGCTTTCAAACAAATATACACGTTACAGCTGTTGTTGTTGTTGATGATGTTGTTGTGGTGGGGGGTGATGGTGGAGGAGGAGGAGCAGCAGCGAATCAGACTTTTGCACAGAGCCCACAAAGATCATACCTCGGGATTGTCTGGTCCGCATAAAGTCCTTGCTTTCAAACATACACAAATATGAAAATCTCTTGTGATGTCATAATACACTCTATCTCTCTCTTCCTGCTATCTGTGTAAGACCACGTGTGTCCTCTCGGCGTCCGTTTAACCCAACATTGTGTGTCTGTAGTTTTTTTCTTGTTCTGGCCATGTCGTCATCTTTTCCATTGACGAATCGTTGAGGGAACCAGCACTGGTTTACAACTTGAGAAAGCAACGCGACTCACAAGAAAAGAACACAAACTCATATACGTTTTGTATAAGTTAGTTGAAACTATGAGTGTGTGTTCATCTCATCACTTGCTAAATCTTTATCGAGCTCTGCCTGCGATCTGCTCTCATCCAACGCTGACTCCAAACTGAATGTCTTTCCTCCGAGTCACCAACTCAACTCCGGTCTTTTGTCAATCCTGACAAGCCCCTGCCCTCTGAACACTACAACCTGACCACTCCCGTACTTTCTTTTGTGTGCATTGATGAGTTGTTTCCTATCCTAGTCAGGGTCTCGACTCTTGCGGCATCCATAGTATCACATCTGTTAACATTTGAGAGGTAGAGGAGGATCTTGATTGAACACTCAAATATCTCTGTATCTCATATAGAATTCAAGTGGGGCCCCTTGGTTTCTGAGTACACTGAAGTAAAATGAAAAAAAAGCTACTCCCTCAGAAGGTATCCATTGTTTTTAAAACAGGAGGAAGAGGAGGCCAATACAATATATTCGGATGCCCCACAAATGGATCTTTATAACAAATGACAGATAATTAAGCAAATAAATAAAGTTACTCAGTATGATTTGATTTCTTATACTAATAAGTCATCAAGGCCAAAAGCCATTCGAGGATAAGGTTAATGAGATTGTAAGTGGGATAATAAACAATACAATGAGAGGATTGAAAATGATGAATGAGATGGACAAAATGTGATTACTTAAGAGGGTTGTTCAGCAAGTATTTGTTGACATTGACCTTGAAGACGACCATGTTGTAATCTGCAGGGAAGTTTTTGGAAATAAACTCTGTTCATGGAAATTTCATTTGGTTTTAGGTACACAGAGGAAGAAAGCAAAGTTCTTTGCAGTGGTATTAGAAGACGGGTTGTGGCTGTGAATGTTTTACAGAGATGAACTAGAGATTGAAGCTCAGTCACCTTCCACAGAAATAACGATTGAGTAGAGAAGTTTTTTTTTTTTGGGGGGGGGGCATTTTGTGAATGTCCCCCTGGTGTTTGTTTTTCATTTTCCATCTTTTTGTCTCCTATTGAGGCCAAGCATTTTGTGAATATTCATTTACGATAACCCTAAACCTACGATTTTGTTTGGTGACTAGTTTTGTGATCGGATGCCCTTCTTGACATCAACACACCAATGAATCATGGTGCAGTGGCTAGGATAACCTTGCCACTATAAAACAGCAGACGCAGAGGGTGGCCCCAACCCTTGTATAGGTGGCTTCTGTCATACACACAAGAGATTTTTGTGGGTGGTATTAGTCTGAAAGTATCTCTCGTGATCTGTCTACTTTGGGTGACCCTCCATGACTCCGGACAATATAGCACGAGATCGACAAGAACATTCTAGCTTCTTCACCATGTCAAGATTCCATCCAAGAAATAGCTACAGAAAGGAAATAGTTTGAAAATATTCCTCAGTTATTTTGTAAAACAAAATATACTCTGAACTGAAACAATTTTTTTTATATAGTATTTTCAATGTGGGCAGGAGCATTTTCTTGCTGAATAAATGTATCCGATCATTCCTATTTAAATAGCATTTAAGTTTTCTGAATTCAGCCTTTTTTAATGTTCTCATGTATTCGAAAGCATTGTTTATTTAAAATGAAATATCATCTCAACAATACTAGTACCAATTCCTCCATTTTTATCTGTGGTATTTTTATCATTATAAAATTGACTTTTGGTTCACCCCACCACATACCCCTCCCCCATAAAAATAACACTAAAAACAGTTGACATGCCATAAAATAAACAAATCAAACCTACACAGGACTGTGTTGAAACTTAATTCTTTTTTATGTTTATTCTTTTTATAGAATGAACACACACACACACACACAAAAGAAAGAAATTGTAATCTTATGAAGATCTCCATCATTCCAGTAATTTTAGGTGCAACCGGGCTCATGAAAAAGAATTTCAAAAACTATCTAGTGAATATACCCGGTGAAACAAGCGCAAGAGAGATACAAACAATTGCACTTAAAGGGATAGTTAGAATCTTTAAAAGATCTCTTGGTTGAGGTTTCTGAAATAATGGATGAATGTCTGGCATCCGGTAGGATGCTCCATCCCCAGCAAAATCCAAAGAATAAAAAAATAAAAAACGAGAAGTGGTCACACAATTTTATTAATAAGAGATTATTTTGTTTCTGAATAAACTGCCTTTATTCCTTTTTCTTTATTCCATTTTTATTTCATTAAAAGAAATTTAAAAATTATTGGATGTAAATAGCTTCGAAAATGTTAAATCTTTCAATGTACGAGGATCTGCTAAGAATGCTAAAGCCAGTTTGAATGTCTTTCTATTCAACAGTTTAAATGCTTCCAAATTCTTTTCAAAATTTGAAAGGTCACAAAGTAATCTTTTTTTTTTTTTTTTAACTATTAAGATAAAAATGGTTGCCTTGTTTACGAAAAAACGGAAATGCATTCTGGCGGATTTAATTCCGTAATTTTTTTTTTAAAAATAGGATTTTGAAACTTTTGTTTGAGTTTACACACTTGCATTTTTTTTATTTCAATAAATAATCGATGAATTGTAAATAAAAAGAAATACGGTGTAGATCATGTAGAGGCGAGAAACACACAGACACACGAGAAGTGGTCACACAATTTTATTAACATTGAATATTATTTTGTTCCTCGATAAATGTCATTTATTCCTCGTTCTGGCTTTCTTTCACTTTTTTATTTCGTTAAAAGAAAAGACAATTTTATGGAGAACCTACTTCCAGTTTACATTTAAGGGCTTTTAATAGTGACCCCATTGTGTTATATAATAAAAATGAAATATCATTCACCTCGAAGGGGAAATGACGATTACAATGAAAGCATTGATCTTAAGTTTTACAGCATCCGTCTTTCGTAACAAGGGAGATAATTGTTGGTTAAAGTAAAAAGCATGCAGTGGTGGTGGTGGTGGTGGTGGTGGCGGCCTGTTTTGGGTAACCATTAGCAGAACGAATTCTTATTTTATTATTCACAACGACATTCATTCAAATTGAATTACCTACTAGACACTATCCTCGAGTGTCTTCGGTCTCTCTGTACAAGGGTTTGTCAGGACAACCTGACATGAGGATACTTGCCCCTACAAGTAAACCCTGACCAAATATTCAAAATTACATAGTATCTGCAGCACAAATAAGATCCCCTCATACGAGGAATAGTGCACCTTCTCCTAGTGATGTTAACCTCAAGTAACACCACGTAGCTGGATACTCCACCAGACTAGATGAATTCTTGTCCTGGAATCCGGTAAGACCAATAGACCACAAGAAAGATATACTATGACATACTTAACTGGTCAGTTGGGGAGAGAAGAAATTTATTATTCTTAACTTTTTTACTAACTCAATGTTTGAGAAATAAAGGAGAATTTTAATAGAATATTCGGGTATCTATGTATCTCATATAGAGATCAAGTGTTAGCCCCAGGAAGGAGGCCCTTGATTTCTGAGAACTTCGACTGAAGTAAAATGAAACATTGGGAGAAAGGAACGGAACAACTAAAGTATTCAGTGACAACTTTCTATTCTATCGCAGTGCAAAGACTGGGATATTTTTACTGTTCATTACTGTGTTAGTTCCAAAGTGTGTGGGCGTGCATTTGTACTAGCCTTTATGGAATAGTAATTGCATTCTTTTAAAACTTGCCATGTCATCTTTAGTATTCTGTAGTCGTAACGTTGGAGTGTCGGCTGGAGATTCTCTTTTTGGTCAACGAGTTGTTTCTTTTATTTAACTCGAGAGGATCCAAAAGTTGGTTAGTTAAATCGTTTGTTCCATGCGTGATTAATACCTTTGGTGTGGACTCTGTGTTTCTTCCCCCCCCCTCCCCCCTCCCCGTGATTCTTGCAGACGTAGTTGTAAGCAATTGTTATATGCGTCTCACCTTTCTGCTTGTATCTGGGTGTCACTTTAGGAAGAGAAAAATAAAAAAATAAAAAGAAAGAGTGAAGCAGAATGAGAAGAGAAGGAAAGGCAGAGGCTTACCATGCCAGCAATCTATTTCGCTTTTTCTCGTCTTACCGAGCCGTCTGCATAATCTTTATTTCTTTTCACGTGTAGTGATGAACATGCTGGTTGGTTAAAAGTGAACATGCTGCCCCATCTTAACAAATGGCATCACTGAGCCGTTCTTCAATTTGCAAGATTTAATTTTTTTTTTTTAATAAATAACATAAAAGATGAGACGCAAATCTCGTTTGTTATTTCTCAATATATCTTTTGTCATGACTTTATTTCTTGGTTCAGATTAGTTGTTTCTTTCTTCCACACTTTTATAGAATAGAAGTTCTAATAGTATTCCATGGTTTCTTTGACAAAGGGGGAAGAATTGCTGTTTTCTGGGTCTAAATTCATCTAACGCTTATCGTTGGCTAGTTTTTGACCTTGAAGTAGTATATTTTTTTTCTTTAGCTCCTTACATCATTTTGTCCTTTAGTCCTCACATTCCCTGAGCGATGTTTCTGACAAAGGAGGAAGAATTGCTGTTTTCTGGGTCGGAATCTATCCACCTAACAGTTATCGTTGGCTAGTTTTTGACCTTGAAGTAGTATTTTTTTTATCTCCTTACATCAAGTGGCTTCATGTCTTGTCTGGAGCGATTTCCATTTAAAAAAAAAAAATAATAATAATAATGTACCTCCATACTTTACTTAATCTCCTATCAGACAAATATAAAGCGTTGCAATATTGTTTCAGTTTAGTTCAGAAAGTACTTGCATATATTTACTAAATATATAAACAAATACTTATAGGATATGCAGCTGTGGTGTTTAAATCTACAGCAAGAGTCAGTCGACCCAACCTGATGATATTTATGGCTTAAACATATGTGGCTTGTACCATGTTAGTTTCATTAATGCTATGCGTATTATATATTCTTATCCAAATAACATTCAGGTGTCAAGAAGCTTTTCCTTTCTCTTACTGGCCTTATATAAACTATGACTCAAATTGAAGATAAACTTTATCATCTCAGCTTTCTGCTTTGCTTTACAATGCTTAGAAGTGTTTTATTAGTGGGTGTTTTCATGTTCATATCATTGACAAAGACACTGTTATCAAATTATAAGTCACTAGTTGTACCCAACCGGCGTTGCCGGGGAGTCTTTTTAACTTTTATTTATATTTCACAGTTTTTTTTTTTGTTAAATATGCTGGGTTTTTTTGTTGTTTTTTTTTTAGTTTTTTTATTCGGACTACCTTTCTTATCTTGCTACTCAGACTTCTTGGCCTTTTGGCTAAGATCAAAGTGTAGTATCTGTTCCGATGGATACTGCACCCCATAGACTGGTATTGTCTTGGCCTTCAGGGCTTGATTTACGCCGGTCTATGGGTCTGTCCTGTGCAGTTCTAGGAGGTCCACCCTCCCAGGCTTCGCCTTCCCTCTTTGGGGAGGAGTACGTTTATTGCTTACTGCCTGGGGCGCCCCTACCGGAGAATGCCGACGGGGCTGCCCAGGCAATTTTTAAACCCCACATCTGGGTCACATCTTACTTGTGGGAGTAAGATAAAAACTGGCCTTGTGCCTAACTCCTGGAGAGGAGTAAATCAATACTCTTCTTATCTTGGCTGTTATTCTCACAACGTTTCGACCGATGTAACGTCCGACCTTCTTCAAACTTGGGAAACTGTACATAATTTCGAACAGAAACCTATATTTAATCCATGGGAGTAGCTTGCTCTCATTCTGTCAACCATGATCAAGTAAGAGACTTTAGTAATTCACAATTGTATTCTTAGTATTGCCCGTACTGAGGATTGAACCATCAACCTCCAGAAGAGTGTCACTCAGAACAGATTATTACTTTTATTTGTTGCGCCACAGGTCCTTGTTTTTTTTTGTTTTTGTTTTTTACCAAAGTATTTTTTTTTTTTTTTAAATGGGATTTTTAAAGTTAAATTCAATTATCATGTTTGATCATTAATTGGACCAAATTTTTATGAACTTATAACTAATTTTATTAAGGTAATGTTGTTTTAATCTCTATTTATAAAATTATTGGATGTAAATAGCTTCAAATACTTTCAATCTTTTGACAAATAAGGATTTGCTAAGAATTTTAAATGCTTCCAAGGGAAGCTACTCTTCTGGAAAACCTCTTCGTTACCTCCTTTTCGTTATAATAATCGAAAGAAAACAAAGTATCTACTCTAAATGTTTTCTTACCCGGAATAAGTATATTCCGAAAGAAACAGCTCTCTGCTTTGGTTTATAATGCTTCTAAATGTTTTATTAATAGGTGTTTTCATGTTCGGCCTGCTTTTTCCTCAATTGAGATGTGTATACATCTGTTTATTCAACCAGAGTTTCGTTCAACCTGCCCATACACCATAGGCGGTTGCAATGCAGAACTGACTCCAGTCTGGGCATATTCAGCCTCAATAGCACTAAGTCTGTCTGAGATAGGTACATTTGCTGACGACACCACACTCTACTCTCATCATGTGGGAAAAATGGGCGCACACATATCCGAGGCAATGGCTGAATCCTTAGAAAGTGACCTCCAGTCTGTAGTGGAATTTAATGCCGCTAAGATAAATCTCCTTTCCTTCAACAACTACAAAAACCTCTTCAACCACCGATTGCCATGGCAAATAACACCCTACCTGAGAGTTCAACGTTCAAACTCCTCGGACTAACATACACAGGTAACATGAATTGGAACAATTACATTGAAGACATTGTCAAGGCTGCTGCAAAGAAGGTGGGCTCCCTCTACCGTGCTAGTAAACTTCTCACACCTGACAGTATCTTATATCTCTACAAAGCCATAATCCGTTCATGCATGGAGTATTGTTGTCACATCTGGGTTGGTGCACCATCCACTTGTCTCTCCCTCTTAGACAAGGTCCAAAAAAGAGTCGCCAACTTAATAGGTCTCTCACTATCCACCAGGCTCCAACCCCTGTCCCATCGCTACAATGTTGCATCCTTGTGTTTGTTTTACAATTACTTCAATGGATTGTGCTTCGATGAACTTGCTGGCCTCGACGTAAATACACTAGACCAACCCGACAATCAGCTAAATCCCATCCATTCACTGTGGAGATGCCAGAGAACCTTCTACTCCAATAACTTCTTTCCACATGCTGCCAGCCCCTGGAACTCCTCTAATTCTCAGTAGCCCCTTACATCTACAGTGGAGTCGTGCCTTGTTTGGGATGAACTATGTTTAAAAAAAACAAGACGAACACCACAAATCGACCGAATCATAGCTCTGTCATTCCTCTGCATCTCCAAAAAGACTAAATTAGTGGAAGCCATTATTAACTCGCATGGAACATGATACTACACACATTTACACTGTTGTAAACTCGGCCTTGAGTAACAAGCGAAAGTGAACAACATATGAAAACATATTAAAATCGGAAGAAGCTCACGAAACTTGTCCCATGTAATCCGTACATGCAAGATCAAACTTAATTCACATCTCTCACAAGCGTTCATCATATCACCAAGACAGCAAAAGGAATCCACATCTTCCAACTTCTGCAGACTATTAAATTATTAATTGAACCAGTTTGTTATAAAACTATAACTAATTTTCTCAAGGTGATGTCGTTTTAATCTCTGTTTATAAATTATTGGATGTAAATAGCTTCCAAAGCTTTCAATCTTTTGATACATAAAGATTTTCTAAGAATTTTAAATGCTTCCAAGAGAAGCTACTCTTCGGTGGGAAAAACTCTTTGTTACCTCCCTTTTCATTATATTGATCGAAGGAAAAAGTATCCACTCTGTTGTGATTTTGAAAGGCCGATAATAAATAAGACAACACGGTGGTATATTTACAAGAGTGTGCATTTACAAAAGTACAGAATAGTATGTTACAGAAAGACTGCTTCAAGACTTCGTCGTAATCTCCTCTATACATTGTGTCTGGAAGAGTCCATATATTCACGAAATAGGGTAGATCACCATCACACATTCTTAATATTTTTTTACATGGAATAAGTATTATCATATATTCTTTCCAATAACATAGTGAAAGGGAGATACAAAAAATAGGATAGCTCGAATTATTTATCGATTTGTCAGACGGATTGCTATTTGGGTCTGACTTTGAAAAATCCACAAGATAACTTTCTGTATAGGGAGATGAAACGTTTCTCCATAATCATTAAACCATTTTACTTTCTTAGGAATATTTTCAACAGCTTCTAAATTAATAAATGCAATCTTTGTCCACATAATGGATTCTTTTTTGTTTTTCAATGGGGGTTGGCGTTTCAGAGAAAGAAAGAAGACAAAGGTCACTGGGTTGCTTCTTTTAACCAGGTCACTTGGATCATGAATCGTATGTTTCCAGTTTCCTGTCGAGAAGAATGCTGGTCTGTCTTTTTTTAGTTTAAGAGTTGCACCTTCCATCAAACATGATAACGAAAACAAAATTATGCACTAAACGTCTCAGTTGGTAAAGTTAAAAAAGAAATAAATAAAAAACGTCTCAAACTGGAAAGTTTTAAAAAAGAAACACGAAAAACGTATCAATCGGTATAGAAAGAATAAAGGAAGAAAGAAAGATTTGGGCATTTCTAACGACAGCTAACAGAACGAAAAAGGGGTCAAAAAACAAATAGGCAACAAATAAATGTAATGCAAGGCAAGATAAGTTACTCTTCTACCTACCTGGATAAGTTTATTTGTGCTTTAACTTATTCTAAAGCATTTTTTTGTTCAAAACAAACCTGGTGTCCACCTGTTCAGTTAGAACGGGGAACAAATAGCTGTTTATGAGCCCAGCACAGGGATCCTTGATAATTGGTGACAAATCGAAAAAATAAACAAAATAGTGTTAGAAACACATCCAATAAATGTCACCAATCGTGGGAAAATGTAATGTTCTACCAGTATTTTGCTTAATTTTCGTTTTTTGAGCGATTATCGAAACTGTAATTTTAGCCATTTTTTGTGTTCTAATTGAACAGGTAGACACTAGATTTGTTTTGAACAAAAAAATCTTTAAAATAAGTTAAAACACAAATAAACTTATCCAGGTTAGTAGAAGAGTAACTTATCTTGCTTTTCGTAACATTTATTTGTTGCACATTTGTTTTTGTTTTTTTAACCCCTTTTTCGTTCTGTTAGCTGTCATTAAAAATGCCCAAAGATTTTTTTTTCGAATTAATTTCAGACGACGAGAGTTGTCTACTTGCTATTTGCTTTCTTCCTTCCCTTAAATGAGTGAAATGGTTTCGTCCATCACATTTTTACTTGTGTTACCGGAGAGAAACACACATATATAATTTTAATGTTATATAAACCTTAGTTACTGAAGGAAACAAATTTACATAAGTTCATCAAAAAACTGGTTTTATTGGTATACAATTGTTTCTGTCCTTCTCAAACATATACATATTCTTGGTATACAAATTATGCAAAGATATACAAAAATATCAACAATTTTTTCTTCTTAAGGGAGGCTTTATCAGTGCCTAAGAAGTTCACCCATTTGGAAGGAAAAGCTACAGTACAATTCATTTTCTATTTGCCAACCATATTATTCCAAGAAAAGGGTTATTTGAAGGAAAATATGTGATAAACATTTATACTAACCATAGTTGTTTGGTTTGAAGCCATTTTTATTTCTTCGAATCCTTAGTCCTTAATTTTTACTCCTCTCTTCATATTTTCCTTTCAAATACATCCAGCCTAAGACCTCTTCACACACACACATATATATATATATATATAATGTATTTTTATGTAATTATTTTTATTGGTGATTGCAGCGTTCGTTTTTGTTTTTTTTGCTCACTACTACTTCGATTGTCTCACTTCCTAAGTGATTAAGATGCAGAAAATTGCATTATTTGTCGCCCTTAACATTATAGGACGTATTTTTCGTTAATATATAAATATTTATTAATTTTATACGTACATAAAAGTAATCCATGGACACGTGTTTCTGGCTCACAGCCGTCATCAGCATGGCTAACTTAGACAAGGATCGAACCTTCGATATTGATGTCTATATTCCAGCGTTTTACCAGGGCGTCTTGGTCCGATGGTAAAACGCTGGACTATAGACATCAATATCGAAGGTTCGATCCTTGTCTAAGTTCGCCATGCTGATGACGGCCGTGAGCTAGAAACAGGTGTCCATGGATTACTTTTATGTACATATAAAATATAAATAAAATTATGTGGGTAGAAGTTGTATCTGAATGCCTATAATTAATTTACTGGTTTTATCAATAGACAATTTATTGACTTCCATTTGAAAGGGCGATTAATAATTCCAATCTTGAATTACAACAAAGTAAAAAGCACCTTGCCATCTAAATTCCTCTGCCTGATATAAATAGTTTTCTTGAAAAGACAGCATTTAACAAATTCTGCTCTCAGATATGTTTACCAATTTGGAATTAACACTATTGGACCTGGTTTTTCCTAATGTGCTAAGTCACAGTTCATGTGACGATGGGGGCGGTTAACCATTGGTTCATTTAGCCACATGGTCACAAATATAAACGGTGTGACTCAGAAGTTCATTTCCTCTTTCCCCCCTTTCTGTTTTAACCGTTGATGTGACAACATATGGTCAGCCATTGCTACATCGATACCAGTGCTACATGTCTATTAGACAACATACAGTTAGTCGTCCTTCTCTTCAGACCAGTTCTGTCAAAATATTTTGGAGACCGGATCTCTAAAAATCTTTAAGTCCATTTTTCATCGTATAAACATATTAAGAAAGTTTTGACATATGTACATATTTTGGTGTATTACTTTTGAGCATAAATAAATCCTGTTATATTTTATAAGTAAGTTTTTCTTTAGTCCTCTTTTGTTTATATCTTTTAAATTGTTATAACTGTCTCTCCTGCACCAAACGATCAACATTTGTCAAAAGTCAAAATCTTTTTCATGTAAAACTTTATAACTAAAACTTGCTGGAATAATTTTTTAAATGAAAATTAAATATGAAGTAAAAATCTTTGATTGGTAGAAAAATTTTATATTTCAATGTTTCGGAAAAAAAAAAAAAACTTTTTTTGGTAGCATGCTTCATCCCAGCAAAACAAAAAGATAAGAAAATTGAAAAAAAACAAGAAAAAAATGAATGATAAAGACATTGTAATAACCCTTGATGAAGACGATGAAAATGATAGAGCCTAGCTTACCTCTCTGATGCCACTTATAGTGTGCACAGTGTCCGCTCCAACTGGTGGAGATTATTATGCTCCACCCTTTTATCAAACAGCATCCTCAACAGAATCTATATACTGCTAAAACACTGGGGATGTTGTCGTCCTGCTATAGTGCACACTTCATCTGTAATTAATGTTTTAGATGATAGAGGAATAAGGTAAGTAAATGAATGATAAGAAAAGTGGTAAGAGGAATGGAATCTTCATTCTCATCATCATCATCATCCTTTTAAGAATCAAACCTTAAGAATAATGATCATCATCATATTCGGTTTAACGTCCGTTTTACATGCTGGCATGCATTGGACGGCTTTAAGAATTTGACTTCCAAACTGACCTATCTCTGGTCAGGCCTTTATTTATCTCTTTTTCCTTCAAGTCCATTTTTATCACTTTCTTTCATGTTTTCCTTTGACCTTCTCATGTGAACTGAACCTGTCACTCCAACTATTCTACATCTGCTAACCCAATAACTCTCACCCATTCTTACAATGTGACCATACTATCGAAGTCTTTTCTGCACGCATCTCTCTATACTGTCCAGATTTAATCTTCCTCTGAGGTCATCAGATTTAAGCCTGTGTTTAATACTCACATTACACATCTATCGTATCATTCTCATATCACTTCTCTTCATGCGACGCATGTCCTCAACCATCACTGGCCTGGTTTCACTACCACCCATCATCACACTACATACACATGCCTGATAGACTCTTCTATTAATTGACAGTGGTAATGCTATGCTGGTTAGTAATGGCAAGTTTTCTGAACTTACTCCATCCACTCCTAATTTTTGCAATCACACTAACACCTGTGCTTCAATGGTATCACCAAGGTAACAAAACTTCTCGACAACCTCAATAGCTTTGCCATCCAGATATACTTTCTCCACATCTGACTTCTCATCCATCTCCATTGTCTTACACTTCTTGCATGCAAATTGGAATGATGTAAATAATTAAAATAAGAGAAAAAAGAGGGGAATGAAAAGAGAGGTTCTATTATGACATCACAATATATTCTGACCTTGTAAAATCCTTTGCCTTTGTAATCCTTGTAAAAACATGATTATCAACCAATGTCAAAGTTAAGAAATTACATATTTAATAATATACATCTTCCACTCTATAATAAAGACCAATGTGTATTTATTTGTATATAAATAAATACATGTTCCTACATCCCGTCACACAAATGTTGGCAAGCAAACATGTCTTTTTCTAGCCCTTGGACAGAACCATTTCAAATAATGAGGGGAAGAAAGAAGGCAAATAGCAAGTCAGACAATCACCTCAGATATACCGTGCTGCCTGAAAGAAATTCGGAAAGTCGTGCATTGCAAAGAATATTGATCAGCTATATTATTATTTTTTTTTTTTTTGCAAGCTTGCAGATGTGTTCACATGTTGTGCACGTTTTTTTGGGGGGGAGGGGGGGGGTAAGTTTTCATTCCTGGCAAAATTCGATCAGTCCTTCGGGAGAATGAATCGCCTGTCCTAACGCAATGATATTCATTATTGCTTTAATAAATTGCCTTAACTTGTCGTCTACCTTCCAGAAAATTGGGTAAGTACTTCGGCATCTTCCGGCTGTTTACGTAAACAGTTAGAAAAGGTGTGACGAAAAGTCAGTTTTGTCTGGTTCAAAAACTGGACCAGTACTGAAGTAACTTTAGTCTTAGCAGACGATACAAACATATTATGAGAGGATCTAAATCGACAGATGAGAAAATTCATTTGAAAATATTTACTTTTTGGTTCATATTCAAAATGTCTTTGAAGAAAGACTAATACACCATTCGCTGTGCATGGAGTATTGTTGCCACATCTGGGCTGTTACACCAACCACAAGCCTCTTCCACTTGGACAGGGTGCAAAAAAGAATTTCTAACCCAATAGGTCCCACACTGTCTGCCAAACTCCCAACCCCTGTCACATCACCACAGTGTTGCATCCCTGTGCTGATTTTACAATTATTTTCACAGAATGTTCTCCGATGAACTTATTGCACTTGTTCTTCCTCAATGTAAATACCCTCCACCCCACCTGACTAGCAGCAAAATCACACCCCTTCACTGTAGAGGTCCCTAGATGCTGGAAGATTTTCTACTCTAATAGCTTCTCTCCTCGGTCTGTTTGCCTTTGGAATTTCTTCCTTGATCGTACCAACATCCAGAAATTACAATTTAATGTGAACAAACAACTTGTTGCTAAATTACCTCCCCAGGTTGCCACATATAAATATGGCCCCTATCACAGTAGCCTCTTACACTTCAGTAACAATATGCCTTGTTTTGGGTAAACAAAAGTTAGAATAAAAAAAAAAAAAACTAAAAAAAAACTAATAGGACTTGGTGAATATAAAATGGTGAATAAGTGTTTTTTGTATTATTCAGACTATTGTTCTCATCTTGGATGTTATTCTCACAACGTTTCGGCCGATGTAACCTCCGACCTTCTTCAGATGTATCTTGTCGAACTCGGGAATCTGTATGGAATTTCGAACAAAAACCTTTATTTAATCCACGGGGTGTAGCTTGCTCTCATTCCGTCAGCCATGACCGGGTAGAAGTCTTAAGTAATTCGTAATTATATGCTTAGTATCAGCCGCACTTAGGATTGAACCTTCAACCTCCAGAAGACTATCACTTAGAACTGAGGATTGAAAAATTCTTGAATTTGACAAGATGTACCAGAAGAAGGTCGGAGGTTATATCGGCCGAAACATATCATCCAAGATGAGAACAGTAGTCTGAACAATCCAAATAAAACAAATTATCAATCCTCATCTAAAGAATTCCGAAACATAAGTGTTTTTTGTCTACGACGAGTGGCAAATGTCTACTAATAAACATAAAAAAAGAACAAGTATCCGCTGACGTCGTATAGACAAGCGTATAGACAGTTGTAAACTTATATGGCCTTCTCAACATGTGCAAGGTAAATATCCCATTAAGAACTGTAGTAAACTTCCTTGTTTTGGCATTTTGGAATTGATCTATTTGAAACACCTTTTAACCCTAACCCTAACCCTTTTAGGGAGAATGGCTATAAATGTGAGGAATTTGGCCGATTTCGGGGAGAGGTGGGTGGAATTTGATACTCTTGAAGCAAGGAAGAAAGTGAAGCGTGAAACAGAATGTGCTCATCATTTTAATTCAATGCACATGAAGAATGGGAATATTGAGTATTCTCATTCTGTCAGGATAGGCAACGTGTAGTTAGCGAAAGAATCCCAACGAATCCTCTAAACTCGTGGGTGCCAAAAAGTATTTTGTGCATTACTTGAACAGTATCATTGGTGTGCAGAGGGGAGGGATGACAGGGCAGTGACTCCCAGGTAACCAAATTTGGAAGAGGGGGGAGGGAGGCATCCAATCTATTCGAACTATCTCCCTTTCTCATAATAGTACTAGGATTTATACTTGAGTCTTCGGGGCATATGATAAAGGAGTAGGCCCAGACATCACCAGGGTATTACCAGACCTCTGTACAAAACTTGGCAGTATGCATGTGTCGGCAACAAAATACGATAAAGAAGCCTGCTTAACAGAATATACATTTATTAGTTTGTCTTAACAAACTATAACAAAACGTCACATGAGACATACAATGTAGATTGTAGATATAATTAAATACATTAGTTCCAAATACAATTGAATGCACATAGTTGTAGTAATACGAAAGTCATGAGAAGCACAAGCAAAAATTTACAATAACCTCATTGAGTGTTTGTCTGCAGAGGCAAAACCCAAATATTGAAGGTCTATTTAGTCCAGTGACCAGCAAAATGGAGGCAAGATACTCTAACTCACGAAATATTGCATTGATCTGGAGACTGCCTTGACCTCTTCTTTAAGTCTGGCTCCAAAAAACCATATTAGCAAAATATTAATTTAAATCTGTAAAATAGGAAATGGTATATTGCAAGAGAATCAGTCTTCGGTATGACCTTTACTGTTTCAAGACTGAACTTATTAAAGAAAAGTTTTAGGTACTCTATATAAGTAAGACATAAATTACTTACTTGTACTTATGGCAGCATTAATTCCGGTCAGGTTGAGCCGGCTTATTCCTTGGTATGCACCCAGTTTCGACCTGTAGAAGCTTAGGCGTTATGGTTCAGGGCAAGGTCACATGAGAAAACTAGCTACTGTCAAAGATCAACCACTTTTTTTTACCATGTTCCTTTTTTCTTGCTGAAATGTATGTTGAAATATCACTTTTCTCAATTTTGGCAGTGCCATGGTGTAAAATTATTATCCATTGACATTCTTCAGTGATATTTTGCAATGTCAGCTTCGAATATTGTTAGTTTTCATAGACGTGATCTCATTTCAATGTCTTATGTGGCTGTTAGTCCTTGTACAAATAAGAGACATTTAAACATATTTGTTTGCTGTTTTACTTTCTCACACTCCCTTTGTTCACTACACTTGCAAATGTAGTATAATCTTCTGTATCCTTTTTGGCCCGATTAAGGCATTGCCAACATATGAACTCCTTTCATCATAAAATTTATCAAAACAAAATGGTTTCCAGAAATGAAATATCTCCTGGATTTTTGGTAGTATATAATTAGCATACATTTAATGTTCAATGGCTTTGATTTTTCCAAATACACTTGACTTTTTTCTTGTCTAGCCATATAGAGCAATCTTTTTTTAAAATGTTTTTGTATCTTCCAAAATATACTACACATATGATCTCTTCTGTATTAGACCGAAATTCTTCAATTTAGTTGATTACTTAATCCTGAGAAAAATAGTTAGTCACCTTCATCACTTTCTTTTGGGAATTTTCCTAAAACTTTTGAAAAACTTTTCTTTTGTTAATACATTCTTTTAGTTTTTTTTATTATATCTACATTATGCTGCTTTTCGAGTCTTTTCATGTCTTGACTACACGTTTTTTCTTTTAAAATCCTCTGTTTAAAAATTTTTTTTTAACACCCCCAAAATACGCTGGATTATTTTTACTGTTTTGGGATTTTTTTTTTCGGTAAATTGGCAAATAATAATTTGTTTCCGGATTTTTGCGATAAAAAAAAAATAGTACAATTTTTTCCCGATTTTTATTGAGAAAAATAAGATCAGTGTTTTTTTGTTTTTTTAAATTGGATTTAGATTTTAAAATTTGAATTAGACTTGAAATATGCTAAATTTACAAATTTACAAATGATGTATATATATATATATATATATTTTTCCATTCAGCTTTCAAATAGTAATTAAGAAATAATAAAATCTGTGTTTTTGAAATATATCAGAAAGTTGCGCCTAATAATTATGCCGTATCCAATAGAGTATAGTGCTGAAGAAATTGTCTTTAATATGATGGCACCATAAGAATTTCTGTATTTGGGGCGAAATAACCAGAAACAATTTGTTTCAATTATTATTTTTTAAGTTATGACGATTGTGCAGTATAGTTAAAAAGGAAATATGCATATTTGTTTATACCTTTGTTAATACTGTGTAGGTCGTTCCTCGTGTCCAATCTTTTGTATGGTAGTTCAACAGGTAAACAGTAATACATACATGCACAATTAGATGTTGGAAATCAAATATATTATTTTTTATTTCTGAATTACATATACTGGGTATCTTTCAGAATGATCAGTACGCTGAAAACGCTCAAAAAAACAAATATACAACAAATAAAAGTAACTGTCGTCGATAAAAGTTAATTTAAAACTGACCTGTGATATTTGTTTGTATTTTTAAACCGTTCCAACTGCTATTTAGTAGAAATCAATAGTTTTATCACGCGAACTTGCAAAAAAAAAAAAAAATGGCGCTTGCTCGTAAGACGCCATATTGTCTAAAGAAAACGAGTAAAAAATGAACAAGAAATTTTTTTTACATCTAATAAAACCCCATTTATAGTACGTAAAAATACAAACAAATATCATAGGTAAGTAGACAAATATCTCTTCTCGACGTAGGTTAAACTCACTTGTTGCATATTTATTTTTATAACCCCGTTCTCGTTAGTTTTTTGGACCCCGTCCGCGACTGTACTGATCATTCTGAAAGATACCCCATATACTTAGTTATTCTAGTAGGGAGGAGTGTTCTCTCCACAGCAGTTTTAGATCGTAAATGTTTTAAAATGTGTTAGATCATTTTTGTTTTAAATAGTAAGTATTTTTAAATTTTCTTATAAATATACTTCAACTGATTTATTTGAATGTAAAAATCATTTTTTAAATTTTATTTCTATTTCTCAGGATTTCCTATTTGGAGATTTACAATGAAAAAATGTATGATTTGCTGGCAAAATTTTCGCAGCCGAATGACACGGGTTCTTCGGACAAATTGGTGATTGTAGAGAACAGTAATGGAGTGTATGTTCGTGGCCTTTCCTACCATCGTTGTCAAACCGAAGAAGATGCCCTCAATCTTCTCTTTGAAGTATGATTCTTATTCATTTCTTATTTATCATAAGATCAATCTGTATATTTTAATGCTCTTTAAAATACATTTTAGTTAACTTGTAAAACTTGTCATGTTGGCATGGCCGATAGCAACCTAGCCGAGAGTCCAAATATTCAAACTCATCAGTCAACATGAAATAAGTACATAGTAGATGTTGCCAAGTCTTCTGCAAAGAAGATAGGCTCCCTTAACTGGGCTAGAAAACTTCTCACATCTGCCAGTATCTTATATCTTCACAAAGCGACTATTTGCCTCTTCATGAAGTAGTGTTGCCACATCTTTTCTATTCTGGTAGCTTCTTTCATCGGATCACTTGCCTTTGAAATTTCCTTCCTGCTCACTGTTTCCCCATCCCTACCAACATGCAGAAATTTAAATCCAATGTGAACAAACATCTTGCAATTTAACTTTCACCCAGGTTTCCCCCTATAAATCTGGCTCCTATCACAGTTGCCCCTTATGTATCAGTGACAATATGCCTTGTTTGTGTATATAATATATATATATATATATATATATATATATATAAGGGCTGATGTGTCTGTGTAAGGGGGCAGATCCAAAGGGGGATTAAAGTGATCATGTGCATCTTGCAATTTTCCTACATTCTTTCCAGAAAACTTATTTTATTTTATTTGCTGCAGGCCACTGTGACATTTACTGCAGTACTGCCATGAGAATAACATTGCCAGTCCACACGGTTTCAGGAGATTTAAAACACCCACTATTTGATAAAGAGGTCTTACCTCGAAATATATTATGGAACATGGTCACACACATTAGATCAGTGTAGAAGTAAGATTTACTATGAAAAGAAATTTTTAAAAGTAAAAAAAAAAAATTAAAAAGTCACTTCGTTTTTGTCCTCCTTCCTAACACCATTTCTTGCATTGTAATAACCTTCTATTACCCTCTATATACATTTTCTAGTAGTTAAAAAAACACAAAATTACAAGGATGTTTGGTAACTGCCACCCCTTTATTAATATAGACTATTAAAACTTATGCATATTTTATTCGATGAAACCCTTTCTTAGTTACACTACTCATGTGTCTCACACGTCATTAGAGAATTAGTTTAAATTAAGATCAGTTTTCTATCTCATTTGATAGCTGGACATGCTACAATCAACACCGGCTTCAGAACTTTTGTACATTTGTATGATAACAATGTATTTCTGTATGTCTCAGTTTACTGTCTTTATAGTTTGTCGTAGGCAACCTATTAATAAATGAAATGTATTTGTCCACTACAGGTTTTTAAATGCTCTTTTACTTTCTACACATATGCGTTTCCAATGCAATATGCTTTGAATTTTAGCAACATCCAACATGCTCAGAGAATTAGTTTAAATTTTCTACCCACGTGTTGCTAATCTTCATAAAAATAGAATATCAAATGTCATGTTTTCCTTTTCTTTTTGCATGAATACGATTTTTATTAATAACATTAAAAAATTATTTTATCAGATAAGCAACGTTGAGCCTGGTCAGTATGGGATGGGTGATCATTTGGGAAGACTAGGTGCTGTATGTGAGAGGATGGCGATACCTGCCTGTAAAAGAAACAAATACAGACCTGAAGATGCTTTTAGCAAGTATTTCAGTATAACCTGAAAATCCGCACGTGTTGACACAATGGAACAACTGGCCCCTGGGTGGAAGTTCTGTTCTCAATCATGTGGCGAAGCTCTCTGGGGAAAGTATGCAATTTGTTTTTCGTAGATCAGTATGTCGTGGTTTTATAACATATGTAAGGAATCCATCACGCATAGGATGTTACCATTTTATGAAGGAATCATCACTTGCGTAAAAAAGTGAAAAATAAAATTGGAGTATCGTCCTCTGCTGTTTCTTGTCATGATGATGATGATGATGCTGGCTGCTGACCTGTTACCGGGGAGGCCAAATCATATTCGACAATAGATGTGGAGTCACTAAATTTAAGTTTTAAAGTTTGGTACAAGGCCAGGCTATAATGTAATATATGCACAACTGGTAACATATGTATAGCACTTCAATTCTTTTTTCTCTTTTGTTTTTATTTTAAAAAAACATTACATATATTTTTCTAGAAAGTTACTTTTATTTTCTAATAAAATATTTTAATAGGGTGGGTGCATCCCCAAAAAATCGTTTTTGTTTTTATTAACGTTTCCATCCAGGAATACTTTATACAATATGGAGAAGTGTATCAAAAGTAATTGATACCCATCTCACCCCTTTGTTAATAATGGAATATGCTACATTCATGTAGCATATTAGGAGTGGATATTTTATAACATTAAGCAACGAAAAGTTAAATAAAGTTTATCAGTAAGTTATTCTGACTTCCGGTTTTTATTACAAGAAGACCCAGATGAGACTTTGGCCCATCCTTACATTGTCGGGTGGAGGTATGCACTCTCATAACTAACTTATGTTCTTGTTATGCAATGTTTCACTTCAAATAATAATAAAATCCTGATTAGTTTGGTTTCGAAGAAAACTAACTTTCTATAAAATTTGTATTAATATGAAGTCGTTTCTGTTTAATAGTCTTAGACTTAAGTTTAATAGTCTTAGACTTAGGTTTAATAGTCTTAGACTTAGGTTTAATAGTCTTAGACTTAGGTTTAATAGTCTTAGACTTAGGTTTAATAGTCTTAGACTTAAGTTTAATAGTCTTAGACTTAAGTTTAATAGTCTTAGACTTAAGTTTAATAGTCTTAGACTTAAGTTTAATAGTCTTAGACTTAGGTTTAATAGTCTTAGACTTAGGTTTAATAGTCTTAGACTTAAGTTTAATAGTCTTAGACTTAGGTTTAATAGTCTTAGACTTAAGTTTAATAGTCTTAGACTTAGGTTTAATAGTCTTAGACTTAAGTTTAATAGTCTTAGACTTAGGTTTAATAGTCTTAGACTTAAGTTTAATAGTCTTAGACTTAAGTTTAATAGTCTTAGACTTAAGTTTAATAGTCTTAGACTTAAGTTTAATAGTCTTAGACTTAGGTTTAATAGTCTTAGACTTAGGTTTAATAGTCTTAGACTTAAGTTTAATAGTCTTAGACTTAGGTTTAATAGTCTTAGACTTAAGTTTAATAGTCTTAGACTTAGGTACTCCCATGTCCTGAGACATATGAGGCAGTCAAAGTGATCCATCGTATTCAAAAGAATTTGCATTTGGCATACTTTTGACTGGTTTTACAGAAACAGGTTGCTAACCTGAGGCCAAACCGCTAACATTTATAAAGAAGACTGTAAGTGGAGAAGTCTCCGGTAGATATTTACTTCCTTTGTTTTCAAAGTGGAGCGGAAATTTCAAATACGTCTCCACGCCATTGTTGTTATTTGTTTTCGTTTTTTTTAAAACGTCATGAAACAAACGACTTCAGAGCCACAAAAAGATCCACTTTCTTGGCTGTAGAGAAGTAAAAAGCGAAAAATTACAAAACACTATGGCATGCCATTGTTGTTGTTGTTATTAAAAAAATTTTTTTTAA
This sequence comes from Sepiola atlantica, assembly GCA_963556195.1. NCBI lineage: Eukaryota > Metazoa > Mollusca > Cephalopoda > Sepiida > Sepiolidae > Sepiola > Sepiola atlantica. Next base: position 200,588,230 of record OY744520.1, on the reverse strand, counting down.
TAGTGTGTCATGTAAGATATTACTTTTTTAAAATTTTTATTTTAGTCTCTTTGCCGATTATAATTCTATTTTATTGTTAGATACACGACATTAGTAAAGATATTTCTAGTTTTTTTTAAAAAAATAATATCGAAACCAGAGTTATTCCCCTTTGGGAGAAATTGTTTATAGGCCAAAGTTATGCCCCTTGCTATAAAGACTTGGACCCCCCTAGGTGAAAAAAGGTATCTCCCAAATCTCGTGTTGAACACGAGTGCTTGTGAAAACTCATCAACACTGGGAATTCTCGTACCAACATGTGGTCGAAAAATTAAGATTAGATTTCTCTCTCATTTGGGAGAAATTATTTTCTCAGCCAGAGTTATGCTCTTTAGTATAAAGGCTTTGACCCCTTTGGTAAAAAGGCTTAAACCTCCTTGTGTTGATCATGAGACCTTGAGGGAACTCTCATACCAATATGTGGTCGAGAATTTAGATCAGATTTCTCTCTCAAATGCTGGTCAAACGTGTGCACTTCCCCTAACAGAAAATCGTTACAAGAAAATGTGAGTCTTGACATTATCTTTTTACATGAAGAATTTGTGCATTCGTATTGTATGGGAACAATGTATTTCTGTATGTAATCTTATACTTATTACTTATCTTGTTTTACTGCCTTTATAGTTTGTGGTAGACAAAGTATTAATAAATGAAATGTCTTTGTCCAACTCGGCGTTTTTACCGTCTTTGTCCACACGTGTGCATAGTCAATGCAACACAATGTGAATTTTAGCATTAATTTAGAATTAATTCGAATTCCTTACCCACACATTGCTGTGGCACTATTATGGCCCAGGCTGCATCCCTATGTCGAATCTTCATTTGAGGCACCATTGTGACAAGATCCTGGCGTCAATGTGGGACCATGAGTCACATTCACTCTGACCAGTTCTTTGTCAATAATTCTGTGACCATGCTGTGAAATTAGACCCACAAAACTCTTATATTGATGCCACTGGTCTGAACGAAGGATAAGGGTCTGTGCATTATTCTCTGCAGTGTTAGAGAGAATGTTGTCTTGACTTCAGAGAATGGTGGAGTCTGTCAGCTGAAGAAAATGTCTTTTTTTTAAATATAATTTATTTCTTAAAGTTCTATTCATATCAGCCAACATAACACGTGCTCAGAGAATTTAATTTCTTTAGACACGCATTGCTGATCTTGATAAAATATAAAATATTTAAATTTTACGATGTCATATGTTTTGCGTGGTTTTCTTTTCTATTTGCATAAATGCTATTTTTTATAGCATTAACAAATTACTTTCAGTAACACGTGTCAGGAATCCCTCACATATGTTGGGGTTACAACTTTGTGAAAGAACCGTCACCCAAATTTTAAGGTTGTAAATAAAATTCGAATGTCACCCACCACAAATGCAATACAAAATATAAGAATACAAAGAATGGTTCTAACGCAACCATCTCTTTATCTTTATAAAGTTAGGCATGTTTTTATGTACAGGATTCACTCCTAAACTTAGTAACTGATCATTATGATTCTCGGAACACAGCTGTGATGCATAAGAGGCCAAATGTCTGCTATATTCAGTTTAATTTTGTTTTATGTAAAGGGAGTGGTAGCCTATTGTGAAAATTCAGATACCTCTGATTTTTGTGACATTTTAAGCAATAGGTATTAGACATCAATTAATAAGTATTCTCCAAATTTTATTTTTTAGGGATAATTTTAAAGAGTTTTTACGAGGCATGATATTGACACAATCTTCCATTTAAGAATTTAAATATATCAGATTTGCATTGAATTTGATCCATAATCATTAGACACAAATGAAGCAATATTTCCTGAATTTCAATTTTTTCTTAAACTTAAGCTTTAGATTTTAGACATTTTCTAGAATCAAAATCATGTAATGGATTTTGATCAAAATTAGAATAAAGATTCTAGACGTAAGGTTCATAATCATTATATCTTGATTTTAATCTTCATAAGAGGACATAAAAGTGATGCAAAACTGTTCTGATTGAAGAATTGAATTTATGCGTCCTGGGAACAGGTATTATTGTTCTAGTATTTATAGATGTATATACATCTATATCTTATATACGGCATTGGCACACACTAGGAAGTAAGTGTAGTATCTGTTCCGATGGATACTGCACCCTATAGACGGATGTCGTCTTGTCCTTCGGGGCTTGATTCCACCTGTCTGTGGGTTTGTCCTGTGCACTTCTAGGAGGTCCACCCTCCCAGGCTTCGCCTCCCCTCTTTGGGGAGGAGTAAGTTTATTGCTTACTGCTTGAGGCGCCCCTACCGGGGAATGCCGACGGGGCTGCCCAGGCAATTTTTAATGGCCAGAGTGCTCACTTTCTCGGGCACTGGCTTTTCAAACCCCACTTACTCGACCCAAGCTGTGGTCACATCTTACTTGTGGGAGTAAGATAAAACTGGCCTTGTGCCTAACTCCTGTAGAGGAGTAAATAAATATACGGCATAAATACGTTGACACACTGGTTCTTGTTAGATCACCGAAGTTAAGCAACTAAGTACTAAATGAGTGATTATTTGGGAATACCAGGTGCTGTATGTGGCCTGGAGAGGACATGGACTCCATCAGGTTCTATAATGCCCATAGAAAAGTTATGACGGATAAATATCTGCCAGACTCCCTAACAATGTCACTTGACGTTATGGGATATAATCATCATGTACATCTAAGTTTATACAATAGTATTGAATACCAATAGTTCAATTGTTTCTAAGAAAAGTTATCATCTTGTAGGCAGGTTGACATTTTTGTAGTGATTTTATAGAGAGTATTTTGTATATGTGCAAGAAAGTGTATGTTTTTATTCGTGTAATAAGTGTTTTTGATTGAAATGCCTGAAGTTGACAGTTGATTGAGACTCTGTGTATGTGTGTGTGTGCATCGCTGCTGTTCTGACCTGGTCTTTTGTCATGATGATGCTAGCTGCCGACTCCATCGCCAGGGAGGCGAAAATGTTATATGTCGTTGATAACTCACTGCTCTGTTTTTATACTTAACGACCGGCTCCTAAATGGTTTATCTGAGTTTGAGCTGGAATGATTTAGTAATTCAAAATGTGAATAAATGTCCAGGTTATTTGAAGTTCAACTGTGTGGGCGGCATAGAGAGCACACCACGTGACGTGTCTCAGTTCTTAGTTTCCCTGGAGCCGCTGTTTGCACAATAATGTTAATAAATTTTTTAAGTGCTGATGTACTTTTGGAGGCATGTCGTAATTGTTCGTGCCCCTCTTATTGATTCTGAAATATTGAGTTTAAATCCTGTACATGTATTAATAATAAAAAGTTTCTTTTTTAGGGAGAGACGAACCGTGCCATTGGAGAACATTCTTATAATCGGAGGTCAACTCGATCCCATTGCATATTTTCTATTTACATTGAGGTTTGTATATTTCTAATCTCATATCCATAATTTACTTTGAAAACATATATAAAAGCATAAACCAATCGATAGCTGATCTAGTGTGTCTAGAAGGAATGGGGGAAGAGTGCAGAAAAGAGGTAAACCACATAAAAGATGGTGTGATACCGTATGTTCCTGGACTTCCAGATCAATCAGTCAGCCAAAACAAAGTAATGCTGGAAAGGAGATCTTGGAGATAGTTAAGACATGATAGATCATATTCTGCTGTATGTCTAGAAAGAATGGTGGAAGGGTGCAGATCAATCAGTTGACTAAACAAATTAAGGGAGGTCTTGGAGACGGTTTTTAATACATGATAGATTGTATTCTGCAGTATGCAGAGAAAACGCTTAATGATTGACTGATTGACTTGATAATGATTTTATATATCATATTTAAATATAGTCATCCACAGACATATGTTTCATCGTCTACAATTCATCAGTGTGGCTAGATATAGCAAGTGTATGCACGATAAAATTCGAAACACGGCCGGCCGATCACATACAAATACGATCAGCAGTCCAAGTATCTAATATGTATCTGTTATCCATGAAATTTTTAAAGAATTATTCTGTGTGTATCAGTTTGGTGTGATTTGAGTTATCTCTGTATTAATAACGCTATCAGATCTTGTGTGTGTGTATTTCTCGTCTATACGTAACTTTAATATGTACACATTGAATTATTACTTTTCATTTATTATTAATCAAATATTTATTATTATTATTAGTGGTGTGGTGGTATATGCCACAGGTCTGTGTGATGTGTAAAGTGGTGTTGCTGTGTGTAGATGTGGTTGCATATGCTTCCCACCTACCGCTTTCAGCCTCATCTGCCAGCTAGTCCTTGGATGAAAAGGAAGCCGAGTGCATAAGTCTTCATTTCTGGTATATAACCTCTCCTCCAACAAGACTCTGGCCAAACCTCTCTGTGATACACCATGGACACTGGACTATGAGGTATCAAAACTGCGAATTGATGGAGACCACTAGACCAACGAGTCAAACAAGCTGGAACAAAGAAAGCAGGGAATAAATCAGACATTTCTTTAGAACACATGCCATAATAGTATCTATAGAAAAGACTGAGACTAGCAACATCACGTCTGTGAGAGGGAGAGGGGGCAGAGAAGAAGAAAGAGTGGGGCCAATTAAATTTCAGATACGTTTCTGCATCTTATCAACACCCCTCAAATGGGACAGAGATTCGTAAACTGCACAAGCACCAGAATTTCTTAAAATCTAATAAATGTTCCATCAATAAATAAATAAATGTACTTATAAAATATCTATCTATCTTCACAATCGATTAAAGGCACTAAATATATACACTAATATACAATGTACCAATGTTTACCTAATGGGTCACGGGTCGTCTACTATTCATTGAAAAATAATCTGAAAAGGCACTTTGAATTAAGTTAAGATTTTTTTTAATAAAATTAAAAACTATTTAAATATGATATTTTTGGACGAAAGTTAAGTTTATTACTAAATCATGTATGTGATAATACTGTATTTACTTTTTTGTTTTGCAATTTTGAATTCCTTGAATATTGAATTTAATTATCAATATTTGATGTTTTAAGCTATCGTTAAAGTAGTAAGTTGACCTTTGGTTTACTTTCGGCAGACTCGTAACTTTAGCTCCCCCCCCCCACTACTACTTTGTCCTTTAGTCCTCACATTTCATGAGCGATGTTTTTGATAAAAGGGGGAGAGTTGCTGTTTACTGGGTTGGCTTTGGCTTTGAACGGTTGATATATGAAGATTTTTCAATCCTCTCATAGTATTCATTGCCATTCAATTGTCAATCTATCCATATCATTTGATTATCCTTTACTCTTGAGTGTTTTTTTAGCCTCTGTGGGTGTTGACTTATCAGCTAAAAAAAAAAAAGAAGAAAAAGGACTTTAAATAATGGGGGATCTCTTCTCATTAGTCAATCTACATAGAGAAATCCTCCTCCTTTACTAATTATAAATTTACTAGCAGAACCCTGTGGAAATTCCACAGTGCTTTTTACATCAATCTGTGTAATTTACTGTTAATAATAATAATAATAATAATAATAATAATAATATTCTTTTTGAAATAATGTCTGTATTAAGAAAAAAATACTCTTCTTTCATAAAAATAATTATCATCGTCAGCTAAATATCCTTTTTAAATAAATAAAACAAATATGTGTCTTTATTTATTTATTTAAAATTATAGCAATTTAATTATTTTTAAAACAATAAATATTCTTAGAATTCTTACCGTAAAAATAATTGTTAACTAAATATTCTTCAAATGTCACTCTTTGAAATGTATTTATTTAAAATTGTACTATTTTAGTCGACGGGACGACATAATTTGATTTTGGAACAATTCATTTTAAAATGAGTAAAGTCGGTATTTTTTACCTTAGCGACATCAAATTAATCACCATCATTGCTGATCGGACGATCTCATTTGTTGAAATATATGTGAAAGGTACGAACATGAAGTGACTTAGCATATTGTTATATTGATAAAATAAGTGTAAATGCATGAATTGAATAAAGTTTATTGCTATTATTTTTATTTTTTTTTTTTACTTAAAGACAAGATCTCTTGTGGATACGGATGCTAAATACACTGTTTCAAAACTCAACTTTGTTGATTTGGCTGGTTCTGAAAGAATTGGAAAAACTGGAGTGAGTAAACATTATTCTATTTCAAAATGGAGATGCATTATAAATCCAGAATATCAAAAGCAAAATTAACCTTGTCTTTTTTTTAATGGAAATATATATATATATATATATATATATATATATATATATATAATGTCTATCTAATATATAAAGTTAAGACGATTTTTCCCCTGTACCTTCTCGGAGAATAGGAAAATAACCACATGCATCACAGGCTACTAAACTCACCACTATATTACACTTATTCACTCGAGCGTGTTTAAGTAAATTTGTTATTATTTTTTTCCAGCTAACACTAAATATTACATTTGGCCCACCATCCATGATTCTCCGCCAAACCAACTCCATATAGGTGGTAGCAAAAACTTTCCTCCCTAACAATTTTGTACTGTCACTCTACTCATCGACACCGGGAACTAATTAACACAGTTTAATTTTCACAAAAGACTCCGTTCTTATTTATTATTTGCCTGGTATTTACTACATAATATAAAGCAATATGCAAAGACTTAATGACCGCTCCCGTTCACTCCGATGATTTTCCGCGAATATCAGATTACGTTATTTCTATTTCTACCTATGACTTCTATATTCATATTCATTCCGGAATTAAGCGAATGAAATTAACGAACACAGTTCCTGCAACATTTAATCATTCAACATGGCAACTACAATTTCTTGATCAGATCGACTTCCAAGATACTCGTAGACCCCGATACAATTTACATTTTCAAAATCATACACCTTTAACACGCATATTATAGAAAACTTGCCCAAATCCATTTATCTCATCAACTACAAATGACCTAAACCGTGTCATTGTTGAACTTTACATTTGGTCAGCAGAAGCTAAATCTTAACATAACACGCATGCCAATAATCAAGCTTCGCTTAATTGGCCTATTTTCACATGTATTTTTAACTTGAAACCATGGCACAGTCGTTAAGAAGGCAGGTTTCATGATCGCCAGTTTTAGCGTTCGATCCCATTCTACGCTACTACTTTTTTCTTTTTTTGTTAAATTTAAAACATTCGCCAACACGGTAGGGGGGGGGGGAGAAAAAACAATAGGCCGTTTCTTTTTTTATTCGACGTCATGCAATAGGTAGTACTTTCTCCCGTGCAACGCCGGGCTCCGCTAGTATATATATAGAATAATCGTTCCAGACAAGGCATGAAGCCACTTGATGTAAGTAGCTAACAAGAACAAAAGATGATTATCGCAAAGACAGGAGAGGTCTATTGGCCTTAGTCTTGAAAAGACCAAGGTTATAGGTAGGAGGAAAACAGTCAGTAAGAAGTGAATTCCATAAGCCTGCAGTTCTTGGAAAGAAGCTACTAGAATAGGAAACTATATTACAATGAGGTATTAAAACAACGAATTGATGGAGACCACTGGGCCAATGAGTCAAACAAGCTTGAACAAAGGAAGCCGGGAATAAATCGGACATTTCTTTAGAACACATGCCATAATAGTATCTATAGAAAAGACTGAGACTAGCAACATCACGTCTGTGAGAGGAAGAGGGGGCAAAGAAGAAGAAAGAGTGGAGCCAATCAAATTTCAGATACGTTTCTGCACCTTATCAAGAACCCTCAAATGGGACAGATTCACCAGCCCAAATATTACAACAGTACTCCATACATGGTCTGATATTAGATTTGTAGAGAATAGCCTCAGGTTTTAGAAAGTGTTCGGAGCAATAGAGAGAACCGACTTTACGAGAAGCAGAAAGAGCAATGGATCTAATGTATGAAATCCAAGAAAGATTTAATGAGAAAGACCAAAAAGTTTCAGAGTCGATTTCTCCTCAAGAGCAGAGCCATCCATGAGAATCTCAGGAAGAAAAGGGACACGCCTACGATTGAAAGACATGAGCTGAGTTTTAACTGGATTCTTGTTATGTTCACAATTGTAATCTCCGGCTTCTTTAGATGCCTTTCGTCATAGTCAGTAAAAGAAATATGGAAAATGCCCAGAGTAAAAAAATATAGTATGAAGAATGAGAACAGTCAGCAGGAAGAGAGTTCCACAAGCCTGCAGTTCTTGGAAAGAAGCTACTGGAATAGGAAGATGTATTACAATGAGATATCAAAACATGTTTTTCTCCTACCTATAACCTTGGTCTTTTCAAGACTAAGGCCAATGGGCATCTTGTGTCTTTGCGATAATCATCTTTCTTTCTTGTTAGCTCCTTACATCAAGTGGCTTCATGCCTTGTCTGTAGCGATTTCCATTTAAAAAAACCCAACCCTTATGCATCGGTAGCAATATATGCTTTTTTGGGGGACAAATAAAAGTTTAAAAAATATTTTTAAAGATTGAATGGACACATCTTAATAATATTTGTTCTAATGAAGCAATAGTTTCTCACATATTCACATAAAATATGGGCAGTTCTATTATAAGTTTACTATTTCTTATCGGCAAAATAATTGAGTTATGGCGCCTTAATTGTGTCCGTAATCTTTGCTCATCCGTTCAATGCTCTTTTCTGTGCATGTCTCATTCGTAATTCACTAATGTAGTAAAGTATTGGCCTAAAATTGGAAAATGAGATTCATCTTATCCTTCATATGTCACGATGGTTTTATCGGAGAGAGATTACATTCTTCACCATTTCTGTCTTGGACGTGAAGAAATAACCACGCACCAAGGTTATATTTAATTCTATGATAAAAATGTCGTTCTAATAATGAAGCTCATTTATTGAATTAACTTGCATTTAAATAAGGATATACACCACCATCACCACCACACCACCACCACACCACCACCACCACCACTAACACCACCACCACCATCCACTTAAATAAGGATATACACCACCACCACCATCCACCATCACTATCACCACCACATCAGCATCATTACACTGATCTTCGACCTTCTATAAACAAGATAATCAAAGAAAAATTGCAAGAATGTTCGGATGAATGCCAAAGTAATAAATTACACAAGATTTAGCCAACCATTGATTAGTGACCCCGAGGCTACAGAAAGGCTACTCGGCATTGCCCGGGGCAAAAGTATAGCATATTTCTATTAAAACTTCTCTCTCTCTCTCTCGCTCTCTCTCTCTCTCGCTCTCGCTCTCTCTCTCTCTCGCTCTCTCTCTCTCTCTCTTCCCCGGTTTCCCCCTCCCCACCTACTCTTTTTTCTCCGGCCAGCCCATTTCTCTCTCTGGACATGCACTTTTTATAGATTACTCGAGTCGGCATAAGGGAAATAACTCCTTGAAAAAAATCAGAGTTACTTCCTTTTAGTTAGTACATGAAAATGAATGGAAAACCGACATCTCCCCTGACGAAATCGGCGGAAGTTTAGGGTCAAAGAATGGATTTTTTTTCTTCTAAATTTTAAATATTATTCATTCCGGGCAACGCTGATCCAGAAAATATCAACTTTGATTGTTTTTAGTTTGTATGTTTAAGTTTTTAGCTGAACATACACACACAGATACAGACGTTTTCTCTTTATATAATAGATTGAGATTATTTATTTATTGAAATGAAAAATTCAGTAGCATAAAATAAAAATAATTTTTAAAATTCTATTTAAAAATTAATTACGAAATTAAATCCACCACAATGTATTTCGGTTTCTTTGTAAACAATTCAGCCATTTTAATATTTTGTTAAAAAAAAAAGAAGAAAATATGAAATACTTTGTGACGCTTCAAATTTTGAAAGGAATTTGGAAGCATTAAAACTGTCGAATAGAAAGTCATTTCTAGCTTTAAAATTTTTAGCAAATCCTCATGTATTGAAAGATTGAAACTTTTAGAAGCTTTTTACATGCAATAATTTTATAAATAAAGATTAAAACATTACCGTAACAAAATTAGTTATAGTTTTATAACAACTTGGTTCAATTAATAATTTAATGACCAAACGATACCGTAATGATTAAATTTAACTTTCAAAATCCTTCTTTTTTTTTCAAATAAAAAAGAAAATTATTAAAACAAAAAGTGAAACAATAAAATAAAAAGATTCCCGGGCAACGGCGGTTGTATTTGGATGCGTGTATTTAGGACGATGAAGTGGGAATCTATCACAAAATGTTTACAAACTAAACATCTAGGCTTATTGCAGATTTAGTTGCCTTTGTGTGTTAGTTCATCTTGTTATTTCTTGTTATTAAGCACAAACACGCATGTCAAAACGAAAAGTTTCTCAGCTGATAAAAAAAAACTTATCTATATATCATAAAAGTGAACGTGTGTGTGTCCGGCTTGCTTCAATAATCACGCATGCAAATTTATTTTTATAAGCAAAGAAGAGGAGTCTTAATCGTAATAACTGATAATATATATAAAGGAAAGAATTTCTTTCACTTTTAATAGATATAAAAATAATATCCCCTTGTTCTTGATATGTTTGTGACTAAAATAAGAATTAATCTACGGGTGCTTTATTTACAGATTCAGGAGAGAGAGAGCAGATTAGTTTAGTTTTTTCGTTACTCTTATAGATGACACACCATGTTTCCGTGACTTCGCGTCGTCAATGTTCAGGCAGGTTACGAAAGCGCCCAAGAGTTAACAAGGCGAAAACTGGCAAACGCTAAATTGAAGACTGGCAGCCGATAAATTACGACGAAGAAAATCAAACTAAAATACATATATAAAAATAAAGAACGAACAAACCATAGTTAAACAACTGTCATTAATTAGAAACCATTGTTAATCAAATGTTTTTAAATAAAATGTTTTTTTGTTTGTGCACCGGAAAGTTTCAAAAGATGATTTTGTTGGATTCGTTAAGCAAATGTTTTTGCTTTTTTTACTTTTTTTTTTTCAATGTTTTTTTTTTATATTTGTTTTTACATTTTTTTTCCAAAAACTCGATTAGTCTTTCGGAAGATAAAACGAGCTGACAGAGATTATAGAAGTTCATTTTTTGTTTTTTTATATTGAACGCGATTAATTTATTCCAAAGATTATCGGCTGCTTGGTTAATAGTTTCGTCGACTCTCGGGCGATTCTGAGATTTGCCCGAACGTTGACGACGCAAAGTCACGGAAACATGGTGCGTCGACTATAAGAGTACCGTTTTTTCTTATCTCGCTTTTAAAACCTATGTATTTGTTCATTAATGAGATTTAACTCACAGATTTGTTTTTTATTTGTTTTTTGTTTTTGTATTTTGGCAAGTTTTACCTTGATTAGTAATTTCGGTTTTTACAGTAGGATTTACCTTGCGTGTGACAATAGTAGAATATAAATTCTTATCGCTAAAAAATAAATTACTTACTGCCACCATCACAGGCAACGCCGGGTAGCCCTGCTAGTATATATTAAAAACGCCCACACTGGAGTTCAGACCTGAGTTGTGTGTGTTTAATTAAAAAATCTAAATAGATTTTAAAACTAAACACGTGTGCATATGTAGACGGAAATCCGGTGTCTATTAAAATGCATTTGATGTTATCTAATTCGGTTTGATTGAAATGTTTGACTATTTGGGAGTAGTTTTTAGTCTCTGATACTGAGTTTGTGATTATTGAATCTAAGTCTAAAGGCTTATTTTGTTTCACCTATATATCTGCTATTTGGACATTGTGTACAAAAGATGTAATATATCACAGGTTTGGTAGTTGTATTTTCTGATACACGTTTAGGGAGTTTATGTATTTTGGTGGTGGTATAAAATATTGCTGTTTGATAAATGGGGATGAGAGAATTAATGGTTTTTGTTTGAGGACGAAGTTCGTGTTAGTTGCTTTCGTTTGTATATGTAGGATTTAAGGGTTGGGGTTGTAAAAATTGTGTCTTGGAGATGTAGTTCATGTTTTAAGGTGTTTTAACAATGACATTTTAATCAATTTTCCTGTAAAATAAATTTAAAATTAAATGTGTTCAAATCGCTATAACAGGCCAAGAGATCTAACATTTGGAATCTGTGACTGGAAGCAAGATTTAGTTAGTCAGCTGAGATCTCTTTAGCTGCTAATACTTCACTCTCATTGCTCTGAGAAAATTTCATTATTAAAGAGGATTCGATACTGGTCCAGATTAGGACCCAAGCTAAAATCGACTTGGCGTCGGTAGTTTCCGGAAAACGGCCGGAAAATTTCAAAGTGCTTATCCAATCAGAATGCGAAAAAATAAGCAGACGACAAGTTAAAATTTTAATTGATTGACTCGCAAAATTCATTCATTTGAAATAAAAATTGATCAGAGCGATAATGAATTTTGACAAGCTAGTAGAGGTTATTACGTCTCCTGCAGTGATTCCATTTTATCAGAAGAAAATTTTTTTATAGCCCTAACCCCCAACCCCAACACTGTGTTAACACTTGTTCAGTGATATTTTTCTTCAAAAAAAAATTTTACGCGTAAAAAAAAAAATTATCATCTGTTTAGTTTTATTTTGCTTCACACAAAAAAAATATTTTTCTTCATTAAAAAAATAAATATTTCTTTCGTACAATTTGATTAATTGTATTATTTGATTAAAACTTATCTCTTTTTTTGACTAATTGTATTCTTGCTTTAAATGTTAGTTATTTTTTGGACGCAGGCAACCGACTTTTCATTCGGCTTTTTCCGGCCGTCTACGTAAACATCCGGAAACTACCGATGCCAAGTCGATTTTAGCTTGGGTCCTAATCTTGACCAGTATCGAGGATTCTAACTCATAAAACTTATTTCAGCTGAGATTTTATCATGAATTACATTTGGATTATAAGTTTGTGAGGATACTGTAAAAAGTCAAAATTGAATTTTATTGAGAACTATTCTTTTCGTTATTATTAATTTAAAATTTTAAAAAGTAGTTCACACTGTTTTGATTTGCTAGTCAGTTATATATATTTTGTAGAAGTTTTATTTTATAATCTTTTTAAAGGTTTTCCTTTTCATATTAACAGCGTTATTTAAGAAATACCATTTTCCCCCTCTTTTTTAGTTAAGAAAACCTTATCGAAAAATCGATTTGTCGAAGAAAATTTGTTTTATATAATATCGCCTCCAGTAAAAGACCCCAGTTGCATGATCGCCTGACCTGTTATAGGGATGGCCATGGTTCAAATATATATATATATATATATAAGATAGCTTTTTAGCTAATTTCATAAGAAATTCATAGTAAAAGTACTTTTACAATTGTTTCAAAGCCAATTTATTCCAGAACCTATATTTTAAATAAAACAAAATTTTAATTTATCACTTTTCCCTTATCAGAAATTCATTAAACATACCACCAGCAGGATATAGATTAATTATAACATTTTAGTTTAAAAAGATATTTTTGAAATATATCATTAATGTTGTCTTGAAAAAAAAAGGAAATAGCTATTTTTCTTGCAAGTTGGAACCTAAGATAACTTATTTCGAAGGAGTTCTTCATTAGGTTTCTCTAAGAGAATCCTTAAATAATAATATATTATAATATTATATATACTAACAAAAATATGCTATGTCTGTTCATATATTTTTGTTGGTATATATGATGAACGAACCTATACTACACTGCCCCCCCCCATCCTCCCCAAGGAGGAGATAATGCCTGGGTATCATAACGAACTTAATATACTACACTATCCCTTAAAATCCGGACAGAACTAAATATTTTATTGTTTGTGTATTAAATTTTGGTTCTTGTAATTTCTCATTTATATTTCAACTTTTTGTTCTTGTGTATTTTCATGGCCAGTTCAAGAATAAGCTACAAATGGAAACCCAGCACATCAACAAATCGCAGTCATTTTTACGACAAGTTGTGACGGCCATGGCTGATGAAAGTAGGAAGCACATCCCTTTTCGCCAGTCCAAACTCACGTATTTCCTGAAAGACTCTGTTGGCGGCAACTGCAATACGGTGTTCATTGCCAACATTTGGTCAGAACCTGAGCAAATTGATGAAACTGTAAGATTTTCTTTATTCATACGTCATTTCTTTCTTTCTCTCCCCCCCTCTCTTTCTGCCTATGTCTGTATCTGTCTATTTGGTATTATTATTATTATTATCTGAAATTATATTAGAATTAAAAACATAGCTTTTCTTTTTTATTAGTATAAACAAATTGACTCATTATTTCTGCGATATCATGAAAAAAATTATCCTAATTTGTTATATATTGTTGTATTTCTTTTGTCATTTGTTGTTTTGTTTTTTTGTTTTAAATAACTCTTTTTTTTAATATTTCAAACTGGAAAAATTATAATCTTATCAAATTGTAAATGTTTAACCTGTGCGGGTTTTAGTAGAACATAAAATCCGAGTATCTGAGGTCCACAAAGAAACAACACCGTCACAACTAATCATCATCATCATCATCATTATCAGTTTAACGTCCGTTTTACATGTTGACAAACATTGGACGGATTTTAGAAATTGGCTTCCAAACTAACCAATCTCTGGCCAGGTTTTTATTTATCCCTCTTTCTCTCAGGGCCATACTTATCACTTCCTCCCATGTTTTTTTTTTTTTTTGTTGCATTCTCCTGTCAACTGAACCTGCTACATTAACTGTTAGAAGAGATCCTTTATTATGTTTTATCTAGACGACTAGTGACGCTTTGGGTCATGACTTGTCTATTAGACGTTAGTTTTGTAGACAACTAAAACTCTGACGGTGTTGTTTATCTTTCTTGCTTTTCACCGTGCACAATTTTTCATCTGTACATGAATGTTTTAGATGGTGGGAAGGAAGGGCGAATAACATAAATAATGGGGGAATGATAAGAGTAGTAATGGGAGGAAGCGAATGATGTAAATAATTAAGAGAAGGTGAAAGAGAGGGGATTAAGAAAGAGAAAGGGTGAGAGAGAGATGGTCTATTATGGCATTAAAAAAATTTCATAAATATTTGTTGAAATAAAGTGTTTTTTTGTGAGTGGTAAGACACACATATGAAGAAATAAATTGGATGAAAACGATTCTGTAGATCAACAAATGATAATTTATTACATAATAACTGATAAAGAATTACTTTGAAAATGTGGACTATTTAATTGTCTGTTGCTGAGCGAACGTCAATTCAATATTTCCCTGTTATCGGCTGGTGAATATCAGGGCAGATAACTGCTTTCCAAAATGCTGTTTTGATCAAGGAAAATAACAAACAGAAAACACTATATTTTGGCATTTGTTCCAGGTTTATTAATATTTTGTAGTTTGTATGTGGGTTTGTACATCTAGAACTGTTTGAAAAATACAGGATTTAATGTTTCGGAAATTCACAGGGATAGCTTGCCCGTTTATTTTGGATTATTTTGCTTATTCGGACTACTGTTCTCATATTGGATATTATTCTCGTAACGTTTTTTGAATGATATAACCTCTGATCTTCAAGTCGGTTCACATGAACCCATGGTGCAACGGAGAAAGTGCTAAATAATAATCCGTTCTAAGTGACAGTCTTGTGGAGGATAAAGGTTCAATTCTCGGTACAGGTGATACTAAAGATATGATAAAAATTACTTAAGACTTCTACCCGGTCATGGCTGATGGGACTAGAACAATACCCCTGTGGATTAAATAATGGGTTAAGTTTGAAATTCCATACATATTCCTGAGTTCAACAAGACGCACCTGAAGGTGGGGGTTACATCGGCCGAAACGTGCAAATAACATTCAAGATGAGCACAGTAGTCCGAATAATCCAACTGATAAAAATTACAGGATTTAAGTCCTATAAATCTAGTTTTAATTTTCTTTTTCTCTGAAGTTAGAAGAGCTAAGGTTATCCTGTTTTTCACCTAGAAATTCTATCAATTCATCTGGTGCCCATAACCTTACATCGTATCGATACAGCTTTCTCAGTCTCAAAGCTATATATATATACTGTGCACAATGCTTCATTTCGCTAACAAATGACATACACGTAGATTTGATATGGACTTACTTTGAAAAGGAGGTTTTAATCTCGAAATATTAAAAAACTTTGGCACCATATAATAAGAGCTGGGATTAAGTATTGACTGCAAATAACATTTCTGGAATAACACAGTAATAGTTGTGCTGATAAATATAAAAGAAAAAAAACGGTACTTTATTTTTTTTTATTTGCTTTTCCTTGTTCTCAGAGGTCTGGGATATTATTTTTACTATTAGCGATGGCGGCGTTCTGGAAAAGAGTTCAGTTAATAGAGCCCCCCATTGGGGACTGTTTAAGATCAATAGTTGAACAATTTTCTTACATCGTATCAATACCGCTTTCTTAGTCTCAAAGCTATCTATATACTGTGCACAATGCTTCATTTGGCTAACAAACGGCATAAACATGGATTTGATATGGGCTTACTTTGAAAAGGAGGTTTTAATTTCGAAATATTAGAAAAACTTTGGCACCATATAACAAGAGCTGGGATTAAATAACATTTCTGGAATAACACAGTGCTGATAAATATAAAAGAAATAAAACTGTACTTTATTATTTTTATTTGCTTTTCTTTGTTCTCAGAGGTCTGGGATATTATTTTTACTATTAGCGATGGCAGCATTCTGGGAAAGAGCTTAGTTAATAGAGCCTCCCATTGGGGACTGTTTAAGATCAATAGTTGAACAATTTTCTAGTGCTTAGAAGGTAAGCTCATCAGTCATGGTTGGTAACTCCGCGGGGAGACAAAAAAAAAGATTAATTATTTCAAAAGCTGAAGAGATTGGACTCTTTCGCATTCTAAAATGATCCGAAGGAAGGCGTCCTGATAACAAATGTAACTAAACAGAAAAGGGATCGACCAAATCTCTACAAAACTGTCTATTCGTTCAATCATCGTCATCATCATGGAAGATATATTTAACTTGGTGAACAAGTTAATTCCAAGCTGTTCATTTGAAGCTTTTATGTCTAAACATATTATTTGAAAAGGAGGTGATCAACCTCGAAATATCAGAGAACTTGAACACTGTATAACACACTGTTGATTGACGATGAAACAGCAGAAAATAAAAATAAAATTTTTTATGTTACATTATATATTGTCTCATCATCTCAGACATTCTTTCAATTCACCCGGTGTCCATTACCTTTCATTGTCACAGCCTTCTTAACTTTAAACCGATACTTTTTAAAATGGAAATCGCTCCAGACAAGGTATGAAGCCACTTGATGTAAGGAGCTAAAAAAAAAAAATACTACTTCAAGGTCAAAAACTAGTTAACGATAATTGTTAGATGGATAGATTCCAACCTAGAAAACAGCAATTCTTCCCCCCCCCCCTTGTCATAAACATCGCTCATGGAATGTGAGGATTAAAGGACAAAATAAGGGAAGCGAGAGTAACGAGGGTTCTCGAAAGTAAATCCACTTTTTACTCTCTCAATGTTGTATCATAGACTTTTTCGTTCTTTCTTATTTGTACTGTTTTTCTCTTTGTTTCTTCTACCGTTGGCTTCTTCTTGACACTCACCGTTTTTCTTCCTATTTTTCTATCAAACACATTCATAACTATCTCTCTTAACATGACATATTTAAATCTATATTCTATGCCTATATATCCATTGTCACTGCTGATGTAATATTACTAAACTGAGCTAGTACTCAGCAGATATGGAAAAAAAGTATAGTTTATTTGAGCCATCCATAACTGTAAAAGTCTGATATTCATAAATAAATGTTTATGTAGAGTGGTTGGTATTATGAGATGCATGCCAGAGATTGGAGATAGCCATTTTGTAGTAGAGTCTGTATTCATCTGACCATTTTTTTTTTACATAGTTCACCCCAAAACAAGGCAAGTTGCCACTGTAGACATCAGGGGCTACTGAGAAGTAGGGTTGAATTTTAGGGGGTCATCCTAAATTGGAAGCTGTGCAGCTAGGTGTTTGTTGACATTAGTTTTAAATTTCTGCATGTCGGTACAGTCGGGGAAACGGGGAGCAGGGAGGGAATTCCAGATGCCGGCAGCTTGAGGAAAGAAGCTTTTGGAGTAGAAGGCTCTCCGGCATCTGGGGACCTCCACAGTGAATAGATGGGATTTAGCTGATTGTCGGGTTGCTCTAGTGTATTTACGTCGAGGGGCACTAGAGCAGCAAGTTCATCAGAGCACAATCCATTGAAGTACTTGTAAAATAAGCACAAGGATGCAACATTGCGGCAATGGGACAGGGGCTGAAGCTTGGTGGATAGTGAGGGACCTATTAGATTAGACACTTTTTTTGGACCTTGTCTAAGAGGGAGAGACTAGTGGATGATGCACCAGCCCAGATGTGACAACAATACTCCATGCATGGGCGAATGGTGGCTTTGTAGAGATATAGGATAATGTCAGGTGTGACAAGTTTACTAGCATGGTAGAGGGAGCCCACCTTGTTTGCAGCAGCCTTGGCAATGTCGTCTATGTATTTGTTCCAATTCATGTTACCTGTGAAGGTTAGGCCGAGGAGTTTGAACATTGGACTATCAGGTAGGGTGTTATTTGCCATGGCAATCGGTGGTTGAAGAGGTAGTTGTTGAAAGAAAAGAAGCTGCTTTGTCTTGGCAGCATTAAATGTTACCATCCATTTATGACCCCATTCCACTACAGAATGGAGGTCACTTTCTAAAGATTATGCCATTGCCTCGGATATGTGCACGTGCTTGAAATGAAGAAAAGGGTCATCAGAGAGTGACAATGCTTCCCCAAAGTACCAACATCTTTAACATTAAATAAATTTTATTTAACAGTTTCATTAACACAAGACTGCAAGGCAAGTTGATTCGGCAGGCAGGCTTTAGCTATAGAAAGATAATTGAGTTCTAGAGTTCCATCTCGTCTTGCTACACCATGGCAAGAGACAAGAAAAGGTTTTTAGCGTCAGGTCTCCACGGTGTCTGTCCAGGAACTGTTTGTATTTTAATGCCAAACTAAGGCTGGGCAGAAATGGGGGGGAAAAGGTAAGTATGCGCACAAATGTTCGAATTGCCTAATGTATTTCTACGCGAGTTTATAATGCGTTGAGCCTGCTCTCTGCCTGCCAAGCCAGCAGGGTATCAGATGAAACTTCCTGTAGTTCTGAACAACGGCTGTTATTTAGAATAGTGCAGCAATGAAGTAAATGAACTGTTAATATTCATATTTCGTCAAATGTTGAATTATGTATTTATTATGTAAATTTTATATTTCCATTAAATTATTCTTTCAATTCACCCAGTGCCCATAATTTTAGATTACATCGTCACAGCCTTTTAAACCTTAAACCTATCTATATAGTGTGCGCAATATTTTATTTAGCTAACAAACGGCACACACAGGGATTCGATATCGACTCACTTTGAAAAGGAGGTTTTAATATCGAAATATTAGAAACACTTTGGCACCATATAACATACAATTAATTATTAAGTTTAAAGTTTTGAAGACTGTGACAATGCAATATAAGGTTATGGCACCGGGTGAACTGAAAGAATCTGTGACTGCGAAACGAGATGATGGTAAACAAAGACACGAATATCTGTTCTGAATATACGCTTTTTAAATTTGGCAGTTTAAAAAATTTATTTAGAATAGTAGGGGAACAAAGTAAATGTTTACATGAACTGTTAAATTCAAAGTTTAAAATTCATATTTCGTCAAATGTTGAATTATTGTGTTAATTTTATATTTCCATTAAATTATTCTTTCAATTCACCCAGTGCCCATAATTTTAGATTGCATCGTCACAGCCTTTTAAACCTCATAAAATCTTTGACACTGCATAACACACTATTGATCGAAGATGAAACAGTAGTTAGGAAATAAAACAAACATTCATACATTACATATTATCTCTTTATGTATATTATTCTTATCGTGTTTCTCAACCAGAAATTCTTTCAATTCACCCAGTGCTAATAACCTTACATCGCATCGTCACAGCCTTTTTAATTTCAAACCTATATGTACACTGTTACATATCTATACGTGGTTACATGTCTATATGCTGTTACATATACATATTGTACACATGTCTTCAGTGTATTATGTCTAAAATGTATAATACACATATTTGTACACTGTTACATATTGTACACTGTTACATATTTATACACTGTTACATATTTGTACACTGTTACATATTTGTACACTGTTACATATTTATACACTGTTACATATTTATACACTGTTACATATGTGTACACTGTTACATATTTGTACACTGTTACATATTTGTACACTGTTACATATTTATATACTGTTACATATTTATATACTGTTACATATGTGTACACTGTTACATATTTGTACACTGTTACATATTTATATACTGTTACATATTTGTACACTGTTACATATTTGTACACTGTTACATATTTATATACTGTTACATATTTGTACACTGTTACATATTTATACACTGTTACATATTTATACACTGTTACATATTTGTACACTGTTACATATTTGTACACTGTTACATATTTGTATACTGTTACATATTTGTACACTGTTACATATTTATACACTGTTACATATTTGTACACTGTTACATATTTGTACACTGTTACATATTTGTACACTGTTACATATTTATATACTGTTACATATTTGTACACTGTTACATATTTATACACTGTTACATATTTGTACACTGTTACATATTTGTACACTGTTACATATTTGTACTTTGTTACATATTTATATACTGTTACATATTTGTACACTGTTACATATTTATACATTGTTACATATTTGTACACTGTTACATATTTGTACACTGTTACATATTTGTACATTGTTACATATTTGTACACTGTTACATATTTGTACACTGTTACATATTTATACATTGTTACATATTTGTACACTGTTACATATTTGTACACTGTTACATATTTGTACACTGTGACATATTTGTACACTGTTACATATTTATATACTGTTACATATTGTCTTTATGTCTACCATTATTACGTTTTTCATCCAGATATTCTTTAAATTCACCCGGTGCCATAACTTTACATTGCATTGTCACAGCCTTCTCAATCTCAAACCTATATATACACTGTTACATATCTATACACTGTTACATATTGTCTCTTTATGTTTACCATTATCTCGTTTCTCACCCAGATATTCTTAAGTGCACCCGGTGCCCATAACTTTACATTGCATTGTCACAGCCTTCTCAATCTCAAACCTATATATACACTACACACAATGTTTCAAGCAAACTACAACACTCTCTTATATGATTTAATTTTTTTTGTTTACATTTTTAGGCTATCCTGCATTCGTTTAATGTCTGTATTTTCCTTAATACCATCCCAGAAATCTAATTTTAACACACACACACACATACTAATCGACCAAAAACAACATTGATACAGTAGTTATTTTTTTAAATTTTGTACCAACGAGTCACCACTCATCAAGGCCAGAAACGATTCAAGAATAAGACCAACGAGACAGATAGGTTGGCAGTTGAATGATGATTAATACTATGAGAGGATTGAAAATATCCACATACCACCCTCTCAAAAACAACAGCCGTGTCAACATGATTATACTGTATTGTCATAACTAGTAGCGAGACCCATGGAAATTCCACAGTTGTATTCCTTCATTTGTTGTATATTGCAACCGTGCTTGAAAATATTCTATGGACGTCCGACGCAAATGCAAACCGATTTTTTCATCTTTGTTCAAACTGAAACATACTTACCTAAGTACTCTGCTTAATGTAGTTTCAGAAACCTTGTTGAAGTTATGGACATCCGGTGCAAATGCAGACCTCATAATATTATTGCACCATCTTTGTATTAAACAGATACTACACTTTTGATTCTAACTCGAAAGCCAAGAAAGTGTATTTTAGTTCGAGTTCCACAGTTGATGCAATTTTAAAATTCCTTTTTTTTTTTTCATTGCATCTTCGGCGATCAGACAATCCCATTTTGTTTTAAAAAGGTGGAAGGTGATAACGTATTATTATATAGATTAACATGGCAAATCATATTTAAACTTAATTTTTGTTTTTTAATGGAAATGAGGAGCTAAAAAATACTACTTCAAGGTAAAAAAAAAACTAGCTAACGATAAGTGTTAGATGAATAAATTCAGTAATTCTTCCCCCTTTGTCAGAAACATTGCTCATGGAATGTGAGGACTAAAGAACAAAATAAGGGAAGCGAGAGTAAAACCAAGGTTCACTTTCTACTCTCCAAAATCTTAAAAAATATATTGCTGTCAATCAATATGTAACCATAGCTTGGGATTCATACCTTTCCGTAATAAAATCAAAACTAACTGTAAAATTTGGTTAAATAATTGGTCCATCTATTATTATATTAAAACTAATCAACGTTTGTTTACCTACGGCTTTCTTCCTATATATTTTAATTAGAGCGTCTGTGGAACACAGAAGCATGAGGCTCCTACTCGGCTGCCTATAGCATTGCCATTTTCAAGTCAAATTCTTGTCAAGTCACACTGACAACCCCACTAACCTTTAACCTCGAGTGGACTTTAGGTCTTGATAAAAGGCGATTCGTTAGTATAAAAATAAAATCACACAAAATACATGCTAAATTATTCCTCAGGTTCAGGATCGAGTTATGTTTGAAGAGACTTCCGTTTTTATTCGTCTAATTAGCCGTAATTTGCAATTAATTGACAAACTTGACCCATCTCTCTCTAGCGTTTTGTCTATCACTTTCCAACTCTCTCATTGTGTTGTTTTATCCCCTCGCTTTTAATTTATAGTCTCTCATTCCATTCTCTCTTGCGTAGACAAAGGAAAGAATAAAAAGATTGGATAAATTGATTATCAACAGAAAGGAATATCACCATGTGTAGTAATACTATTTAACCCATAGCTGAGAGAGAGAGAGAGAGAGAGAACAGAAAGCGACAAATTTGGGATTTTTATTATTTTTAAAAATATTTAACTGGCTTTGCAAACTCACTTTTTCCTGATTCAAACAATCTAACCGAAGCTGAATAGGTGACTCAACGGGTCACATTTTTCCTAGTAATTTTATAATTGCTGTCTGCGTGGTTATCATTTTTGCTTATATCTGTGATGTCCATCGCCTTCAAATATCCTCAACTAAAAATGTATAAACTCTAGATAAGAATCACATTTAATCTCAACTGTTTCGCTATCTCGCAGTTTGCTGGGATTCAAATGAGTCTAACATTGATTAACCTCATTTTGTTTCCCTATGACGCAACCTGGCGCACCTTTAAGATGTATTCTCCGTATACAAAAAAAGAAAAGAGAGAGTTGAGGGTAAAAAAGGGGCCATTTAAGTTAAAAAGCAATGATTATTCTAACAGTAACCGACAGTTTTCGAAGTAATTCTGTGCAAAGTTTACAAAGTTAATTTGTTATGTCCTACTGAGAAAGTCTCGCTCAGCATGTCCAAATAAACATCGCTAAGATTGTAAAAAGGACAAGAGATGCTTATGTGTAAAAATAAAATGGTGTAGCTTTAATGAATTTTAACATTTTTCTACACGTGAAAAAATGTCTGGCATCTGACTGTAATATTATCAATTTGGGGAAACTGATGAAAGTATTTTGTTTTTTTCGTGAAATTCCGGTCTTCTCATGTCAACCTACATCATCTGCACTATAAATAAACCTTTTAGAAATACTTAAAATGGTTTATCAGTTAAAATTGATAAAACTAACTCGGCAGGCACCGAACATTAAAAACATGTGACGTGCAATTCAATGAACTAGGGACGGGCAATGAAAGTGAAAGGGCTTTGTTTTTTTAACCAAACAAATGAATTTTATCCCAGATTGAAAAAACATCCATATATACTAGCTTACCCCTGTCTTGGCGTAGCCCGGGACAGTATATTAACTCAAGAAATTTCCCAATGTGGAACTACTGAATTATCTGCTGCTTACAGTTATCTGGCACGAACGCAGACCCCACAAAGTTAATGTAAAGCCTTTGGGAGTGGAGTGGGGGATTGCCACCCGGACTTATGGGGGGAAGTTTGATTTAAAACCTGGAGTTAAGGCTAGTGTTGGGTTTAACGAAGAGCATTTTTGCTTTAAAAAGACGTAGAACTGTTAAAAGTCAATTTCATCAAACTATGTAATTGCTGTTGTCATATGAATCATATGATGTTAGAAATGAGAAAGAAAATTAAATAAGTGTTTTCAATATTAAAAATGTGAGATGGTTCAATGGTTTTTATAATGGTAAACCGCTATTCCTGTATTCCATCATTTTAAAATATGCCCGAAAAGTGAGTGACCTGTATTCAAATTTAAAATCGAGTATAGTATATAGACAATAGTAAGAAGGAAGATATTAAATATTCTTGCGATTTAGCAAAAAAGTCACCCGGGGCTATGGGAGTAGATATTAGCATGAGAGTAAAATTATCTCCGACCTCTTGTGTGAGGAGAAGTTGCTTAGCCAGAGAGAAAATTTGAGAAAATTGAGAAGAGAATGAATGCATATTTTCTGAAAACATGCTTCAGGAACAGATTAGCATATGAAGATTTTCTTTTGGTTCGAAAACTATAATGGTCAGTGTGGGTTGGTTATAAAGACAACTTGCAAAAAAAATTTTGATTGAATACTAGATGAAACTGATTGTATCCTTCCACTCTAGATTTTCATAGTAGATTGAAAACTGAAGAATCAGTGTTGCCAATATACATGAGACAGGTGTAATATTTGAAAGACGCTCCAATCTTTATGATTAACTATAGATATCTTTTAAAAATACAGATGTTGCTGAAATATGGTTAATTATCCTTCTGTTCCTCAAAAAAGAACCATGGGCGCTAATGGGCTAATTATTCAATGGGTGGCATTTCGGGGGGGAGAAGGGGGGGGGGGGGGGTCATCCTGTATATTGCAAAGGCGAAATAAAGATATTCAGATATAATTTGGTTGAAAAATATTTGGTGTTGTTTTTATAGAAACTAAATACATAAAATAAAACAAAAATTGAAGATACGTCCATTCAGTCTGAGCATGTAGCAACAAAAATACTATTTGAAACTTTAGCGTGACAGACCAACGAAAATGCTATTTTAACGTTAAGCGTGACAGACCAACAAAAATGCTATTTAACGTTAAGCGTGACAGGCCAACAAAAATGCTATTTAACGTTAAGCGTGACAGGCCAACAAAAATGCTATTTTAACGTTAAGCGTGACAGACCAACGAAAATGCTATTTTAACGTTAAGCGTGACAGGCCAACAAAAATGCTATTTAATGTTAAGCGTGACAGACCAACAAAAATGCTATTTTAACGTTAAGCGTGACAGGCCAACAAAAATGCTATTTAACGTTAAGCGTGACAGGCCAACAAAAATGCTATTTTAACGTTAAGCGTGACAGACCAACGAAAATGCTATTTTAACGTTAAGCGTGACAGGCCAACAAAAATGCTATTTAATGTTAAGCGTGACAGACCAACAAAAATGCTATTTTAACGTTAAGCGTGACAGGCCAACAAAAATGCTATTTAACGTTAAGCGTGACAGACCAACGAAAATTCTATTTTAACGTTAAGCGTGACAGGCCAACAAAAATGCTATTTAATGTTAAGCGTGACAGACCAACAAAAATGCTATTTTAACGTTAAGCGTGACAGGCCAACAAAAATGCTATTTAATGTTAAGCGTGACAGACCAACGAAAATTCTATTTTAACGTTAAGCGTGACAGGCCAACAAAAATGCTATTTAATGTTAAGCGTGACAGACCAACAAAAATGCTATTTTAACGTTAAGCGTGACAGGCCAACAAAAATGCTATTTAATGTTAAGCGTGACAGGCCAACAAAAATGCTATTTTAACGTTAAGCGTGACAGACCAACGAAAATGCTATTTTAACGTTAAGCGTGACAGGTCAACAAAAATGCTATTTTAACGTTAAGCGTGACAAGCCAACAAAAATGCTATTTAACGTTAAGCGTGACAGACCAACAAAAATGCTATTTAACGTTAACGTGACAGACCAACAAAAATGCTATTTTAACGTTAAGCGTGACAGGCCAACAAAAATGCTATTTTAACATTAAGCGTGACAGACCAATAAACAGATACACTTATAAAGATGCTTGAACGTATCTAAATCAGATGCGTTCATTCAATCTGTGCGTTTCACGATTAAAATGCTATTTCAGACTGATGTGCAACCGTCTGATGAAAATGCTATTTTAAACTTAAACACGAGACACCGACTGATGGGCAAAGCTTACCCTAGAGAGACGATGCAGCATCAAAAAAATGAATTGCTTATACCATTGTTTGAAAAATATAAAAACTGAAATTTTTCCTTCATTTTAACTTTTTTATTTGTGCTCACTTCATGGATTATGCAGAGAGAATAAAACAAATTCTGAAGGATTATTTGATTGAAATGCGAAACAGGAAGTTTTTACAAAAAATTTTGTGGGAATGGAAACAAAAATCTGGAAAGATTATTTTTGCAAACATATTTTTTATGCTGATGCAATCTTTAAAAGAATCCATATAAGATTTGACTCTCCTGTTTTGTTTTTTTTAATTATTTTACGGCATATCCACTCATTTTGGTTCATGCCGAATTCAATCATTTTGGTAAAATTCTTTCTGTTCCAAATTCTTTAGATTTTCAAATATTTATGGATTAATTATATTTTTAAGATAGTCTGCAAATAATCAATGAATCAATTTTATTGGCAAAAAAATAGCAAAGTGCGGCAAGATATTGGATCTATATATTGTCTGAATGTTTGTCCAAGGCGACTTTAAACTTGGATATGGTAGGCGTGATCACAACCTCCTCTGGCAGGCTGTTTCGGGGAGCAGAATCACGGACAATGAATGCTGCTGTTCTTCTGTTGAGACGGTACATTTTCTGCAGATAACCACAGAGACCGCAAATAGGTGGTGGGGTAAAAACCCCTTAAAATGCAGATTCCATGAAAAATGCCAGTATACTGAAATTCCAAAATTTTTATACTTTTATTGTCATTAAGGGTATGACTACATATCAACCAAACCATTTCATTATCACATCACTACAGTATAAATCTCTATGCATGAGTGGATGAAGTGTGTGAGGTGCACTGAAGAAAAATTCCTACCAGTAAAATACATAGCCCTGTTGTGCTCGCATACCCTTAATGACAATAAAAGTGTAAAAATTTGGGAATTTCCTTACTTTTGTACATTTAGTGTATATGAATGTTCATCTTAACCCTATTAAGGGCATATGATTTCAGTATACTGGCGTTCATTATGGAATGTCACTACTTTTGTAAAGGCTATGCCTCAATACAATGGTCATTTTTAAGGTTTTTTGGAATTCTCTGGAAAACTAAGGTATATGGTAAACTGAAATTAAAATGCCATCAACTAGACCCTAAAACCTCTATCTCTGCCAAAAAATCAGCTGAATCTATCAAATAGTTGATGAGATACAGGGTGGCACATACGTACGTACACACAGATAACATGATTTCATGATTGAACTTTCTGGATCTCTGGGTTGCCTTGACTAATAATGCTGAAATTCTACACACTTATAGAACCTATCAAATAAAAATTTTGTGCAAAGTTTTAACTAATTTGGTTTATTGGTTTTTGAGTTATGATTGATCAAAGAAATGAGATTTCCAGCATAGGCCATTCTTGAAGTCTATTAAGGGATAGAGCGCTTTCGCGCCTCTCTTGATTTACGATAGAATTTTTGATAGATTGTATTCATTTATGGGTGCTTATTTAGATTAGGACCCGAGCTAACTTTGACCCCATCGTTAGGGTTGGGGCAAAGTTAGCTCGGCTCCTAATCTGAAAAAGTACTCATTTATGGGATCCTGAATGGTACTTCCACTCTAGGTCAAAATGAACCTAGGAGTAATGGCAACTAAGTGATGACCCCCCACACTCCTCAGAGTTCACAAATCTCGGCCTCACCACCAGATTTTGGTTACGGTTATACCTAGGACCAAGTTGAGGTAGACAGAGTTTGACTTGCTAATAGGGTTGGGAAGTAGGGTAGGCGAAAGAAAAAGGGTAGAACGGACTGTGTGACTGTAATTATAATCCATGTTATGATTTTAGAATTAAAAAAAAAACGTAACTAAAACTTAGTCAACATTTTATTTTATTTTACTTGGGACTGTATGTAAATTGAGCACCCCCCACTTATCAGAACAGGTGAAAGGAACGTGTTTAGCATGGCACCAAGACATGCCTTATACATGTATTTTCAAGTTAATTGGTTTCAGAAAAACAATTTTCTTATTTAAACAATCCCAAACCTCTATATTTTCTTCTTATAAACAAAAATTCCATACAGTTTAAATTTGTTAATGTTAATCAAAACACAAATATGTATTTTTGTACAAAATTATTTTTAAAAAGAAATACAGAGAAATGTCTCAGAATAACGAAAAAAGATTTTTTGTGTCATACTTATTTTATTTTGAACTAGTAAAATTCACAATTCTTTCTGCAATCCAACCATATTTGGTACAAATAAACTTCAGTCTATGTCTGACTTGTCCACCAAGTTTTAGTCATTAATCTACAACAGTCTTTGAAACAGAAATAATTTTATGCAGA
This sequence comes from Sepiola atlantica, assembly GCA_963556195.1. Lineage (NCBI taxonomy): Eukaryota > Metazoa > Mollusca > Cephalopoda > Sepiida > Sepiolidae > Sepiola > Sepiola atlantica. The sequence goes on along the minus strand of OY744520.1, from coordinate 200,559,645 downwards.
TTAAGTAGCTATCCCCAAAATTCCACCCATAGAATCGTTAATAAATTCATAATTCTGCAATGAACCATATTTGGTAAAAAAAGAACTTCAGTATATGCCTGACTTATCCACCAAGTTTCAGTCATATATGTCCAACAATCTTTGTTTCATCACCATTATTTATATAAAATAACGTCTCAGTCAGTGAAATAAAAAAGAAATAAGAAAAAAAGAAAACTACTCATCATGGAAATAGAGTGAAAATAATGCTGAAAATCAAGTTGTTGCAGTTAGGCTTTGGAATTCCCTCCCTGTTTCCTGCTTCCCTGACTGTACTAACATGCAGAAATGTAAATGTAATATCAACAGACAGCTCGCTGCTCAACTCCCTAATTAGAGTGTCCCTTTAGGCATGGTCCCTAATTCACAGTAGCCCCCTACGTCTCAGTTGCAATGTGCCTTGTTTGGGGTGTATATGAGTGTAAAGAAACTTGAAAAAAAAAAAAAAATTGTCAAAAGATATTTTGTTTGTCTACAGTTTTTTAAGACCTTCTCTCAATGCTTCAGCACTTGAGGGTTGCTTTTTTTCTGACTGTTTTCTTCACTATTTTCATGCCAGTATAATGTTGTCATTTCGTATTTAGACAAAAATTCTCCATGGCCTCTGAACAGTGGCAGGGATTAAAATGGAGCACGAATGCAGACAAATATATAAAGTAGAACTCATTAAAATTTAACGAACACAAAATATCTAGAATTTTTTATGTTTGCTTTAAATTCTTTCTTGGTTAAATTCTGAGCGGAAGATTGAATAAAAATTTTGGTGCAACTCCAGTTTAGCGGATACTTTCGAAAAAAAAAAAAAAAAAAAAAAAAAAAAACTGAGAAATATCTGTTTGATGTACGTACCTGACACGGGTTGAAAATATCCTATACCAAAAATCACGTACATTAATCAAGTAGTTTTTCTTTTATAAAAGAGAATTAAATTTAAGCGATTTACGAAGCTGAAGTGCAAATATGACAGCCATTTTGGGATTATTCAAAGGAGGATAACCGTAAATGAATTACGCTTATCCCCCTTTGAATAAATCAAAATGGCTGTCATATTTGCACTTCCTCTTCATACATCGCTAAAATTTAATTTTCTTTTATAAGAAAAAAACTACTTGATTAATTTACGTGATTTTTGGTATAGGATTTATTCAACCCGTGACAGGTACGTACATCAAACAGATATTCCTCAGTTTTTTTTTTGTTTTTTTTTTCGAACGTGTCCGCTAAACTGGAGTTGCACCAAAATTTTTGTAGAATAATAATTTTAATTCATTCTCTCAATGATATGATATTATCTATCACTGATGATATCTGTCTGAAGCCGAAACTGTACTATTACATCTATTGTACTATCTTTTAAAGCTCAATTAAGGGATTGGTGGGTAGTATCTGTTCTGTTGTCATGAGCCTATCCTCCAAGGTATTACTTCCTCCTTTGGGCAGGGTTGTGTAGAATATATTTGTTCATCATGATACCATCTTCCCAGGCATTACCTTCTCCTCTTTTTTTTTGGAAGGGGTGGTGGTGTAGTGTGGTATCTGTACTGTGGTAATGATACCATCTCCCCGGGCTAGCAGAAATATGCTTCCTCCCGTCACATACATTTGCTTGTACTCATAACGACTGAAAATCTGTTAACTATATGTCACCAGTTGGAGATAATCAAGAAATTTGAAAATGGAGAGAAAGTTAATTCCATAAAGAATTCTGATGATTTCGAGGGGTGGATTAATACAGCAGTGTTGGAATCTACTATAAAGTGAAGAATGTACTCATTGCGAGGATGTGTTGCAAGAAGCAGACGACACCGTTAATGGATGAGAATCTATTACAATAAATCCTTGTTTTAGAGCCAGACAAAAGAAGATATGGACTATTTTTGAGCATTAACTATGTATTATAGATGAACCGTTGCAATGGCTTGAAAAGGAAATTAAAATTTATTCAACTAAATTATACATTTGTATAAAAAAGTCTGAAAAAAAAAGTCTGAATAATCCATATAATATGAATTACAAATCCTCTTTTTCAATCATATTTTTATGTTTTACTGAAAGACTAAAACATAAAAATATGATTGAAAAGACAATTTGTAATACATATGATGTGGCTTATTCATATATATACGGCAGATCACCGAAGTTAAGCGACGTTGAGCCTGGCCAGTACCAGATGGGTGACCATTTGGGAATACCAGCTGCTGTATGTGGACACCTAGCTATGGGCAAATAGCGTCGCCAACCCGCAGTGCCTAGCATGGCGACTATGAATGGATGACAATCACCAATATCTTACACAGTCAAACATATATTAATAGACTGTCAAGATCTGCAACAAAGCCGAAAGAAATACTGCCACTCTGAAAACCTAGAGGATCTTTTTAAAGACACAAATCCGACGAAAATCTTAGACTTCATCAAAGAAGTTGGACTGTTCAAAAAAAATTTAATTTCAAATGCTTTATTTCACTTTTCATTGTCTTTCAAGACAATATGAAATAATTACCCCAACTTGGGATTTCATGTGACAACTTTATTTGGCATTACATAACCCATAGATGGTTGCTATGCTGTAAAACAAACCAAACCAAACCAAACCAAACCAAACCTTATTCATATACTGTTCTCATCTTGGATGTTATGTTCGCATCGTTTCGGATGATGTAACCTCCGACCTTCAAGTGTGACCGCAAAGACCCGTGGTGCAACGGATATAAGTGCTAAGTTAAATAATCACTTTTAAGTGAGAGTCATTTGAAGGTTGAAGGTTCAATCCTCAGTGCGGGCGATACTAAGAATACAATTACAAGCTACTTAAGACTTCTACCGGTCATGGCTGAAGGTCGCAGGTTACATCGTTTGAAACATTGCAAAAAATAACGGACAACCAAAATAATCCGTATTTTCTTTTGTCAGCATTTTCGTCTGAGGATCTATTTTGATAAACATCCCAATACCATTCGTGTAGATCTTGTTTTAATAGACATCCTAGTACCATTCGTGTAGATCTTATTTTGATAGACATCCTAGTACCATTCGTGTAGATCTTATTTTGATAGACATCCTAGTACCATTCGTGTAGATCTTATTTTGATAGACATCCTAGTACCATTCGTGTAGATCTTATTTTGATAGACATCCTAGTACCATTCGTGTAGATCTTATTTTGATAGACATCCTAGTACCATTCGTGTAGATCTTATTTTGATAGACATCCTAGTACCATTCGTGTAGATCTTATTTTGATAGACATCCTAGTACCATTCGTGTAGATCTTATTTTGATAGACATCCTAGTACCATTCGTGTAGATCTTATTTTGATAGACATCCTAGTACCATTCGTGTAGATCTTATTTTGATAGACATCCTAGTACCATTCGTGTAGATCTTATTTTGATAGACATCCTAGTACCATTCGTGTAGATCTTATTTTGATAGACATCCTAGTACCATTCGTGTAGATCTTATTTTGATAGACATCCTAGTACCATTCGTGTAGATCTTATTTTGATAGACATCCTAGTACCATTCGTGTAGATCTTATTTTGATAGACATCCTAGTACCATTCGTGTAGATCTTATTTTGATAGACATCCTAGTACCATTCGTGTAGATCTTATTTTGATAGACATCCTAGTACCATTCGTGTAGATCTTATTTTGATAGACATCCTAGTACCATTCGTGTAGATCTTATTTTGATAGACATCCTAGTACCATTCGTGTAGATCTTATTTTGATAGACATCCTAGTACCATTCGTGTAGATCTTATTTTGATAGACATCCTAGTACCATTCGTGTAGATCTTATTTTGATAGACATCCTAGTACCATTCGTGTAGATCTTATTTTGATAGACATCCTAGTACCATTCGTGTAGATCTTATTTTGATAGACATCCTAGTACCATTCGTGTAGATCTTATTTTGATAGACATCCTAGTACCATTCGTGTAGATCTTATTTTGATAGACATCCTAGTACCATTCGTGTAGATCTTATTTTGATAGACATCCTAGTACCATTCGTGTAGATCTTATTTTGATAGACATCCTAGTACCATTCGTGTAGATCTTATTTTGATAGACATCCTAGTACCATTCGTGTAGATCTTATTTTGATAGACATCCTAGTACCATTCGTGTAGATCTTATTTTGATAGACATCCTAGTACCATTCGTGTAGATCTTATTTTGATAGACATCCTAGTACCATTCGTGTAGATCTTATTTTGATAGACATCCTAGTACCATTCGTGTAGATCTTATTTTGATAGACATCCTAGTACCATTCGTGTAGATCTTATTTTGATAGACATCCTAGTACCATTCGTGTAGATCTTATTTTGATAGACATCCTAGTACCATTCGTGTAGATCTTATTTTGATAGACATCCTAGTACCATTCGTGTAGATCTTATTTTGATAGACATCCTAGTACCATTCGTGTAGATCTTATTTTGATAGACATCCTAGTACCATTCGTGTAGATCTTATTTTGATAGACATCCTAGTACCATTCGTGTAGATCTTATTTTGATAGACATCCTAGTACCATTCGTGTAGATCTTATTTTGATAGACATCCTAGTACCATTCGTGTAGATCTTATTTTGATAGACATCCTAGTACCATTCGTGTAGATCTTATTTTGATAGACATCCTAGTACCATTCGTGTAGATCTTATTTTGATAGACATCCTAGTACCATTCGTGTAGATCTTATTTTGATAGACATCCTAGTACCATTCGTGTAGATCTTATTTTGATAGACATCCTAGTACCATTCGTGTAGATCTTATTTTGATAGACATCCTAGTACCATTCGTGTAGATCTTATTTTGATAGACATCCTAGTACCATTCGTGTAGATCTTATTTTGATAGACATCCTAGTACCATTCGTGTAGATCTTATTTTGATAGACATCCTAGTACCATTCGTGTAGATCTTATTTTGATAGACATCCTAGTACCATTCGTGTAGATCTTATTTTGATAGACATCCTAGTACCATTCGTGTAGATCTTATTTTGATAGACATCCTAGTACCATTCGTGTAGATCTTATTTTGATAGACATCCTAGTACCATTCGTGTAGATCTTATTTTGATAGACATCCTAGTACCATTCGTGTAGATCTTATTTTGATAGACATCCTAGTACCATTCGTGTAGATCTTATTTTGATAGACATCCTAGTACCATTCGTGTAGATCTTATTTTGTGTACACTTGAAGAATAGTGCGTTGATACAGGTGAATATTAAATAAAGCCATGTTAGTAACTTGTTATTGAAGCATTCATTAACAGAGGCGAGACACACGTGTGAACGCAACGAGCAATTTAAGGGTTAAGTTCGAAATTCAATTCATATTCCTGAGTTCGACAAGAAACACCTGAAAGAAGGTCGGAGGTTACATCGGCCGAAACATTGTGAGAATAACGGACAGCTTAAATAATCCGTATTTTCTTTTGTCGGCATTTTTGTCTGGCTCTGAATGAGGATCTATTTTGATGGAAATCCCAAAACCATTTGTGAAGATCTTATTTTGTTTACACTTGAAGAACGAAAACTAATCTCGTTGGCTGCTTATTTTTGGCTTTTGTTTATAAAATAAGCAAGCCCCCCCCCCCCATCCTGCGTAAATCTCGAGGTGTAACAGCAAAGATAACTCAGATTCTAAAAAGGTGGAACAACACAAACTCATCAGCCGAATCATTGTAAGAGCACAACCGACCTGGGTTGACGGTATAGAGTGGGCCGGGGTGATGTATTTGCAAGATTTCTACCCAACCAGGGTAGCATTAAAACATAAAGTAGATGCATATGCAATGCACGCTAGCAACGGATACCCACCCACTCAAAACTAGGGTCCGTAAGAAAAAACTTCCTTAGGGATGTTGGCAACCTTTTCGTGGTCCTTCCCGTAAGTACCCGATGTCTTTCCAGAAAGATTTCTAACTAGAAAAACGTCAGGGAAACTAATGCCGACACCAGAATCATCTGATTCACACGAAAGAAGACTAATGTTGATCAATATTTCATAATAAGCAGATCTATTCCTAATCTATCATAAACAGACAACCACTCCGGAAAGTACCTGAATCCAGATGCAATCCTTTACCTATAAAAGAGTCAGATACGTCCTAAGATGGGGAGGTACTGTTGCCACATCTGGGGAGGTGCTGCACACAGTACTCTTTCGTGATTTGACAGAATACAAAATCGTCTTCAAAATCTAGTAGGGGACGATCTCTTCTGTTCTTTACAGCCACTTTCTCACAGAACAGATGTTGCTAGTCTTTCTCTACTCTATCGTTATTTCCATTGAACGTGCTCGACTGAGCTTCAATCTCTGGTTCTTCCATTGTCCTTCTACCACAATGGAAAAGAACTTTCCTTTCTTCCTCCATGTGTCTAGAATCAGGCACAGTTTCCAAGGTCTTCCCGTTTACACAACACATTACCATGGGACTGCTTCCCTGCAGACTACAACGTGGTCCTCTTAAAATCGAATGTCAACAAACACTTATCAGAAACGGTTGTCATAAGTAATTAGACTTTGTTCATTCCATTCATCATTTTTCAATCCTCTCATAACATTCTTCATCCATAAACTGACAACTCGTTCATCTCATTAACCATTTTGGCCGTGACTTATTAGTAAAAACAAAATTTATTTTGTCTGAAGAGCTTCGCAACATGCGTGAGAATAGAACTCGCACCCGAGAGGCGATTGTTCCATTGTGTCCTTGCATATATGTTCTTTAGCAGGTTATACTGAAGTACTTGCTAAAGGTATCAGCAGGGCTGGTGGTTTTAGCAGAGAGGTGTCTACGTTCTTCGACATGCAGCACCTGGTATTCCCAAATGGTCACCGATCTGGTACTGACCAGTCTCAATATTGCTTAACTTCGGTGATCGATCTAATAAGAACGGGTGTGTCAACCTTATTATGCCGTATATTATTTTTATTTCAATAGTTATTATCATGCACAATTCTTTTTTATTAAATTTTAATTTTTCTTTATATTTAAAAATAATTTCTTACGGACAGAACTTTTGGGAGTCGCAATGATAGCAAAAGCATGAACGCCACCACCGCCAGTGAGACATGTTGCAAGAACCATTGATTTTCGCGAACCTCATGCTTTAAGTGAGCTGCAATCCTGCCAATATTACAAAAAAAAAAACGCAATTTAATGAGGGCCAACAACCCCAGAAGTCTCCACTGCCATTGGTGTAAAAATAAATCTCTGAACATCTTTTTGATCTACGACACGTGGACATGCCTACAGAGTCAGAAAACATTAGTTTCTTCTTGGCCTTTTGGCTAAGATCAAAGTGTAGTATTTGTTCCGATGGATACTGCACCCCATACTGGTGTTGTCTTAGCCTTCGGGTCTTGATTTACGCCGGTCAATGGGTCTGTCCTGTGCAGTTCTGGGAGGTCTACCTTCTCAGGCTTTGCCTCCCCTCTTTGGGGAGGAGTAAGTTTATTGATTACTGCCTGAGGCGCCCCTACCGGGGAATGCCGACAGGGCTGCCCAGGCAATTTTTAAACCCCACTTTCTCGACCTGACCTTGGCTCATAATTTACTTGTGGGAGTAAGATAAAAACTGGCCTTGTGCCTAACTCCTGGAGAGGAGTAAATCAATACAGAGTCAGAAAACAGCACAACTTCCCATAACTTTCGGAAACATTTTTTCACGTTTAAAATTTCTGAATCATGGAACAAACTGCCTGCATCAGTTGTTGGCTGCTGAGACACTGCATCTTTTAAAACCTTCATGCTTCCCTGAAATTCACCAAAACTACACCTGATGTAACCCCCCCCCCCTCCATACACATGGAGAAGAATATTTATATATTTTTTAATCTCTGAGTCTTGAGCAACATATTCCAATTCAACTGAGGACCTGACCAAATTGCTATCCAAAAATATGTCGTCACAGGTAGCATCCCAAACAAACGACTTTTCCCCTTTTTAAAAGGAAATCGTATCCCATCCGATCACACTTTCTCTCGCCATGGTCGAGGTTTGTAATTGGCACAAGGTCAATGGGGAATGGGTGGAGGTCGTCGGTCATTCAGCCATTCTGTCTGATTTATTATTATCCACTTAAAAATTGTCACCAAAATTTTAGGAATAGAATCGTAGAAAATGGTATTTCTTGGGCTGTTCTTTTTGTAAGCAAACTTCCACTCCAAAAAGTACCTGACTGTTGATACAATTCTCTAACACTCGTATAAGAGTCAAATACATCCTAAGATGTAAGTGACATGTTGACCACCAACATCCGTAACTTACTATGTGTATCGCCTACCTTCAAACTATCTGATGACACCCTAAATTTAATCAATCATCTAACATATAAAGTAAAGTCAGTCTATTTATCGTTTCTTTGTCATCGATAGCTTTCTTCCTACAAAATCAATATTTAATTCTGGTTCATCAGTTTTTCTATTGATTCGTTGCACTATGTTAAGAAGAATAAAATGTTATTTGATTAAATTTCTTCCAGAAAATACTTTTTCCGAGTTGGAATTATTTTCAAGAGGCATTCGTCCATACAAAGTTACTCCCCTTTGATTGGAACAAAAAAATAATTTTTTTGAAACAAAACGGCATAGTTTCAAAACAAAACACAAAACAAATACACTACCAGTCAACGCCGGGTAGATACAGCTAATATTAGTTCCAAATAAAATGGTTGCATCATTCTATCGCTCCAGAAAGTACTTGACTTCAGATGCAATTCTCTATCTGTATAAGAGTCAAATACGTTCTAAGATGGAGTATTGTTGCCACATCTAGGGAGGTGCCGCATAGAGCACTCTTCCTTGTTTTGACAGCGAACAAAATCGACTTCACAATCTAGTGGGGGAAGATCTCTTCGGTTCTTTACAGCCCTTTTCTCACAGAACAGATGTTCCATGCTTCAGCGATTCTGAGTGCGAAAAAATGTTTACGAAAACCTTGGGAGCTTTGCCCTTTTCTGACTTTGTAGGCGGCATGACCACGTGTGTCAGACACATGGAGATGAAAAAGTGCTCTGATTTTTTTTTTTTTAGTGATAATATCACATATGTACTACTAAATCATCTGAATAAATTATTTATTCAATATTTTGTCATTGATATTGATATTTTATTGTCCTCCGTATCTTCCGTATTAAGTTCGCCTTAAGATCAATTTGTATTCTAGTTCCCGCAGAGAGCTACTAACATTTATTCAAGCATCATTATTAATATTGCTAATTTTATTACAGCTAGCATCCCAAGGGCTCTTTATGTCAAATTTGGTGCAATTCTACCAGTAGTTTTAGAACCTATAAATGTTTATAATTATTATTATTAGTAGTAGTAGTAGTAGTGGTAATAGTAATTTAAATTTTATTCCCTTCTATTCTATATAATAACTAGCATGGCTACCCGGCGTTGCCGGGGGGGGGGGGGGCATGGAAAAACAAAATAGAATAAAACTTCTCCCTCTAGCGTTTTCTATCCTGTTTCTCTCTCCTCCCTCACTTTTCTCATCATTTCTTCCATCTCTCTATCTATCACCTCCTCTCTCGCTTTCTCTGGCAACTGAAAAAATTGTTGATGAATTACTATATAATAACATTAAAAAATCGCTGTAAATTTCGATTCCTCTCTGACTAATTTTGTTCCTCTTGCCGCCCATAATAATGAATATTCAAAAAATATGTCTGTATTTTGTCCGAAGCGATGATGAAAAAGAATATATTAGCTTTGTGGGTGTGTCTTGTGTAGTTTTCTTTTCTTTTTTTTTTTTTTTTTACTTTTAGCTGGACACACATACATACATACACACATACAACTTTCCGTTATTTAGTAGACTAGACCCTCCGGGACTAGACAGTTTGTCTAATATATATAGTCTTGGAAGTTTCTCAACCATTAAAACTATATAAAAAAAAAATTACCCCCCCCCCCCAAAACCCCCCCCCAAAAAAAACCAAGTCGTTCAGTGGAAAATCACTCATGTAAGTCAATTTAACTTTTACAGTTATTATATTAGTTTGCTTCTAACATTATTTAAGGGATCATCAGTTGTTTACCATGAAAAACTGTTTCGGGAATATATATATATATATATATATATATATATATATATATTCATAGCTCTGGACGAAAAAAATTACAAATGGCGTATTAGTGGGTTCCTCCACGTGTGAGTTTGCTCTTTTCTTTGTTTTTTGTTTGGTTTCACCCAAAAATGAACCACTGTATAGTGTAGGTTTTTTTCAAGACACTTTAATCCAAGAACTTTTTACTCTTTGTGAATTTTTCTGATGATTTTATAATGTTGCAGAGACGACATTGACATTAAAATGTTGTTTGGCACAAGACAAATGAAACGGACTGTAAAAAATATATCTCACAGAAATGTTATGTTTTTTGGAAATGTGAAAAAATAAAAATAAAAATAAAAATAAAAACATGGTTATTGGAATATAATATGAACCTGTCAGAATTGGTCAAAATTCTACTATATATTAAATAGTTTTTAACGCTGATATGTAGTTAAAGCAAAATAGATTGTTTTGGACTATTAAAATAATTTCCAACGCTATTGATAATGTTTACCCATTCATTTATTTATTTTTTATTATCGCTTATGTTTGAATTCATTATTTTAAACATGACGTAAATCATAAATCTATGACGTCAAGCTATAATTATTTTGTTACGGTAATGTTTAAAATTTATTTATAAGAAAATCTAAATAGCTCAGTTCGTAGAACATCAGACTGAAGATCTCAAGGTTTCGGTTTCGATTTCCGGTCATGGCATCTGCTTTATTTGTTGGGAATTTATTATTTACTATTAATGAAATACTTTTCATTTCTAAAAGAAGTTAAGATATTTCTTTTTAAAAAATTGTGACTGACGGGCAGACACACACACACAGGTAATGACCCTTATATTATGAGTGGATTAAGTCGTGTACAGTGCTCAGGTGCACTCGAATTCATCAAAAGTGCATGTGCAGTACATAGGATAATGCACAATTGTTAGGGAAATGAACAGCGTATGAGTCATGATGTGCATGTGTATGGAGGGGGTTTCATTAGGTGTAGTTTTGGCGAATTTTCGTAAACATGAGGTTTTAAAAGATGCAGTGTCTCGGCAGCCAACGATTGGTGCAGGCAGTTTGTTTCATGCTTCAGCAATTCTGAGCGTGAAAAAATGTTTCCAGAAGTTATGGGAGATGTGCTGTTTTCTGATTTTGTAGGCATGTCTGCATGTGTTAGACATATGGAGATGAAAAAGTTGCTCAGGGTTGTTGTTGTTGACAAGATGATTAATAATTTTGTTGTCGTTTACCAAGTCAGTTGCTAGACGTCGGAGCTTCACACCCAATGGGTTTTATGCTAAATTTAGGCAATTCTGTCTAATATGTTGAAGGTTCTACATGTTTATCATCATATGTAGTAGGATTAGTATAGGTATTATTACAAGTAGTAGTAGTAATACCATAATTTTGACCTGTCTATGGCACATCTAGCATCTTAAGGGGGCTTCATGCCAAATTTGGTAACATTTTGTCAAGTAGTTTTGGAGCCTATAAGTAACTAATAGACAGACAGAAAATTCACAATTATCTCTATTTATATAAAGTTAGGAATGTTTATATATTTGTATCTACAGGATTCACTCATAAACTAAATAACTAATAATTATGAATTTTGGAAGACAACTACTAAGACATTCAAAGCCTTAAATCAATTAGGTTCAAAAATTCAAAATTAAAATTAAAGAAAAAAAAGCAACAGTATTTCTAGAAAGTAGCCTTCACTTCACTTGCCAAGAGATTTTTTGATTTTTTTAACATAGTTCACCCTAAACAAGGCAGGTCGCCACTGTAGACGTAAGGGGCTACTGAGAAAAAAGGGTGAAGGTTTTTTTTTTGGGGGGGGGGTGGCTCAACCTAATTTAGGAGCTGCACAGCGAGATGTCTGTTTACATTAGTTTTAAATTTCTACATGTCAGTAACGTTAGGAAAGCAGGGAGCAGGGAGGGAGTTCCAGAGGCCAGCAGCCCGAGGAAAGAAGCTTTTGGAGTAGAACGCTCTTCGGCATCTGGGGATCTCCACAGTGAATGGATGGGATTTGGCAGATTGTCGGTCGGGTTGGTCTAGTGAATTTACGTCGTGGGGGTACCAGAGCAGCAAGCTCATCAGAGCACAATCCATTGAAGTACTTGTAAAACAGGCACAAGGAAGCAACATTGCGACGATGGGACAGGGGCTGAAGCTTGGTGAATAGTGAGGGACCTATTAAGTTTTCAACTCTTTTTTGGACCTTGTCTAAGAGGGAGAGACTAGCGGATGATGCACCAGTCCAGATGTGGCAACAAAACTCCATGCATGGGCGGATGGTAGCTTTGTAGAGATATAGGATAATGTCAGATGTGAGAAATTTACTAGCACGGTAGAGGGAGCCCACCTTCTTTGCAGCAGCCATGGCAATGTTTTCAATGTATTTATTCCAATTCATGTTATCTGTGAAAGTTAGGCCGAGGAGTTTGAATGATAAACTCTCAGGCAGGGTGTTATTTGCCATGACAATCGGTGGTTGAAGAGGTTTCTTGTAGTTATTGAAGGAAAGTAGCTTTGTCTTTGCGGCATTAAACGTTACCATTTATTTTTTACCCCATTCCACTACAGACTGGAGGTCATTTTCTAAGGATTCAGCCATTGCCTCAGATATGTGCGCGTCAGTTTTGCCCACATGACGAGAGTAGAGCGTGGTGTCATCAGCAAAAATTCCTATCTCAGTCGCAATGGCATCAGGGAGGTCATTTATGAAAATCAGGAACAAGAATAGATCCCTGGGGTACACCAGCATTTATGTCATGTTGCTTAGAAGAATGGCCATCGAGTACAACCTGGATCTTTCGTTTTGTTAGGAAGGATTTAATTATATCAAATATTTGTCCAGTAATACCATATGAGTGCAGTTTTATGAGGATCCTTTCATGCCAGACCTTTTCAAAGACTTTGGATATATGACTTGATATATGTTCATATATTTCCGATTTAATGCCAAAGAAATTGTCATTGTTTGTTTTTTTCTAAATCTTCTGTGTTTGTATACGTGTTTTCTTCTTCTCTGCAGGTATCCACTTTGCGTTTTGCTACTCATATGATGTGCGTTCCTATGAATGTGTGTGCCAATGAACATTATGACCCGGAGGTAAGTTCTACATTTAAAAATCTGATGAATAACTATTGTTGAGAAATTACTGAAACCCCCTTCCTTATACAATGAACTATTCTGAGTACCATATCAGTGACAATGATGCTTGTCTTGGAGCATACGACTGTAGTACCAGTACAATTGGGCCATTTCCCCGTATACATTACAAGCCAGTTAACTTAATATAATAAACCCTTTCCACCATAAGTAACTTTGTTGATACTTAAGCATTTCTTATATATGTAATAGTATGAACTTAGCCGAATGGCTGGTGTCAGACAGGACCAGGAGCTGTGTGCACCATGCTCAGGCAGGGAACACGTACTCATACTTGACTTTTCGTATACACAAGCTCGCTACTTGTATCCATATTTTTTCAAAGACAGAGGAATGTAATCTTTTTCTATCACATCTGATCTTGACCTTCAGCTGGTGCTTGAAGAAAGCGATCAGATCCTGATCAGCATCTTAGACGTGACGTCCTAACCACCATTCGCGCTATGGCCACCAGGATCGCAAGAAACACCATTCTTCTTTCTGTATCTTACGGCGGCCTGACGTTGTCGATTATGGAAGATATGTTTAGTGGCAGAGGGAACGATGCAAGCCGTTTAGCTCCTTGACATACCCCAAGTACCGCTGGAGTTCGCGGCATTAAAAGAAAGCGTGACTGGGCGTTTCTTCTTCAAGCATGTCACAGCGGGGACACTCGGGCGAGTCCACAATTCTAGAACTGTGTTGTATGGCATTGAGGGGTAATGCATTCTGGGCCAATCGGCAGCTCAGAGAGAACTCAGAGTTGTTGAGATGACTCGTATCTGGCGTTCAACTCTATTCGGAGCAGATCTCTTCCTCCAACCACCTGAACCGCTCGACGAACAGATTGTCAGCTGCCTCCCCTCACTCAATCCCGGTAGAGTTCCTTTCTAGAAAACCGAGAAAGGTCACTGGACCTTAAAAGCTTTTTGAGCACGGTTCGGCACTCCCTGAAGAACCGTGATTCGCCCTTCGGTGTATGACTGCACTCGACCAATTGGTCGTGAATGAGGCTGGGAAAGGTGCTATCGACCGTGAGGTTCATTGCAGATTCCTTTGTCAAAGTTTGACTCAGGAAAGCCAGTCTCTCGACATCTCAAGTCAGGCATCCCCAAACCTTCCTCACACGGATGTTGAATTCAGATCTGTCTGCAAACCCAGTGCCTCCCCCCATCCCAGAGAAGCGAGGACAGAAGGTGCCAGTTTGCAGGCAGTGGAAGTACGGCCAGTTGGTAAAGGATGAGAGGAAAGATGTAAGTGGCGCATGCCTCAGCTCAACCTTTTAAAGAGAGCTTCCTTCGAAGCCAAGTGTTAACCGACGCTTCAACCTCCGACCAATTCCTCTCAAGCTGGAGGCCCAGTCCGAACTACATGCTGAGGATTCAAACTGTGCCATCTGTCGAGCAGAAAGGAGCCGGAAGGTTGGTCTCACTGCTCCAGGCACCCAACCGCAAGCCGATTGACTTGCTGCCATTGAGTGTGGCATCTGTGATCCTTTCGTAACGTATGAGCGCCTCTGTTACTCTCCTGATATCTTGAAAGCATGACACAAAGAGGGTGATGTCATCGGGGGAACACGGAAACGCTGGCTCATGCTCCGCCAGGCAAAGCAATTCCGCGTAAGACTGAACTTGCCTCCCCGCTTCTTAGCTTGCAAAGTAGCGGCTTCAATGCAAGGATGTAGAGCAAGGGCGACAGAGGACACCTCTGATGTACCGACAGTGAGACAACGAAAGATTGCAAACGCTTTCCATTTACCTGCACCAGTTCTGTGATTGAGCGATACAGAACGGAGATTCATTTGCAGTAGTCCTGTTTGAAACTGGTGGTCTCTAAGACAGATGCTAAGAATTGATGGTTGACCCTGTCGAAAGCTTTGGACTGATCCAAGTTGATTAGTACGGTCTTTGTGTCGTCTTCTATCCCCTCTAAGATCGTACGAATCAGATGCAAGTTGTACTTCTCAGCGTAGTTCTGCTCGGGTACGATGAATTCTCCATTAACACTCTGCAACCAGTTCGATAAGATCTTGACCAAAATCTTTAACTCTGTGTTTAGCAGAGTTATGGGCCTGTAATCGTCTAGTTCCTCCCCACCAAACCTGTCCCACTTTTTCAGCAATGTGATCACTCCCTTGGTGACTTGACTTGGGATAGAACCCTCATCAGACCACTATTTGTCAGAATCGGTAAAAACCAGTGCGACAGCCTCAAATACTATTTGTATAGCAGACCAAGTCCCGGCGATTTGTTCTAGCCGCCTTGCTTCAGCGTCACCAAGACCTCACGCTCCGTTACCCTGTCTTCGCAATCAGTTGCTCTAGCTGCATCGATGCGGGAAGAGTCAGCCAAATAGTTGCCAAACTCTTCAGCCTGAGGAGTTGGCCAGTTGGGTGAAGCGCTCTTCCTTATGCTCATCTGCATCAGAGCTCACAACTTCATTGGTAACTTTCAGTAGTCCAACCCTGACTACTTGGCCCTCGTCACACATCGTAGGTCCTGCTTAACTAGTTCTATGCTTACAGTATCCGCCAGCCACTGCCAGAGTTAGTTTCTCTTCTAAATGCTTCTTCTCCTTGGCCCTATCTCATGTGAGATGCTGAGCATATTTGATGGAGAAGCTTCTGATCTTAGTTTTCAAGCTAACCCACCACTTCCAGTAACCACTAAAGCCTGCTGGATAAGTAGTTGTGGCTTTTCCTGGAAGTCTCGTCTCTCCAGCAAGGAGGTATTTTTTAAATGAATAAAAAAAAAAAACTGATTTTATCTATTATTAAACCATTTAATGAGAGTTGGTAGTGTAGTATAGGTTTTGTTGTCATAAGACCGTTCTCCCAGGAATTACCTCCTTTTTAAAGGGTGTGGGTAATCCTCTCAGGTATTACATCCTCCTTTGGGGAAGGGTGTAATGTAGTATTTGTTCTGTTGTCATGAGGCCATCTTTTCCCTTTTTTTCAGAGGGGGGGGGGGTAGGAGTATAGTGTAGAACTTTTTCTGTTGCCATGATACCATACTCGCAGGCATTACCTTCTCCTTTTATAGGGGGATCCTCCCAGGTATTGTAGTATATGTTCGTTCATCATGATACCATCTTCGCAGACTTTACCCTCCTCCTTTGAAAGGTAGTGTAATATATTTTTTATTCGTCATGGTAGATTCCTCCCAGGCATTATCATCGATTTTGGGGAAGGGGCAGTAAAATATATGTTTGTTCTTCATGGTACACTTCTCTTAGGGTTACCATCTTCTTTTTTTAGGGTGGGTGTAGTGTTCTATCTGTTCTGTTGAGTTAATACTCCTCCTTTTTTTGGGGGGGGGGGTAGGGTTCGTTCGTCATGTTAGCAGGACTTATTTTTCAGTCATTACCTCCTATTTTGAAATTCAGTTTGTTCACCATAATACCAAGCTTGTCTCTTTTATATTTTATTTATTTATTATTCTAACATTTTTTTTTATGATGTACAAATTTATGTAGTTATAGAATATTCTTTGCAAATGTTCGGCAACTTGCTAAAAAGTGAGGTAAAAGAAAATTCGACTTTACTAAATAACAATAAAGAGAGAGGTATTAATCTCTCTCTCTCTCTCTGTCCCCTTATTTATTCGCGAGCAGTTTTTCCACTTTGTTTACGTTCCTTAACTCGCTAGTTTGAGATCTCTGTACATAATAAGAAACACCGATATATCTATCGATTTGTTTCAATTTCTTTCTTCATTTCTAGTCTATGATAAATGAACTGGCTGATTATTCAGACTGACCAATGAGATTGAAATATTTTAGTTATATTGTGAACTGGAAGTTTTATCCATTACTGATATTGAGACTACTCATGGAAAGAATATTATTCTAAGTAAAAAGTATTTTATTTACTCTGTGAACTGGCAATGAATATTGAAAATTAAAATCTTTTTATCAATAAGATTGAAATAAAAAATTTAAATTTATATTCTTCATTAGGGGGAATAAGAAGTGCAGTGGTTTTGTTGGGTTGTTGACCTGGATTCTGTTTGTTGCAGATGTCTGAGTGAATGGGGCCACTTATGGATGTGGATAGCACCCCATTTGATGTTGAAACTACCTTTTGCTAGCCGGGCGACATGGTAAATGCTGGTGTGGTTGTGAACGCTCTATCACTGTTTGCTGTTGTGTTTATTAAAATTATTAAAACTGTGTTCTGCGGCTACGGTAGTCAAATGACATCCTGTAGCTGCAATCAGTCCTCCATGCTAGTCCCAGGCCATCTGGCCTTGTCATGCGCATTTGTCGTAGGCAATGAAGTTGTTTCGCTGTACGTAGTGGTCCTAGTCCTGCCTGCTTGAGGTCAGCACGTAGTGTGCCCAGCAGATTTGTGCAGTGCCGTCCTAGTCGCGGTTGGTAGGCTTGCGAGTTGTGTTGTGTTGCTTGGGGAAAGTCCAGGAAGCTGTTGCTAATCCTTGCATCTGCAGCACATTTCTTTCAGGATTCGCGGCAAGGTATTTTCGACCTGTGTCCTCTCCACCATCTTGCATAACCGCAAACACCTCTGACTTGCAACGGCTTTAGCATAATGCCCGTGCCATGATCAGGTGGATGTGCAGCAGCAAAGTAGACAAGAGAATCCCTTCAGCTAAGCTTTATCAGAAGATATTTGGTATTGGTGGGATTTGGGATGCCTAACATGTCTGGCATTTCGGACGGTTTGACAATATACAGTGTGACATCTTATGCATCAAATCAATAACACGCATGGATACCCCAGGCACGAGGTTGCATGGAAGACCAAGGAAAACCTGGCTTGAGTGCGTATGAAGTGAATTGACTGCTTGAAACATGATTGGTATCAACCGTTTGGATTCTCTTTCTTTCATGTGAATCAGATGATTCTGGTGTTGGCATTAGTTTCCCCGATGTTTTTCTAGTTAGAAATCTTTCTGAAAAGACATCGGGTACTTACGGGAAGGACCACAAGAAGGTTACCAACATCTCTAAGTTAAAGTGGTACTGTGGAACCGACTGGATTCGAACTTGGAACACCCAGGTCTTCAGTTCGTCTCGAGACCCACTTAACCACCGTCACCTCCCAACCCTTTAGATCAGACCGCATGAAAAGCAGGCGTGAGAAGTTGCTTGATGTTGCCCACCCCAGAGTCTGAGACACTCGCAGCACCTTAAATACACAAACCTGATGATGATGATGATGACGATGACGATGATGTCGTCATCTTATTTTCTAGTTGAACTTCCCTCAATATTTTATTGGCCAATCAGAACGATTTATTTCGTCCTAGTGATATGACGTCACATCTGTCTGGGGGTGAATTAACAACGTTAATATATAAGCGTGATAAAGGGTTAATATCATGATTGTCATGTTCTTTGTATTTCAACTAACAATCATTACATCTCATTAAACCATATCCTCGAGTGGCTTTTGGCCTTGATAAGTGGTGACTCATTAATAAAAAATATATATTCTACATGACCATACCATCGGATGAATCGATTGCTGGTATGGTCATGTAGGAACATTCAACCTTCCTGAATAAACCGTTGCAAAAGCATAGATGTCTTAAAATGTAGGAAGGTTGGCCGGCCAAGGAAAACTTGGAAGTAAGTGATTAGACAAGACCGCACAAGGTGAAATTTATAAACAGCTGGCCCTTTGAACTATGAGAACTGGAGAGTGAGCTTGCATGATACCAGAAAACATATGACCCCCCCCCCCGAACAAGGTAAAAGTGATGTTAAATGAATAGAAGAATATATATATATATATATATATATATAGTATAAATTATTTATACAAACATTATTGGTTACATATGTGTATACATGTTTCAGTTGTCCTCTCCAATAGAGAGTCAACTTCCTCAGATCTTAATAGAAATTCAAATGAGAAATTGTGAACTTCCGTATTCAGTATATTTCCTTGGATGGGGTGGGTTCATAATTCAACAGTCAAGCCTCATATTGAATTACATTTTAACCTTTCACACCTTCTTTTCGTTTCTATTTAAAAAAAAAATTTTTTATTTGGTTTATCTATCGTTTTCAACTCCTTATTTATTTTATATTTTTTCATTTATTACCTACTTGAGATTTATATATATATATATATATATATATATATATATATATATATATATATATATATGAGGGAGTAAATCAACATCAGCAAACGAATATGGTCGAACCCATCGACCGAAATATCTTGGTCCAGCTTTAATGATGTGTTTGTCTCCTTATTTTTACTAGCATGTTACCTTGCTTGTTCACATTTCCATAAACCATTATATATATATATATATATATATATATATATATATATATATATATATATATCCATGGCCTCCATTCAGTCTTGAGAGACAATGGATACCCCCTGTAAGGGTAGCTGCACGTGTAATTGTGAAGCAATGGTTGGACAATCAGCAACCACATCTCTCCTTAGTCAGCACTGTTTAAACGCTTAAACAACATGATTATGCCGTATATATATATATATATATATATATATATATATATATATATATATTTTTTTTTTTTTTTTTTCACAAATAGGCTTGTCAAAAATAGCTTATAAACTGGTTTAATATGCAAAGGACATTTTTTTACCTTCTTGAAAACGTTTTGAATTTACGTTTTTCTTCGTCATGATTTTTCTGCAATGCTTTCAGACTTATTATCAACTAAATGAAGGGCAACACCCTTGATATATCTACCGGTGGCTAATTTTGAGTGCACCACGTGGTCATCTTACTTAGGTGGCACAGAATGATAATGTCTTATGAAATGATTGGCCAATAACCTTGGGACAAATGTCTTCAATCCCATTCAGCCTTCCATCTGCCGCACATCATTGTACAACATGAAAACATTAGAAAAAGAGAGAGAGAGAGAGAGAGAGAGAGAGAGAAAGAAATACATAACACGGTTAAAACGTTATCATTCTCTGGCAAGCAAGACGCGAAAATTGTGTTTATAAAGTCATTCATAATAGAGTCAAGTGTAACTTATATCAATACCATCTGCCTAAAATGGGGCAGCCATTCACTGTTTGTGCCTCTCGGAATAATAAAGCCTGTCAACATTTCTAAAAGTAAAGCTTTCTTAAAAGAGAGAAAGAAATAAAAAGAGAAACCCTTCCATCTTACAGCTGGAAGAGATTCTTTAGTTATGAGCTGTGGAAAATGGTAGGTTTTTGCTGATGATGATGATGATGATGATTTGTGGTGGTGGTGGTGGTGGCATTTCGTTGAGTCATATAACCACCTACTCATTGTTATCAACAGGGTTTGTCTGCTTCCAACTCTAATTCATTTCAAGATAAGATTATCATCAAGCAGACTGGATGCAAGAAATAAACTGATTTATTCTGGCGTTTTTTTCCTTTTTCTTCTTTTTATTGCATAATAAAATAGAAATAACAACAAAATAAACTAAAATAAAAAAAACAAAAGACACCATTGTACTATTTAGTCATACTAGTCTGTGTTGGCGGGCAGATATATCGCACAGTGTTCACGATTGCTTTTCAAAATACAATGCCTTCTATCCACATATATATATATATACTGATAAAACCTTATTTTATTTGTAAGAATAGCAACCCAACAATATCTCTATCTACATAAAGTTAGATATGTGAATATGTTTATATATTTCTATGCATAGGATTCACTCCTAAACTAATTTACGAGCATCATCATCATCATCATAACATGCTGGCATGTTTAACGCTTTTAGAAATTAACTTCCAAACCAACCAATCTCTGGCAGGCCTTTATTTATCCCTCTTTCTGTAAAATCTATTCTTATCACTTTCTCCCATCTTTCCTTAGCCTTCCCCTGTAAACTGAACCTGTTACCTCAACTGTTCTACATCTACTAACCCAAAACAAAAAGGTACCATTGTACTAGTTAGCGTTGACAGGAATATTGCCTTTCAAAATACAATGTCTTCTATTCACATATCATGGACGGCGGCACCGGGGGGGGGGGGGCAGGGCGGGCTCAAGCCCCCCCCCCCACTTTTTGACTTAGCCCCCCCCCCCACTTTACGGTCATCAATAATGAAGTTATATATGCATGTGTTTAACCGGCCCCCCCACTTTTTAGGAGAGCCTCCCCCCCCACTTATATAACTGTCCCACCGGTCCTGCATATACTGATAAAAACTTATTTTGAACTTATTTTATTTATAAAAATAACAATATATATATATATATATATATATTCTCCCTTAAACATAGAATAACAACAGATAGCTTTTTAAAATCACGGTATATCTCTTATGGGTTAACACAAAAAAGTGTGCACCGCTTGTCTTGAACCGGTGATTTGTGTTATTTCCCCTTTTTCTTGGAGTCTTCGCCTACTGAAAGATGCTGAAGAGTTGGTCTGTGACTATAAGCCGGTTTTTACCGCATACCCGGCATGGGCAGATCAATAAAACCCTGGTACGCCATACAGACACTGTAATGTATTGTTTTTACATAAAATACTTATATATATATGTATATATGTAAAGCTTCCTGTTTATTTATCTTCCTCCCACAAGGTAAGATGTGACACAAGGTCAGGAAAGTGGGATTTGAAAAACCAGCGCTCAAGAATTTGTTCCTAGGTCTAGCCACACTGATGAGTTGTGGAAACAACGAAACACGTGTCTGCAGATAACTATATATATATATATATATATATATATATATATATATATTAAATAACTATTTAAAATTTGACAAAGATTATTTCAAAACTTTTAAGTCTTTATGTGATTTGCATAACTTTCGACGAGCTTTAGATAATATTACAATTTGTGACATGGCTTAGAAGAAACAGTTGTGTGATAGAGAGAGAAGACAAATATCCGGGAACAACTTTGTCTTCGACAAAACACCATTAGACCCTTTTGTCCGACTTGTCATATTGAGAACTGAATATTGGCTAAGAGCTTAGTTAAAATTTTGAGAATTGAAGCCCTAAAAGTCAAATAGAATTTTTCAATGCATGGACATGTAGTACATGTGTTGGTTGACCAATCCTTTGTCTCCAGCTGATTATCTGGACGGCGGCTAGTCAGATAAACAGCTGATGGCTTGTTGTATTGATGACATCTAGTAGTAGCAGTAATCATTCTCTCTCTCCTCTTCTGTTTTGTTGTTGTTGTTAGCAGCCGTCGTCGTCGTCGTAGAGTTGGTCTCTTGATTTTTTGCTGTAAAAACTGTTAGGTACAACCTAAAATAATAGTTATTTCCCCGAAGAAGGGAGATTTATCTCCCTTGGGAGAAAGAAGATCCGCCATGACAGTTGGGAGGTAAGCAAATGTGCCTCGCATCACATCACAGACTTTAATCATCACGCATCCAGCGGCTTCTACCTTACTATTTTCTGTGTAAGTTGTTGAATTAATCTGTTAACGGTTATACTTCGTCCTTTGTTCATTTTTTAGTTCCTAACCCTAACCCTAACTCGATAACGTGTATCATCAGACGTAACAAAAACATAGTCACATTCTTGTGCTGTTGTTTGTACTTAAAGTTGTAAAATAGCAAATTCGATTTTTTTCTTATTTATTGATTTTACTTTTATTCACCCAAAACAAGGGGTCACATTGTCATCGACATGTAAGGGGGCTACTGTGAATTAGGGGCCAGATTTGTAGGAGGCATCTTAAGTGGGGTGTTGTGCTGCGATTTCGGGCTTTTATGTTCTTCTTGGTTTTATTTTCTCTTCATTTCATCTGGAGAGGATTATAGATTATTATTATTATATATTATTAATAACACTATTATTATTATTATGCATTATTATTATTATATATTAGTATTATACATTATTAATATAACTATTATTAATATACATTATTTATTAATAACACTATTATTATTATACATTATTAATATACATGATTAATATAACTATTATTATCATACATTATTTATTAATAGCACCATTATTGAGTTAAATGAATAATATAACTATTATTATACATTATTATTATATATTATTAATATACACTACTATTATTATTATTATTATTATTATATATTATTATTATTTATTAATAACACTATTATTATTATACATTATTAATAACACTGAGGGGTAAGTGCTCTGAAAACCTGCCAACTCATGTCGCAGACTCAACACTAAAAGGAATGATTTCACTTTTTTACTCGCTATGTGTCACTCAGAACTTCCTGTCCATGATGTCACTTCCTGAACACGTTAGCTCTAATTCTAATCATAACTTTTAATGGAAAATATTTTTACTTAATCTAGTTGCAAAATTGAATTTCTTTTCCTACATCATCTACCCCCCCCCCCTCCCCTCGTCAAAATATTGCTACACTCACATATTGTCCCCGGAAAGGTTTTCTGTCTCATATGATCTATATCAGTGTTCCATACATAAACTGATCAGCTGTGTTGATACTTTGTATTTTTTTTTATTTATTCCTTGTTTGGGCGACGCTATCAACATGTGCCAGACCATCATTTGACGACTTGTAGCCTTTCGTGATTTATAAATGCAATATGAGGCAAAAGAATGAATGCTGTGCGACAGAACTCACTTGTACCCAAAATATATGTTATGTATTATTTATCTTAGATACATTCTTCAGGGTAGATGATGACGTTAGTTTTTGCAGCTTTTTTGCAGAGAGATGTAGTCTTCTCCCACATCACCTGGTATTCTCAAATGGTTACTCGTCTGGTACTGACCAGGCTCAATGTCGCTTATCTTTGGTGATCTAATGAGAACCGGTGTGTCAACGTGATTATGCCGTACACTGATACTATGAACATGGAATGCGGAATGAGAGCAGTCTACCCAAAGGGTTCAGTTTGAAATTCCCAAACATTTGTTGATCACGACAAAGGAACGAAACCTTATGAAAATTCCAACAACCAAAAAGAGGAAAACCGTTCAAAACATGTAACTGACTATCCCCTCCTCCCTACATCAAAAAAATAAACCCAGTTCAAAACCTTTCAGCATGCTAACAATCACATGATATCTGTTGCTTTCGGTGCCTACTAATTCCCATGCACATAACATTTGAACTTTTTGATCTCTTGACAGCTTACATCTGGGCTGGTGTATGTATAGGGGTGAGGTATTGGCTTCAAGGCCACCAGAATGCAACAAACCTTAATGCAATGGATTTTCATACTCATGATTTTTAGCTGAATAAAGCCTTTCGTTAAGACAACTTTTATTTCCACTAGAACTATTTTCTCTCCTTTCTGTTTTCTGTCGCGCTTGTTTTTTTCTATAACCAAATCTTCATTGATGAAGATTTTGAGCAAAGAACTAATCTTACTTTTAACATTTTTTTTACTATCTTATTTTCTCTCCCCCCTCCCCACTACCACACACACGGGAGATATGGTTAAAAAAAACAACAACATCAGAACATGCAAGTTTCTTACTGTTATTTTTAGGTTAAGATTATCGGCCATTGTTAGTGCCAGCTAGTCTGAGTTTTTTGACTCACTAAGTATGACTATTTTGACTAAGAAAAGAATCCACCCAAATTTTATTTGTTCATTTTTTTTTATATCTTATTCCACAAGCACAGGGTTTATTGAGAACGTTCCTATTTACGTGTCTCCCCACGAGGACAAAGTTAGACACACGGTCTATTTACGTGTCACACACGGTCAGTTTTTAATGTGGGGAAATCCAGCTCCCCCAAAAATGACACTCTGGATTATATAAAATATATCAAATAAAAATTGCCTCAGTCTTGAAGGACTTCTGCTTCACTGACCGAGGACAGAATAGACTAAGTGTAGCATCAGAACAGATACTACAGTTTGTTCCAAGCCAAAATGAGTGATTTAAAAAAATTAGTCTATCATGTTACTTGTGATTGTTGTTGTTAGGTGAATTGGACTTCTGCATTGCGCTCGCAAAGATTGTGCCTCAGGAGTGTCTGGTCCGCATGAAGTCCTCCTCGGTGGTCGCAGCTATTCTTTAACCTACAGGATTGCATGTTTTTACTCTCAACACCGAGAGCAGCAAGGCTCAGTAGTTGCATGCAAAGTCGGGGAAGGTTCGGCCCAGAACGCACACAGGAATGGTTCAGTAGCAGCGTTACCACTTTCACTCCATTGATTTGAAGTTACGTGCTTAACATATCTTTTCTTGCAATATGTAAAGGCAGAGACAACGGATTCTGATGCCAACTTCTACGGGATTTTCACCAGAGCCCTGTTAACCAGGTTGTAGTCCTAGCACCGCTTGATGTCAAATCTGCTCGCCATGGGTAGACCTGCCAAGATAGGAGTTACAGACGGCATATCTCTGACACTACCATGTTGTAACTGCCCCTACCACGGTAAAGAAGGGTTGGATTTTATGCACATGGCGCCAGCTGAAATGAATACACACACACTTTCTCTCGAACAAAACAAAGGCACGCTAATACATGCACATATCTTTATGCCTATTTTTTTACACTCGCGTAAACGCACACGGCACCAGCCGAAACAAACTTATGTATTAAATTTCTCCTGACACGAACAACAACTATTTCATCAGTATGTTCGCAGACTCTTTGAACTCTCATTCTTTATGAACACTTATTTCTGCATTGTCTTAATCAAGTTGTCAATAAAAGCTAATTATTTTGTATGGATAGATTTTGCTATTCTGTCATCTGATAATGTTGTGGAACCCTGCTCACATCTCCGACTGACTGGCTTCCTCCAAACGCGTGTGTTGTGGTTTTTCTTCTTCTTCATCTTATGATCTGTGTTTAGATTCTAGTGTTGACAATCACCAGTGCACAAATCCATAGTCCATAATTTACATGCATAATAAGAAAGACATCACAGACACAGGCATTCTATACACCTGACTTGTTAGACACGGATGTGTGTGTGTGTGTGTGCCGTTAGGGTCTTGTTGCTAGTGTCTCTACATCTGAGCTAAACCTTTCATCTTTCAAATTCAGGATCTCAGCTGACGTCTCTCGCCACGATCCTTCTCGTTCTCCCCCCTAACAGCCAGCATCTCCCGAATATATCTACCTTCCCCAAGAAATCAGAGACGTTTTTCTCAGCTTACTTCAACCAGAAACCAGAGATGTCCGTTTTCTTTCTCTATCTTAACCCTCTGGCTGTTAACAGCGAATTATTCATAGCGTCGCTTGGTCTGTATGGTACAATGGATCTGTCACTTTTACTGTCTATCTTTAATGTATTTTTACTGTCATTCATTTACTAGCCTTTCTCCTCCGGTGGTCATAGTTGTGAGGGTATTCTATAGTCTCACAATGTGTTATCCTCTTCAATGGTGCACACGCGCTGGATATAAGAAAAATAAAATAAAAGAATAAATTGAATTTCAAACTAAAACTGAATAGAATCCTCTATTTTATGCTTAAAAACGATGAAGTACTTCTTTTTATAATGATTTGTAATAAATAAAAACTTTGTTTAGGGAAAGAATGTGGAGAAAACCAGCTATACTTTACATATCAGCGACATTTAACTCTGCATAAAATTGACTCTCCAGATATGATGAATAGGTTGTCTTTTATTCAGCAAGATGTGTAATATTCCCGCCATTTATTCAGAATACACTGAATCAATTGTTGGTTGTCATCTTGCTACTAATTTACTAGGAAATCTTTCGTAATTCTTAAAACATGAGTATGGATCAAATTCAATGCAAATCTGAAATATTTTAATTTTCAAATGGGAGGTTGTTCCCATATTATGCCTCCTAAAAACCCTTTAAAATACTCCAAAGAAACTGAACTTTGAGAAATATGTATTAATTAATGTCTAAATTTCATGTTATCAAAATTTCATGAAATTCTGAAGTATCTGAGTTTTCATAAAGGTCTTCCACCCCCGTTTTACCCCCTTTGCATAGAAACTAACTTAAACTAAATATAGCCCATATTACTCACCCTTACGAATAGTAGATGTGTCCCAAAATTCATAATGATCAGTCAAATAGTTTACAAGTGAATTCTGTACATACAAAGTTAGGTAAAGTAAACATCCACAGGATAAAAATTCAAAAAGTTTCAACCGGGCTTATAAAGAGTGCTCAATATCAAATAGAGCTTTTATATGTATGATTATTTTTATTTATACAGACATGTACATAATCTGTGACACTAGCATGTCGATGTTATCAATCAACAGCGGTTATAAACTGAGATCTCATCAGGCAGAATAAAAATCTGATCTTTCCTTTAGGTCATAACAGCTGTTGATCGATAACATCGACATGCCAGTATCACAGATTATGTACATGTCTGTATAAATAAAAATAATCATATATATATATATAATTAGATGAATACCCATCCCAGAACAGGTAAAATTAATTCCCCGGACAGAACAGTTTTGCACCACTTTTATATCCCCTTACGAAGATTAAAATCAAGATATAATGATACTAAAACTTATGTTTAGAAGCCTTATTCCAATTTTGATTAATCTTGATTTTAATCTTCGTAAGGGGGCATAAAAGTGGTGCAAAACTGTTCTGTCCAGTGAATTAATTTTACCCTACCTAGGACGGGTATTCTTTTAGTGTATATATATATATATATATATATATATATATATATATAGTGATTGTATTGTTGTTGTTTCCTAGATGTTAATCCAATGAAACTCCAGTGTTTATACAATAGTGCTCAATAACAAGTAGAGCTGCATTTTAGTATAAATTCCTTTATTTCTACAAACATTATTTGCTACATATGTGCATACATGTTTTAGCTGTGATCTCTTTCGAAATCCAGCCGCATCGGGCCATCTTACAAATTGAAACATTTTGGTTTTGGGAGGAGGTTAATGATGCCAGCTTGGACATCAGTGGAAGACAAGACACTTAAATCAACTGCCGAGTTATAAAAAGAATCGTAAAAACAAAACAGTAGGATAAAAATAATTTATACTGGATTCAATAGTTAAGAACATAAGAATCTCCTGAATTCGTTAAAAATTCGTGGTAACATCGTTATGGATAACTAGGTCGAGATACTTCAGCCATCCAATATTCTTTTTTTCTCCCCTTCCCAAAACCAAAATGAAGGACAAGAATGCACACCTATTTATCTCAGTTTCAATTTGTAAGATGGCCTGATTAGGCTGGATTTCGAAAGAGATCGCAGCTGAAACATGTATGCACATATGTAGCCAATAATGTTTGTATTAATAAAGGAATTTATACGATATATATACGAGGCCTGTCTAAAAAGTATCCGACCTTAGGCCAGAAAAAATATTTCAAATTCGTGACAGGGTTGGGAACCTAATCCCCCTTCAAAGTAGGCCCCTGATGCTTGCACACAGTTAGCCCACCGATCCATCCACTGCCGGAAACACCTCTGGAAGTCTTCTTTTGAAATGGTGTTCATCTCCGCCATCGCGTTCGATTCAGCAGGTGTTTGGAGAAGATGCGATGTGTAACACAAATGAAGGAGTGGTTCAACCGATTCAAAAATGGCCGCACATCAGCGGAAAGTGACCAGCGTTCTGGAAGGCCCCAAACTGCTAGGAGTGCAGCTGTTGTTGAGAGGGTGCGAAAAAATAGATAATGAGGAACGCAACGGCAGGGATGAACACCATTCCAAAAGAAGTGGATGGATCAGTCGGCGAAGTGTGTGCAAGCAGAAGGGGGCTATTTTGAAGGGGATTATGGTCCCAACCCCGTCACGTATTTGAAATATTTTTTATGGCCTAAGGTCGAATAACTTTTAGACAGGCCTCGTATATATATATATATATATGAGAGAGAGATAGATATGATTCCCAAGCATATTCTGTCGCATATAAAAGTAAGTCTGTTGAATATTATTAATTAAAACCATATCTAGCTGCTGCAATATCTTCCGCAATAAAGTGCCAGTTGTTAGTTATTTGAGTTTGTTACATTCCATGAGTGAATGGTGTATTTCAGCACTGAATTTCTGAGTCCCACATGCCTTATCTTTTGACCAACTTTTAACAAGGGATTCGTATCATCCTATAAAAAGCCGAATAAATAGAGAAGTCTACCATTGTTTTTGGCTATCAATTAGTAGGAGGGAAGAACAATGGCTGTTTATTTTTATGCTCTCCTGTGTGTTGAGGAAGAATTGTTAATAACTCGGTTTATGTTGCCCCGGCTCAACTATGTTTCAGAACTTATCTTTTTCTTTAACGCAGACTTAACTAGGCACATTTACTAATGATTGTTTTTTGTTTTTGTTTTTTTTTTGGGGGGGGGGCAAGCATCTTTATAAGAAGGGATGTCGGTCGATTAAGCTTAAGTTTGAAATAGAATTTTTATCAGTCTGCAATAGCATTTTCGTTGGTTTGTCATGTTAATTTTGCTGGTTTGTACTGCTTAAGTTTGAAATAGTATTTTGATTGGTCTATCATGTTCATTTTGGTGATCAGTCATATTTAAGTTTGAAATAGTATTTTCGTTAGTCTGTCATAGCAGTTTTGTTGGTTTTTCATGCTTAAGTTAGAAATAGGATTTTCGTCGGTCTGTCTTAGCAGTTTTGTTGGTTTTTCATGCTTAAGTTAGAAATAGCATTTTCGTCGGTCTGTCATAGCAGTTTTGTTGGTTTTTCATGCTTAAGGTAGAAATAGCATTTTCGTCGGTCTGCCATAGCAGTTTTGTTGGTTTTTCATGCTTAAGTTTGAAATAGGATTTTCGTCGGTCTGTCTTAGCAGTTTTGTTGGTTTTTCATGCTTAAGTTAGAAATAGCATTTTCGTCGGTCTGTCATAGCAGTTTTGTTGGTTTTTCATGCTTAAGTTAGAAATAGCATTTTCGTCGGTCTGTCATAGCAGTTTTGTTGGTTTTTCATGCTTAAGTTAGAAATAGCATTTTCGTCGGTCTGCCATAGCAGTTTTGTTGGTTTTTCATGCTTAAGTTAGAAATAGCATTTTCGTCGGTCTGCCATAGCAGTTTTGTTGGTTTTTCATGCTTAAGTTTGAAATAGCATTTTCTGTCGGTCTGTCATAGCAGTTTTGTTGGTTTTTTATGCTTAAGGTAGAAATAGCATTTTCGTCGGTCTGTCATAGCAGTTTTGTTGGTTTTTCATGCTTAAGTTTGAAATAGGATTTTCGTCGGTCTGTCTTAGCAGTTTTGTTGGTTTTTCATGCTTAAGTTAGAAATAGCATTTTCGTCGGTCTGTCATAGCAGTTTTGTTGGTTTTTCATGCTTAAGTTAGAAATAGCATTTTCGTCGGTCTGCCATAGCAGTTTTGTTGGTTTTTCATGCTTAAGTTTGAAATAGGATTTTCGTCGGTCTGTCTTAGCAGTTTTGTTGGTTTTTCATGCTTAAGTCAGAAATAGCATTTTCGTCGGTCTGCCATAGCAGTTTTGTTGGTTTTTCATGCTTAAGTTAGAAATAGCATTTTCGTCGGTCTGTCATAGCAGTTTTGTTGGTTTTTCATGCTTAAGTTAGAAATAGCATTTTCGTCGGTCTGCCATAGCAGTTTTGTTGGTTTTTCATGCTTAAGTTTGAAATAGCATTTTCGTCGGTCTGTCATAGCAGTTTTGTTGGTTTTTCATGCTTAAGTTAGAAATAGCATTTTCGTCGGTCTGTCATAGCAGTTTTGTTGGTTTTTCATGCTTAAGTTAGAAATAGCATTTTCGTCGGTCTGTCATAGCAGTTTTGTTGGTTTTTCATGCTTAAGTTAGAAATAGCATTTTCGTCGGTCTGTCATAGTAGTTTTGTTGGTTTTTCATGCTTAAGTTTGAAATAGCATTTTCGTCGGTCTGCCATAGCAGTTTTGTTGGTTTTTCATGCTTAAGTTAGAAATAGCATTTTCGTCGGTCTGCCATAGCAGTTTTGTTGGTTTTTCATGCTTAAGTTAGAAATAGCATTTTCGTCGGTCTGTCATAGTAGTTTTGTTGGTTTTTCATGCTTAAGTTTGAAATAGCATTTTCGTCGGTCTGTCATAGCAGTTTTGTTGGTTTTTCATGCTTAAGTTTGAAATAGCATTTTTGGATGCGTCCACACATTTATACGAGAGACACTATTCATCCATACGTCATTTTGTCACGCTTAAGTTTGAAATAGCATTTTCATCGCTAATCGCACAGATTGAATGAATGTATCTTAAGAACATCCGTTCTTGTTATTTTTTCAATCTGTCAAATGGACGTCGACGTTAAGTTAAAAAAGAAAAAGAATGTCTATTTCATGCTAAAACTCTTCTATTTTAGCTGACTATAATTATTGCAACATTTCTGCTGTTGCAAATCACAAAAAGTCACTTGTCAAACCAGATTCCTCAGATTTAATTGAAATATCATTTTCGTTGACCACCAAAGTGACACAATCGTTTGTTTACTGTTTCTATCGGTCTAGACCAGTTCTGTGACTTGCGGCGCATCGTCACCTGCACATATTAAGAAAAGCCAGCCCAAACATTCATATAACTGAGTCATCCTTGTCTTAGATGTGCGTTGCCCATGCAACCCTAACCCTAACTCCATGCACAGCAGCGAAAGATTCCTTCAGTTATTTTATTCCAAGAAAAAAGAAAGATATTTCGTTTTGATTATTAATTTTCATGAATATCTGTTTCATTTTAAACCTCATCAGTCACAACTTAAAAATATGATTATTTTCATTGAAAAACTTCCCCACGATCATCTGCCAGTCAACCGGTGCCTTCCCTGTTGTAACACGTTTGAAACATGTCCAATAATCAGGACTGCCATATTTGTGTGGGGGAACAAAAGAGAATGACACCGGTGGGTTATTCCCCTTTGATCAGTCACGGCTTAAAAATATGATTTTCATTGAAAAACTTTATTCCTCTTAGCCAGGGTCATGTATAGTAGAGACTACCCCGAGTGGTGAGTAACAAGCCTATCACAGGTAACATGAATTGGAATAAATACATGGAAGACATTGCCAAGGCTGCTGCAAAGAAAGTGAGCTCCCTCTACCGTGCTAGAAAACTTCTCACACCTGACAGTATCCTATATCTCTACAAGATCCAGAAAAGAGTCTCTAATCTAATAGACCCCTGACTATCCACCAAGCTCCAGCCCCTGTCCCATCACCGCAATGTTGCATCCTTGTGCTTGTTTTATAAGTACTTCAATGGAATGTGCTCCGATGAAATTTCTGCTCTGGTGCCCCTCGACGTAGATAAACTCCACCCACTCGACAATCAGCTAAATCCCATCCATTCACTGTGGATGTCCCCAGATGCCGGAGAACCTTCTCAGTAGCCCCTTACGTCTACAGTTAAGAAAAAAAAATCTGCCAGTCAATCGGTAACGTCCCTATTGTAACGCATTTGAAGCATGCCCAATAATAATGGCAGCACAACTGCTATATTTGTGTAGGGGAACAAGGGAGAATGACACCGGTTGCTAGGGACACCGGTGGGTTATTCTCCTTTGATCAGAGAGACCCCAAACTACTGGATGAGAGAGAAGAGTGTTCACCATGTTGGACAGGATTCCACGTGGTTGAATATGAAGGAACTCTGTTTTAGATTCGAAACCTACCATGTATGGTAGAGACCACCAAGAGTGGTGAGTAACAAGCCCTTTTATTGTATGTTCTTTTATGGTGTGTTGCAAGTCCACTTTACGTTTTTCAATATGTAAATAAAATGTGTATATTATATTTATGCGTATTTTCTCCTTATACTGTGTGCCCCATAGCATTGAGTTTAGTAGGTATGTTTGTGATAAAGGTTACAAAAATAAACACTAACATTTGTATTGCTTCAAATTTACCATTCACAAAGATTTTTAAAATGGGGCGAATACTTTGGGTAAGGGGAGTGAAGAGGTTGAATGTTTTGGACGAATACAGTTTACAGGGTTAAATACCAGAGTTAAACTGAATAAAATTAATTAGGTTTTCATTGTACCTTGAACTCAGTGACTAATTGGTATATTTCCGCATTTGGAAACATTGCAAAAAAGTTTGAGAAGACAGTTTATCTGATATAAGGAGGTGGGTTAGAAATATATTTATCTTAACCCCTCCAGTTACAGCTTCAAATGTGTGCAACTCCCCATACGTGTATTGCGTCAAATGGATTGAACCTTTGTTTCTGATGATATTGTGTCTGAGATGGATATATTTGCTGACGACACCACACTCTACTATCGTCATGTGGGTAAAACTGATGCACACATATCCAAGGCAATGGCCGAATCCTTAGAAAATGACATTCAGTCTGTAGTGGAATGGGGTCATAAATGGATGGTAACATTTAATGCTACTAAGTCAAAGCTTTTTTCCTTCAACAACTACAAGAAACTTCTTCAACCACTGATTGTCGTGGCAAATAACCCCCTTCCTGAGAGTCCAATGTTCAAACTTCTCGGCCTAACATTCACAGGTAACATGAATTGGTACAAATACATAGAAGACATTGTCAAGGCTGCTGCAAAAAAAAGTGGGCTCTCTCTACCGTGCTAGAAAACTTCTCACACCTGACAATATCCTATATCTTTACAAAGCCACCATCTGCCCATGCATGGAGTATTGTTGTCACATCTGTGCTGGTGTACCATCCACCAGTCTCTCTCTTAGACAAGGTCTAAAAAAGAGTATTTGATCTGATAGGTCCCTCACTATCAACCAAGCTCGAGCCCCTGTCCCACTGCTGCTATGTTGCATCCTTGTGCTTGTTTTACAAGTACGTCAATGGAATGTGCTCCGATGAACTTGCTGCTCTAGTGCCCCCTCTGCGTAAATACACTCTACCAACTCGAGAATCAGCTAGATCCCATCCATTCACTGTGGAGGTCCCCAAATGCCAGAGAGCCTTCTACTACAATAGTATATTTTCTTCAAGTTGCCGGCCTCTAGAACTCCCTCCCTGCTCTCTGTTTCCCTGACTGTGCCGACATACAGAAATTAAAAACTAATGTGAACAAGCATCTCTCTGCACAGCTCCTAATTTAGGATGACCCCCTAAACTTTCATCCTGATTCTCAGTAGCCCCTTACGTCTACAGTGGCAACTTGCCTTGTTTGGGGTGAACTAAGTTAAACAAAAATTTAATCTATATTCACAAGCATTTTAAAAGGTGTTCAATACATAGTGAATTCAGGATAGTGTTCAACACGTGTTTTCCTGTTGTAACGCGTTTGAAACATGGTTTGAAACGTGCCCAATAAACAGGATAGTGTTACTCTCATATTTGTATTGAGTCAAATCTACTATTTACAAGCATTTTAATATTTTAATAGGTGTCCAACACATTGGACCAGGGGACTGAACGGTTAAAAATGAAAAAGGAAAAAACGTATAAATCGGTATAGCAAGCCAAAAGAAAAAAATGGAAATAGATTTACTTTCTGAAATTATTATTGTTACGAGTTCACACCCTTCATCAAAAATGACGGAAAAACAATACTCATACTTTTTCTACTATTTACAATCATTTTGAAAGGTGTCCAACACATTAGACCAGGGGACTAAAAGGGGTTAATTTCAATAGCGTTTTGTTCCATTATTTTTTAATCAAATTATCGCACTCAAACTCAAGAGTCTACAAACGATTAACCAGTACATTTTTATAACACTTTTTATCTGACGTACTAAACTATATCAAATTATAAAAGGTTACAAATGCATCTATACTAATATGAGAGATTTGTGTCTGTCAGATCACTACTTCTAGACTATAAGACATAAGAACTGGAAATGTTGTCAGAATGATCCTTTACCTCTATTAATTGTCTTAAAAGAGGTAGAAATACGTAACCCTTTTTTTCTTATAAAAAGGTACACAAAATTGTTTTACCGCGTATTTTAATGTGAATTAAACCATACTTACGGAAGATCTTCAAAGATTTTCAAAAACATTTTGATCTTTTTAAGATCTTCCACAAAATTGACATATTTCTCTAAACCCATAACTTCAGTCCTGCAATCTGGATTTTCACACAGTTTTAACTATAATAGTATGTTTTTTAAATATTTGGGGGCCCAATACTTAGAAATTTATATGTGGTTGTTGTTGCAATGGCGATCACTGTGGTCGATTCAACCAGCTTCTTTCCTGGCCTGCATCATTTCTCAAACCATGGCAACCTATGCACGGCAGTTCTGAGCAAGGTCTCAAGAGATGGTTAGCCAATCACGATTCCACTGTCAAAGATCAACCACATGTGGACCTGAGATCTCAGTTACGTCTTCCCTTATAGTTGTCCCTCATGTCCTCAGCTGTCCACCAATATACTTGTGCCATCCAAGCAGAGGGGTGAGGATTATGTCATGAATCAATTCCCCCTTCTGAGCGATGAGCTGCACACCTGAACCATTAAAGACATCGCTGCAACAAGATAGACGGCAGAGACTTCAAGTTGAGGCATTGGCATAGAACATCAGTTGGGACATGGTCAGCCCGGCAGCAACACAGGATGTGGCAGAGGCAGTCATTGTCGAAGACTGAAATTTGTAAAGAGGGCCCTGAGTGTTAGGAAAAAAAAACCTTGCTTAGTTTATCTCCCTCCAAGTTTCTGCTGATAAGCATTGCGAGCCTTATTATTTGTTTTCTCTTTTCGAATGATATATTAAATCATCATAATATGTGCTTTTCTCTCGGTTTCAATAACACTTAAAGAGATAATCCAGTACATTAAATCCGAAGCAGCTTATTTAAAGTATTATATAAAAAGTTATAATTGTTTGTTGCTTGATGTAAAGTAAAAATAACCGAACATTGATTGGATAAAGTCGATTTTGATGAGTTTGATGTGAATAGTTCATTGTTTAAAAGGAAATGCATTTTAGTATGATATCTCAAAAGTTTGTAAATTTTTCAATGCTTGATTGATTAGTTTGAAAAATGTAACATTTCTCTCTGACATTTTTGATGAAATGGGTAGATATCTATATTATACTGAAGATGTGTTAATCAACGGTTGTTTGCCAAAGGTTATTATATATATATATATATATTAATCACACAAAATATATGCTAAAATATTCCTCAGTTTTGGGATTGAGTTATATTTGAAAAACCTATTTTAATTGTTCTGATTAGCCACAATTTGCAAATAATGCTTACCAACTCTTAGTCTCTTTGTATGTTGTTTGACTCCCCTCCCCCTTTTATTCTATACGTCGGCTATTACTCTTGCTTCCGTCTCTCTCTCTCTCTCTCTCTCTCTCTCTTTCTCTCTCTCTCTCTGTGTTTATCAACATTATAATTACGTTAATAAAGAAAAAAAAGAATAAAATAATTGGAATAGTTCATTATAAACAAAAGGGAATATCATCACAAGCAGTAATACTATTTAATCCGTAGTTGTAGAGAAAAAGAGAGAAATATATAGTGAGCAGAAAGAGTTTAATTTTGAATGTTGTCTTATTTTGTTATATTTAACTGGCTTTGCAAACTCACTTTTTTCTCATTCAAACAATTTAATCCCGGGCTTAATGGGTGAACTAACGGGTCACATTTTTTTCTAGTAGTATATATAGATGAACAAAACACACAAAAAATAGCGACAAGCGGATAATTGCATTTTATAATTCCCTCGAGTAGCTTTGAAATAATTTTGTATTTTTTAAAACAAAATAATTTTTATCTTCATATCAAACAGGAATAGATTTATCCAAAATACCAAAGAAAAACTGGAAACTTAAAAGGAAAAAAAAAGAAGGTCTTCATATTTCTCAAAATGCATATTTTTTTCTTCTTTTTCTGCGAATGTGTTTTTAGTTGGATAAAAGAAACAGTTTGTCTAGCCAGATTCCAACTGAATACATTCCTGTCTTTTAATTACAGTTGCAGGTGAAAAGTTTTTGTCAAGAGATTTCTTCATTGAAGATGGAACTGGCCATGCATGATACTCTGGTGAGTTGTAATTCTATCCATTTCTGTCTGATGCCTTTCATCTCGCTTCGTTTTTCTTGTGAAGTAAAAGAATACGTGAGGAACTGCACTTTTGGCATTTTTGTTTTTTTAAGTTCCGACAGCATTTCGAGTTGGTTGAAAGAAACAATGCAACCAAAGTTTTCATTAGAATTGAAGAATACAGAAAAGCTATGGTAATTTCTAAAAGAAATTACCATAGCTTTTCTGTATTCTGATGCTATATTGTGAAGGAGTGTTTGCAAACAGTTGGGCAGCGTCTCTTCATTATACACGTTCTCATACAAGCAATTACAAATGAAACAAAGACACAAAACGGAAACCATAATGTTTGAAAATACATTTATTTGTCGCAAACCCGACAGGTTTCGCTTTCACGTGTACATAGTTTACAATGCGCACAATAAAAGCTGAAAAAGATGTGTGTGTGTGTGGAAGTTGAGGGGCAATGTCTTACCGTGAAATGTGTGTGCTCCGAGCACGTGTGCTCATGTGAGGTGAAGCAGGAGGAAAGAGTGTGAATTTCCTTGTGCATCTCTTTTTATATCCACTGATTGCAGCACCACCTACCACCACAAAAAAGAAGATAATGGTGTCTGAAACGTCCTCTGGTGAATCTTTAAAAGAGTATGTAATACGACAATTGGATATATATATATATATATATATATATATATATTGTACTAGTTGTACCTACCTGGCAGTGTCCGAGAGTCTTTTTACTTTAATTTGTTTCATTTTTTTTTAAACACATAAATATTTTTGCAATCTTCTTTTTTTTTTACTCTTAAATTCATAAATAATTGGCTGTACGTACCCGGCGTTGCCCGGTACAGACTTGTACTTACAATTTGTTTTGTTTTTATTTTTTTAACTATGTCGTTTCATATTTTGATATCTAAAAAATATTTTTTTGTTCCAATTAAAGGGAAGTAACTCTGCATGGACAAGTAAAGGGTTACTTCTCTTTTTGTAAAATTTCAGCCATTTGAAAATAATTACTACCCGGATAAAGTATTTTATGAAAGGAATTAAATAGAATTACATTCTATTTTTCTTAACAACATGCTTCAATGAAAAAAAGTGACCGACTAGAATTAAATATATTGATTTTGTAGGAAGAAAGCTATCGATGACAAAGAAATGAACAATAGACTGACATTACTTTTTATATTTCATGAGAAGCTAAGATCCACAAGTATCAAATCGGCAAGCAAGCTGGTAAAGAGAGTGAGGTGCTGATTACATGACGAATGCAGGGAAGGGAGAAACTGGCCACACACTTTGCATTCTATGCAATAAGGGGAGAAGAGAGTGAATACTAAGTAGACATTCGCTCCCTCTCCCTCCTCTTCTCTCTGTTATGTAGT
The DNA here is from genome assembly GCA_963556195.1 of Sepiola atlantica. Taxonomy (NCBI): domain Eukaryota; kingdom Metazoa; phylum Mollusca; class Cephalopoda; order Sepiida; family Sepiolidae; genus Sepiola; species Sepiola atlantica. Next base: position 200,521,149 of record OY744520.1, on the reverse strand, counting down.
AGTGAACTTTTTACCTTGCCTCATTTCACTACGTTAAAATATTTTTTCAAATAGGATTTTTAACATGTGCTTTTCAGTAGATTGCGCTATTTCACTTTGTATTTCAGTAAATAATTGATTTATAGTAAATAAAAAATGTGTAAGTCACATAGTCGTGAGAAACACATACACACAGAAACGCGAGAAGTGGTCACACAATTTTGTTAATGTAGAGATTAGTTTGTGTAATGATATGGTTTAAAATCTTTTAAAAGGGCTTCATTTTTCCAATTACAGCATACCCAAATCTTTAAAAAAAAAATAGTTTATTTAAAATCTGAATCTCTATTTTAGTTGGGTATTTTATGTATTTCTGTTAGTCACTTATAGGATCCAAGACTACTCCACAGAATTGCACCAAATTCGACATAAAGTACCCTTGGAATATGGGATGTATCATACAGGGTCACCATTGTAATACTATTACTATTATTGATGCTGATGATACTTTGAACGAACTATTTCAAAGCTAAAATTGATAAAACCTAAGAAAACAGTAAATGTAGACTATGTTGACAAAGAGATGAAATGGTGAATCATACAAATAAACAATGCTGTTTAGCTAAGGAAAATATGGTATTCTAGCTTTTAACGTTTTTATTGATCACATGTTCGAGTAATACTCACAAATATGCGGCCGCCATTTTGTTTTTTGTTGAGTACACATATGAGGGTCGGAATAAGGAGTAGAAAGGACAATAATGTTGAAACAGTTGGATTAAGCTATACATACATTTATTCTCACATAGACAGTTTGTCAGAGACAAACGTTAATAAGAATATAAGAAACAATACATAAAGAAGTTAAATCCAAAGACATAATAGCTAAGTGAAAGAATACATTAATGCCCTAACACAATCGATAAAAAACATGTGTTTCCGAGGTTATAGAATAGAGAGATGCATGGACAATGTATAATAAAATGTGTCTTACATTTTGTTGATGTGTTCTGGGACCAGGCGACTGTGACCAGACGAGAAGAAGTATTTAACGACTGTAATCAGGGTTTGTGAAAGCCATTAAGAGATGGCTAGCTGATTAGACTCATGTCCGATGGCTTGGACATCTGAGCCAGAAAGAGGATGATATCTAATTCTATATTCCCCACATGAGTGAAATTAGATATTTTTGACTTTCAACACAGGAGAATGCATCCCCTTGTTGGCTAGTATAACTCAGGAAAGATAACTTGTATATGGTTCAAGGGAGATGACTCTGATTACTTCCTGAGCCAATAATACACTTAAACATTTTAACCATTTTAAAACGTTGATAGCATTCAAAAATAATATTTTGTTTTACAAACAATTTTTGAATGTATAATGTGAGTCTTAAACACAGAATGACCTCAGAGGAAGGTTAAATCTGGACAGTATAGAGAGGTGTGTGTAGAACAGGAGACTTCTTTGGTTTGGTCACATTCAAATAAAAGATGAGAACCAGGTATGTTTATTCACCTTCTCTGCAGGAGGTTAGACACAAGGTCAGATGGGGTTTTAAAAAGACAGCCCACTAGGTGAAGTGAACTCTGACCTACAAATACATCTACATGTAGGACAGTTAATGTAACAGGGTCAGTTTGCAGGAGAAGGCTAAAGGAAAACATGAAAGGAATTGATGAGATTGAACTTGAGAGAAAGAAGGATAAATAAAAATCTGATCAGAGATAGTTTGGAAGTCAATTTCTAAAAGCTGCTCAAAATATACCAGTATGTAAAAGCGGGTGTTAAACCGAATATGATAAAATATTAAAATAAAGCAAAAAAAATTTTTTTTTTAATATTTATTAAAAAAAATTTTTTTTTTAGTTTTAAATTCTCTGAATTTTCTTTAACAGCACTCCCAAAATCTAATGCAATAAACTGTCACTGACAAATAGTTTACTGAAGAATTGATGTTAACTGACGTGATGTTGCTAGTCTCAGTCTTTTCTATAAATACTATTATGGCACGTGTTCTTCAGAATTATGTGATCTATTCCCCGCTTCTTTTGTTCTAGCTAGTTTGACTTGTTGATCTCCATCAATTTGCTGTTTTGATACCTCATTGTAATACAGTTTCCTATTCCAACAGCTTCTTTCCAAGAACTGCAGGCTTGTGGAACTCACTTCCTGCTGACTGTTTTCTTCCTACGTATAGCCTTGGTCTTTTCAAGACTAAGGCCAATAGGCATCTCCTGTCTTTGTGATGATCATCTTTCATTCTTGTTAGCTCTTTACATCAAGTGGTTTCATGCCTTGTCTTGAGCGATTTCCATAAAAAAAAATTATACATCAGCTAGTAATCACTCAATTGAATTGTGTTCTGAGGGAGATTTAAATGTAAACAAGATACATCGTAGACAAGAGGTCAGCAGGATTCAGGCAGTTAACCCTTTGGGACAAGCAGCTAGCATTGGAACCAAAATTTAATGGAAATGACATCAGATAAAAAATGTGGGAAGGCGAGATTGGTCAATCTGGATGGAACAAGCAGATTTCCTGAAATTTGGTTGAACAAAGCAATGCACTTCTAATAACGGTCTCCTATTGTCTGTCTTCCTTGTTGCTTTACAGACCAAAGACGAACTCGGCTAAATAAACCCATTGTCGTCCATGATGGTGTGTTTATTGATTAATTGACATATTTCTTTGTGGTTGCCGTCCAGTCTTTTGATTTCAGTTGCAAGATTGCCCACCATCAGGCAAGATCGCTCAAGATGCATGAATGCTGAGACACCGATCGGGAGAGCCAGGTATGTTTATTCACCTCTTCTGCAGGAGGTTAGACACAAGGCCAGATGGGGTTTTGAAAAGATAACACACTAGGTGATGTGCACTCTAGTATACAAGAATGCCTAAGCAGCCCCGTCGGCATTCTCTAGTAAGGGTGCCTCAGGCAATTAACAATATATACTAACCCCTTCTCAGAGAGAAAGTAAAGCCTGGGAGGGTGGATTTCCTCCGACTGAACAGGAACATACGTCAACCCAACAGCACCAAAGCCAATTTCAGACTGATTGTCAAGGACGTATCCCTGACTGTCTTTTGGTTAATTGATGAACTGTATTATGGGAGTCTGGCAACGTAAGTATCAGAGTCTCCTATAGCAATATAGACTTTTATCTGAACTTTGACCTGCTTAGTGTTATAAAAAAGGTTACAATCTGAATGTTTCTTCTTGGTTTTCAGAACAATCGAACGCAGGTTTCGTATGAACCTTTGACCGAGCAACAAAGATATTTTATGAAACAGCAATTGCAGAAATATTTGGATGCGTCGTTAGAAGTAATTGATGTAAGTTTTTGTTTTTTTTTAAATTTCTTTATAATTAACAAATTATTCAAACATTCCTTATTTTGATTACTTGTCATTTTCACCAGGATTCGGCTGTTGTACTCTTCGGCCTTCTTGGCGTCTTTTATTGTCGTCTGTAATCTTCTAGGAGTTTCAAACCAAACCCTTTATTTAATTCACTGAGATGAACTACTACGTTCTACTACGGACTTTTAGATATCTTGATATCTACTTGATGCATGGCCAAGTGGATAATGGCGTTGGTTAAGAGATATTCTAGAGCAGTGGTTCTTGACCATTTTTTTATAAAATAAAGATTGTTGGAAATTTATGACTGGAACTTGGTGGACAAGTCAGGCATAGTTTATTTGTACCACATCTGATTGGATTGGAGAAAGGATTGTGAGTTTTACTAATGATTACATGGATGGCATTTGATTTGGATTGTCCTGTCAATAAAAGATGGAGCTTGGTACTCAGTGCAGGACGTATTAGTTTCAAATGGTTTCTTGATTGAAGGGCATGAAGTCAGTCAATGTTAAAATTAGAAACAAGATGGCCACAATAGTTTACGGACGAGGTGCTTCAGTGATGATAGAGATATTTCCGATATTATTGCCACTCCACTAAACATGCAACCCCTTTGCGCATGTTTACATTACGACCAAAACAGGCAGACCGTTCAGATGGATGAATCCAGCTTAGAGTTTATTCTTTTTCATTTCCTTCAAATTTGAACCATGAATTTTCTGGTGCTACCAGACCAGGCTATCTGAAGATACCGGCTTCCTGACTTAAAATGCACCAAACATTGATGTTATAGTTTTTTTTCCCCTTTCCCTTTGCAAAACTCAATCATGTTCTGCAAACAATTTTCTTCTACAAAACAACCAAACCAAACTAAACACCATGAATAAATATTTGAAGATATAAAGAACTTGAAGCATAAAAACTTTTACCAAAATAACCGGATTCGGCATTAAATAACCTGAAAAGGGTTGATATGCCGTAAAACTAAAACAACTAAACCTGAACCTTGAATTAAAATCAATGTTGAAAACCATGCAGCAAAGTTTATATTATTATCGGATGATATTTTTTAAATTCCTCCATTCAATTTGTACATAGAGATGCTTGACAGCCACTTTCTGTCGGTCCAAAATCAATCCGGTTTATATGACATTTTTGGACACTCATGCGTCTCCAACTGCCACGCCCATTTCAAGATTTCACCTATACACTCAGTGTAGCCATGCTCCCTCTGGCGCCTCACCTGAAAGGTTTCCAGCTGTGCATTGTATATTTAGTAGGAATCGGGAATTGTGAAATCGGAACTTTTTGGGGTATCGGAATCGGAAAAATGTGTGCCTATATCCGATGCCAAAAACGATTCTTTTAATTGGTTTATTTTTCTGTTTGTTTTTTTTTTTAAATTAATTTTCCATTGATGGAACTAATGATAAATATTTATTGATTTTAAACTACGAGTAAAACTAAAATCTATTTACCACCACCCCCCCATGTATTTTTTTAATGTTTGCGAAAATAAATGCGCATATTATATGTGTTTTTTATTAAAATAAAAAAAATAAGAACTAACAACTCTGCAGATGAATATTTAGAGGTAACCGTATTGGAATCGGGAATTTATAACAGAATCGGTAATTGTATTGGAATCGGGAATTTAGAACAGAATCGGTAATTGTATTGGAATCGGGAATTTAGAACAGAATCTGTAATTGTATCGGAATCGGGAATTTATAACAGAATCGGTAATTGTATTGGAATCGGGAATTTAGAACAGAATCGGTAATTGTATTGGAATCGGGAATTTAGAACAGAATCTGTAATTGTATCGGAATCGGGAATTTATAACAGAATCGGTAATTGTATTGGAATCGGGAATTTAGAACAGAATCGGTAATTGTATTGGAATCGGGAATTTAGAACAGAATCGGTAATTGTATTGGAATCGGGAATTTAGAACAGAATCGGTAATTGTATTGGAATCGGGAATTTAGAACAGAATCGGTAATTGTATTGGAATCAGGAATTTAGAACAGAATCGGTAATTGTATCGGAATCGGGAATTTATAACAGAATCTGTAATTGTATCGGAATCGGGAATTTATAACAGAATCGGTAATTGTATTGGAATCGGGAATTTAGAACAGAATCGGTAATTGTATTGGAATCGGGAATTTAGAACAGAATCGGTAATTGTATTGGAATCGGGAATTTAGAACAGAATCGGTAATTGTATTGGAATCGGGAATTTAGAACAGAATCGGTAATTGTATTGGAATCAGGAATTTAGAACAGAATCTGTAATTGTATCGGAATCGGGAATTTATAACAGAATCGGTAATTGTATTGGAATCGGGAATTTAGAACAGAATCGGTAATTGTATTGGAATCGGGAATTTAGAACAGAATCGGTAATTGTATTGGAATCGGGAATTTAGAACAGAATCGGTAATTGTATCGGAATCGGGAATTTAGAACAGAATCGGTAATTGTATTGGAATCGGGAATTTAGAACAGAATCGGTAATTGTATTGGAATCGGGAATTTAGAACAGAATCGGTAATTGTATTGGAATCGGGAATTTAGAACAGAATCGGTAATTGTATCGGAATTTGTAAAAAATATTGGAATCGTCCCATCACTAATATTTAGCAAACGGATCTAAGATAATTTGCATCCATTAAATCTGCATGTTTATTGATTAAATTTTTATTTCAAACTTAAACATGACAGACCGACGAAAACAATATTTCAAACCTAAGCATGACAGACCAACGATAATGCTATTTCGAACTTAAGCATGGCAAAGAGGCAGATGGATGGATGGACAGAGCCAATTATTGAAAGTTTTTGACACATCTAAACTAAGATGAATCCATTCCATTTACATGTTTAATGGTGGAAACGCTATTTCAAACTGAAACGTGACCGAATGACAGACGGACAGACACAACCTCTCATAGAGATGCATGGACGCATATAAAATAAAACTTATTAATTGCAAATGTCTTTCTCTTTATTTCTAGCTCCAAAGCGTCCGTCAAATTCAAGGTTATTTTTCCCTGTTCCGAGAACTTTACGGGTGAGTTCATCGACTCTATTCTTGGTTTTCAAAGTAAATCACGATTTATTTATACTTAACATCTTAAATATCGATACAGGGTAACATACTCCACTCTATAATAAAGAGCAATGTGTATTTATCCGCCTTGTCACACAAAAATATGCCTGGCAAATAAGGGAAGGGAGAACGCAGATCTATTTCCATAATGAGACATTTTCTTATTTTTCTGCATTCTATACCGATTTATACGTTTTTTTTCTTTACTTTTTTTTTCTTTTTTGTAAACTTTCCAGTTTTAGACGTTTTCTTTCTTTTCTTATTTCTCTTTTAATTTAATTTTTAATCATTTCACTTCCGCTAACTTCTTTTTAGTTTGGCGTCATTTTTTTTAATCTCGAGCTCCCAATAATCAAAGGAAGAAAATTTTTAAAAAGCAAAGGGTACTTTTTTACATTGGGACCCGCGCTAAAAGTCCTTCGACATAGGTGCTTTCCAGTGGTTTACAGTAGATGCCAGAAAGCCTTGAAGCGAGACGAATAAACAGACGACATCTAAGCATTCAAACTGAATGAAATGCTGAACTTGCAAACTGGTTGAAGCGCGATGAAACTGCCCTAACCCTAATTCCTTACCCGACTGCTCAAACCCTAATTCCTAGCCCTGCCCTAACCCTAATTCTTAACCCTGCCCTAACCCTAATTCCTTACCCGACTGCTCTAACCCTAATTCCTAGCCCTGCCCTAACCCTAATTCTTAACCCTGCCCTAACCCTAATTCCTTACCCGACTGCTCTAACCCTAATTCCTAGCCCTGCCCTAACCCTAATTCTTAACCCTGCTCTAACCCTAATTCCTAACCCGACTGCTCTAACCCTAATTCCTAGCCCTGCCCTAACCCTAATTCTCAACCCTGCCCTAACCCTAATTCCTAACCCTTAATCCTAACGGAATAAACAAAAATAGTAAAAAAAAGTTGACAAAAAGAAAATTATAATTTTCGCAAAAAATGTAAAAAGAAAAACATTTATAATCACTGTTATTTCTTTGTTTAAAAAATTTTTTTTTTCGTACAAATGTTTAATAAGAAAGAAAAAGAAAAATTAAAAAAAAAATTTAAACATAAATTTTTTGCTTGTTTTGTCACGCTTGTAAATCCAGCCTCGTTTGTGTTTTTTTTTTAACTCAGGTAAGTCAACGGATTTTTCATTCGGCACTGTCCGCTGTTTAACGTAAACATCCGGAAAGCACCGATACTGAGGCACTTTTAGCGCGGGTCCAAATGTAAAAAAGCACCAAGCAAAGTCAATGGTTGATGTTTATTTTCTTTAGGTCATCAGAAATAACTTACATTTTTTTAAAACTTTCGATAGTTCAATCCCTGATTATTAAAAAAAAAAAAGCATTAAAAAGACTTACATTAGAAAGTAGGTCGGACGACTCCTACTGTGTAAAATGAATTCGGAAAGAAATCCTCCACTCTAAGTAAAAAGTCAACAGTAGGTGTTTTTGTTATCTTTAGGTCCTCAGAAATGATAATAATGATTTATATATGAAAAATTAAATTACTGATGTAATTCTATCATTTTATATGAATACTAGCTGGACCCGTCGCCCGGCGTTGCCTGGGAGAAATATAAAAGAATGAATTAAAATTTGTCAACATCCGACGGAACACAAATAGGTCAAATCGGACAATTGTAAGGTTTAGAAAAAATGTCGGTTTGGAATTGTGGAAAATCTATTTACCCACGAAAAGGATTACTTCTGAGTTGAACAAAACTAGAAATTGCCACCGTGTAGAAGGATATCTCCTTCACTGACCGATTATGAAAAAGGTTACTTGTTTCGGGCCGGGATATTTGTAAGTAAATTATATTTCAGGCAAGTATGATAAATATATTTTGTGTAATAATAAAAAGAAATGAAATAAATTTTGATCTGAATTATGCAAATTAAGTTGTTGATTAATTACTATTTTAGTCAGTAAATCCCAATTTCGTGTGGAGCTAGAAATGCAAAACAAATCTGAGAGGTGTCCGTCACTAAATACTGTTTGGATCAAGTATGAGTGAAAAAAGACGAAACTATGATTATTTGGTGTGAACCACGTGTATAATATCTATTATTAAAATACCGAGAGAACACAAACAGGTCATATTATCAGAAGCAGTTTTAGCGACGAAGAAAGTATATAAAAAAATTATTTTAAATGTTACACCGGTTTGTGTTCGAAATTGATTTCGAAGCCTTTTAACTGTCGTGAGTTAAATAAAGAAACCTTATTCGTCATTATAAAAATATACTTAAAAAATCGACGAATGTTAATTTAAATTGTATGTGAGCAGAAAGAAATGTACATATCTTTGTAATGTTAATTGGCTGCGAAAATGTAAACACGTTTTTTTTAGAAATTGAATGAATATATATATATAGAGAGAGAGAGAAGGGAGGAAGAGTGACAGAGAGAGAGAGAGAGAGAGAGAGAGAGACAGAGAATGGACGGTTTAATAAGGAAATGTAAAGAAGTAAAAAAAACGTCTCACGTAAAGTATTCCCCTCCATACATACACAAATAAAAAAAGAAGAATACCTAACATGAAAATCAAAACACAAATGTTAGATTGTTAGGTTTGTATGGATGATCGAAAGTGAAACAATGAACTTGTGTTGTCTGTTAGTTAAAGTAGTGTAAGGTTCGTAGAGAACTTATGTTACGTGCTTCCATGGATTTGGTATCAACAATTGAATGTTGTCGAAATGAACACTGCAGTTCGTTTTACGCTATAAGTATTTGGAAAATGATTTTTAAGCCTTGAAGGTGTTATGTATGAAATTGTCTAAGTTTTTAAGTAAAAAAAATGAAATTATACCTGAAACCAACGAAGAGTGATAAGGAAATGTCTAAAGTCGATTCGCTGAAGAGATTGTAGCAGCCATTTTTAATCACAGAACACTATAAGTAATTATGATCATTAAATGTATTCCGTAAAAATCGGAATGAGAATAAGTCTATACGTAATAGTTAGAAATAACGTAATCCGATATTCTAAAAAATCAGCGACATGTTAGGGAGCGTCTATTAAATTTGTTGTGGAATGTATTGTATTATGTATTAAATTAATAACAGATGAATAGAAAATAATAAGGGTTACATTTTTATAAAGTATCCGTTGTTTATTAGTTCCCGGTATAGATGGGGAGAGTGTTAGTAGTAAAATATCAGAGGGAAAAGTTTTTGTTACCACCTCTATGGAGTATGGTTTGGGGAGAGTCTACGATGGTGGGCCAAAAGTAATATTTAATGTTAAATGGAGAAAATAATCAGAAATTTATTAAAACACGCTCGAGTGAATAAGCGTAATATAGTGGTGAGTTTAGTAGCCTGTGATGCATGTGGTTATTTCCTTACTCTTGCCGAAGTACAGGGGAAGAAAAGATTTAAATTTATATAGAAGATTAGTATGATCACTGACGAAGCATAAATTTTTCCGTTATTTTTTTTACGTGGGGTGTACACTAGTATAAACATAATTTAAAAACTCAACCAATTTTTCTTTCTGTCACATCAACTTTTTTTCTATACAATCTATTCTTTGAATATTGTATCTAGCTGCCGTGCTTAACAGAAGGATAACGTACATGTATGAAAATATAGTGGTATATCTTCAATGTTCATTTGCAGCAAACGAGTGGAGTCAACGAGAGTCATTGAGGAATAGAGAATGCAGGGAAATTGACAGTTGATCTTTCCAATTCGCTAGCCATCCCCTTTCTGTCAATCCAAAATTGGGCTGGTTAATATAACATTTTTGGACAGCCACACGTCCTCAGCTGCCACACTCTCCGGCTACCTCATTTGCTGTGTATTGTTTATTTAGCAAACGTATGTATTTTGTCTGGTGCATCTGCAGATGTCCCTGCATCAACAGCTGAATGTTATTCTTCCGGCCAGGTGTTATCTGTCAGCCACCTACATTAATTTTTGTCATTATCGTCACCTCAGAGACGGATATTCAACATGAATAAGTGCAGTTGTGTTGTATCTCCATAAATAATAAGACTGGGCAGCTGGTTGTTTTATTTGTGTTACTTTCTCTACATCATGCTCTTTTTCCTTAGACCCTACTCTTTGAATACACACAATTGTATTATTTTTCTGTAAATAATAGGACTGGTCAGATGAATGTTTTTATTATTTTACTATCTATTTATCATTAATCATAAATATTGAATAGAAAAAAAGCTAAATTAGTTATTTTATTAATAAATATGATGGTTATTGTTGGAGCATGAAGAAAAAATGTTCACAAGTCTAACATATATAGTTATCTTGTCTGATTTTCAAAGTCATATCCAAATAGTATTTAAGCTGACAAATCGATCTTTGCTTCTGACTAGCCAATTTTCATTTGTTATTGTTATACCATATTATTGGCAATATAACAACTTACTTCGCTACAATTTATTTAAAAAAATTACTTAGTCCAACTCAGACTACTGGTAATATGAAACGTTTTTAAATAATTACCAAAAAAATAAAAATCAGCAAGGGGATAACTCAAATTTTAAATTGCCTAGCTTGCAACTGAAATGTTATTTATTTTTCTGTATAAGTTTAAAAAATGTGTAAACAAATAAAAATTAAAAACTGAAATGGCTTCACTGCATCCCGGGCAATGCCGGGTAGGGACAGCTAGTTGAATATATAAATGTAAATTTTGATCATTACCACTTTCATACAATTTGTTTTACAGTAAAAATACCATTTCTATGGACAAAATAAGTTTGAAAAAACATTAGTACAGTAATTTTAATCTTTTTCCATTGTGTAATTTTTTAAAAACTTTCTATAAAATAAGAACAACTTTGTCAGATGTGGTATGATTATGCGTTAGGGGGGGGGCAAGCGAGAGCAATTCTGTAGCTAAAAAAGTTGATGCAGCACAGGAAAATTGTGGTCATTGTTTGATTCAGAGTTCAAAGGTTCTTCTTGATCCGATTTATTTTTGAACAGGCCTTTGATTAGTCCTCTATAAGAGGGTGGGGTCTGCCTGTCAGTCGTGATCAAAGTCTTCCATTCCAGGCTCGGCGGTCGCGAGGATCTAAGTTTGTAATCCGCAGGGCTGCACGGTCACGTTTACACAGCTCATCCCAAGAGATACTCGGTCTTCCAGCCTGCCGATATGGCGCGATTGACATGTTTCTGACCCGGGAGATCCAGCTGGAGCTTCACTCGACATGGCCAAGCCATCTCATCCTGCCCAGCTTAAGGACATCAGTTATTTCCCATATACCAAGCCTAAAGAGAAGAGTCTCGAAGAGAGTGTCGTCTTCCAACCTGAGATGTCAGATCCATCTAATCATGGTTCTTTCGTTGTGCAGCAGTCTCTTGAGAGTGCTCGCCGATGCAGCCCATGATTCAGAGGTTAGTTAAAAATAATCCAGTGTAAGCCGTGCAGTTTTAAGAAAACGCAAAACAAACTAAAACCAAGTTATGATCAGATAAATCTAAAGAACTTTAAAAAATTGACAGCCGATTTCATTTGGGCCAACTCAGAAGTATATTTCCTTTTGAGGGGAATTAAGTATCTCATAAAACGCTGAATTGTCACTGTAATAATTCTCATAATTTACATAATGTGATATCAGCATATTTTTAAAACTTGAGTTGTGATCTTAATTTGGGAGGAAAATCCCTCATGTACAGCTGGATGTTATTCTTTGTGAGACACAATTAGAATAAGTTTTTATTAAAAGTTTTAATTTGATATTTCCGCCGGTTTATTGTTTAATTTCTTTATTTAAAGAAATTGGATTTATCGCGTTTTGCATTCAAACTCTTCATATATTAGTGTTAGGACAACTAACGAAAACGAATTACGTCCCTTGAACCAATTCGGGAGTTAAGAGTTATCGCCCTTGGAAATGGAGTCCTGTCCAGAGAGAAGATAAACAAAGATCACGACCTCAGACTGTTAATATCAAAATCGCGTCCAGTGGCAAAATAATTATTTCATTCTGTGTTCAGTTTTAATAAATCTGTTAAACGTTTCCTTTGATAGTTCATCCATTTTCTTTACGAATTATTATTTATTATAACCTAAATTACGAGGTTATAAAAATTAGTGTACACCCTCTGTCAAAAATGAGGAAAAATATGCTTCGCTAGTGTTCGAACTAATATTCATATAAAATAACGTCCCAATCAGTGAAGTTAAAAGAAAAAAAAGGAAAGAAAAGTTTGTATGTCTTTTAGCCTAAATGTAGTCGGTGGACAGACAGACAGACAAACGTCTCTGATATCACTATAGATAAAAAAAAAAGTTTTCAGTTTTACTAAATGTAATTTTGATTATCACTTTCATCTTGTAGTAATTTGGAGAAAACTATTGAAGAAAATTTCAGACAACGTTACACTCTGATCGATCGGACGGATCCGGCGGCCATAGTTGCAGCTCAAAAGGTATGTCTGGTTATTCTTTCGGAAAGTTTAAGAACAATTCTATCCAAAATATGGATTCCTCCGCCACCACCCACATTACCATCCCCCCACACCACCCCTACCACCACCATCATCGGTTTAATCTCTGTTTTACATGCTGGCAGAAAATTGACTACCAAATTAGAAAAAAAGAAAGATGTTTTATTCATAATTAGGTAGAATTTTACCCTTCATCCCCATGTTAACAGAAAAAAAAAATTTCTGTGATCATGTCAGCACCCTCGAAAACCTTGAAAATTAATTTATATTACTTTACTATATAAATATAACATAAAATGATCACCCAGTTCTTGACCACCGGGACCGCTTCCCTGCAGGTTACAACACAGTCGTCTTCAAATCTAATGTCAACAGATTTCTGTTATGAATCGTCCCGACAAGTATTCAAACTCAATCCATCCCAGCAATTATTCTCAATCCTCTCATAATGTTCTTCATCTCTTAACTAACAATCATTCCATCTAATTAACTCTTATCCTCGAGTGGCTTTTTGGCCTTGATAGGTGGTGATCCATTATGTTAGGTACGCCTGAGCTGTACAGTGGCGAAGTGCTTTTGCTGACCTATGAAGTGACTCATGGGCTGCGTAACATTGCTCACCTCTGCCGGACTTTTGCGATTGTTGTGATGTGAACCTGTGTTTGTATGTGTTCACTGCACGTCCACTCGTTGCTTTCGTTCGAATTTAGTGTTTGATTTCAACACTCGCCATTGTGTCAATCATGTGGTCGCAATCACTTCTGTACCAAAGGGATTTTTCTTCCAAATTAAGATCACAACTCAAGTTTAAAACAAGCAAAATGATAGCAGACATTTCCACTGAAAGATAGACTTGCAAATGAACTAACATCTTTTTTAACCAAACACAGTCCCTTTGCCCAAGGCCCTAAGAGCCCCTCTGTCTAAGAATGGGCCTTCCTTCTCCATACTGTATGAAGTATTCCTGAATTTATGCCGTGGAAACGTTGATAACTGGAAAGCTATTTATCTGATCAGACGGTAATTTTGCATGGTGGTTACTCTTATCAAAGAGCATCAGATCTATGCATTCAATTTTGAATAATCAGAAGTTGAAATTCTGTTAAAAAATTGACCCTGACTTTTCAAAGTCATATTAGATGCGGCTGCACTTCTTTGGCTACAATATGAACCAAATAATGAGTCTCTACAATGAACAGAAGCAAAATTATCGCCAAAAGTGTCACCGTTCACATTTTCCTAAACCTCCACGTAGATATATCCAAATTAAATCAGTTCTAAGTTAGACCATGACCATATTTTGACCAAGTTTGGTGACCATTTAGCAACTACCTTTATGACGTCATCGATTTTCAAGCAAATATACTTATTTCTTAATAATAATCATTAAGTGTGACAAGCAAGATAACCAGATACACAGACTATTATAAGTATATCTATATACTTCTAACACTGTTGTGGACAATGCTTGATTGCCTACTTATCTTGTTTGCTGCCGTGCAGAGTAAATGATATCATTTTGTGACGTAATTCATTAAAACAAAGGTGAGATAACCGTGCACAGTAGATGATGTCATTAAAGGACGACGTCCAGAGAGCGAGGGAGGGGGAGAGATATTTTATGACGTTTTATCTGGACGTCGTGTCACCTACTAGATGAATCAACTAGATCCTTGGAGGTCTAGTATACTTGTAAAAATCTGTGGATCTTGTTTGTTTGCTTGTCGCTGTGAATATATATTTGGGTGCATAGTTGCAATGCATGCTACAAACGACAGACCTGCAATGGGAGAAATATTTAGCTAAGAGAAGAGAGACCACCCAAGAAATGGGCTGACACTTGAAATAGTAATGTCTTTTTAGATACAAGGTTCCATGCTGTGATTATAAGCCACTTGAGTATTGGAAAAATTAATGCCCCTCCAGATATGAGTAATTTTTTTATGTCCATAGATAAACTGGCTGATTATTTTCAAGTAGGTGGCTGGGTGGTTTACCACAAATGACACCAATATCTCTCTCTCTCTCTCTCTCTCTCTCTATATATATATATATATATATATATATATATATATATATATATTTTAGCAGGATTGATAGAGGGGGGTCAGTTGGGTTTCTGTGGTTCTCTGACACAGATAGGCCTTTGGGCAGTAAGCTGATAAACTGTTTGCGTTCAGTTGGAAGATATATTTGTCTTGATTTGCAAGCCTGTCGTTCAGGGAGGTGACGGTGGTTAAGTGGATATCGACACGGACTGAAGTCCTGGGTGTTCCAAGTTCGAATCCAGTCAGTTCCACAGTACCACTGTCACTTAGGGATGTTGGCAACCTTCTTGTGGTCCTTCCTGTAAGTACCCGATGTCTTTCCAGAAAGATATCTAACTAGAAAAACATCGGGGAAACTAATGGCGACGCCAGAATAATCTGATTCACACGAAAGAAGAAGAAGAAGAAGAAGAAGAAGAAGCAGCAGCTCAAAGTGACTGTCATTTGGTAGAGAAACTAAATAGAATTAAAGCTTCACAAAATAAAACATTGTTACTCGTTTTAAACCAAAGTTGTGGTTTTGAGGGAGAATCCTTCTGTTGCAGCACGGACCGAGATCATGCGATTGATACTAAAATCATAAAACTGATATGAAATCAAGCTCCAAATCCGGACGTAGACAACAAGCAGACGATTACAACCTGTGCAGTGAATACGCACAGATGCACGTTCGCATATTTACTTGAAAATGAATGACGTCATAAAGGATGAATGTTAAGTTTCTAAAAACTGGACATGTATGTTTGTAAGCAGCAGTAAATTCTGGCTGCTACTTTATGAACCTATGCCAAAGTTAAGAAATATATATATATGTGTGTGTGTATGATTTTTTAATTTTTTTATGGAAATCGCTCCAGACAAGGCATGAAACCGCTTGATGTAAGGAACTAAAAAAAATACTACTTCGAGCTTAAAAACTAGCCAATGATAAGTGTTAGATGGATAGATTCCGACCCAGAAAACAGCAATTCTTCCCCCTTTGTCAGAAACATCGCTCATGGAATATGAGGACAATAAGACAAAATAATGTGTATTTAATAATACATATAATAAATACTGATCCAACGGGGCACAGGTGGTCTATTAGATTTAAAAATGTATTTTTAACAGGTCAGTTCTTGTCTGTTGGAAAAGGATCTTCCAAGAAAGCATTCAGTTTCACCATCAAGATTTCTTGCTTTTCTGTAAAATAATTTTCTTCATCAATATTTTCGTCTCGCAGGCAGGCATTGCTATCAAAGATGATGGCACATTGGTTGGGGAACTTGACGGCTCCGGTTTTGGGGTTGGCTTATCAACAAAGGCCGCAAAAGGTGCACCGTCAGATGTGGTGCAGCTGAAGAAAGGAATCAAAGAGAAAGAGAAGAAAGTGAAGCCAAAAGACCAACAAAGGTAAACTTTTTTAGTAGCGTTCTTCTCTTCGCTTACCTGTGACGCATAACCCTAACCCTAACCCACATGTGTGACGCATAGTTTGAAAAAAAAAAATTTTTTTTAAATGTAAAACGTTCTGGTGAAAGAAAGGTTGGTCTGTAGGGAGAAATTGAGTACACGTTTGTTTCGGCTAGCGCCACATGTGTTTACATGTGTGTGATTGGAATAGCCATAGTGTGTGTGTATATTAGTGTGCTTGTTTTGCCAGTGAGAGAGTGTATGTATTAACTTGTGTGGATGCGTTCGTTTAGCAGGGTGTATATGCTGTCGCTATGTTTAGTAGTTTGTGAAAAAGGGCCATTTGGTGTGTGTTGCTTTTTAAGGGCCATTTGGTGTGTGTTGCTTGTTAAGGGCCATTTGGTGTGTGTTGCTTTTTAAGGGCCATTTGGCCCAAACTACCTGGCCAGAATGTGTTGTACGCACCTGTGTTGTCTCTGAAAAATGAAGAAAACTGTGTTTGGGTTTTTATACTATGCACGAGATTTTGGGCCATATTTCTTGTGCTTTGATTCGGGTTAAAGAAACTAATGATTTGAGCATTTTCCCAATCAAGAGTCGATACATAAAACATTAACTGCTGCTTCGAACAACATCCCTGTTCTTATGTATTTTGTATAGTTTTCTCAAATTTCTCTGATATCAAGGTATGACTCTATTTTGTATTCTTGCTATGGATCTATGTACTCGGCAGGATGGTGCTGTACAAGGGATAATTTTTATTTTCATACATTTTGCAAAGAAACTGGTATCGAATAAGATTAATATTAAAACTGCAACCATTCAAATCTTTCCAATTTTGAATGTCTTTGTTGGCGTGTACATGAATAGTAAATACATAAAATAGCACTAAGAGGTTTTCATTGGACAAAACAACCACAACAAAAATACTATGGCAAAACAACTACAGCGAAACAATCACAGCGAAACAATCACAGCAAAACAACCACAACAAAGCAACCACAACAATACAACCACAGCAAAGCAACCACAGCAAAACAACCACAACAAAGCAACCACAGCAAAACAACCACAGCAAAGCAACCACAACAAAACAACCACAGCAAAAATACTATGGCAAAACAACTACAGCGAAACAATCACAGCGAAACAATCACAGCAAAACAACCACAACAAAGCAACCACAGCAAAACAACCACAGCAAAGCAACCACAGCAAAACAACCACAACAAAACAACCACAGCAAAACAACCACAGCAAAGCAACCACAACAAAACAACCACAGCAAAACAACCACAACAAAACAACCACAACAAAACAACCACAGCAAAACAACCACAACAAAGCAACCACAGCAAAACAACCACAGCAAAGCAACCACAACAAAGCAACCACAACAAAGCAACCACAGCAAAACAACCACAGCAAAACAACCACAGCAAAACAATCACAGCAAAACAACTACAACAAAGAACTTTCCTTTCTCCCTTTTTGTACATGAAACGAAACAGAACTTTCATGAACAAAGTTTCTTTCCTAGAATTTCTATGGAACACAATACCATGGGGCTGCTTCTTAGCTGACCGCAACAGGATCGTTTTCAAATACTTGTTAGCTGTTCTTCCTAAATAATGAAATTCTGCCCATCCCAGCCATCATATCCAATCCTTTCATGATGTTGCTCATCGTCCAACTAACAATCTCATTAAACCTTTCCTTGAGTGGCCTCTGGGCCTTTATAATGTGATGACCCATTAGTATAAAAAACAGCAACACTTGAACACCTACAGCAGAGGGGTCAAACTCAAGGACACAAAAGGGGCCATTAAGTGTTGAGGGAGAGGTTAGAGGGAGAATAATGTAGGGGGCCGAAAGCAGGCAATTATTAGATGTAAAGCATTCAATCTTTTAATACATGAATATTTGCTAAGAATTTTAAGACCAGATTAAATGTCTTTCTATTTGACAGTTTAAATGCTTTCAAATCCCTGTCAAATTTCTAAGTTTCATGAAGTAATTCATTCTTTTTCTTTAAGAAAAGATTAAAATGGCTGACTTGTTTATGAATAAACCGAAATGCATTCTGGTAGATTAAATTTCGTAATTACATTTTTTTTTGTTAATTTATTTTAATTGTATGCTATTCGATTTTTTTTATTCCAACGAATATTCAATTGACAATAAAAAATAAAAAAAGTAATGTGTAAGTCACGTAGAGGTGAGAAACACTTTTAGATACAGAGGCACACCACAAGTGGACAAACGTTCAGACTGTATGTGGATGTAAATAGCTTCCACCTGTCTCTTTACATGGCTTGTTGCATCGGAGCATAATCCATTGAAGTATTTGTAAAACAAGCACAAGGATGCTACATTGCAGCGATGGGACAGGGACTGGAGCTTGGTTGACAGTGAGGGACCTATTAGGTTGGCGATTCTTTTTTGGACCTTGTCAAGGAGGGAGAGACTAGTAGATGATGCACCAGCCCAGATGTGACAACAATACTCTATGCATGGGCGAATGGTGGCTTTGTAGAGATACAGGATAATGTCAGGCGTGAGGAGTTTACTAGCACGGTAGAGGGAGCCAACCTCCTTTGCGGCAGCCTTGGCAATGTCTTCGATGTATTTGTTCCAATTCATGTTACCTGTGAAGCTTAGGCCGAGGAGTTTGAATGGTGAACTCTCAGGTGAGGTGTTATTAGCCATGACAATCGGTG
The DNA here is from genome assembly GCA_963556195.1 of Sepiola atlantica. Classification (NCBI taxonomy): domain Eukaryota; kingdom Metazoa; phylum Mollusca; class Cephalopoda; order Sepiida; family Sepiolidae; genus Sepiola; species Sepiola atlantica. The sequence goes on along the minus strand of OY744520.1, from coordinate 200,502,103 downwards.
GTTGGAGAGGTTCCTTGTAGTTATTGAAGGAAAGGAGCTTTGTTTTAGCGGCATTAAAAGTTACCAACCATTTATGGCCCCAATCCACTACAGCCTGGAGGTTATTTTCTAAAGATTCAGCCATTGCCTCGGGTAGGATCGCGTCTGTTTTGCTCACATAACAAGAGTAAAGCATGGTGTTGTCAGCAAATAAACGAATCTCAGACTATGTCATCAGGGAGATCGTTTATATAGATCAGGAACAACAAAGGTCCAAGGATAGATCCCTGGGGTACACCAGCATTTATGCCATGTTGCTTAGATGAACGGCCATAGAGGACAACCTGGATTTTTCTTTTGTTTAGGAAGGATAGTAGTTGCCCAGTAATACTGTATGAGCGAATTTTCAGGAGAAGCCCTTTATGCCATACCTTGTCAAAGGCCTTGGATATATCAAGCGCTTCACCTGCCTTGTCAAGTGTATGATACATGCGTTCAGAGATGACCGTTAGGATGTCCGCAGTAGATCGTGCTTGTCTAAATCCATACTGGCGGTCAGATAGAAGTTTAGCATTATCTAAGTGCCTTACTATCGCTAGATTGATTAAGGATTCAAAGATTTTAGCAAAGATCGGCAGCAAACTGATTGGGCGATAGTTGTGAGGGTCGGTTCTATTCCCAGAACTCTTGTAGACTGGTACCACAGAGGCAATTTTCCAGCTATCGGGGAAGCAAGATTCAGCTAGGCATTTATTGTAGAGTTTGGAGAGGACAGGGGCCAGTTCAGCAGAGCATTTCTTTATTACTATTACTGGTATAAGATCAGGCCCACAAGCTTTGGAGGTGTCAAGGTTTTTTATGATGTCTCTGACCTGGGATGGGGTGATGACCAGGTTATAAAGTGTGGCTTCGGTCCTCAATGGGAATTTGGGGAGGGGGTGGTTATCTGAGTCTAAAGTAGAGTTAGAAGCGAAGCACTGGGCAAGTAGTTCAGCCTTATCAGTGGCCGTGCATACAACATCATTGTGGTTTGATAGTGGGGGGGGGGTATCGTTGATTGACCATTATTCACTACACTATTTTAGATTTTCCAGAAATCACGAGTACCTATATATATATATATATAAATAAATATTTGTTATTGTTTATTATCTATGTACGTATACGTTTTGTCCTTAATAATCGGGACTCATCAGCATAGAGATATGACTATTCACTACCAGTCATGCGATTTGAAACCCCGGATTACGAGTATTTTGCAACTCAAATACGACGCCTTAACCACTCGGCCAATTTTGAACAGCGAATAAACGGTGATAATTTTAACACTTTATCGGCGGCTTAACGTCTGAGAGCGTTCTACTTTTTTTTTTTAATGAAAGGAACGTTGCATTTAAAGCTAGTGACGTCAAATAATTATAAATATATATATATATATATATATATATATATATATATATATTTATTTTGGTACACAAAAATTAGTACAACATTCGTACCGTTGGTTTCAAGCACAGAAGGACTTAGCCATCCGGCTCTCTTCAGCTTCTGTTGTCATCTTTCTTACGCTCTTAATTTTTAACTTTAATTCTCAATTAATCGAGCACTCTGCTGGGATTTTTCTTGCTAAATTACAAAGTATATATATATATATATATATATATATATATATATATATATATATATATATATATATATATATATATAGTAAACGAATAGAAGGTTTGGTATCATCGAAAAAATTTTACATTTCGTAATATTTAGACGTTTCAAAAAAATTGATTGCAATGAAAAAAAGATTTCACTAGTTCATTTTTATGATTTTGATTGCAATAAGAATTTTTAAATGAAAATGAATTTGAAGGCTGTTCGTTCGTTTGTTTATTTTTGTCAGTTCCGGCAATAATATCATGACGCCTAATAGTCCACGAGTTGAAAAGGAACAAAAGTCTCCGTCAGTCTCGCCGCCAGAAACTCAGGAGAAGAAGGCGGAAGATAAAGAGACCGAAATCATTATCACTCCACTTGATAGTGACTTAGAGAAATTGGCAGAGAAACTTGACAGAGCCAGGTAAGTTATTTTCGAAATTCATACAAATTATTGTGGATCTGAAGGTCCCAGAGATGCGGTTAGTACAACAAATTATTGGTGGAATGCATTTACTACTTAGTAACATAATAGCATCATTGATAGGAAAATGGGTTTTAGTTTTGGAAATCCAGTATTCAGAATTTTGAACTGAACCCTTTATTTAATCCACGGGGGTAGATTGTTCTTATTTGTCAGTCATGCATGTTATAATTTCACTTACTGATGCGTGTATAAACTGTTATACACCTGTGTCTTCATTGGGAACCCAGGTTTTTGCTTGTTTGTGGATACAATCACTCGAACGCCGATGTTTAGTTTTCAATAAAAGTTTATTACAAAGAGGCAAACAGAGAGAGAGAGAGAGAGACAGACAGATAACTCATCCTAATACACCTAGTAACATTGTGCCCCCCCCCCCTGGGGTTACCCAAGACGGAAGTCGACGAAACCATGTGACTTCCGAGTGGAGATTTTCTATCTCTTGGCTGGCGAGATTTCAAAGACGAAAGAGGTGTCCAGGGTGCCGTCCCTAATAAGTGAGGGGACTTATTAGAGACGCCACCCCAGGCACGTCTTTCCTCCTTGAAATCTCATCCGCCCAGAAACAGAAAATCTCAACTCTGAAGTCATGTGGTTTCGTCGACTTCCGTCTGGGGTCACCTCTGACTGGAAAGTGTCACTCAAACTTTGCCGCCATTCAAACAGAAGTTCTAATTTCTTCTGCTATTCTTAGTAATTATTGTTTGTAGTAAGGATTGAACCTTCAACCTCAGTCTTCTGACTGTCACTTAGAACTGATTGTTAACAAACAAATTACCTGTTACGCCATATGTCCATAAACTATGATTATGATTGTGTTCGCGTAGGAATCGCCTTTCACTTAGAGTTGAAAATGTGTTAGAGTAGATTTGTTGTTTTAACTCCAATCACTTCCACGTCACGCTGTTCTCAAGTTAGGGGGCAGCTGACTTCTCTCACGTTACTATTTTCCCATTCTGATACAGGAAAACTCTTACGTTTCTGAATTTTTTAGATGATGATTGATACTTTTTATAATTTGGATTATTCGGACTATTACTGTTCGAAATTCCTTGCAGATTCCCAAGTTAGACATAAAAATTCCAGAGTTCGGCAAGATACACCTAAAGAACGTCAGAGGTTACATCGGCCGAAACGTTGTGAGAATAACACTCAAGATGAGAACAGTAGTCTGAATAATCTAAATTATACATATGTTTATTTCGTTTGAAAAAAAAATGATTATTTAAAACTTTTCTCGAAAAAAAAAAAACAGAAACACTTGTTTACCTATGTTTCGTTCTGTGTATATAAAAATGTTTTTAAAAAACCCAGACTTTTTACCAGTTGACTATTTATTGTACTGGGCAACAAAAAAAAAATCGGTGCTTGTTGCTTTAAAGTCCGAAAAAAAGTTTTTTTTGTCTTTTACTGTTTAAGAGTTAATTAAGGGGCAGTAACTCTTATCAACTGTTATTAAATCTAAAGGAATTTACTGAAAATTAATTATTAATAAATGAACAAAAAAGTATACAACAATGGAAAATTTAAGAATTTATTGTGTTTAAATTTGAGTTTTGTACTGAATTAAATTCAGCATGGAAAATTTAATCGACGTTTTACTTGCACAGTAACCGCTCGTGCAACGCCAATGAACCCCATCAGTTTTCACTAGTGATGGCGCAAGTCGCATGTTCTGCCCACAATTGCAGGTTTCTTCGCCAGAAATAAGTCACGGTGAAGTCACGATTGGTTAATCATCTAGTACCACCGTGTTCAGGATTGTCATCATGTTTTGCGATATAGTGCAGGCCAGAGAAGAAGTCAGCCGACCAGTGTTGACTCTGTTGCAATAGCAACAACATTGTCGAGTTGAAACCGACAAAATAACAAAAAAAAAAGTTTAAGTATTAAAAAATACAATTAGGAAAAAAATTGATACTTTTCTCCAAGCCAAAGATTAGTCTTCATAAAACTATTACAAAATTTGGCCAAAGTGTAATATCTGTTCTGATTATCCTTCCAGATTGAGGAAATTTTTATCTTTTGTCCCAATCAAAAGTGCCCCTTTATGGGGAGCTGGATTTTACCCACATTAAAAACCAACATTGTGTCGAACTCTGTCCTCGTGGGGAGGCAAGAAAATAGACACACACATGTTAAACTGAACAAAGTAAGTGTACGTCACAATGTTTACCCACTCTCTCCACCAGGCAAGTAATAGGTGAATAGTGTGACATGTGACTCTATTTACGTTACCTCCCCACGAGGGCAGAGTTAGACACAAGGTCGGTTTTTAATGTAGGGAAAATCCAGCTCCCCAAAAGGGGCACCCTGGATGGGAACAAAAAAAAAATTGCTTCAGTCTAGAAATATTTCTTCTTCACTGACCAAGGACAGAAAAGATGAAGTATAGTATCAGAACAGATACCACACTTTGCTCTTAGCCAAAGGGCCAAGGAATGAACTTGTTGTGCCAATAAAAGAAAGCATACTCTGTTCATATTTGATTCAGATTGTACAAACTATTATAATAAAATGTCTGTTGATATCTTTTCTGCCAGTACTCCTCCGAATCGGACCGTTGCTTTTGAGGAGTTTAAAGCACAACAAGGGACTGAAATTAATCGGATTTTAACAGAGAATAAAGGTACAGTGAGAACACCTTTTTTTTTTTTTTAAATTGTTTACATTTCAAATATTCAATAATTTTCTTTAGAAAATAATTTTCATATTCTTTATGTTGACAAGAGCTATTTTTTTTTAGCTTGATGAAGTAATTTGTTAAAAATATATATTACCCTATTAGAAAAAAAATCTAGCGTAGGAAATATTAATAAACTGGATTAATTCAAGAATAATGATAAAAAAATGAATTTACAAATGAAGTTTTGGGGTCTATCTGATGAAATATTCAAGATAATTTCATAATAATATATTCAATTATGTATTTTGAGATTGTAGGCATTTGTGATACATATATATATATATATATATATATATACACACACATGAAGGTTGTTTAAAAAGTATCCGACCTTATGCCAGAAAAAATATTTCAAATACGTGACGGGGTTGGGACCCTAATTCCCTTCAAAGTAGGCCTCTTGTGTTTGCACACACTTAGTCCACCGATCCATCCACTTCCAGAAACACCTCTAGAAGTCTTCTTTTGGAATCGTGTTCATCCCCGCCGTCGCGTTAAGTTCAGCAGGTTTTTGGAGAAGATGCAATGGGTGTAACATAAATAACCGATTGATTCAACCGATTCAAAAATGGCCGCACATCAGCGGAAAGTGACCAGCGTTCTGGAAGGCCCCAAACTGCTAGGAGTGCAGCTTTTGTTGAGAGGGTGCGAAAAAAGAGATGATGCAAAATGCAATGGCGGAGATGAACACCATTCCAGGTCGGATATGTTTTAAACAGGTATTCAACCTCTAGGCCGCCATCAATTAACATCAATTAACATCAATTAACATGGGAAAGAAGAGAATTTAAAATTGTTAAATTAGCGCGTTGCATTTCATCACCCTAACAGACTCCAAATCATTGAGATATTTGCCTTTAATTCTTGATTTTAATTAAACTAAACTTTTACGATCCTCTTTTAGATTTTAGTTATTCGTCTTTCTAAAGTCTTTTTCCTCAATTTTAAGAAATTGGATTTATCGCGTTTTACATTAATTTATTATTTTGATGTATGAGTAAGTTATTCAATATGTACGTACATATACAAATAAAGATGCACATAACTACACAAATGTGCTCACAAAATATGTAATTATATGCAACTTTCCTAAGGGCTGTAATGATATATACATAAATCTGATTATGTTATTTCTTTATGGTATACATTAAATCTCATGGTGATTAAGATCCAACTAATATATTAAGAAGGAGAATGATGTCGAACTCAAGGATTTTTATTATGTGTTTCATTATTAGATACTGGCCATTAACAATAATCAATCTTTAACAATAGTAATACCATTGGTTTGTGCATCTGATATTTTTTTAATTTTTATGCTGGCGTTTTATTTAACTTTATGCCTGGTTTAATAAAGTTCAACTTTCTCTATATCTATTAATCATTTAATTAAAATTCTTTTTTTTAATATCTGTACTAAGGGTGGGGTTTATATTATCTAGTATTTTTTAGCTAAACTCTAATGTAAATCTTCTATTATGTCTACAATTTATTGTAATCTCAGATCTCTGATTTAATATTTTTACCTCCATCGCTAAATCTTATTATCTCTAGTTACCCATTTGGACATAAATAACAGGATGTGTTGAAATATTTACACGTTTTTGCCATTCTATTCTTGATGTTTTTTTCTTTTTCATGGCTGGCGAGATTTTGGTCACATGACTCGTCTGATTGGAAATATGATTTAATTTGAGTTGACAATCGTTTTCGATTGAATAGGTGGCCTGATGAGGTTTCGGCTGAAACATGAATGCATATAAATAGCTAGATACCGCTTTACTTGTTATTGAGAACCATTATATAAATGCAGTAAGATTCATGAACAAAACTAGACCTGGAATACTTTATATATATATATATATATATATATATATATATATATATATATATATATATGCTTTTCTCTTATTAGCTTTATATGTTTTTTGGAGCATTAAAAGTAGAAATTGGACATTTCTTATTTTCAAAGAGACATACTAAAAAATATAAACAACAATCCTGTGAATACCTTTTTTTTTATAGAAATATTAGATGAAGGCTACTACATATTTGCACTAGGAGGGTGTATATATTTGCTTACATATCGTTTTCAATCCTCTCATAATATTGTTCATCATCCAATGGCCGATCTCATTAACTGTTATTTTCGAGTGACCTTTGACGTTTGAAAATGGTGACTCATCAGTATGAACGAAAAATTAATGGCATCAGTCATTTTAGTTTCAGCACTAAATTTTTTTTCCCACATTTTTACAACAATTCATATAAACCTCTTTCATATTGACCTCATCGTTGATGAAATCCCAATTTTGTTTTAATATTGTGTCTGGTCTTTAAAAACTGCTTCACGTTTTTTTCCCCCCCGTTTTCTGAAGGTGTTTTGTTTGCCAAAAGAAAACTGTATGCTGAATGTGCAAAAGAAATCAATAAAATCAAGGCAAAAATCGATGACTGCAAAAAATATCTGGAAAATTACAACAGCGAAAAACACAGACTTGGTAAGAAGATGTTTAATAATTGTACTCATCGTCGTCTTATTTTCCTTGGTGATACATTGCTATTTGGGTTTAATTTCGAAAATCCAACATTATAACTTTATATATTGAGAATTACAAACTCTTCATGAGATTTATGAAGAAGTTAAGAAAGATTCGAATCTCCGCTAGCAACAGATGGAGCTGCAACAATGGTCGAGCCACATTAAAAGAAAAATTAACTTCTCTGAATTTATTAAACAATAACTTTGCAGCAATTTGGCAGCCTTATAAATCTCGCTTCCCTTATTTTGTCTTTTAGTCCTCACATTTGATAAGCAATGTTTCTGACAAAGAAGGAAGAATTGCTGTTTTCTGGGTCGGAATCTATCCATCTAACACTTATCGTTGGCTAGTTTTTAAGCTTGAAGTAGTATTTTTTTAGCTTCTTACATCATTTGGCTTCATGCTTTATCTGGAGCGATTTCCATTAAAAAAAATTCATTGCCTGCAATCTCAGTCTCCAAGCTTAGTGGTCTTGAGAATTGATTCCCTTCTACATTTCGCTGTCTAAGATTCCTGTTAATGGTTTTCATCCAAGCTTTCTTGGAACGTCCAACTTTCCTCCGGCCTTCTATCTCAAAATCTTAGCATTTTCTTATCCAAAAGTTGCTCCTCTTAACATGGCTAAACCAACGTAGCCAACTGATCGTCAGGAGTTCATCAAGCTTTGGTCTATTCAGTCTCGCCAACAACAGGATATCAGAGCTGATATGCCGGGTCAGATTGTACATCCATCTGATCATTGCTCTGTCATAACGCTGAAGATGGCCGAGCAAGGACTGACTCTCTAACAAAATTGCATCAGACACCCTTGGGCACAATGTTAGCCCTGTCATCTATAAATCCATCTTTTCTAGTCCTTTCTACCATTTTCTTTTATTTTGTCTACCCTGCTTCCCAACCCTATCAACTATTGTGAACCCCACTCGCTGCACACGGTGGTCATGAACCGCACAGGTGTGATATCCCGGTTGTGGTGTCAGATTGTGACGCCCACTCATGCCGATCGTCGTAGTGGCAATAAAATAAATATATAGATCCAAATTCCTCTATGGCGACGATGATGATGATGACGTCGCCGATCTTGTCATCTCGTCCAGCTACAAACACACTCCCACGTTGAAACTGTTTATATCAGCGAGCGATCACTGAGGGAACAGCAACCGGTGGGGGCGAAAGATCATTCAATGCAGAACAAAAGGAAAAGAACAATGTTCAACAACTCGGTCGGGGTTTTTTGTATAGAAGAGTAATTATTAATAAAATAAAAGAATTGATTTTACATTGGATTAATGTCTACCGTACTCGTAAATGTCTTAGCAAAAGTTGTGTTTTCTCTAAGTTATCTCGCTAGTTCTCTGTGTGTGCGAATTCTTTACACAAGTCGTTGTTTAAGTTACAAATCAACTGGCGAAGGCAATGGCGAGAATTTCGTCCAGTTTATTTTCTTCGGCGCACGCCATCTTGGTGCGCGCCGGGCGACCGTCCAACTCTGTCTCCCGATAATTCAACTCTGACTGCTCTGTACTCTACTGTACTGTCTTCTGCGTGAAAAATGCACATTCTTTTATTGAAGATGTCTATCGTCGTACACCCCCTTCTCCACCGTCTTACTCCCTGCATGTCTTCCTCTCTCAAGGAGGGTGGGGACGGACGCCTCACTCCCTAATATAAATGGGATCTTCTTCTTAGCTTGGCGTTATCGCCAAAACAAACACTTTCTCATTCTGTCACACAACCGGTGGCGATATGTGACCGGGTTCGTAATTAACGATGACAGGCCCAAATAAATCTCTGCCAAATTAAAACAGCCATCACAGAATCGTTATTTCAAAACGCACCATTCACCCCAAACAATAATATCGCTTTATTGACACTTCAAAATTAAATTTAAGATTATGGAATTTCATAATCTCTAACTCCCATCTGGCAACTGTCTCCTTGCCTTCGAAGGCAATGGATTCTGACTATCAAACACGACCCACCGAGACTAGCTGGCGTCCCGTTCTTGTCGTTTGTATAAGTTCGTTTCTACATCAATATATACTAGTTTTATATCTCCACTTCGTCTCAACGCAGGGCCCTCAGTCGGCATAGCATCACCACCAAGATGCATACTAGTACGTCATCAGGGTACCCGATCCCCACGGGGCCCGGATACTTTGTCACACTATTCAAACTCGGTTTACTCTAACCCAGTTCTGGGTACGACATGAAACTGCATCCGGTGATGAGGTCCCAATTTTGGAACATTGGATTCCCTTCTTAGATGCTATTACTCCCAGATTCATTCGGATTTAGAGTGATAGTGTAGCAGATGCTACTACGGGCCAAGCGGATATTCAAAAAGCAAATGACCTTTTATTGCGACTCCTTTTCTTTCTCTGTGTTGAGCAACTCTTTCTTCGTCTCTGAGATGGAGGAAGAGAATATCTCGTAAAACCACGGCCAGAGATTCCGGCCAATCAGGGACAGACAGGTCAGCTTGACCACGCGTGATTTGACTCCCATATAAAGAAAGAAGCAAGAAGTCGTTCTCGTTCTCTTTTTCCCTTCTTTCCCAGGCAATAATGCACACGGAGGTTATTTTTTTCACATTTAAATTAACGAATTTTGAATATCATTTTCTACTGAGAGCTGGATAGATTTGAGAGAATGAGGGATAAATAAGACCTGGGCAGAGATATGTTAGTTTTGAAGTCAATTTCTCAAAGCTGTCCAACACATGCCAACATGAAAAACGGATGTCAAACTGAATGATGATGAGCCTGAAAACTTAAAAGATGGGATCCTTTTTTATTTTTAATCTAAAAAAATCTTTTGAAGCCAATGTATAAAATCATGTTTTACATATTTGTACATATTTTTCGATGAGTACAAATTGTTGCCCCATCATCACTACCGCTACAGTATTGTGATCAATCTGTCTAATTATCTGTTTCTTTTTCCCAGCCAAATGATTCTTGTGTATTTATCCAACCGTCATTTTAAAAACTATTTTTAGGTATCTTGTATGACAAAGAAGGCGAAGAAGTTCTAAGCGAGGAAGAATTCCAGACCCTCAAGCAGTTGAAACAACTCAAGAATGATTATCGGCTGAAATTTGATGAGTATAAAAGCCTCAGGAATGAAGTCTTTTACTGCCAGAAACTGGTCGACCAGTGCAGACAGAAATTGATTCAAGGTCAGATATTTGTAATCAAACATTTTTATGTACAATTGTCAGCAAAGAAAATAATAAGGTGACTCCCCCCTCCCATCCTCCCATTTTAGTTGGTATAGAATTTATTGTTTTTTTAACACATTCCACAAGTTTCTTCTTGTTCTTCATTTTTTTTAAATGTTGTTATTTTCTCAGAAACTTGTTGCATCAAATGTTTAAACTTTGATATCTTATTTATTTATTATGCTTTTTTGGGCATCTCTTATTTTTATTCAATAATAAAATACATATATATATATATATATATATGTATAGCCCCCTTTACTAAGGCTGGGCACTCTGAGTGAATTTAATAACAAGCAGTACTACTAGCTTCATTGCGAGATCCAACACGATTTGTTGTTGTTAGATCACTCTTCGCCGCTTGCTGTGAATACTCGCCGACTTGGTATTTACAAAGTTCCTCCTAAATTCTGAGCTGATTTCTAGTGGCCAACCGGTAACTCTCCTGACTTGCGAATCAGTGGCGATTTGTAGTCGGAATTTGCGCCCGTCAACCGTCGGGAATTAGCTTCCTGCACTGAAGATTGCGTAAGCATGAAACATCGATGTCTGTAGGTAATAAATAATTTATATTTATTTATAAATATATATATATATATATATATATATATATATTCACTTTTTTGTTTAATTTTACTTCAGTCAAAGTTCTCAGAAATCAAGGGGCCCCTCCCTGGACCTAACTCTTGATATCTATGAAATACATATATATTTGAATATTCCATTAATGTTCTCCTTTACCTGTCAAACGTTGAGTTAGTAAAGAGGATAAGAACATTGATTTTTTTCTCTTCCCAATTGACCAGTTACCTATCTTATAGTATATCTTTCTTACACAATAGATTCAGTAATTGATTAATATGTGCATGAGAAAATGACAATTTTCCATGAGCGGATGATCAACCTCATTATAAATTCAAGATGGCCGCCATCACAATATGCAAATTAGTCAAATTTTACTATCTATTTTGATAGTCCTACTTATATGCTATAAATGTCATATACATTGTTTGGGCATACAATGAAAAGTTTAGCTTACAGTAAGGGTGGGACGTAATGGGTGAAAATTTCAGATTCATGCGAGTAGTATTTTTTTGTGTTCATTTATACATAAATAACACTAAACAAACATTTTGAAAATTTTGCAAAATTCAGAAAGTGCAGGCCACTAGTTTTGAGCTATTTTACATTCATGAAAACCCTTTCACAGCCTGAAAATGGTCCTAAATTAAAGTACTATATCAGATTTAATCATCTATATCCATTCATAGCTTTTGAGGATGTTTTAGGACCTGCAATGTCGCATGAAACCACCTTTTTACCGAAAAATGATGGATTTTGAGTCCCGTGGAGCCCTAACGGCTATTTTTGGCTTGCACCTTCTGAATTTTGCAAAATTTTCAAAATGTTTGATTGTTTAGTGTTATTTATGTATAAATGAACATAAAAAAATACTACTCGCATGAATCTGAAATTTTCACCCATTACGTCCCACCCTTACTTACAGAGTCATTTTAAAAATTGGTCTAAAACTCATTTTTCTATAAAAATAAAAAAAATTCAGCACTCAGAGGGTTAAACTATTTTGTCTTCATGTCGTCTGTTGCATTTTAAGATTTCAAATGTCTCGCGTTATTATAAACCCATTTTCTTGGTAGGCCCACTAGCTAAAACTAAACTGCAATCAGGTTTAAAAGAACTTAATAAGTTAATTTAATGTTACAATACTTTGATGTAAAACGAATGACTTTTTTTTTTCTCTCTCTCTCTCCAGATTTTGATAATTGGTTTGCAGAATGTTTCCTCTCCCCTGGAACAGAAATAAGCAGCAAGGATGCTGGTCATGGGATGCAGTTAGGGTTGAGTGCACACTACAAAATCCAAACCTCTGTAAGTATAAAAGCGTTTATTTATTTATTTTTTTGTCTAGCTTACTGTAACACATCCTGGCTAGTGCACCAACCACTAGTCTCTCCCTCTTGGATAGGGTACAAAAAAAGAGCCTCTAACCTAATAGGTCCCGCACTGTCAACGAAGCCCGAGTCCCGTTCCATCGCCACAATGTTGCATCCCTGCGCTTGTTTTACAAATATTTCCACGGAATGTGCTCCGACGAACTTACTGCACTTGTACCCCCTCAACGTAACTACCTCCGTCCAATCCAACCAGCAGCAAAATCCAACCCCTTCACTGTAGAGATCCCTAGACGGCAGAAGATTTTCTATTCTAATAGCTTCTTTCCCTAAGCGTAAATACCCCGACCAACCTGACTAGCAGCAAAATCCCACCCCTTCATTCTGAGGTCCCCAGATGCTGGAAAACTTTCTACTCTCATAACTTCTTTCCTCAGACTGCTTGCCTTTGGAATTACCTCCCTGCTCCCTGTTTCCCGACTGTACCAACATCAAGAAATGAATATATGTATTGTGAACAAACATCTTGCTGCCCAACTCCCCACTTAGGAGGCCCCTATAAATCTGTCCCCAAATCACAGTAGCCCCTTACGTCTCGGTAGCAATGTGCTTTGTTTAGGGTGAATAAAAGTAGAAAGAAAACATCACTCAATAATTTCCGGTCCTAAATAATAAAACAATAACTTTTAGGCAAAATTCAACTTTATTCATCAACATAGTCTCCTTCTAGCGTGACCCACTAATTCCAACGCTTCCTTAACAATTCGATGCCTTTTTTGTAGAACGATTTGTATTTGGCCTCAAAATACGTCTCAGTTTCTGATATCAGTTCGTCATCGGAGCCAAATCTCTTTCCCTGGAGCATACTTTTGAGGTTTGCAAACAGCCAGTAGTCGGTGGGGGCCAGATATGGAGAATACGGTGGGTGTAGAAGCAATTGGAAGTGTAATTCATGTAGTTTTGCCATTATTGTGATCAACATGTGACATGGTGCATTGTCTTGGTGAAACAGCACTTTTTTCTTCTTCATTTGTGACCGTTTGTTGGCGATTTCTTCCTTCAAACTTGCTAATAATGCCAATATTATAATAGTCGCTATTGATGGTTCTTCCTTTCTCAAAATAGCTTGCACATCCCAAAATGCAGAGGCCAAAAGCTTGCCTTTTTTGTAACTCATCGTGCCTGATGCTAATATATCTCGTTTCACAATTTTCTTCCATCAAAATCTTAGCTTTTGTCCCCCGATGAATATTTGTTATTATTCTAAGATTAAATACTGACCTGCCACGCCCTCGGCTACGGCACACATAGAGCCAGAATTTCGCAGACCCTAACAATATTTATTACTGGGAATGAGAAACAAACTAAACTAAAGTTTTCTCACGTTATAAAATGGAGTTGTGCTTTTCTTTTAAAGGCCAAGACGACAGCAATTGTTTTAAAACTTGTAATAGAATATCCTGCACCCCCCTTTTTTCGTATATGGACTTACTGTACATAGAGAGAGAATGGATTGACAAGCATCTTGCTTCTGGCAAAATATTAATAATATATTTTCTAATTTCTGTCTCTCCATAACTGTACATAGAGAATGAATTGACAAGCATCTTGCTTCTGATTTTCTCATTTCTGTCTCTCCATTATCGGACTCTCTATTGCAATAGACATTTCTTTCTTCTTTATACTAATGTGTTGCTTGTTCTTCCCATTTGATAAACATCTTGTCTATTCTACCCTTTTATCAAAGATACGACACAGAAGTCTTAAAAGTATCTTTTTTCTATAAAAAATAATTTTGTTATTTGGATATCTTTATAATTCTAAAAGGATGGTAGATAATTTGGTCTACTAAATCTTCTCTCTCTATATAAAACTCAATGTGTGTGGGTGATGTTTGTGTGTTCCTTATAAAAAGAAAGGTTAGAGAATCTACATAAAATCTAAAAGTGTATTCTTATGTAAAATGTAACGAGGAAGACAATGGAAGTATTCTCGAATCTCTAAGTGCATCCCTAATGGGGCTATGAGGACATAACCTCTTAAAACTTCAAATATATCCTATTTATATAGAAATTTAAATCATATGTATAACATTTTCCGAGGAAGACAATGGAAGTGGTCCAGAATCTCTAAGTGTCCTCCTAACCTAGTGGAGCTCTGGGGGCTGAACTTCCTTTAAAACTTATATGTATAAAATTCTCCTAGGCAAACAATGGAAGTGGTCTCGAATCTCTACATGCCCCCACCTGTAAGTAACCCATGGGGACAGAACTCCCTTAAAACTTCAAATGCGTCGATCCGATTTTAATGAAATTTAAACCATGTGTATAAAACACAAATTCAAAGAATTTTCCAACATTTCAGCTTCTTCCGACAATATTAGGGGACGAAACGGGAGGTGGGGGGGGGGGGGGGTAGTAAAAACAAAGAAAGTGATATGGCGTTATGAGCTTAGTGAAAAAGTACATAGTAGTTGTCCTCATTCAATCCCAAACAACGTCGGGTCACCCTGCTAGTTATTAGGTTTGTTTGGTTATTTTGTTTTACAGCATATCAGCCCTTTTTCATGTTATTTAATGCCGAATACAATCATTTTGGTAAAAAAAATTTATGGTTCAAAGATAGTTATAAATAAAGTTATAACCCAACTCACAGGTCTCAGCGTCACATAAGGTTTCATGCCTCTAAGGGAAAATCGCCAAATGTATCTCTGGTTTAGACCTTCTTGTGAATAGTTTAGTGATATTTATATTAGGAGTTGATGGCATTTATTCCTATTAATGCTAAAAGCAACAAAACATGTATATATTATAGATTTCAAAGATAATTTATTGAAATAGAAGTCTTATTTAGAAAAAAATATGTATAGGGTAGTAGGTTATAATAGTGGAAAATATTATCTAATATATGAAGTAACGGAAGATTTTCTCCTATTTCATTGACCAGTATAGCTTCATAAACAAAAATCTATTTTGTTATTCTTTTCCTAATAAATTGATTTATGGCATAAAGAAATATAATTTTAATTTTCGACCTTGCTAATCGATTTCTCTATTTAGTCCGGATCAATACTTTAGTTTTTTTTTGTCTTATTAAGAAAAAGATAGCAGTGTTTGTACCTTCTCATTAACATGTATTATGTTCCCCACCCATTATACTGAGATATTTTATTTCGTAGGGTATATACTTTTCTGCTTCACCGCTTGCTAACACTATAGGTATGCATTGTCATAACAATCTTTCTCTTTTTCTAACATTACCATATATTACGTATCACAACTAATTGTTTACTTTATAGCAATTATTAGTCGTATTCTTTCCCATTATTTATCCTAATTTATGGCATACATCAAATACACTTTATATATAAATTAAAAGATGAAAACATTTATGCTATTGTTACAGATAAGTGCTTTCTCGGCCTTTTGGTCAAGATCAAAGTGTAGTATCTGTTCCGATAGATACTGCATCCCATAGACTGGTATTGTCTTGGCCTTCAGGGCTTGATTTATGCCGGTCTATGGGTCTGTCCTGTGCAGTTCTAGGTCCACCCTCCCAGGCCTTGCCTCCCCTCTTTGGGGAGGAGTAAGTTTATTGCTTACTGCCTGAGGCGCCCCTACCGGGGAATGCCGACGGGGCTGCCCATGCAATTTTTAAAGGTATTAGGTACTCTTTCTCTAGAGTACTGACTTATCAAACCCCCACTTTCCGACCTTGTGTCACATTTTACTCTGTGGGGAGTAGATAAATTCCTGTTACAGATAAGTGCTTCCATAAATTTCATTACATTTCAGTGTTATTTCAGGACGTCACTGTTGCCACAATAAAACAAAACATTACAAGTAAACTCTGATACGATGTTAGTTCATACCAAATTAGACTGGCAGAGTCGAGACCATTTTTGAGGATAGCTTGTCTCTGTCGATGTGAAGTATGGTTCTGTGCAGTTCTAGGAGGTTCACCTTCCCAGGCTTTACCATCTCACCCTTTGAGAAGGGGTTAGTTTATTTCTAATTGTCTAAGGCGTCCCTACCGGGGAATGCTGACGGGGCTGCCCAAGCAATTTTGATTCGGCCAGAGTGCTCTTCCTCTAGGGTGCTGGCTTTTCAAATCCCACTTTCCTGACCTTGTGTCTAATCTTCTCACCGTGGGAGGGAGATAAATAAAAACTCTGATTTTATTTCAGAATAAAAGGGTACAGCGATTTCTTCGCCGTGTAACCACATTTTAACAATAACTGCAATTAATGTCTGTGTTGACATTACGCCGGACTATTTCCACATGTTGTTCATTCATTATTTCTTCACTTATTACATAAATAGCAAAAAAGGTAATATCATAACTACCAAAATCGTTTTCATATAGCTCTAATACACAAATACATGATTACGCTAATTATATTCGAATACAATATTGTATGCACAGAACTAATGCATCCTAATATCCGTCTTCTTAAACACTTAGGATTTTAGAGAGAAAGGGTGTTATAACCGAAGGGAACAATTCCTTTTAAGGATGAGTTTTTTTTTTTTTTTTTATTACAATATATTTACGCTCCCACTTCTTTGTTAATGGCCTATTTTAGCTATTTATGGAATATCATAACTGCTAAAATCGTTTCGACATAGCTACACTATTCTATTTTTTTAATATATATTTAGCATGATGGTTCCATTCCATTTAAGGATTTTTTTTTCTTTTTACACACGAAGAATGGTGTGCAGAGATGAGAACAAGAGTTTTCTTTTCTTTCTTTTAACGGCGAAATAGACAATATAATTTTTTAAAAATAACTGTTGTATGCCGGTCATTAAAAAAAAAATGTGTTTTTCTGAAGTTTAATTGAATGGTATCGTTTGGTCTTTTATTTATTATTAAACTGGTTTTACAAACTCACTTTTTTCTGATTCAAACAATCTCACCTGTGCTGAATGGGTGAACCAATTGATCACATTTTTTCTAGTAACAACTAAATGTTCTTATAGTTTTTCAGTTTTTTTTATTATATATAATTATTAATGATTGCGCTTTCTTTCTAAGGGTCTATTTAATCTTTTTGTTGAATATCATAACTGCTAATGTTGAATATTTGGTTTATGATACGTTGTCATGTCAGAATCTCTGGTGTTGTAAAACAGCTCCTTTGTTGATCCAGCGAACGGCATCGCTTGCTAACGGGACAAAGTGTCGTTTCTCGATCCGGGCGACGTCGAGTGGTCTTGCCAGTCGGTCCTGGTTTCAATCTCTCCCTTTCGGCTGACACAGTAGTAAACCCAATTCGGGAATCATATTTCCCTTTCTTCTTTGCGGTCTCTTCTCTTTCTGCTTTCAATGTCTGCACTCACTGCAGACGTTTTGTCGCCGCCGCCGCCACCACTCTCTGCAGACGCTTTGTCGTCGTCACCATTTCGTGCCGGCTGTTTCTTTCTGTAACTGAAATCAATCTACACATAACAAAATATAACAAGTCTTCTGTAGTTCTGAGCCATTTATTTTCGTTCATTAGCTTGTTGAAACAGAGAGAGAAGCCTACACTAGTTAACTAACTAACTACTTAATTCTTGCAAGGGAAGGAAGAGGGGGACATCGTCTGGCTCTCATTTTTGGGGATCTGAATTCCCCGATCTTATTTAATCGCTACATGGCTAATGCGACTTGACTAGTCGGCTTCCAAGTCAAAACTGTAATCGGGAAAACTGTGACGACACAAAATCTTGTGATCAAAACGCAGGTGTGACCTAACCTTTGTACTAAGGTCTCATCACCCGTCACTGCGACCGTGAGAAACAACATTGCACTAAACTTGCACGAGATGACTTTGTTACAAATCGCGTCCCATTATATAACACTAAAATCATATCCATATAGCTACAATATATATTTTTATCTACACTTCTACAAAGCATCCATACATGACTAAATCGTTTTGAGTTCGTGTTCCTTTAATGACAAAATAGACATTGTACAAAATAATATACATTTAAAAAAAAAATAACTGTTGCTTACAGTCATTTAAGAAAAAAAAAAATCGGATTCTCGTGAAGTTTAATTGAATTCTGATATCGTTTGGTCTTTTTTTTTAAATTATTAAACTGGCTTTGCAAACTCACTTTTCCACATCTAAACAATCTAACCTGTGCTGAATGGGTGACCCAACAGGTCACTTTTTTTCTAGCAACAATTAAATGTTCTGGTATCATTATTTCCTTAGTTTGAAGACGAACAGGAAAAATATGAACGAATCCATAACGAATTATTAAAGAGTGAACCGGATTTGGCTCCTTACCACAATGCCTTAATGATGACACAGCAACGAGTAAGTTTCAGAGATTTTATTCATATCTTGTTGATTTTGAATTGTCACCTTCCAAACAATTGTTTGTTTTTCTGCTTTAAAACAAAATTACGAATACTTTTTTTTCCTATTAATATTTTGAAGGGTAAAATAGATATTAACTCTGTCGTTCAACCTTGGGAATGATAGCATTACTAGTATACACTCATCTCTTTTTATATAAAGTTAAGTATGCGTATGTATAGGATTCACTCCGAAACTAATTAACTGATCATTATGAATTTTTGAACACAGCTGCTAGGTGTAAAGAGTCTAAATGTGGGCTATTTTTAGTTTAATTTCATGGAATAGGGTAGAACTCATTCGTGAAATTTCAGATACCTCTGTTTTTTGTAAAATTTTAACAATAAGTATTAGACACTAATTAATATTATAAAATCATAGAAATATGTTTGAAATTTAAGTTTTCATATATAAATTATTCTTTCTGATGACATAAAGAAAAAAAAATACCCAATGTTGACAATTGGAGGATTTTTGGTTCTTCTTTTGTACTTTCGCAATGACAAAAAAAAAATAGCTAAAGAAATGTATAAACTTTGTTATGTACTTACGTGGTAGCTAAAAAGAAGATTGTACACCAAAAATGACGCAAATTCATCCAGTATTTATTAAATTAAAAATAAAAACGATTTTATCTATCAGTTGCCATTTTAATTAAATTTTGAGTTTTTCCCCCTAAAAAAAATGAGTTATCTCCCTTGCCTAATCAGTAAGCTGAACTGCGTAAAAAATGTCTAGGAATATGTAAAAAAAAATTTTTTTTTTTCTTAATTTAATAAATACTGGATGAATTTGCATAATTTTTTTCTGTACAATCTTATTTTCAGCTAACATGTAAGTACATAATATTTTTTAAAATGTATAAACTTTTTGTGTCGTAGCGAAACTAAAGCAGCACCAGACTTTTTTCCAAATTCATTTCAGGCGGCAAGGGTGGTCTGACTTGCTATTCGCTTCCTCACCACTTAGAATAGTTTCAGCTGATTAATTGTTAACTTTTGTGGTGGAACTGTTTTATATTTTTTATATATATACAAATAAATACACATAGATCTTTATTATAGAGTGGCAGATTACTTTGAAAAAAATGTTTTGTTGATGGAAATAATAAAGCAGAAACGTACATCAAAATTATACCCAACTGACAATTGCATTTGTTGAGAATTGTATCCAGTAATGTTTGAACAGCTTTTTAAACAAATTTTCTTTGATTTTGCAGAAAATGCATAGAAATGCAATGGCCAAAGCGAGTATTAAGAACCAATAAACTGAACGGAGATGAGAAAAAAAAAAAATGGTAACGTCAATCATTTTTTTTAAGAATAAATTTAAAATTATAAAATTGCTGTCTATCAAAAATTTATTTTGTAATCTTATAAATATTAATCTTTAGAGAATGTCCAACCAAATCATTTAAAATGTTTTCTTTCATCATGAGATCTCAACTAATCAAGGGAGACGCAAGAGTGCTCTATCCCTTAATAAACTACACAAATGGCCTATGCTGGAAATCTCATTTCTTTGATCAATCATAACTCAAAAACCAATAAACCAAATTAGTTAAAACTTTGCACAAAATTTTTATTTCATATGTTCTATAAGTGTGTAGAATTTCAGCATCATTAGTCAAGGCAACCCAGAGATCCAGAAAGTTCAATCATGAAATCATGTTATCTGTGTGTACGTACGTATGTGCCACCCTGTATCTCAACTATTTGATGGATTCAGCTGATTTTTGGCAGAGATAGAGGTTCTAGTTGATGGCATTTTAATTTCAGTTTACCATATATCTTAGTTTTCCAGAAAATTCCAAAAAACCTTAAAAATGTCATTAAGGGTATGTGAGCATAACAGGGCTATGTATTTTACTGGTAGGAATTTTTCTTCAGCGCACCTCACACACTTCATGCATAGAGATTTATACTGTAGTGATGTGATAATGAAATGGTTTGGTTGATATGTAGTCATACCCTTAATGACAATAAAAATGTAAAAATTTGGGAATTTCCTTGCTTTTGTACATTTAATGTATATGAATTTTCATCTTAACCCTATTAAGGGCATATGATTTCAGTATACTGGCATTTTTCATGGAATATCAAATTACTTAGAAAATAGCCGTGTGCATAATTTTTAAATTTTGCCAATAAATGTTTCAAATTACTTAGAAATACTATTTCCTAAATAATAATATGCATGTAAACACTTCAAATTTTCATGAAAATTGATTTCTTTTATATCTTAAACTAAAAGGAAATTCAAGGAATACAAGTTGACTTTTTGTATGAAAACGTCTGAATATTCGTTTCTTTTTTAAGCTGAAATAAAATTTGCAAGAATATTTTTTTGTTTATCCTACAAGACAAAAAATTAGGGGGGGGGGGGGCGTTTTTTTTTCTAATGCGTGGAATTCTTAAATCACATAACGTTGATTTAGCCATATGATCACTTGTATAACAAGTGTGACTTAAAATACCTCCCTTTTTTCTCTTTGTTTCATTTTACTTCAGTCAAAGTTCTCAGAAATCAAGGGGCCTCTACCTGGGGCTAACACTTAATCTCTATATGAGATACATAGACATTCGAATATTGTATTAAAGTTCTCGTTTATCTCATAAACGTTGAGTTAGTAAAGAAGTTAAGAACATTAATTTTCCTCTCTCCACCAGTTGATTATGTTATAGGATATCTTTCTTTTGGTCGAACCAGATTCCAGGACAAGATTTCATCTGGTCTGGTGGAGTATCCAGCTAAGTGTTGTTACTTGAGGTAATATTATATGAAGAAGGTGCTTTATTCCTCATATGAGCCAATGTTGAGTGGATCTTATTTGGGCTTTGAATACTATGTTATTTTGAATATTTTGTCAGGGTTAACTTGTTGGGTGAAGTATCTATATTTCAGATTGTTCTAGAGAGACCAAAGAGACTCGAGGATAGTGTCTAGTAAGTAATTCAAACTCCCCAGTAGGTAATTCAAACTCCCCTTTCTCTGACTGAAGGTGGCAACATGTTTGCTGCCAAATCCTTTTCTCATCATTTGTCTGCTACTTCTATTTTGGCCAGACCATTTGTCAACGTGCCCCTACAAATCTTGGTAAGTCTGCCTTTTCATATATATATATATATATATATCTCCACATATCAGGAAGATTGACATTTGAGCATAATTTTTGTGTATTACTTGTAGGCACATATAAATCCTGTTATTGTTGTATAAGTAAAGATTTTGATTGTGTAGGAACAATTTAAAAACAAAAAAAAAACAATAAGTTTTATAAAGTCATTCAGGGCGTTGATAAAAATAGTTTTAAAAAAAAAAAACATTAGAAGAAAGACTTTTTTATAATTTTTTTTATTATATAACACAATTTTATTTATAGTCAAGTATATTTGCCACTTGGTGTGAATATCATCAGAGTCACACCCATATGCCCCTCGCCCCTCCCCTCGACATTTTGGACACATTAAGTAAGGTGGGCCTCTGTAGACAACTAACCTCATACATTACATATACACACACCTGGAGGGGGGGGGCAGCTCCTCCTAACAGATGTAACACAAAAATTGAAACTCCATTGCATTGGTACCTGAAGACAAATTATTAGCATCTCCTGGCCATTTTGTTGGGAAAAGAGGGGGTGGGGGTAAAAAGACCTGACAGCAGAAATCCCACAAAATGCATTTTTTTTTTATGGAAATACACATTGGTAGTTGTTGTACCATCAATTAAGAACTGCCAAACTGAACCAAAACGGAGGGGGGGGGGAATGAAGGATAACTGGATTGCATTAAGTGTTTGAAGAAAGAAAATAAGCCTAAATTGATTTAAAAAAAAAAAAACTGAAATTAGAAATAAAAATAAATACATTAAAAAAATATGGTGTAACCATTAAAAAAAAAAAAAGAAGATGATTTAAAGAAAGAAAAACATTTTATATATATATATATATATTTTTTTTTAAGGAAAATTGATAAAAATACTGATCTGCTCAGAATTTCCCAAATATAGCTTTCTTATTCTTTGTATAATAATCAAACGACTAAATCTAAAATGGAAGAAGTAAAACTCCCTCTCCATTCTATAGATTTCCTGATGATGTCTAAAAATTTAAAACTCTTCAATTAAATGAGGAAAAAAATATAAAGCAATTATTTTGTATAATTACAATTAATGATTAAATTGTTAGTTTTTTTGTTGTAATGTATCAGGATAAATTTGTTTAAGTATTGAAAGCAATTTCTAATATCATTCCAAGCAGGACATAGCAGTGTGTATGTTGATATAACGGAAATGATATCAATAAAATACCATCATCAAAAAAGTCATCAGTCTAAATTGATGAGTAGCCATGATATTTTTTTTCTTTTATTTTTTGCTTTAAATGCAACCATGCATGTATAGAAGAGGCTCTGTCTGTCAGCCTGTACTGTTATGTTTCAAATAGCATTTCTCTTGGTCTGTCATGCATCTCAATTTTTTTTTTTTTTTTTTTACTAATGAGTCACTGCTTATCAAGACCCAAAGGCCAGTCAAGGATAAGGGTTAGATATACATTTTTTGTTTTTCTTTAGAGATGCTTTTTATGAATTGGTGGAGAGGGGATTTTTTTTTTAATGTGGTCGTAGGGGGAAAAAAAAAGCAGAAAAAAAAACAAGTGATTTAAAAAAAAAAAAGAAGTTTTTATTTCTTTTTTATAAATGTTAATAATTTATTATTTAGATTATACAGCTTTATTAACAACAGATAAATGCAAATCCTAAAAGGGATTTTGTGGATTGGGAGAGAATAATATGAAATACCAACTGACAGGGCATCTATACCTTTTGTGTGTGTGTGTGTGTGTGCAGCAGAGGATGCAATGGCACCGTTATGAAATCATGCATCATTAAGGAAGGGTTTGTGTATGTCAACACTTTTGACACGCCTACTGTCCGACAAAGCTGTCAATAATTAAAAAAAAATATATATATAATAATTCCACTATTAAACGTCTCTATGCATCAGAAATTCTTTCATTCTATTTTTTTTTTTAATTTTTAATTGCCTTTGTTGACCCAGTGGATTAAAAAGAACATTCTTGTAAGAACAAATTAAAACGTCAGTCATTTTTTTTTTTTTTATTTATTTAAGAATGAGAAAGTAGTCTTTGATTCTCACAGCTTGGCGTGTGTTTCCTTTAAAATTGTTTGTCTTTTAAACAAACGACCTTGTCACAGGACTGACTAAAAAAAAAAACACATAAATAATAATATTGTATAAAAAAAGAGAAAAATTAATTTTTTTTTTTCTTCAAAAATTCAGAAACTAAATAACAAAGTCAATAAGCATTGACAAACAAAAAATATAACAAATTGTATCAACTGTCTTTCTTTGGGGACGTTTCGACTAAGACTATTCCCACAGCAGGTTGAAAAATAGAATATCTATAAGCAGTGAGTTTGTCCCCAAGGTAGCAGTAAGTAAATGTCGTCATGTGTCCACATGTGTATTGCCTGGTCAGTAGTGGCTGGGGGTTAGGACTAACTTTGTGTCGACCTGCCAACTGAGTCCAGCACCCACAGTCAATAATAAATCAGACGATACTTGAAAGAATTTCAAGCTGATAAAACTCAGAGGAAAAAAAAAACGAGAAGGAAAAAAAAAGAAAAAGGCCATTAAAGAAAACCTTCTTTCGTTTGAGCAGCAGCAGCAGCAGTAGTAGCAGCCTTTTCTGAAAAAAGTTCTTTTTTTTTATATATTATTATAGTACAATTGAGTTTTACATACAGTCGAAGTAGGCAGAGCTGATTTTGTATAAGGATTTTTTTTTTTATACACAATTAACAAACATGCATGAATGTGTGTGTGTATGCACAAATATTTGTAGTTTTTTGTTGCTTTTTCTCACGTGTACGGGTGTGGAAGAGAGAGAGGTGTCAATCTGTGTAATTGTAAAATATACATGTACACACAGATATATATATATATATAACATACATATTAAATGCCCTATATATATGCACATACATAAACACATGCAACACACATAAAGCATGTATGTATGTTGTTATGTGTGTGTGTGTAGATGCATGCATATATATGTGTATAAGCAGATGCATTTTTTGGGCCTTTGTAGCCTACGGAGGTGGAAATTTCTTAACTTGCAGGTCATCAATTATGATAAAGGCTTCGGGTTGGGAACCGATTCAGACCTGCATATAAAGATTTAAAAAAAAAAGAAGTTCCATTTGTTTAAATATTCCTGCAACCATTCGAAAAAGTTTTGTTGTTTTTTTTTAATTCCCAATTTTGCTTTGTGTTTCTTTTTTTATGTTTTTTGTTTGTTTATAATATATATACTTTTTTTTTTTCATCTATATTTGGCAGAAATTCATTTGATTTTGTTTTGTCCAACCATGACCTTGGTGACAAAGTTGACAATGGCAAAGGCAGGTTGTTCTGGATCCAGTTCAGCAAACAGGTGACATGCATTGTCAGACACTCCTCCTTGTTTTCGCGCAATAAATCCAAATATTCTAAAAATGAAAAAAAAAAAAATAAATTAAAAAAAAAAAAATGCCATAAAAAAATTATACAGGAATTTTGAGTTGTATATTTATGGAAAATTAGCCGTAGCCATCCAGTGTTTTTGACGAGATCTTTAACTTTCATTTAATTACGAGCAAAAATCTACCCACCTTCCTGCAGCTATTAATCTAGCTCAAAGTACTTTGGTTTTTTTTAACTTACATTCAATATCTTTAATATTATAATTTTAAAAACTAATAGTTTACATTTAAATTATCTTCCTGGAAAATTAATGAACATAATATTTTAAGAAATCTTTTGGTAATTTATCCTTTTCTATTAAATCACTTTAATTAATTACTGCTAATATTGACAGAACTATTGCATATATATTATAGATACGAGGTAAATAAATTTATGACATATTCATTGATGTACGTTCCAAGAATCATAAACAACAATTTTGTGTACGCTCATTTCTGAGACAATATGGATTTTTATTGATATCAGGTCTCATCATCAGCGCAGGAAATAGACACCAAGTTCGAAGTTAAAACATAGCATCATGACTAGAATGCAGACATGAATCAGTTATATAGCAATTTGAGAGGCTGATATTTTCATATATATATAGGAAAATAAGACAATTACAAATTTATTATAAACTGTTAAAAAAAAGTTATGCAAATGAGGCATACAAATCGCTGTGTTTGGGTCTTTGCTCTCTACTATATGTACAGTATTTCAAAAGACTATATTGTATTATTGATTTAAATGACAGTGTGCTGTTTTGATAGTATTATAGGTGTGATAAATGAACTTTTATTTTTACATGCCTCCGATATATTAAACATCAATTAAATATTATCTAGATTTTAAAGGTTTTTAGGGTGCATAAGGCCAAAAACCCTGTGGAGAGACAACCTCGATAGTTAACTAGGTCCTAATTGGCCACGCCTAGCCAGGGATAAAACAAGGTGGGAAGAAATCAGGGAGGGGTTCCTCTATCAGGAGTGAAATAAAAACAGACCCTGATGATGATATGGGACCAATCTCCTATTTGAACATTCAAATATTTCAGATTTGCATTATATTTGATGCATAGTCATTAGACACCAATTAAACACGATTCCCTGAATTTCAATTTCTTCTTAAGACCTCTTAAGCTTTGAATTTTACACATTTTCTATTTTGATCAAAGTTGGAATAATGATTCTAGACATAAGGTTTAGTAGCATGACATGATGATTTTAATCTTTGTAAGGAGACATTAAAGTGGTGCAAAACTTCTGTTCAGGGGAATTAATTTTACCCATCTTAGGACAGATATTCTTTTAGTTGTTTAAAAATGAAAGTTGCAAAATGGCTTACTTGGCTTCTGTTGGTGCTCCAGGCACATTCGTCTTTACCCACCTAAAAAAAAAAATGAAAAAAAAAAAAAAATTGTCAGGCAATTTTTACAAACATTTATATTTACATCATTTTCCAGATTTCGGACTATTTCCTTTATCTTGGTTTTTACCATTTCACAATGTTTTAAAATATGGAAATAGAAATACAAATACACTAATTATCCACTTCATTGCTGTAATGAATTAAATTAATTTTCTGAATGAAGATAAATATTTCTATTTACTAAGTATAAGGAGTAATCTGATATTGTCATTATACAGGGTTCCCCCATAAAAAAAAACAGGAAATGTTCAATCTAGTCTCTGATTTTATAAACAATCAAGTCAGAGACATAATTCTCTCAAACTACAGGGTGCTTGCAGAAGAAGGAACGAAAAGGAAAACAGTGAAAACGATTAAGATAGGACATTGAGAGTATACATATATGACATTGTCACTACTGGTTTGGTTAGACAGGAATAGTGTTCAGGAGAGCTGGAGTAAAAGTATACAAGATAATAAAATCCTGCCCTAACTAAAAAAAAAAAAAAGAAAACTAATTTTATATCTGTATATTTATAAAATGTATCCATTATTATTATTATTATTAAAACACCAAATCCAAATTTAAGATATACGAACAGCAGCTTTCTAATATACTCATCATGTGTGTTCGATTGATGTCATAAGGTTAACTAATTTGCATATTGCTTTGCAAAAGGTCATCTCATTAATTAACTATTAGTTTTATTGTTTTCTAATTCATTTATTGTTTTCATTTTAATATAATACGGTTCTGTTTACAAATATTTTTTTATATCATGAATAAATGCTTAGGAGTTGGAATGTAAAGAGTCTTAACTTCTGGGGATTGCGATTCTTGGTTTCCTGAATTTTCTGGGACATGTGTCCTGCTAGTATTACATGAATAAAGGTTTGTGGGGTTGGGTTAGGTGGGGTTGATATATTTCTTCCACAATTGGATAGATTAAACATAAAATGATAAGTGCTGTCTTACCTCCTGTCTTCAGGGTCGATACCACAATAAGTAACTGCTGTAACAGGATAATGGCGTCGGAAGAAGAGTCTGCAATAGATTGACAAAAAAAAGTCTCTAAAAGGGATGCCTTACCAAAACATAAGAATTTCTAATCAAGAGCAAATAAAATGTAAATTCATATGAATGAGCGACTCGATTCTGTTGTTGGCATTGATGGTCCTTGTAATTACCTAAGTAATAACTTTTTAAAATTAGGTACTCGCAGGAGGGACCACATGAAGGTTGCCACCATCCATAATGAAAGTGGTGTTATGGAAGTGACAGAATTCAAACTTAAATGATGGCTTATGTTTTAAGTCATCATTTTACATGATGGCTTATGTGGTATTCATTTTTTATTTTAAACGATTCTATAATAAAAATGACAATAAAATTATATTTCCAGCAAATCTTCAACAACCCTCAGGCGATCATTTTTAGTCAAAATATGGCCAAATTAGTGAAAATTGGATAAATAGTGAAAATTGGATAAATAAAAAAATTATCAGAAAGACAATAAAATTATACTTCTCAGGCTATCATTTTTAACAGAATCATGGATTTTATTCCCATATTTGCCAATCTGGACATGTGCCATCTATGACACTGATAAACGCTCATATCCTCTGGATCAAATTGAGTGTTTTATCTTAGGGTCAAAATAGTGAATGTAAAAACATTTTGGAAATGATCGTAAATCCTCTTACATCCTGTTGTTGTCAGTCAATGTAATTCCTTGTGATGAAACTTTGAAGTGGACAACTGTAGTTTTCGGTATGGGATCCATCGAGAAGGTCACCTTGGCAGCTTTGGCCACGGCCTGAGGTCCAGTCAATGATTCCGTATCCACAGTGTTTAGATAAAGTACATTGCAGGCTGAAAGAATTCAAAAAGTAAATTAAAAAAATAAATGAAAACAGAAACGAACGGGAAGAATTGCAAATGTTTTCCCCAAATTCTTCTGTTTATTATTGACCAATAAAATCCACTAAAAGTTGTTGACCAATAAAATTCACTAAAAGTTGTTAACCAATAAAATTCATCGAAATAATTATATTGAACTTCAGAAACATTTTAGAATTTGAACAATATAAAAGAAAAAGTGGCACTTATTTCAAATAGTGTGACTTTTGGATTATTTGGACTACTGTTCTCATCTTAGAACTTATTCTCACGTTTCGGCCGATGTAAACTCCAATCTTCTTCAGCTATATTTTATCGAACTCTAGAATCTGTACGGAATTTTAAACAGAACCGTTTATTTAGTTCACGAGCGTAGCTTGTTCTCGTTCCGTCAGCCATGACCGGGTAGAAGTCTCAAGTAATTCGTAAGTGTATTCTTAGTATCGCCTGCATTGGGGATTGAACCTTCAACCTCCAGAAGACTATCACTTAGAACTGATGATTAAATTACAACTTTTATCTATTGCACCAATTGTGGAGCATAACATCCAAGATGAGAACAGTAGTCCAAATAATACAAATTATCAATCCTCATCTCAAAAAATCTGAAACATTGTGCGACTTATTTAAAAAATAAAGAATCAAATCTCTATATTAATAAAAAATATGAGATCAATTCTCATGTGTCTGTATGTATGTGTGCATTTCTCGCCCCAATGTGACTTACACATTTTTTTGTTATTTACTATTAATCGATTGTTTATTGAAATAAAAAATGACATCGCGTAAAATAAAATGAAATTTAAAAAATTAATTTAATTACAGAAGTAAATCCACCAGGATGCATTTCAGTTTCTTTGTAAACAATTTTTTGCTAAGAATTTTAAAGCCAGAAATTACGTTGTATCTGACAGTTTAAATGCTTCCAAATTCTGTAAAATTCCGAAATCATGAAATAATAAATCCTTTTTTTTTTTTCAACTATTAAAAATACATGGCAAACTTGTTATGAAGCAAAAATTCATTCTGGTGAGTTTAATTTCATAACAAATCCTATTTGAAAAATAGTTTAATTAAGTTATTTTTGGTAATTTACACAATTGCATCTTTTATATCATTAAATAATCAATTAATAATAATTAAAAATTAGTTATGTGTAAGTGATGTCGAGACGAGAAACGCACATACAGACACAAAATTATTTTATTAATATATATATATATATATATATACATATATAATTTATAGTTATCCCCCCCCCCCCCCCCCCCCGCAACACAAACCGTATTTACATATATACTTGGAAACTTTCTGAAAAGTGAGAAAAATTGGTTCATCTGAAGTTTCTGTTTTTTCTATCATCTTGTACATTGAAGAAAATTTTTTTTTTTGTGGAAGCCATTTTGAATCTGGAGTTCCTTGAACTTTTGGGCAGCACTTTTTAAATGCATGTGTCTACAATGTTTGATTTGATTTTATAAAGTAAGGCAGGACAATCGATCGAATATTAAATAGAAATTACTAAATATTTCACAAGATCAACTCATAGAAATGAAAAATAATCAGTTTCAGATGAAAATAAACATTGTATATTATTGTAGAAATATGATGAGGAAAACAGAGTAAAGATAAAAAAAAGAATGAACAGAAGTCGGCTGTACCTGCTCCCTGAGCCAGCAGTGCAGCTGCAGAGCTGGGGACCTCAGAACTATGGGGGCTTTCAGGGTTGCTCACTTCGCCAGCAGGATCTGAAGAGAGAAGAGATTAACAGATATCAATGCGAACCTTCAAAGAGATTCTGCTGCACAGACTAATAATAATAATAAGCAGAGTATGTGAAATTACATGGTTAATTCAAGATAACAGCTTTTACTTTTATATTATTACTTTTAATTAAATAATAACAAAATATTTTCCCATTCTCTCCTCCTCCTCCTCCTCTTCACTTTTCTTTACGCATTACTTCTCATCACGTTTTACCTCCTCCCTACCCCCTCCCCCCCTCTCTTTGTGTGCAGACGGATAAGTTTGCTGCTGGTGTTGGATGCCGGGTGTGACAATGCTTTTTTTTTGTGTACATACAAAGATAGGTAAGTATTAATAGGTAGATGGTAGCGGTTAGATATACTACTATAAAGTGAAAATTCGATTAGTCATTGATACCGGCGATTTCAAAAGGTGTGGGAGATCCGGCCCGTTGTGAAGTAATTCTTTGCCCAACCATCCATATTTCCCACACCACAAGATGACTAATCAAATATATATATATATGTATATATATATATATATTAAAAAATTATTTTATTTAAATACTAGATATTACTGCGTCCACTGGGGATACCGGGGTTTCGTCCATCTGATTATCCTGGAATTAGGAAAAATTCTGGCTTGTTCCTACTCCAAAAAGAGTTATTGAACCGAAATGTCTAAAAGTGGAAGTTAACAAGCACCAATAATAATATTTGGTTTACACCGAGCAGAACTAACACTCGTAATCATGGGCTAAATTTGTTGTTAGTTTTATTCTCATCTAGGCTGGTCCCCATTTATAAAGCTGAGTGAAATGCATGCTTACAACAAATGGTATACCGAAGCAGTCACCACCCATTTAAGTACTAACCAAGCTCAATATGGCTTAACTTTAGTGACCCCTAGAACACGAATGTTTCAGCAAGAATTTGTTGTAAAGTTTCTTTATAACGTACGAGCAGGGATATCCTGCGTTGCCCAGGGATCTCCACCCGTTTTCCCCTCCCTTTCTGCAGGCAAAAGTACAACAATCTCTCTCTTTCCCGGTAGCCTCCTCTCTACGTTGCCTGAAAAAATTTGATACCCCCCCCCCTCCCCGAAAAGTTCCATGTCGGTTCGGTACGAATGGAATTAACGGTTTTACCCCCAATTTTTCGATATTTCTCGCCCGAAAAACGAGTGATTCAGAAAATGTCAACAGGGGGTGTCGAGTACCTCGGGAGCCTTTTGCAGACAACTGCCCTTTATATAATAGATTAGCCGAAAGACACGACGTTGCCCGGGATTGAATGAGGATCACTAATATTTTCATAACACCATTGTACTTTCTTTTATTTGTACGAGCATGGCGTAAAGTCACTTTATGAAAGGTTCCTTTACAATGTAGGATAAAAAACAACTATTATAGGTTTGTCGGCTTAAGAGAAAAAGGTTCATTTTGTTATAAAGATCATTTGAAATAATCAAAGGTGTTCTATGTATTCTAGTTCATCTGATGAATATTGACATTTTAGCTGGAGAGGACACATCGAAAGTTCAAGACGACCTAGACACATCAGCAATCGTTGAAAGAGGGGGGTATACAAAACTATAAAACCTCTGACTGATCGTATGTTTCTCCATCTGATCTAGGTGAATAATGAGGAGAGAGGTGTTACCATATAGTAGAAGAGTTCCTTAGCGATCTTCATGTTTTCATGTTGTTATTATAAGTGGGCGTATCAGTGTGTATTTGGTTACAAGCAACGAAAAACCTGACTTTTCACTTCAGCAATTAGAACGCGACACAATCAACAACTTTTTTTTTTTTAAAGTTAAATCTTATCGAATACAGAACAGGGAGATACGGTCTGGGTTTTTAAAAAAAAATTAAATCTTATCGAATACAGAATGGGGAGATACGGTCTGGTGTTTTTAAAAAAAAATAAAATCTTATCGAATACAGAATGGGGAGATACAGTCTGGTGTTTATAAAAAAAATTAAATCTTATCGAATACAGAACGGGGAGATACGGTCTGGGTTTTTAAAAAAAATTAAATCTTATCGAATACAGTACGGGGAGGTACGTTCTGAGGTTTTTAAAAAAAATTAAATCTTATCGAATACAGAACGGGGAGATACGGTCTGGGTTTTTTAAAAATGAAATCTTATCGCATACAGAACAGGGAGATACGGTCTGGGTTTTTAAAAAAAATTAAATCTTATCGAATACAGAATGGGGAGATACGGTCTGGTGTTTTTAAAAAAAATTAAATCTTATCGAATACAGAATGGGGAGGTATGTTCTGAGGTTTTTAAAAAAAATTAAATCTTATCGAATACAGAACGGGGAGATACGGTCTGGGTTTTTTAAAAATGAAATCTTATCGCATACAGAACGGGGAGATACGGTCTGGGTTTTAAAAAAAAATTAAATCTTATCGAATACAGAATGGGGAGATACGGTCTAGTGTTTTTAAAAAAAATTAAATCTTATCGAATACAGAATGGGGAGGTACGTTCTGAGGTTTTTAAAAAAAATTAAATCTTATCGAATACAGAACGGGGAGATACGGTCTGGGGTTTTTAAAAATGAAATCTTATCGCATACAGAACGAGGAGATACGGTCTGGGTTTTTTAAAAATGAAATCTTATCGCATACAGAACGGGGAGATACGGTCTGGGTTTAAAAAAAAAAAAAAATCTTATTGAATACAGAATGGGGAGATACGGTCTGGGTTTTTAAAAAAAATTAAATCTTATCGAATACAGAACGGGGAGATACGGTCTGGGTTTTTTAAAAATGAAATCTTATCGAATACAGAATGGGGAGATACGGTCTGGGTTGTTTTTAAATTAAATCTTATCGAATACAGAACGGGGAGATACGGTCTGGGTTTTTTAAAAATGAAATCTTATCGCATACAGAACGGGGAGATACGGTCTGGGTTTAAAAAAAAAAATTAAATCTTATCGAATACAGAATGGGGAGATACGGTCTGGGTTTTAAAAAAAAATTAAATCTTATCGAATACAGAATGGGGAGATACGGTCTGGGTTTTTTAAAAATGAAATCTTATCGAATGCAGAACGGGGAGATACGGTCTGTTTTTTTTTATCCCCGTTACACAAGCACTCATAAAACGAACGTCAACTAAATCATGTGACATACAAATTAAACCTCCCTCATCACTGAGTAAATGGAACGGTTCTGCGTCAACTTCTGCTGACCCACACAAATTCAAGGCAAAGAGGATCAGCTCAGAAGGTGATGTCTACTGTTTCATGAAATTCTAAAGAATTAATTTTTGAGAAATCTTCTTGAAAGACTAGTATTTTAATTCTCTTAAGTGTAATAATAAGTGGAAATGTCTGACGGAACTAAATGATATTTATATATCATGTTTATGCATTTGGACACATCTAATTTTATTATTGCCAGTATATATAATGTAAGTGTTGAGTCTGTTAATGAAAAGCCGATTGTGACAATTTGACATAAACCACCCCAACCTCAAATGAAAGAGGTAATGCCTGGGAGGATGGCCTCATGACAACAGAACAGAAACTACACTACTTGCCCCTCAAAAAGGACAATGTCTGGGAGAGTAATGATTACAGAAATGTTTGAAGAAAAAACTTTCATGGTTGTTTTGCTTTGTAATCAATTCAGATTACAAAGCAAAACAACCATGAAAGTTTTTATTATTTGGTTGTTTGCTTTTTTATTATTTGGTTGTTTGCTTTTTTTTATTTGGTTGTTTGCTTTTTTTTATTTGGTTGTTTGCTTTTTTTATTATTTGGTTGTTTGCTTTTTTTTTATTTGGTTGTTTGCTTTTTTTATTTGGTTGTTTGCTTTTTTTTATTTGGTTGTTTGCTTTTTTTTATTTGGTTGTTTGCTTTTTATTATTTGGTTGTTTGCTTTTTTATTTGGTTGTTTGCTTTTTTTTTATTTGGTTGTTTGCTTTTTTTTTATTTGGTTGTTTGCTTTTTTTATTTGGTTGTTTGCTTTTTATTTTATTTGGTTGTTTGCTTTTTTTTTATTTGGTTGTTTGCTTTTTTGTATTTGGTTGTTTGCTTTTTTGTATTTGGTTGTTTGCTTTTTATTTTATTTGGTTGTTTGCTTTTTTTTTTTATTTGGTTGTTTGCTTTAAAAAAGATAAATAAGTGAAATGAAGGAAGAGAACAATTTTGATGTTGACAGATTTGATTTTTTCTGGGCTTACTTTGATTTAAGATAAAAACTCACTGAGGAAGACTTTTGAAAACATATCTTGAATTTATTATTTATCAAGAAAAATGTGTTTTAAAATGGGCAGAAACAATTGTATGAATAAAGATACTTTTAAAAAGTAAATTCTGAACATTTATTGAATTATATATATATATATATATATATTAAGTCAGGTTCATTTTATATTCCAATAACCATGTTT
The DNA here is from genome assembly GCA_963556195.1 of Sepiola atlantica. NCBI lineage: Eukaryota > Metazoa > Mollusca > Cephalopoda > Sepiida > Sepiolidae > Sepiola > Sepiola atlantica. The sequence continues at coordinate 200,467,260 of OY744520.1, read as the reverse complement.
TTATTTTTATTTTTTATTTTTTTCACATTTCAAAAAAACAATATTTCTGTGAGATGTATTTTTTACAATCCTTGTTAGGCTCACGGCAAATGAAACGGACCGTAAAAAAATACATCTCACAGAAATGTTGTTTTTTGGAAATGTGAAAAAATAAAAAATAAAAATAAAAACAGTTATTGGAATATAAAATGAACCTGACTTACATATGCTCTGTTGTTACTGATTGACAATAATTGAACTGAATCTTTTAAAGAGATTTTAAAATAAAAAGGCACTGATAGTATATACTAATACATATATTGTCGTTAATAATTATATATATATATATACACACACACACACTAATATCAATTAAATATTAAAAAGGCATAATAAATAAATAAATATGAAGTTTTTAATTATGGTATTTGATATTCTAAAGTCTGTGTCAAAAATAAGTTTGATTTCGTTTTTGTTGAAATAATTAAAGCCAAAAATATTTTGCTTGATGAAGGTGAGAAAGAAAGTAGACTGACCCGCTTCTGGGAGGACGAGTTTATAAGGCAGTGCCAAGGGAGTGATGGAATGCTGATAGACAAGAGCTGCCAGGCTTCCTGAAAAGAAAGAATTAACAAAAAATAACATTAGCAAATCATGGTTAATAAGACTGCTGCAGAAATAATCTAAAAAATATTCTGAATCCATTATCTATAATATGTTAATATGTATAGATAAAGATAGCAAAGAGGAAGGGGTGGGGGCGGGGGTGAAAACAAGCTTCACAATTATTTTCACAATCTTGTCGGTGGTCTTGCTGGTGGTATGCGGCTTTGCATTGTCGATAAAAAGTGTGTTTTGATGAACAAAACTCGGGTATATTTCAACCAGCTCAGTTGCTTGCAGTAAAGTTCAACGTTGATGAAATGACTATTCAGCACAAGTGCAATAGTTTCGGTTGTCCGTGGTGTGTATAAAGCGTTATACACCTGTCGTTGTCATCGTCGTTGTCATCATCGGGAACACAGGTTCTTGATCTTCTGTGGATACAATCACTCGGATTCCGATGTTTAGTTTTTATAAGAGGTTTATTAATACAGACAGCTTGGAACATTCACAAACAGGGTGACGGATCTCTGGACTTTAACAAGTGTGGGCTGCCCTTCAGAGAAAGAGGGGACAGATAGTTTTTCTTGTTACACCTAGCCACATAGGGCGTGACCACCTTTTACCCTCACTGGGGCTCTTTGGGAGAACAGCCACTAACATTTTTATTTCTTATTTTTATTACTTGACCTCATATTACGAATGATATTTAAAATATTTTTTAAGGCAAAAATTGTAAACATGACTATATTTAAAATTATTTTCAAACCAGCAATGTATCTTCACACGGACAACGCCGGATAAATAATGCTAGTGATAATATATAATGGAGACAATTTGTGGACATCAAAAGACAAAAAAAGAATTTAACGTACCAAAAACCGGCTCGTTACTACACCCTCGGAGACGAACTCCTTTTGGAGTTGGTTCAATGAGAAAGTGTCGTACTAGCTCTGATGCGGGATCAGCACCTGAAAAGAGTATTAAAAAACATTTCAAGAAAATGTCAATACAAACGAGCAATTTTCATCAAGACCAGCAATAAAACTATCAGGCAAGATTTCCTGTGTCTGTGTGTTTCTCACCTATATGTAACTTTGATAAATACACATTGAATTGTTTTTGATTTACTATGAATTGATTGAAATCAAAAATAAAATAAGACAAAACTAAAACTAACTTTTAAAAATCCTATTTAAAAAAAAAAATGTAAACATGACGATATTTCAAACTAATTTTCTTTAAGTCCTCCACTTGGCAATATGTTACCAACCGGGCAACACCGGATAAATATGGCGAGTAATCGATATAGTTATCCACTAGTACTGTATGTCTACCTACCTACCTACCTACCTACCTACCTACCTACCTACCTACCTACGTGTGTCACACTCTTCATCTAGGATACATCTGAAGCTATTAATGAACTGTTACATATTTGTATGATGTCAACAAATAATTTTAAAAAAATTACAAATAAAATAAACGCATTTTGTTAATTTTTAATTTACGCATTTTTAGGCTTTGGGTGGTTTTCTAAATCATGTAATATTTGTAAGAGAAACTTTAACAGACATTAAATGTTTGTTATTACAATTAACAGTGAAACGACCAATGAACAATATAATGATGTCCTTGTTCATTTGTTAGTATGACCGTTATGCCTCTTATTCCCTATTCATAATGATGGACTCGTCCAGATGCAAAGATTAAATAATTTAATACCAGGTCATCCAATAAGTTCTGTCCGGTTTTTAATTCTCTTAAGTGTAATAATAAATGGGAATGTCTGACGGAACTAAATAATATTTATATATCATGTATATGCATTTGGACATAGTATATATATATATATATATATAATGTAAGTGTTGATTTTGCTAATAAAAAGCCGATTCTGACAACTTGACAAAAACGAACCACCAACCTCAAAAGGAAGAGGTAATACCTGGGAGGATGGTCTCATGACAACAGAACAGATACTACACTATTTGCCTCCAAAGGGAGGGTGATAATGTCTGTGAGGATGGTCATAACAGAACAGATATTATACTACCCCCCCCCCCCCCTCAAAGTAGGCGGTAATGCCTGGGAGGATGATCTCATGACAAACCCCCTAAGAAGGAGGTGATTCCTGGGAGGATGGTCTCATGACAACAGACCATATACTATACTATATTATCCCCCTTCCTGGCTTAAGCATTGAAAGATAGTACAATAGTGCAGTAATAGTAATGTAGTATAGTTCCGGCTTCAGACATACATATACCAAATCTCCATTAGAAATAGATTTTAGAGGAAAGATTAATTAAAAGGTCACTCTTGAAAGTCCTTAAAACATGACAGCATTCAAGGAGCATTTGAGGCACATAATTTTTTATGAATTTAAAAAAAAAAAGGTAAGCAGTTACTGCTGCTGCTTTCAAACAAACATATACAAAAAAAACATGAAACTCTTACGATGTCATTATATGTCATCCATTTTCAAGCAAATATTGAATTGACTACTCTGGTGCTCCCTCAATGTAAATTCACTAGACCAACTCGATAATCAACTAGATCCCATCCATTCACTGTGGCAGTCCCCAGATGCCGGAGAGCTTTCTACTCAAATGGCTTCTTTCCTCGTGCTGCTGGCCTCTGGAGCTCCCTCCCTGCCCCCTGTTTTCCCGGCAGTACTGACATGCAGAAATTTAAAATTAATGTAAACAGACATCTCGCTGCGCAGATCCCAGTTTAGGTTGCCCCCCCCCCCCCTTCTCCCCTTTTCTTTCTTCTCAGTAGTCCCTTACGTCTACAGTGGCGGCCTGCCTTGTTTGGGGTGAACTACTAAAAAAAAAATATATATATATATATATTTCTTGATAATAATCATTCGTTTTTTACCTCCCCCCACTCTCATTTTCTGCTTTCTTTTAATTATTTACATCATACTCCTCCTCCTCCCGCTACTTATCATTCGCCCTTCCTCCCATCATCTAAAGCATTCAACTACAGATGGAAAGTGTGCATGATATACAAGATGCCAAGGAGTTAAGACGGGTCACGGGTCGGCTAGATAAACGATCTCTTCCTTCCTCTCTCTGATTTGAGACATTACTTAATCCACTGTGCCCGGTTATCTCTCATCTGTGTCTTAATTGATGACGTCATCCTTTAGTTACGTCATCATTGTTTGATGTCATCAAATGTGCACGGAGACAAAATAATAAAATAACAAGATCCACACAATTTCAGTAGTATATAGATAAGTGTGTAATAGTTATTATGAATACTAAAAGAAAGGAAATAACCGATTCATTTCTGTTGTCCACCGTGACCTTTTTTTTTCATACTGTTTCAATTATACAAAGGAAATGTCATGTAAACATAAATAATTAAAATGTAGTTCGAGGGGGGGGGGGGGGAGAAAAATTAAGGAAAAAAAGGGAAGAGTATTGTGAAGATGTTGGTGGCAGGAAGAAGGCAAAGAAAAAAAAAATAAAAGACAAGTTTTCAAGTGAACAACAAAATAATTACATCCACCATTTTCTTCATATGTGGAAACTATTTTGTTGGTTTCTTACTGAAGCCAACAAAAGTTCATCTTTGAGTATTCTACAAAGGATATTGGAACCCACCAAAAAAGGTGCCCAAATAAAGAAGTTGTATGCTTCACAACAATTAACACTGAAAAGGCAGACAAATACTATATATATATATATATATATATATATATATATATATATATATATATATATATATATATATTTGTTATTGTTTATTTCATTTTTATATTTTTTTTTTTGTTTATTTTTTTTTTATATATATATTTATTTTAGCTCTGCCTTTGACAAGATGCAGTAATACGCATTGAAACGTTGGTTGATTGATGTAAGGCTATAATATTATTTATTTATATATATAGTGTCCGGTTATATTGAAAAGAAATCAATAAAGTGCTCGATCGCAGAGGAGTGAGAGCTAATATAATTTATTTGGAAACTATATGTTACATATTTCAGAAACGTACCGCTGTTTCATCCAGATGGGCTGACTTTTTACATTTTTTAAAAACTCTATGCCCAGTGGAATTGTCAGCATTCTGAATGAGGTCAAATCACCTCATTCAGAATGCTGACAATTCCACTGGGCATAGAATTTTTTTTAATGTAAAAAGTCAGCTGATCTGGATGAAACCGTGGTATGTTTCTGAAATACGTAACATATAGTTTCCAAATTATATATATATCAACTGAGATTTTATTCCATAATTAGTTAGTGTTCGTTATAACTATTTTGAAAACATGGCTGTGAGTGATAATTCTAAGATGGCGGTCTGACTGCAATTCTGTCATTCTATTGGTGGAAGGGCATTGTGAGTGTTATCTGCTTTCTGTTTGTTTTCATTGGGAGGAGGATGTTTTCTTCTTCACAAACTCTGTACTGGATATGACATTTTATATATGCCTTTCATTTAGGTCTCTGACGAACAGCGAGAAAATGAGATTAATGGCTGCATTTTATTTGTTGAGAAACAATTTAAAGACCACAAGCAATTCTGCCATGGAAAAAAATATTAATGATTTGATTAAAGACTGAATTTTTGGTCATTGGAATATAAACAATCACTATATATATATATTAAAAATTTTAAATATAAATTTTTATAACAAAGTTTTACAATCACTCGATAGTGTTGGACTAGAGCTGTAATAAAAATATTTTGATATTATAAAAGCCACATCAAATGTAGCGAACAAATTCACACAAATTCACCAAAAAATCTGTTTTTATTTGCATACCATTGCTTCGGTTTACCACCAAGATATATGTCATATTTGGAACATAAGACCTTTATTTTTCTTGATAAGGACATCGTCAGTACTCGTAAAAAAGAGGGTAACCCTCCAGACAGAAAAAAAAAAACTGCATTGCATTCCACATTCATTTATTTTTTATATTTTGTTTCACTATATATTATTTCTCAGTACTGTTTCGTAATCGTCAACCATAGATTTTAGTGGTTGAGTTTTAGAATCCATTCTTAACATCGGAAGGGGGGGGGCTTCGCTAACATTTGGAACGATGTACTTGCTTCGTCTTTCTTAATTTCATAGCATTCATTATTCACGTCAGTAAAATCTATGGTTGACGTTTCCGAAACAGAACTTACTTATATATATATATATATATATATATATATATATGGTGAAATATGGTATCCATTCATGAAAGTAAACAGAAATCCCTAAGAAACCTCATCATCATCCGATTTATTTTTAACAGGCTTTTAATTAGTCCTCTATAAGAGGGTGGGGCCTGTCTGTCAGTCTCAATTGAAGTCTTCCTCTCCAGGCTCGGTCGTCGCGAGGATCTAAGTTTGCAATCCCCAGGGCTGCACGGTCGCGTTTCAGGTTATCCCAAGAGAGCTTTTGTCTTCAGCCTGCCGACTTGATGCGATGGACATGTTTCTGACCTGGGAGATCCAGCTGGAGCTTCGCTCGACATGGCCAAGCCATCTCATTCTGCTCAGCTTAAGGACATCAGTTATTTCTTGTATACCAAGCTTAGAGAGAAGAGTGTCGAGGAGAGTGTGGTCTTCTGGCTTGACATGGCAGATCCATCTAATCATGGCTCTTTCGTTGCCTTCATGTATAAATATTTTGGTAATTATATAGAGAACAACCGCATTTCCGTGACTTTGCATCGTCAACGTTCAGGCAGGTTATGGATGTGCCTGAGAGTTGGCGAGGTGAAGACTCCCAGACGATAAATGCAAGAAAAGTTGCAAATAATAAAAGTTAGACAAAGAATTGCACTGTTTTTTTTTTCTTTTCTTTTTTTTTTGTTGTTTTTTGTACACTTTCTAGGTTAGGGTGAGTGTTTACGGTTAGAAAAAACAACGAAGCAACTGTTTTTAAGCAGTTTGTTTTTCAATTTATTTCAATGTTTTTTTTTCTTTTTAACATTTTCTAGGTTAGGAGTATTATTATTTTTTTTTCCATTCAAAAGTTTCGAATGGTAATCCTGTACAGAAAATAAAACGAGGCCATTGGTCCAGAAATGCATTTTTCTCATAGGTTATCGACTGCCTTTTTCAACCTGATTGGCTAATAGTTTCGGCAACTCTCGGGCGCTTCCATAACCTGCCCGGACGTTGACGACACAAGTCACGGAAACGCGGGTCATTCTCTATAACAGTACATTTTGACATGACAGATCCATCTAATCATGGCTCTTTCGTTGCCTACATATATAAATATCTTAATAATGTGAGTTTTATTATTTTTTATTTTGACCTTTCCATTTAATGAGTCACACACTCAGAAAATCTAAGATATACAGCTCTGTATTTTGGTTGTCTAAGTGCTGATGAAACGGTGTGTACAGAACTGGATCTTTTTAAAAATGAATAAAGACATGGTCACTATAATTTTCTATTGTTTATTCATATATGTTGTTATTGTTTTCCCATAACATCCGGGGACGTCCTCGTGTAGTCAGGCAGATACCCTGTCTTAACTTTTCTGTGGGCATGATAGAACCTGGTAGTGTCCATATTCTCTCCGGGCCACATACAGCACCTGGTGTTCTCAAAATGGTCACCCATTTAGTACTGGCCAGGCTCAACGTTGCATAACTTTGGTGATCTAACGGGAACCGGTGTGTCAACGTGATTATGTTGTATATATATATATTATATTTTATAAATATAGATGCTCCCCATATAAGGGCATCACGCTGGTGAAAGAGAACAATATTTTCCTCTTAGTATTTAGGTAATGCTTCCCCGTAGAAAACGATATTCTAATATGTTCATGAACAAAATGTTTATATATATATATATATATATATATATATATATATAAAAACATATGATATTTCAAGATTTATTATTATATCATTTTATAATAATTTATACTCAAAGCAAGAAATCGGATTTACAATTGTTTAAAACAATCTGTAAACACAAAATCCAAGTAGTTTACCATTAAAACAACATCAACAGATCCTTATCAGAATCATGGAAATAAAATGTAAACAGAGGAAATTGAAATTCGCCAACTGGGGGAGAGAGCAAAAAAAAAAAAAGAAAAAGAAAATACAGTCAATTTAGAAATTTGTCCATAATTCACTCTAAAATGAAGATGTGGTAATAGTTTGGAGAGCATAGTTAAAGAACAAAAAAACCTTCATGTAATAGAATGGATGTAATAAAAAAAATGAAAATAAATAAAAAAAATTTAAAGACAAAAAAAAAAGGAAGCAAATATCAGTTTGTTACCGCTTCCATACCAAGCAAAATAAATATATCTAATAAGCTCTATTTGATGTTAACTATTGAGCCTGTCTTTTGTAATTGAAATTCGATTCCTTTGTGAATCAATCGGACTTATACACATTTAATTTATATTGTTATAATTATATATATATATATATATATATATATATATATATATATATATATATATATACAATATGAGGCTAGAAGTATACTTTTAGTGAAATGATTAAAGCTCAATATACGGGATAGAGCAATTTATATATAGATAGAGACAGAGGGGGTTAGGTATGTTGATGTTTGGATATACAGGATGCACTTCTAAACTAATTAACCGATCATGATGAATTTTGGAAGACCTCTGCTAGGCGTAAGAGTTCCAAATGTGGGCTATATTTACTTCAATTTAGTTTTATGTGAAGGGGGTAAAAAGAGGGTGGAAGCCTTTCGTGAAAATTCAGATAACCCTAACCCCTCCGATTTTTGTGAAATTTTAACAAGAGGTATTAGACATCAATTAATAAATATTCTCCAAATTCCAGTTTTTTTTTTTAGAGTATTTTAAAGGGTTTTTAGGGAATATACTATGGGAACAACATCCCATTTTAAAATTCAAATATTTCAGATTTGCATTAAATTTGGCGCATAGTCATTAGACATGAATTAAGTAAGATTCCTTGAATTTCAAATTCTTTTAAGCTTAAACCTAAAATTTTAGATATTTTTATAGAATCAAAATCATCTTATGGATTTTGGTCAAAATTGGAATAACGATTTGAGACATAAGATTTAGCAGCATTATATCTTGATTTTAATTTCTAAGGGGACATAAAACTGTTCTGCTTGGGGAATTCTTCAAGTATTTATGTATTTGAAAAATATACCCATCCATCATAAATCAAGAGAAAGGCAGGATGACTTAAAAAAAAAAAAAAAAAAAAAAAAAAGGATTCCAAGATGGAAGGATGAAAGGATTCAAATCCAAGTAGGTCCAGGGTTAGGGGTTTTATTTATATTATGGATAAATAATGGTATACAACTATGGCAGACAATACTATCAAATTTCTCCAATTATTTTCAAAACTTACTTATTGCAAACAGCTGTGTGGATGAGAGAGAGGGAGAGAGAGAGAGAGAGTGGGAGGGAGGGAGAGAGAGGAGGAGTGTAATTATTTGTACAGTCAGATCAGTGAATGTCATTTGAATAAATTAAGGTCAATCAGAGGACAAGGTGTGGATGAGGAAGAGGGAAGTAAACAATCAAGATGCCACTGTATCATCTTACAAATTGAGCACTAAAGCAGAAATGGCAGACATCATCAAAGTAGGTAATAAGAACAACAAATTTATGAGGAAATTCTGGACGATTGGACATTTTTATTTCATAGGAAGCAAATATTATCCTTCTGAATCTAGTAGGGGGTGGGGTGGTGATCTTTTCTAGTCTCTACAGATCCTTACAGAAGAGATGTTACTAGTCCCTATTTATTTACTTGCCTCCCCACGAGGGCAGAGTTAGACACTGGTAACTTAAAACAAAACAAAAAACAAATAAAAAGAATTTTTTTTACCAATACCCAAAAAAGTTCTGATTTTTTACAATTCCCGATTCCAATTAATTGTCTCAGCACTAGTTTAGACATTGTATGTTTGGCATTGAGCACTATTATATTTGAATAGACAAGTGTTTTTGTAAACACATTTCTCTATTGGCCTGGAACAAGTTAAGTGCATTTTATTACTTATATATATATATATATATATATAATATATATATATATATTAGCTGATTCAGTAGCAGTTGGGTCCACATTGCTGCATTATACATTTTTTTTCTTCTTTTGACCTTTTTACTTTACTCCTTTTCTATTATTTTCTTTCTCTTCTTTTTATTTGCATCATTTATTTGTCATCCTCTTACTCTCCCTCTCTTACGCAACTGCTGCTACTACTACTATTCACCTCCTCCCACTATCAAATGTGAAAACAACCAACCAAAAAAAGCAAGATTATCAAAATTTTAGTATTTCTTGATAAAAAGGCTCAAGAAAAAAAAAAAGTGAAAAATATCATAAAATAGAATATGGAGAAGATTACAGTGAATTGTCTTCAAACTGCGTTTCTTTAAATATGAAATTCAGACTTACCAGCTTTTGTCTGGACATTGGGTGGCACAGTGGCTACCTTGAGTGCCAGGCCAAATGCTCCAGGGAACGAGTTACTGTCTCGAACTACGAATGTTCCTGGTCGTTTATCTTTCAGCATTATAATAGCTGATGAGGAGAGAAAAAGAAATAAAAAAATTTTTAATTAACAAGAAATTATTTATATTGTTGCAGTTGCATATTACGAAATACATAGCAAAATCGAAAATAATGGCAGGGTGTTTACGACAAGTTTCATATTCTTTCATTTCAGAATGTAAAGTTCAACAGATAGCTGTTTCTGTGTATTATTGATAGATTTGAGAGTTGGCGACCATAGACGACTGGAAAGCACCGGAATATTGGAAGAGAGTGATCTGCATGATGATGATGATGATGATGATGATGATTCATGCTGGATTAAAAAATTTTTAAATCTTAGCCTCAGCTCAGTGTTCCTTGAAGTCCGTGAAATGTGAACTGGTGAATTGCAATGGAGATGTGGAAGGAACTCCGACACAATTAGGATGGCTATATTGAATTTCTATCCACTGTTGTCAAGCGCTGCCTGGAGAGGTTGGCTGTGGGAAGGCGATACATGTGATAGCAGAACTCGGCTCCATGTCACACCTCCTGGAAAACCCAGAAGTCGCTGAGAACTTCCATGACTTCCTCAGTCCCAACATCTGCCCCCCCCCCTCGCTCACCTGATTGCAACCCGTGGACTGTTGAAGAAGACACCAACTGTAAAGACGAGCTGATTGCCAGGATCAAACTGGTGTTCAGAGAAAGATCCTCTTCGAGATGCACTTTCAATTATCGGCCAAGATATGACATTTTTTGTTTTCCTTTCCAAAAAGTGTCAAATTTGTCTTGAACACCCATTACATATTAGTATATGTGTAACAAAATAATAAACATAATAATAAACATAATAATAAATACATAATGTGAATAATAATTACATCATAAATATTGAAGATTTTTTTAATTTTTTGAATGGTATGAATAAATAATTTGTCTTGAACACCCTTTACATATACTAATATGTGTAATAAACATAAACAAAAACATAAACAAAATAATAAACAAAATAATAAATACATAATAATAAATACATAATGTGAATAATAATTACATCATAAATGTGGAAGATTTAAAAAAATTTTTGAATGGTATGAATATCTCAACTTGTAGAATAAAAACCAGTCAAGTAATATATCTCCTTTCATTTATTTATTGTTAAAATTTAAGACTGATCTTGAGTATGACCTTAAACTGTATCAAGTGGTGAAGCCTCAATTTGGGAGCTTTAAGGGGCATGGAGTCACCCTGTAGTTGCCACTACTCTCAGGTCCACTCCGACTCGAGAGGGTAGTACATTTCAGGGTCACATCTATGGATTAAATAGAAACTATCACTTAAAGATCATTTATTTACAAAATACACACCTACAAAATACACCCCCCCAAAACATGTACGATTTTCGGCATAAAACGATCCAACAACGGTTGACATGCCGTAAAACCACCCAACAGCCAAAACATAAGAAAAAAGAAATATTCGCTGATCTTCTTCCATAATTGGGTAATTTCCTAGTTTAAAGGAGGAAATTAACATTGTGTATTACTTCAAAACGACTTATTTTGTACTAAAATTATGATTCATGCTGTTTTCTGGCTAAAAACAATACTTAACAAAATTAACAGATATGAAATATTCCCGTAATTTTTAGATGGAAATGTCGACACCGTTGGTAACAAAATTACGTAAGGGTAGATAACTAGTTATTTCCATCTTGAATATATATATATATATATATATATATATATATATATATTTGGGAAAGTTCATTTTTTTATAAGCATCTTTAGAATTTTAAACATAAATAAAGAGGCAAAATGCCTTCAAAGAACCATGTGTTAGATGCAGATATTTTTATTAAAATCAAAATAAAAATCAAAACATTTTTTTTCTTCTTTTTCATCTTGACTTTTTTATCTAATATTTCGCTTGATATAACAAGCCTCGACAGAGCTTTAGACAAATAAAAGGTATTAACCATTTTTTTTTTTTTCGTAATAATCCTTCCTGGTCTTTCTTCATGTTTAAAATTCTAAAGATACTTATAAAAAAATGAACTTTCCCAAATTTATACCTACCAGCGATCATGCGCGATTTAAGTTCAATTTAAAAGAAACATTTGCACCGTTAGTCCACAACATCGGATGTCACTTCTAGAAGACCAGGAAGGATTATTACGAAAAAAAAAAAAAGGTTAATATCTTTTATTTGTCTAAAGCTCTGTTGAGGCTTTTTATATCAAGCGAAATATTAGATAAAAAAGTCAAGATGAAAAAGAGAAAAAAAAAAAAATGTTTTGATTTTTATTTTGATTTTAATAAAAATATCTGCATCTAACATGTTCTTTGAAGGCATTTTGCTTCTTTCTTTATGTTTATATATATATATATATGTATTTTTAAAATTTTGTAACACAAAGTACTTATAATAGCTCAATAGTTTAAAGCTAGAGTTATGCTATATTTAGTATTTTTATGTAGTTTAATACCACATTATTATCACAGAGGACAGATTCACATAATTTTTTCCAACTTATTTTTGTATTTCGTAGACAATTGTTTCGGCTAACATCAAGATATTTGTAAAATGCTCCTAGGCATTTATTTCTTTCTTGGTGTGACTATCCTCAGTGCAAATTATGCAAATACAAATTCAAAAACTTTTAAAAACTTGACGATTATAGCTCGAATTACAGTCCATATTCATTATCAATTAAACATTTAAAAAATTTTTTTAATTTAATTTTATTATAAATGGAATTATTGTCCCTTTACATCTTTTTAAATAGCATGTATATATGTATATATATATATAGTAATATGTTAAGAAGGCTGAGGGCAATGCAGAGTGCCGGATTGCTAATAAGCTGGAAAGAACAAAAATAATAAATCGAAGGGGAGGGGGGGACTTACTATTTATTTTTCTTTAAAATCTTACATAACAGCAAGTGTGGTGTCGGCTGTGTGTGTTATCCGGATGATGAATAAGAATTATTTAATATTTTGGGAAAATCTTCCCTTTGTCAAAAATAGACAATAAAGAAAAAATCTGTCTGTGTTCAGAATTCACCAAAATGGATGCCAGAGGGTAGGGTTAGAAGCAATGCTTCAAGCAAAATACTATTTTCTATGATATATATATATATATATATATATATATATATTATATATATATATATATCTTTCGTAGTAATTTCCTAGTTTACTGGCATAAATTCCGAATTTATTATTGTTGTATCCTTGAAAATGATCAAAATATAGGAGGTTGTTACTTGGGTGGAAGAAACAACCAACACGATAGTCGAATGAAGAAAGAAAGGTTTATTACAATAGAGAGAACAATGAATGGATAGACATAGACGAAGCAAGATAGCAGTGAATGCAGTGTTCACTATATATAGTTCTTTGTATTAGTAAGTCCACATAAGAAAAAGAGAGGTGTAGGATATTTTATTGACTGGGGGAAGGATGCGGTTTTTGCAACCCCGTTGAGGCCTCCATTATTTTTAAAGCACTATCTGTTGGCCATCCACCATTTAAAAAATTATTTTTAAACTGACATTGCATTTTCAGTTATCACCAAGTAATATACATCGGGGTTTGTTTGTTTTTCAGTAATTCAACCTTTTTTAGGTTAGTTTAGTCTGAAACACAATCACAATACTCTTATATCCTTGAAAAAGAATACAATATACAAAGTTTGTTTCTCGAGTGAAAGGAACAACCAACATGCTAGTCGAATGAAGAAAGAAAGGTTTGTTGCAATAGAGAGTACAATGAATGGATAGACAGAGATGAGTAAGACATTACTAATCTCCAAAGCAAGATAGGGGTGAATGTAGTGTTCACTATATATAGTTCTCTGCATTAGTAAATTCACATAGGAAAAATAGGATGTAGGATATTCCAAATCAACAGTTATTGATGTTCGGCAAAAGATTTATATATAACTAAATTCATAAAATGAAAAAACAAATCGGTTCAACGGCTAAAGATGAAAACACTTGTTTAAAAGGAATAAAAGATCGAATGGCTTTTGGCCCGGATAAGTGGTTATCCATTAGTAAAATAAAAAAATAAAAAAGGTTAAGAATTGGATTGAAAGAGTCGAAATGCTTTAACTTACCATCTTCCCGGCTAATTGTAGGTTTATACCAGAATTTTGACGTGTCCTTTACAAATTTGGGGGTTGTTTGAACCAGATCCGATTCTGAAAGGAAAATAAAATTTCATATTTATTTAAAATCGAAAATGGCACAAACTAGAAACGTGAAATAAAATAGCATGATATTAAAAAAGTTTTCAATGAGTGTGCAAACTGTTAGAAAATTGTATCTTTTCATAGAGTAAAAGCAGTTTCTTCCCAGGCAGTAACGGTTGAATGATAGTGGAGATCGGATATTTGTAGTGGTATTCACATCTAATTGCATTAGTGTAGAAAGTCTTAAGAATAAAGTGGATGAATTCAGAAATAATGGTAAAACAATGAACTTACATGAGATTTATTGAAATATTTAAGTGGATTTTATCTGTAAAATCATTTATTATTATACTAAATCTGAGTTAATCAACAATTGTTTCCTGTATTTATCTTAATCACATATAATACATGTTAAAATATTCCTTGGTTTGGGGATGGAGTTGAGTTAAAAGAAAAACCCAAAAAGTTCCATTTCAATTATTTTAATTACTCGTAATTTGCAATTAACTCACCAAGCGAACCATTTCTTACTAGGTATTTGCCTATCACTTTGACCCCCTCTCACTGTATGATGTTTGATCCCTCATCTTCGCTCTGATTTTATATGTTGTCTATCACTTTTTTTTCTGTCACTCTTTCTCTCCCTGTTTATTAACAAAGGCAATCAATTTTCCTCCCTGTTTTTTTTATACAGATAAATTGAAAAAACAAAAAAACAAATAAACATGCAATATGATAAAAGAAATATCCCCTTCAAAAGTATAAAAACATTTCCTCTTCAAACATTTATACTCATTACTCAAATTTGAATATATTATTTTCATCAGTTTTACACTTATGACATGATTTTGAAAATAATTTCTACAGCCAATCGTTACATACAGCTTCTCCGTTTGAAATGATGTATCCAATAACAGTCGTATGCAGATGATAACATAGGGGATCTGCATTAACACGAATGTTATAACTCAACAATGATGCTTAAAAGTGATAAAAGAAAATGTATTCATATATTTGCAACAGGAAAACAAATACTTGAAATTAAAAAGTTGAAAATAATTTCATAGTATGACCCTAACAAAAAAAACAAAAACAAAAAAACAAAGTTAAAGAAAAAATTATGTAATAAAAAAGTTCATAAACTACGTCTACATCTTAAGAATTTGGGAAATTTTTTATGTATTGTTATACGCTACGCCCATATTAATTATACATTTTATTGTGAATTTTTTTTTTTTTTTTTAAGTATTAAATTATGTCCATTTGAAATCATTAATTAACTAATTCATTATGCAATATTCTGTTCATAACTTGAGATTGTTTCCATATGGGAACACGCCCTCATCTCGAGAATCGCTTCTGGTACAAACATGAAATTTTCATGGTCTAGTCCACAAAGAGTAAAATTTTAAAATATTAACTTCTAACTCATAATTACAAGGAAAGGGTTCATATGGCTTATTCTTATATTGTACATGCTATATATTACATTTTTGGAGTGGGGCCAAAGTATGTATTCAGTATTAATTGGGTTAGAGTAAAGTGACATTGATTGAAATAAATTTAGTAAATTTATAGTACTTGCACACACACCTGGCATTTCCCAGAAAGCAATGTGTATTTCTTTTTAGAATAAACTACTTATTAACATTTCTATTTTTTTTCATTTTTGAATTTCTATCATTTCAAGTTATAAATGAAATAAAATAAAATTTATTTCATTGTAAAGGATGTCAAACGCAGACCTGGCGCTAGATTTGTACTCCCTTTGATCAAAATAAAATATACCTGTCCAATTACTTCGGGTAATGTAGTTTTAAAATATATATATTTATGGGGTGCTATTTCCAAAACACTATGAAGACTTTGTAAACAAATAAACAAACAGAAACTACAAATTTATATTTTTATATATATATATATATATATATATATATATATATATATATGAAAATTTTTGAGAAACCAGCTAACAGACGTGTGAATTTATATCAATAAATGAAAATTTATTTAATCATTTTTATTTTTTATAAATCCGAATTTTCGGTTTAAAAAACCATAATTATGGTAAACAGACATTGTATTTTTTTCTTTTTTGTTCTTTTTCATGGTGAAAAAACAATTCACCGGTTTCGTTGTTTTTTTCCCCCCGTTCATTCTCCATTTTTCTCAAAATTTTTTTGATGCCGAAAGGTGCTAATGATTTGAACAAAGACGGTTTCTACTCTAGAGACTGTTTGTCCAGGACCATAAAACCCCGGTACACCAAAAAGACACTGCAATGTAGAGTTTTTACATAAAATACTTTATATATATATATATATATATATATATATATATTGAAAAGTAAGCTTTTAATCATCATTTATACACAAAAAATGCATATATATTCTACATTAATAATACAATACAAGCCAAAAGATATCAATTTATATAGGCCATCTACAGAAACAGATCTCACTGCTAACAATACAGAAGCACTTCCATATTCTTAGTGATACTAACTATATATATATATATATATATATATATATATATATATGAATGTCTAACACTTTTCTGCACTGAAGAAAGCTTGAAACGACTTCGTCTGTAGGTAAACATAATTTAATTTTCTTTTATAAACACGATTATTATTAAGCCCCTTTAAGTAAAATTAACATTGAGCACTGTTAGGAGATATTTAAAAATAGACATCCACTTAGATACAAAGCAAGACTCTGAGTAAGGTCGTTGAGTTCTGTCTTAATGTTTACACTGTAATGGCATAAATATAACATAAATTCTCCATACCACGTGGTAATTTGAAATGGCCGTGAGGGTAGGGTGATAGAGTGTAGACACAAAGGTGGCTCTGTGAACCGGATTCGCGCCTCATGACCGTCTGAAATTATCACTTTCCTGCATTGAAGAGAGCAATAAGCTTGAAACGACGTCGTCTGTAGGTAAATATAATTTAGTATTTGTTTATAAATATACATATATATATATATATATATATATGTATATGTATATATATATATATACGTAGAATTTGGTATATTCGGAATTCTGTTCTCATCTTGGGTGTTTTTATCACAACGTTTCGGCCGATGTAACCTCCGACCTTCTTCAGGTGTACTTTGTCGAACTCGGAAATCTTTCTGTCGAACTCGGGAATCTGAACAAAGTACACCTGAAGAAGGTCGGAGGTTACATCGGTTAATACGTTGTGATAAAAACACCCAAGATGAGAACAGTAGTCTGAATATACCAAATTCTACATATATATATATATATATATATATATATATATATATATATATATAACATGAAAAAAGGAAAACCTAACATTGTTTCTATGTTCATTGACATTTCGTCTTTATCGTTCAAAGACTTTTTGAATAAAAAAAACTTCAAGTTTAAATCAGCCATCTTGAGAAAGTCTTTGAACAATAAAGATGAAATGTTAATAAACATATAAACAATTTTCGATATTCCTTTATTTCGTTATGTTGGATTGTTAATTCCATAACAAACCAATACTTTCCCACTCCCATATATATCAACATGATTCTCTCTTTCCTTCCCATCTTTAAGCATCACTCCTTCTCAGCATGTGTTTCACCGCTGCCAGTCTCCCCCTCTCTCTCTAAAGGTTTTGCTGATATATGTAGACATTAAAGTGTATTAATATATAGAACGTTTAACAACAAACAAAGTATATTTGCAACTTCTAAAACACTTTGGTGACAGCCACATTTAATTAATGCCAGAAGTTGGAATAAAGCTGTTTTTCTTTTTTTCATAACCTTTAAAAATATGGCCATTTGTCAGCTTTTTTTTCTTCCTTTTTTCATTTTTTTTTTTTATAGTTTATTTGTTTATTTGCTCCTGAAATCTAGACAATCTAATTTGGAAATGTGACTTGTACATTGTCCAATGCAGACAATATGGGTGGTTGAATTAGATTTAGGGCAGCTGATTGGCGGAGACATAAACTGTTTGCATGTTATTAATACTGGAAAAACAAATCCATTTGTCAAAAAGTATTAGAAAAAAAAAAAAAAAAAAAAAAATAAGCACAGATATTGTTAACATGCGTTCATTCAATCTCTGCATTTAATGATGAATATGTTATTCCAAACTTAAGAATGACAGACCAATGAACACGTTGATTAAAATTAAGCTAGATAAACCAACAAAAATGCTATTTCAAACTTAAGTGTGACAGACTAAATAAAATGTTATTTCGAAGTAAAATGTGACAGACGCAGCCTCTTCTGATGTGTGGAATCATTTAAATATGGACTCCAAACTTAAGTGTGACAGACCAATGAAAATGCTATTTCAAACTTAAGTGTGACAGACAGACAGATAGAGCCAATAAAGATGCATGTAGTCATCTAAAAGTACTATTTCAAAGCTAAGCGTGACAGACCAAATAAAATGTTATTTCAAAGTAAAACGTTACAAAACGTAGTCTCTTTTGATGCGTGGAATCATTTAAACATGGCAGATGCAATAAAAAAAAACTATTTCAAACTTAAGCATGGCAGACCGACAAAAGGTTATTTCAAATTTAAGCATGACAGACCAAATAAAAAGCTATTTCAAATATAAGTTTGACAAACCAAAGAAAATGTTATTTAAAATTTAAGACTCATCAATCAAATAAAAAACTATTTAAAACTTTAGCTTGACAGACTGACAAAATGTTATTTCCAACTTAAGTGTGACAGACCGACAGAGCTTCTCGTAGAAATGATTTGCAGATCATATTTTAGATGCGTCGAATCAATCGGTTTATTTTGTAATGGAAATGCTATTTCAAACTGAAAGTGAAAACAACTGATGGACGAAGCCTCTCACAGAAATGTGAGGTCACATTTAACAACAACAACAAAATAACATTTGCTACTTTTTTTTTCTGTTCTGAACGATCTTCAAATGCTTTTTCATTTAACCGTTTCCTTTTCCCGCCCTTTTCAGATTATATTTTAAACAATTAAATGCTATGATATTTAACAGGATTTAATGCTAACCGAAACTTGATACTGACCAATCAAAATAACATCCTTTTTGTCATACATTTCATTTTGTTCAGCTTGCATCCTAATAAACGACGGTTTCAGCTTTTATAAATATGCTTAAAGTAAAATGTTGTCTGTATACTACCCCCCTAATGAGGACAAAGCTAACACTCATTTTAACTTGTTTTGAATCATGTCAATATTTTCATTCTTATTTGAAACCTTTTAATATACACACTGCCATTGGCATTTATAAGAGAAATATTGATATTAAATGTGCATAAAGACTCTTAAAATTTTTATTTCATAAATGTTTGTGCTCTTTTATTAATATTGTAATTTGACTTCTTTTTTTAATTTTTTTTTAACTATTGATGCTATTTTAACAGGGACAACAAAAGACTCAGAAAGAATAAAGTATGTGTATGAATGATAAGGTTTCCCAGTGCGTCTATGTGATATCCAATATGTGCATGTATGGAATGTGAAAATGGAAGAAGGAATCTTCTTACTGACTGTGTGGCCCCAAAGTGTCTATCATGGTGCATGATGTTTTTAATGTTCTAGGGGTTGGTAGAACGCAGACAGGCTAAAGCCTCATGCATAGTAGATAGGTAGTGAGTCGCTACAGCATAAACGGTGCCTGTCGGTAACTATTGTAGTCAATTGACACCGGTTACTATTTTCATCTATGAGCTGGGGAGGGTTGCAGGTTCATACCTTTCACGACAGTATTAATGTGTATATGACCACAATAGATCCGACAGTATTTCAAGATGGCATAACTGCTCCATCGACCGTGACAATATCCTCTAACTTTTAAAACTTTTATCTGCTTAAGTCTATAGTTTTTGTGCCACATTTTAGACAATCTAAATATCAATTTGTTCTGCACTGGTGCACCAACAACTAGTCTCTCCCTCTTGGACAGGGTGCAAAAGAGTCTAATCTGATTGGTTCCACACTGTCTACCAAACTCTAGCCCCTGTCCCATCATCGCAATCTTTCATCCCTATGCTTGTTTTACAAGTACTTCCATGGAATATGCTCTAACGAATTTACTGCATTTTTAACATTCCAATGTAAATACGTTCGACCAACCTCATTAGCAACAAAATCCCGCCCCTTCAATGTAAAGGTCTCAAGATGCTGAAAAACTTTCTATTCGAATAGCTTCTTTCCTTGGACCGATCGCCTTTGAAATTCTCTCTCTGCTCCCTGTTTTTCAGACACTACCAACATGCAGAGATTTAAATGTAATGTGAACAAACATTTTGCCGCTCAACTCTCCACTTAGGATGCCCCTATAAATCTGGGCCCCTCAGTAGCCCCTCACGTTTCAGTGGCAATATGTCTTTTTGTTTGGGATGAAATAAAGTTTTAAAAATAATTTTTTTAAAATTTGAGTTGGTTGTTTTGTTTTACGGCATATCAACCCTTTTTAGGTCATTTAATGCCGAATCCAATTATTTTGGTAAAGGTTTGTATACTTCAAGTTCTTAATAGCTTCAAGTATTTTTCATTCATGCATATGAAAGATTTGTAGATTAATTTATTTCGTAGGCGTATATTTTGTAAATAAATAGTCTGTAAGTGATACATTCTATTTCACCCATAGACGGGACTCTGACAGGTACTACCACGTTGGATCAGAATTGACCTGAGATAAATAGTAACTATGGAGAGAATCCACACTTGCCAAAGCTCTAAAATTTAGGCTTTATGTTGGATGCAGTTTTGTGTAATACACAGGGCGATTGGAGGTTCTTCTTTTTTTTCCTTTTTTTAAAAAATTTTTTTTTTTACTAAAGAGTCACCGCTTATCAAGGCCAGAAGGCCACTTGAGGATAAGGGTTAATGAGTGTCAGGTGGATGGTGAGACAACACCGTGATGATTGGTAACGATGGTGGAAATTGGGCAGAATTTAATTATTTAAGAAGATAGCTCAACAAGAATTTGTTTACATTGGACTTGAAGACGACTATGTTGTAGTCAGCTGGAAAGCAGCAGCCCCGCAGTATTTTGTTCCATGGACAGGTAGTATCTACGTAAAAAATCAGATTTTTTTTCACTAAAAAGTCACCACTTATCAAGGCTCAAAGGCCACTCAAGGATAAGGGCTAATGAGTTTGTCGAGGGGGACAGTGAGTTAATACCTTGACGATTAGTAATGATGGTTAAAATTGGGCAGAATTCGATTATTTAAGAGGACGGCTTAACAAGAATTTATTTACATTGAATTTGAAAATGACTATGTTGTAGTCAGCTGGGAAGCTAGAAAGAGTTTGAGTTATTGATAGGGTTAGGAAAAAGGGTAGGAAGAAAAAAATCCCCCCCCCCCCAAAAAAAAAGAAACAATCATTATAAAAAAACAAGATCTGGAAACCTATTTCCAGATCTTGCTTTCTATCTCTGAGCTAACTTTGAGCTGAGAACTGACACAAACAGCAAAAGTCTTAGATATCAAATTGCCACAAGAGAAGGATTATCAGCTTCAAGGCATTCTGAAAATTAGGATTCTTCTCTTTACTCTTTTCATAGCCACATTTTACCTAGGGATTGGCAAAGGTCACCCTAAAGTAATATGATTATTCAGCACTTTCCCATCCCTTCATTCAACATTCTTCTTTTATCGCATAGCAAATTGACTCTCCCAATAATTCTACACATTTTGAGGGAAATTTCATTTTTGTTCAAAAATGATTTTTCCATTCCTTCATTCAAAGTTTCACCATTTTTGCAACAAATTGATTATGAATGTTTTATCGGCCGCTGAAGATAAACAGATTCTTGTATTTTGGAAGGAGCTGTTATCCAAGAGTCGACATTTACATCCATACATACGGAAGTGCTGCCCAAAAAGTTATGGGTGTGTGTTAGTAGCATAATGGTTACTGACGATGGTACCGGGATCTAGACAAGCCGCGAGTGCGTGGTCCCCCTCTGTATGTGACTCGATGTGGCGAGTGTAAAATGCAATAAATTTGGGCAATTTGGGGCATTTTTGACCCCCTGGGGGCGCGAACCAGAATTTTTCTGAGGTCAAGGATGCTCATTTTATATCCAGAACAATTGCCTCTACATTTTGGCCAAGTTTCAGAAAAATTGAATGGATGGATCAAACGTTATGGGAGAAAAGGGTCATTTTTTGCCATTTTGGGGGCTTTTGACCCCCTGGGGGCGCGAACCAGATTTTTTCCAGATTTTTTTTGTCAGCGATACTTATTTTCTATTAGGAACAATTGCCTCCACATTTTGGCCAAGTTTCAGAGAAATTGAATGGATGGATGGATAAAAAGTTATGGGGCAAAAAATGTCATTTTTGCCATTTCGGGGCCTTTTGACCCCCTGGGGGCCTAACCAGATTTTTTTTCAAAAATCGGAGAATGTCACTTTCTAACCTGACCAAAGTTACAACTTCATGCAAAATTTCAGAGAAATTCAATGGATGGTTGCGAAGAAAAATCCGGACGGACGGACGGACATGCCTCAAAACATAAGTCCCCCGATTTTATAAATCGGGGAACCAATAATGTGAAGTCAACAAAAAATAACGTTGCTGGAGAAGAGGTTCTTGCATGATTGACAAATTTGGCATCAGAATCCTCCACTCTATAATAAAGACCAATGTGTATTTATTTGCATATCAAGGATGTGAATAGACAACGGCAAAATAAGCTGAAATCTTTTTTCCATCCGATTTTAAACAGGCCTTTGATTAGTCCTCTATAAAAGGGTGGGACCTGCCTGTCAGTCTTGATTGAAGTCGTCCACTCCAGGCTCGGTGGTCGTGAGGATCTAAGTTTGTAATCCCCAGGGCTGCACAGTCATGTTTACACAGTTCAAGCCTTGGTCTTCCAGCCTGCCAACTTGACGCGATGGACATGTTTCTGACCCGGGAGATCCAGCTGGAGCTTCGCTCGACATAGCCAAGCCATCTCATCCTGCCCAGCTAAAGGACATCAGTTATTTCCCGTAAACCAAGCCTAAAGAGTGCTGTCTTCCGTCCTGACATGACAGATTCATCTAATCATGGCTCTTTCGTTACGCTGCAGTCTCTTGAGAGTGCTCGCCAATGCAGCCCATGTTTCAGAGCCATAAAGCATAACACTCCTCACACAGCTGGAGTACACCTGCCCTCTATTTGTGATCGCTAGATGCTTAATTGCCAAGATGGGCATGAATTTCTAAACCTGAGAGCTACAGGCCCGTGTGTGTGGAGAGAAGGTAGCACAAAAACAACAACTTTTTTCATAAACAACTCCAATCAGTTTCAACTAAGAAAGTCACAATAGAAAGATACTTAGTGTGTATGTGGGGGAAGGAGACAGGAAGTCATTCTTTGATGAAACAAAAGTCATCTAACTCTCCTACCCGATCATAAATTGCTTAAAGTCTCAGCCTTCACAGTAAAATTAATATTTTCAGTTTTCAGAGAGAACTGTCATAAGAGGAAAAATTAGCTTTTCTTATTAAAAAAAAAGACGCAGATTTTGATAAAAAAGCTGAGAGCTCACATCTATTAGAGGCTCTAGCGATTTAAGCGGAAATCAGCTTTTTTTAGTTTAAATAAAAAACCATATAGATAAATATATATTTGTCTCATCACACAAACGTTAGTGAGTAAAAAAAAATGTCAGACGAAACCATTTCAAATGCTTAGGGGAAGGGAGAACGCAAACAGCATATTCATTCTGTTGTCAAAACTGAATTCGAAAAGAAATTCACTATTTTCATAATGAGACTTTTTTTCTTGTTTCCTTTTATATTTCTATACCGATTGCTACGTTTTTTCTTTCTTTCTTTTTTTAACTTCAGCTATTGAGAATTTTATATGAATATTAGTGCAAATCCTAGTGACGCATAATTTTTTTGATGGAGGGTGTACACTTGTTAAAAATATTATCTTTGTGAAAAAAATTAAATCATCCTGTTATGCAACTTAATTTTTAGTTTGAATTTAAAAATAAATTAACAGTTATTGTTCTTTAAAAGATGAGGTTACAAATCAGGACCAAACGGTTAACTCAATCCAAGTAATAAGTGATATATCCCCATATATTATTTATAGTTTTTTTTATATCAAAGACGACTGGCATGTTTTTTAAGGTTCTGAATTTAACTTTTTCTCTTCTTTTTTCAATAAAAAATCTAAAGAATTCAATTTAAAAAAATATTTGGTTAGATTTGAAATTGCATTGTTATCGCTAAGCAGATTTAATGAACCTTTTAGTAGGTATCCCGAACGAAAATTTTGTGGACACATAGATCGTTGTAAAGCATAAAAAATGGTACCAATTTATTTTAGTAACACAATTAGTCACCAAATTATGACCGTTCAAAGTTTGTTGGAAATTAGAAAATTCCCCGTCTTGCGTGCTATTGGTTCGGAAACAAATTTTCAGTGTATATCTAAAAAATGAAAAATCCTTACAAATGTAATATCATCTTGTGGTAAATGAAAATTAATCATAATGGAATAATTATTAAATCAAATCGACCTAAACACGAGACAAACTCCGATTACCTCTTTAAAAGAAATGTGAAAAACAAAAAATGACACGGAATCACAACTTTGTTTATGTAAAATTCATTGTAACAGCTAACATATTGAATCTTCTTAATATGATTCCTAGCACAGTAGAAACCAAACTAAATTTTTCTTTTAATAGTAACTGAAAAACCATAGATTTGAACCATTTCATTCGCTGAAGTTTTCAACTTGTATTGGAACAACAAATAATTTTTTGGTAAAAAGATAAAAAAACTTGCATGGTTTAAAAACAAAAAGAAAAGCAGGCAATGCCGGATAGGTACAACTAGTTAATTATAATTAACAATAGAAGAATCTTCATTCAGTCAACAGTTTCCATTCAATCCAACAAGCATTGAGTAACTCTGTATTTGTCCAAACAGATTGGAACAAAAAAATTATATTTAAAAAAAAAAAAAAGAAAAAAAAAAGAAGATAAAAGAAAAGCGGGTAATGCTGGGTAGTTACAATTAGTTAATTATCAACTTAGGGTTTTGACTAGTAGTAAAGTGTAGTATCTGTTCTGATATTACACTTCATCTTTTCTGTCCTCGGTCAGTGAAGGAGAAATCCCCCTGGTCCGCTGCAATTTCATTTTTGTACCACTCCAAAGTGCCCGTTTTGGGGGAGCTGGATTTTCCCCACACTAAAAACCAACCATGTGTCTAACTCTGTATTCGTGGGGAGGCAAGTAAATAGTTAAAATTAGTTAACTATAACAATGGAAGAATCATCAGTCCGCAGATTCAAGAAGTTCCATTCAACCCGACAAGGAAATGTTCAACCCAAACACAGCAACGAAAGAGTCACTGTATAACATACCCATTTAGTTTTGAGTAATTACAATGTTGCTTAACTTTCACGATCAAACATATAAATTTGTTATGAGAAGAGGATACAGATGAAGAGAAATGTACAGAGGAAGCTGACAGGTTTAATAACAGAATGACTCATTTGGGAATCGAGATGAAAGGGAAATTCGATAAGAAGAAAAAAAAAACAGATACACAGATCAGATGACATTGATGCTTGAAAAAAAAAAAGAAAGAAACACAGGAAGTTTTTCTAAGCTGTCAGCACTACCGACACATTCAACAGTTGATGGCTGTGTTCGCCGCGAAACTAAAGGACTTGCTACAGAGATTGATTACAGTGAAATGAAGATCATTCGTTTCCTGGCAGACAAGAGATAATCCGGCTATTTTTAACTTTGTTCATTTACTTTTGGAAAATCTGGAAACGGAATACCAAACTTATTTTCATTTTACAAGTTATGAAATTCATTTTACAGGCGAATGTCAGTACCCAATGAGGATATACAGTCTCTATAAAGAGAGTGGGACCTCCTATCAGTTTTGATTGAAGTCTTCCACTCCAGGCTTGGCAGTCGCGAGGATCTAAGTTTGTAATCCCAGGGCTGTACGGTCACGTTTACACAGCTAATCTCAAGAAACCCGTGGGTCTTCCAGCCTGCCGACTTGATGCAATGGACATGTTTCTGACCCAGGAGATCCAACTGAAGCTTTGCTCGACATGGCCAAGCCATCTCATCCTACCCAACATATTTATTCATTTATCATTTTTGTTCTTTGTTTCGTTTTATTAACAGATTTTAATAGAAGTGATTTAATAAAAAAAACAGAACCATTTAAGATATTACGTTCATTGATTTTCAAGGGAGGTAATTCAAATGGAAACTATTAGTTTTTTAAAATTATAATAAATTTTTGTTCAAGATATGTTGCGTAAAAAGAATACTTAGGTAGCGGGTAGTGTTCTGCTTGTATAAGAGAAATAAAAAATAAGCTGCCAAATTAGCTTAAATGCAAGTTCCGTCCATTGGATTTGTTGAACAGAGTGACAGCATTCTATATGCTCGCTTGTAAAAACATAAATAGACTTTATTTCTCCTCTTTCCGCATAGATGTTAGATTGGTCGCATGAGCTAAGGGGTTCAAATTTGAGTTAACAGGTAACTCGTGTCTGGGGTCCTAACTGTGCGACCGACAGAACCGTTATCTCTACACTGACGATTCCCTGAAAGGATTAAACATATATGTCGATAATAATTAAAAATATTTATTATAATATATGAATACACAGCTCTAATTCTACTAAATATTTCATCAGATAGACCCCAAAAATGTTGCTGGACATTTATTTCTTACCATTATTCTCATAGCTTTTCCAATGATATTACAGTAGAAGTGACGTGTTAGCTAGTTAATGTATTAGCTAGTACATATATTGGCAGTTAGGTTATGTAACAGGAAGTATTGTAGACAAGGGGTCAAAATAGGTTAGCTGGACTGGAAAGCCAGTATCATGAGAACAGAATTGGGAATATGAAACAGGGAAAGTGATGCCATATATATATATATATAAAGGCGAGGGAATTCTGTGAGAAGAACTCTTCCTCAGTCTCGATAAAAGCGATCAAGAGACGACACGTTTAATACGGACTACCAAGCTTGTAATCTAAAAAACTTAATGCTTAACAAATTTTCTCTTTTTCTGTCTATGGAAGATCACCACTTTGAGACAATCACAGCTTGATGTAAGTAACCATAGCATGATTAGTGGCATGCGACTAAATAAATCTATAGTTTCTTGACTTGATGTTTGTCGAATTATTAATCACTGCCTTTTATAAGAAACTAGCAGGAAGACCCGACGTTCCTCGGGGTTGAATGAGGAACACTACTATGCCATTTTCACTATGCTCATCACACCATATTACCCTTTTTACTGCCTCACATTTAGGCCCCTAATCTCATTGGAAGAAAGTGAAATTCTGAAAAACTCTCTGAATTAGTGTCTTATACATATGGTTTAAATTTAATTAAAATTTGATATATGTATTTGAAGCTTTAAAGATGGGGGGGGGGGATCTGTCCTCATATCTCCCTTCAGGGGGCACATAGAGATTCAGCACACAGAAGGGCATTTCATCAAAATAGGATATATTTAGAAGTTTTAAGGGAGGTTCGCCCACCCATAAGTCCCTTAGGGGTGCACTTAAAGATTTGGGACCACTTCCATTGTTTTCCCCGGAAAATTTTACATATCAATACATTTTTATTTTTTATGCAGATTATTTTTTGATATTCAGGATAGACGTCATTTTACGCTTCAAAACTATTCCACAAAATTGCACCAAATTTAGCATTAAGTATGTGTGGCGTGCCAGATGTATCATAAATGGGGGAATATATACTACTTCTATTACTACTACTATTATAAAACAGTATTGGTCAGAATTGCAGTAAATGTAGCATGAAGAGCCTTTAGGATGCTGGATGTGTCATAGGGGCCAAAATTAACATACTACTACCAATAATACTAACAATTATACACACTTACAGCTTCAAAACTATTGGCTGCATCAAATTTCGCATGAAGAGCCCTTTGGATGCTGGATACACTAAAATTAATACTAATTATGATTCTAAAATAAAACTCTAACTGCCATCTGCAGGAGCTAAATTAAAGTTGGCTTTTCAGCTTGTAAGCTTCCTCAGTCATGCCTAACTCTTAACAACATCTCAGGAAGAGACCAGACTACAGCTGTGGACTAGACGGCTAGAGAACACCCCCCCCCCCTTTCTCCTACTGACATTGGAATCTCCCCTTTTGAGGTCCTCTCTTCCGGTTCAGAAAACACTCAACCGCCTGAGAATGGGGTGATCAAAAGTTGCTATGAGTGGATGGGGCTACAAAACTGACCCAGCCATCTGCAAATGTGGAGAGGAGGACTATACGATGCAACACTGCCTTGTCTGCCCTCTACTGCCTAACACCGGTGCAGCTTGAAAGATTTTGCAGAGTACAACAATAATGCAAAGGACTGCATAAAAAAGTGGGAAACTGTCGTATGACCATATGACACTTCAAAGACACACAAAGAAGCAGCTCATAATAACAAGGTTAACTATCTCTTCTTTTACGAAACATTGTAAAAAAAAAAAAAAAAAACCCAAAAAACAACTTTCGAGCAAAATTATAGTTACTCAATGAGATGGTTGGGAAGAGGGGAGTGTGCAGTCAAAGCCTTTGACCTTTGAAATGACATTTGGCCAAACACATGACATTTGCCCCTGGTGAGAATATGAGACTTTTCTATTTTGCATAATGATAGTCGTGTCATTCGATGATTTCAGATTTTACTAACAACCAATCGTATTCGGGGAAACCATGTTATGCGATAACTGTTAACAAAATGGTTTCACCTACCATTACAGAATAATGAATTTGATCCTGATCCGTATTTAGGACTCCACTATGCTTAGTGAATTGTAGTAAGTTAACTAAATATAGGATCTAGAGTTATTTTTTAAAAAGAAGGTATTTATTTATTTAGTATTTAGTCACCACTTATCAACGCCAAGAGTCACTCGAAGATAAGGGTGAATGGGATGGGAATGAATGCCAGCAGAAAGACGAGGAACAATCAATAATATGAACTGAGTTTAATATTGAGGCAGTTTATGGCAAGTAGTTATTGACATTGGATTTGAAGATGACTATGTTGTAATCTGTAGGGAAGCAGTCCTGTGGTAATTCTGCCTTATACTAGGCACATGGAAGACAGAAAAGTCTTTTTCTGTTGTGGTAGCTAGGAGGAACTAGAGATTGGTGATCAGTCCAGTGTTATATTATTGAACATGCCAGACTCAGTGGCCCCCTGCTCATTAGGTGTTGGCTTTTCAGTGTCTGGAGGGTTATGGAGAGGGTGACTGAGAAAAATGCTGGACATTCACGATATTTGGTCGAAACTTAATATATTGAGGAGACAGGGCAGACGAGAGGCAGTCTAAGTTCTGCCGAGATCAGATAGGGTAGACCCGAGGAATCAGTCAGAGTTAGGTTTGGGGGAGATTGATGAGAGAGTCCGAAATTCGACGATTCATGTATGGCAAAGAAGGTTGTCGCTGGGCCGACACGACCGAACAACTATCAACAGACAGAGTTTGGGGATCCTTTTCCGCAACGACAGTTTCACACACACACACACACACACACACACACACACACACACACCCAGAACACACACACCCAGAACACAACTGGCTAATATGAACAACATGTCTGTGTTCAGTTTTATTGTGTGACTCTGCGTTGCTTTTGTTTTTGTATATAACTTGTAAACCAGTGAACATGCCCTCAGCGATCCCCAATATGAGAGACAACACGTCCAGAAAAAGAAGACGAGAGAGAAGGAAACCCACGGCACAAATGTTAGGATCAACGGTCGTCAAGGGACCGGCCTGGTTCTGCAAAGCACCTTCCATGGAAATAACGATAGAGTAGAAAGAGATTAACAATGTCTCTTCTGTGAGAAAGGGGGGGAGTAGGGAAGAGAAGAGACCATCCCCTATTATATTTCACTTGGATTTTTATTTATCACTAACATGGCTACCCGGTGTTGCCCGGGGGAATGGATAAGAGAAAAGAAGAGTTAGAAAATTGGTGTAAAATCCTAAGTCACGTTACTTGCTGAACACAACGCTCGTTCTGACTGTCTCTCTTTCTCTCTCTCGCACTCATTTATGTACAAACTTTTGCAACTGATCCAATATAATAGAAAGACAAAAGAAAGCAAGAAATGAAAGGATAAAATCTTAGATGACATTTTACAGTAAGAAAATGCGTGATAAATCTTCGGTATGTGCGTTTTATCTGATTAATGACAATTCATACAACTATGACCCATTAGATTGTAGATGTGGTAAGAGATGTTGTAGATTTAGAAGATCTATAAAGAACAATAGCGGCTTTGTTTTTTTCCCAGATGAAATTCGAAAGCGATATTAAAAATAAATATTGGTAGGTACGAGAATGCCATGGTAGGTACACAAGCAACCAGTGTTGAGGGGAGTTGTACCAGGCAAGACCCCTCCCCCTTTTTATTTAAAAAAAGTAGATTTTTCAAGTAGACTATTTTACTTACTAGAAAGCCAAGTTGAAAGTCAAAAATACCTATTGTCAGAAAGAACTGCATCTGCTATACTCATTAATTTTATTGGAGGGTGGGCATAAAAACTGTTTCTCAAAATGGTCCATGTAATTCATAGAATTCAAGTGCATTCAGAGAGAGAGAGAAGGAGAGAGAGAGAAGGAGAGAGAGAGAGAAGGAGAGAGAGAGAAGGAGAGAGAAAGAGAGAAGGAGAGAGAGAGAAGGAGAGAGAAAGAGAGAAGGAGAGAGAGAGAAGGAGAGAGAGAGAAGGAGAGAGAGAGAAGGAGAGAGAGAGAAGGAGAGAGAGAGAGGAGAGAGAGAGAGAGAAGGAGAGAGAGAGAGAAGGAGAGAGAGAGAGAAGGAGAGAGAGAGAGAGAAGAGACAAACAGAGCAAGGGAAAAGAGAAAGAGAGAGGGCGGGCGAGTGTGTGTGTCCAGCTAAAAGTCAGAAACTACATAAGACACACCAACAAAGCTGATATATTCTTTTTCAGCACTGCCCTGGACAGAATATGAACATATTTTTTTTTAGTAATATTCATTCTTTTAGGGGTTAATAGGAACAGAATGAGTCAATGAACGAAGGGGGGGGGGCGTTGACATTTAGAGCGATTTTTTTTCATCAACCTTTGGTGCGAAATGGTACCTGTGATAGATAGAAAGGGGGCGGGAAGAGAGAGAGGAGAGAGAAATTTTAAAGGAAAGATGTTACATACACTTTTTAACTCCTCTCTAGTCATGTTAGTCTAAATGAATAAATGAAAAACATTTTTTTTTTTTCATTTGTCACCCATATATTACCATCAAAACGGCTTACTGTTATTTAAATCAATAATACCATATAGTATTTTGAAATACTGTATATATAGTAGAAACGAACGGCCCAAAAACAATTTTGAATACTTCATTTACATAACTTTTTTTTAAACAGTTCATAATAAATTAATGTTTGGCATTATTCATTACTAATTTTATCATCTTATTTTTTCCATATATATGCAATAGTTTTGTCGAATTAACAGTAATTAATTAAAGTGATTTAAATACAAAAAGAAAGGATAAATTATTAAACCTATATTATTAAAATATTTGTTGATTACTTTTCAGGGAAGGTAATTTAAATTTAAATAACTAGAAAAAAAGATATACGAGGCATAAGCAAGAGTTCACAAAGGGCTGACTTCTTTTTGTCCCCCCCCCCCTTTAGCGACATCACCTAGAGAAAGGGGATAGGGTGACTTACTGCTCCCTCTCGTTAGTGACCAATGACACATTTGTTTCTTGTTTTTAAATTGAATTAAAAAATTGTCAAAAAAAAGAGCACGTACACAAGTGCTCAGGCGAATTGATTTCCTCTTTCTTTTCATTTCTTGACGGTTTTGTATTAAAAGATAAATAAATTTGTATAAAATTACCAAAATGCTTACATTTATCAATTTATATGAATAAATGGTGAAGTTTTGTGAAGTGTTTACAACAAACTTATGATGGAAATGTTTATTATTTAACATTTTGGTTACAAGTATTTCAAGTACGAACTTTGCGAAACGATAGCGAGCTGGCAAATCCAGCTAGTATATATATAAAAAAAGGAAAAAAGAAAAAAAAAATTTTTTTTTAAATTTTT
>OY744520.1:200347358-200429858 GCA_963556195.1 Sepiola atlantica | reverse complement strand
CCCTTTCCCTACATTAGATGTCTATCTTTCTTTTTATATATTTTCTCTCTTGTATTTTTATGTATTTAAACTTATAACTTGGTTACTTCGTGTTGTTTCTCACTTTTTTATCTGCTGCTTTTCTTTAATACATGGTGTCTTAAACTGGAGAACCCCTTTCTTGTTGTTTTATTATTTGTATTGGAACTCTGTGACCCCAAGCCACATTCAAATTTTTTTTTAAATTATCATTATTGTTGTGTGTAAGCTTCTGTAATCCCAACGAAGGTGAAGCGTAATAATATATATATATATTCCTGTGTAGATTTGTAATAAAATCAAGGTTGGAATTCATTTATAATTCCATGGAAGTCAATTGACTATTAATATAGATTATTTCAAGAGTAGCACTTAAGAATATATTAATATAACATATAATAGTCTCCATTCAAAGCAAGAAAAAAAAAAACAGTTCATGAGAAAAAGAAAGGAAATACATAATTTATTTATATAAAGGCAATACAATGCAGAGGTGCAACATACCGACACAAACTGGAGCAAATTAAGCCATATAATGGTGGAATGAGTTAAGCAGTTTCCACCTTTTTATTAATCCAAGTAATCCATGTTAAGTTAACCTCTACAGGACAGGAATCCAAAGGATTTCAACTGGGCTTTTTCCAAATTTCTCTTTTAATTCCCTTTCTCCCCCATTTCATTATTCCCAAACACGATCTGAGGGAAGGATCAAATTCTAATTCTGCCTGATGAGATCTCAGCTTTTAACAGCTGTAGATCGATAACATCAACATGCCAGTGTCGCACATTTTGTACATGTCTGTTTGAATAAAAACACTCATATACATATGTATATTTTTCTTATATTATGATCCTACTTAGTTGGTGTGATGAAGTTCCGGATAATATGATATTTCGAGAAAATGTCCCTTCGTCAGATGTGTGTTCAACCTTACTTCAAACGTTCATATGAAGGTACGCAAGTAGGATTATAAGATATATATATATATATATAGTATTAATAAAAGGTGGAAACTGCTTAATCCATTTCATTATTATATGTCTTAGTTTGTGTCTATCCGTTACACCTCAGCATTGTATTGCCTTCTAATTTACCTTTATATACACATTAAATAATGCTTCAAGCAAACTGCATTAATCTCTTAAATTTATTTATTTGCCTTATTTAATAAAATTATTTAGACCGTTTCGATGCTAAATTAACATTTGTCGAAAATTTAAAATTCTAATTATTTTATTATCAATTTTTTTTTTTTACTAATTATTTTATTTATTTATTTATTATTAGATGTACCTACATGACATTGCCCGGAAGAAAAAAAAAAAGGCGCTCCTGGATAGAACATAACCGATCTAAGGGAGATAACTTTAAATTTCTTACACACCACTATTCCGAGTTCGTAGACGCTGAAACTTTGCCACGTTACAGTCTTTCACACAAGAAAGAACATACGACAGTAATTTTTTAATAAAATCTCTGTTTTTAAATGTCACAAAGATAACTTTTAAGCATTTTATTTACATGTCACAAACTTTATAACAATTAATAAAAGAAAATGTTACAGTCTTAAACACAAAAAAAAAAACACAGTAACATGCCAAAGTTTCAGCGTCTACGAATCCGGAATAGCAGCACGTAAGAAATTTAGAGTTATCTCCCTCAGATCGGTTACGTTCTATCCAGGAGTGCCAAATAAAATAGTACCGACTTCTTTACGAAGCATTCGTAATCAAATTATTTTGTGAAATGAGATTTTTTAAAAAAGTTTGTTTTAGTACCTGACACTAATCAATTAATAATTATGCTCCGATGAGTTGGCTACTCTGGTGCCCCCTCGACGTAAATTCACTAGACTAACTCGATATTCTACTAAATCTCATTCATTCACTGTGGAGGTCCCCAGATGCCAGAGAGCATTCTACTCAAATAGCTTCTTTCCTCGTGCTGCTGGCCTCTGGAACTCCCTCCCTGCCCCCTGTTTCCCCGACAGTACTGACATGCAGAAATTTAAAACTAATGTAAACAGACATCTCGCTGCTCAGATCCCAATTTAAGCTGAACCACCAATCCTTCTCACCATTTCTTTTTCTCAGTAGCCCCTTATGTTTACAGTGGCGGCCTGCCTTGTTTGGGGTGAATCATGTTAAAAAAAAAAAAAAAGAAAAAAAAAAGAAAAAAAAAGTTTGTTTTAGTACCTGACACTAATCGATTAATAATAAAGAACAAATAAAAGTTCGTTTTAGTACCTGCCACTAATCGATTAATAAAAGTTCGTTTTAGTACCTGCCACTAATCGATTAATAAAAGTTCGTTTTAGTACCTGCCACTAATCGATTAATAAAAGTTCGTTTTAGTACCTGCCACTAATCGATTAATAAAAGTTCGTTTTAGTACCAATATTGTGTAATTAATGTATAGGCAAGAAATATACACACACATACATGCTCTAAGTCACATAATTGAATAAATATATTTATTTTTTTTAAATTCAAAGGAGAGAACTCGGTATAATTGCACACAATTTCCGTTTAGTCTGTTTCAGTGAGTAAGGTAAAAAGGTCTCCTACTTAACAGTTTTCTCAGCTGGAATAAGTATTTTCAAGAATCAAAATAAAATATATCTATGCCAATAACATAGTGGAAGGAAGAAACAAAAATGTAGGCTAGTCTGAATCAAGTATCTATATGTTAGACGAATTACTATTGGGGTCTGACTTTGAAAATCTGACAAGATAACTTCATATGTTAGATGTCTCTCTGGGCATCTCATATTTTAATCAATAATTTCATTGCACCTTTTAAAAAAATCTCACAGAATATATAAAATGAATATACAGAGCAAATTACTTTAAATATTTCATCAGATAGACCTAAAAGTGTAATAATAAAAAAAACAACTTATGCATATATAATAATGTCTATTTAAAAACGAAATGTCGGTCATTTTTCTTAAATAGTGAGTGCATTTTCATAATTCTTTAGCAAATCTTGATCAAACTCAATTTATATCTCAGTGAAAAAATGCGATAAATTTCCCTCAACGTTGAACGACCTGGCAGATTTAATATGGAAATCCCCCTGACGAACCCATCTTTGTTCTTGTCATGTTTTTACTTTCTTTGGATCTCTGTTGTCATAGTCGGTAACCTATTGGGAATTTTGAATGTAACCCTTTATTTAATCCACTGAGATAGGGGCTGCTCTTATTTTGCATTCCATACCTTTTTAGATATTGCGTATCAGTTAAATTTAGTTAAGTTCTGTAAGAAAACAAAAGAAAAGCTGTATGTAAATTTCCTCTAGCCATAATGGGGTTACAATGATGATCCAAACTTAAGAAGTAACTCCTCTTCAAACAACACTGTAATAAACACTGACAAATTTACAAAATCAACACTTTCTTTCGGCTGTCTCAAATTCGAGTCTTCGTCTGTTTTGAATCCGTCCTTTTTGAAGGCAGTTTGTCTCTAAACATGCAAATTAGTTCAAACTCTAAAAGTCTGCAATTCTGAACAAACATTCATTTTCTATGGGAAACGGTCAACCGACACACAAAACATCTAACGGCGCTTTGAACCTGGTAAATTTTCAGTTTCTTTATTATTACAAGTTCTTTGGCCAAGGATTGAAATCACAACCTCTAGGTAGAAAGCACTTTTGAATATCTGTTGCAATATTTGTTTGTGAGCGTGCTAAAAACGAAATTTTCTACATAAGCAAGCAAAAGGAATTTTTCATCTGAGTTTAAGCTGACGCGAACAAGAAATTGCGTCAGGAAATAAAAATCGACGTGATGAGCCAGATAAGTCCTGTCTCTTGGGTGTCTGACGTCAAAGCGAACTGACGTCTTTTTTGAGGCTCTATGAGGTATGGCCGGGAAGATGCAATTATCTAAGTGAACTTTCTGTAAAAAACTAAATAAATGAACCAGAAAATAATATGCAGCCCAGAGCAAATAATGAAGTTGTTGTTCTTTTGAATGCCTTCCTTTATTA
The DNA here is from genome assembly GCA_963556195.1 of Sepiola atlantica. NCBI lineage: Eukaryota > Metazoa > Mollusca > Cephalopoda > Sepiida > Sepiolidae > Sepiola > Sepiola atlantica. Next base: position 200,425,844 of record OY744520.1, on the reverse strand, counting down.
CAGCTACAGACAGAAAAAAAGGATCAACATCACTACGATGACTACTACTAATGTTATTACTACACATTGAGCCGACTACCTACAACGTGTCAACAAGTCTACAGCTATTTCTGTTAATAATATGTTGGCATTGAAAGAATTCCATAACTAACATTAGAAACAGATTATTAGTATCTTAGCGTTACCCTAACGTCACATATCTTTTAACCAATGTCTTTATCTACATGGATATGTGCCCAGTAGGACGATATACGGGGATGGGGGGGGGGTACGTATACTACAAATAATAATCATACTAGACATTACATTTATAAATTCCCAAATCAGCCTAGTTTGTACGACTAGGAGCAGAGCCAAGTGGATAAGACGGCTCTTATGAGACATTGTGTAAGGTAAATCAAATTATATGATAAAAAGGTTAGGGTAGAAGGCCAGGGAGTATAACAGCCAAAACATTGTAAACATGGGGTATCTTTTACAATAATCCGCAGGGTCGCTAATGGGGTCCAAAAAACGAACGAGAATGGGATAAAAAAAAATAAATATGCAACAAGTGAAGGTGACCTACGTCGAGAATAGATATTTTCCTACTTACCTATGACATTTGTTTGTATTTTTACGTAGTATAAATGAGTTTTTATTAGATGTAAAAAAAAATTTCTTTTTTATTTGGGGCACGGATTTTTACTAAAAAAAAAAAAATGGCGTCCCAGCCTTACCTCGTTAAGATACCCCCCACCCCCACCCCATCGCCTTTTTTTGTCTTGTCCAATGTTCGTGTGACAAAAATATTGATTTCTAATAAATAGCAGTTGGAACGGCTTAAAAATACAAACTAATGTCACAGATAAGTTGGAAAATAACTTTTATCGGCTACAGTTACTTTTATTTGTTGTATATTTGTTTTTTGAGCGTTTTCACTCTGCGGATTATTGTAAAAGATACCCTAAACATGACAATAACAAAGATGTGGATCACAATGTAAGTAACAATAGCTTATCTCAGAAATATCGAATAAAATAAAGCAATGCTATAAAAAAAACAAAAAACATTTCGGTAATACCTGGTGTGGTATTTGCCCTGAGCGGACATCAGGTTTCCACCGAAGAGTAAATTTCTACGAAATATCGAACTCACATGTGGTTCTCAGCCACATGTATATCCTAATCAAGGGAGATGACATACAGAGCCTAGTATTCCCAAGTGGTCACCCATCTGGTACTGACCAGGATCAACCTCGCTTAACTTCGGTTATCTAACAAGAACCGGTGGGTCAACATCATGATATTATCTATATAATAATAATACGCTAACGCATTTCATGTTCGTATGTATGCTATCACCTTTCCTACACATTAAAAAAATGAGATCATCCGATCCGCAAAGACGGTAATTAGTGATTAATCTGATGTCGCTAAGGTAAAAAAATCTGACTTTACCCATTTTAAAATGAATCGTTCCAAAATCAATTATGTCGCTCCGTCCACCAAGAGAGTACAGTTTTAAATAAATACATTTTAAAAAGTGATATTTGTTTCATTTATTTGAAGAATATTTAGCTGACAATTATTTTTATGGTAAGAAGACAGAATATTTATTGTTTTAAAAATAATTAAATTGCTACAATTTAAAAAAAATACATAGATATATTTTTTAAAATTTATTTGAAGAGTATTTAGCTGACAACGACAATTGTTTTTATGCAAGAAGAAAGTCATTTTTTATTTAATGGTATTTTATTTACTTCCTCACCGGGAGGTTAGACACAAGGTCAGGTGTGGGTTTTAATGGAACGAACTGGATTTGAACCCGGCACATCCAGATCCTCAGTCCACATCGTTAACCACTTAGCCACCATGCCATCCCCATTTTTTCTTAACGTTTATTATTACTAACAGCAAATTATATAAATTGATATAGAAATCACCATGGAATTTCCACAGGGTCCTGCTAGTATATTATAATATGACATATTAGCAATCACTTAAAAATTTAAAAACATTTTATTGGTTCTTTTCCTAGAGATTGAACTTACAACCTCGAGTTTGAATTCATACTAGAATATACTTTAACCATATTATGGTGATATTATGAGCCGGACAGTTGGGATAAATTGCTCATAAAAGGCCGTGCAATTCGATCACATCTGCCAGTCAAATACCCAATGTGAGTCCATACTGCAGCACCGATTTTGCAAAACGTGTCTGAGCTGAGTAGCGAAAGTTTTGGGTCTTCCTTCAACCGGTTCACTGCTCCCCTCTGGTTACTGCAAGAGTTCCAGGGGGTCCGAACCAAACATTGATTACCTATAACGGCTTACGAATATAGACGCAAACTATTTTCGCCGACTCTTTTATCATCCCATGACACTTCGACGAATGCCGTCTTGACTCGCAACACTGATAATTTACTTGGAGCCGACTCAACCGACCCTCGGGTGAAAGCCGCCATAGATACACACACATCTTAATCAACGCCCTTATTTACTTGGCTATAATAACAGAGGCAAAAGAAAAGAAAAATAACATTTGGTGCTTATCGAGATAATAATCCTCGGTAACTACAGTAAATACGATTCTAATTTTATGTTATGTAAACTTGTGCAATCAACCCTGCCCCCTTGACTGATCGCCTTCTTCATCTTCTTATGGGCCGTTTCAAGATTCTAGTGTTTGTTGGTTGATAAAAACAATAACTCTGATACAGGCATTGTATGCAAGTGGCTTGTTGGACACAGGGGAGAGGGTGCATGTGGTTAGGGTCTTGTCGGTAGTGTTTTATGTCTGAGTTAACTCTCCATCAGTTGCCTTCCGAATCTCGGCAAAGACTAGCTCCATCACCTACGACCCGTCTCAGTCCAACTCACTGTTTTCCCAGTCCCTACCTGATCCCTCTTCTTCTTTCTTTTTTTTCAGTGTCTTCACGTATCTCCTATCTCTACTGGAACTGAAAGACTTACACCATTTCCACATCTTTCTGAATTCCCTATTTTGATCACCCAGGTTGCAAACGGTTGTCTGTGAAAGTCAAAGGACCATTCTATTTTTGTCATTTTTAGATTCCTAGCAAGACTCAACCGGTGGTCCTAGTTGTGGGGATAGAGGCCATTCCATAGTCTCCCAACTTGTTATTATGTAGAAAATAATATTTCATGTTTTAGTGAAAACAAATAAGTAGTTTTTGTCTTTTTTTTTAATTTGAAATTTTGAAATTTTAGTAACTCTGGAATTGAACGTCTATTAAAAAAAAAAAAAACTGCTTTGGAAGGTTACTCGATATGGCTAACACTCTGTCTAACTAAAAATCATGACTTAGTTGAATCGAATTATCTTACTTGGCAGTTTATTCAATAAATGGACACTTGATTAATTCAATTTTTTTTTAGATCTTTGGTCTTTTCTAAGCTGAACACTCATGATTTTCAAATGATTTGTACAATTTCAAGGTTACTTAAAGCAAACACTGACTACTTATTATATTATATAATATTATTATTATTATTATATGATATTCATTAACTTTATGTTAAACTCACCATACATTTCATTTAACTTCATTATAATTTTAGCTTCACCACTTGTAAAGTCTACGGATGCACATTGCTGTAATAATGAGAGAAAAAGAGAGAGAAGATGGAGAAAGAAGGAGGAAGTTAACATTACCGTCTCCCTCATATCTCAGCTAGTTTAAACTTTAGCAAACAAGGAACACATATATCCTTTCAAAAACGAAGTAGCCATTACTAATTCCTGGTAGTGCAGTGGTTAAAGTCAACATACTTATAGACAAAGGTTGTAAGTTCAAACCTTGGTCAGGGTGTCATTTTTTTTACTCTGATTTTTGTATTTAATTAGGATCAGAATTACGGTTTTCTTCAAGCCGTTTCCGTATCGCAAGCGTCATCGACACTAAGTAACGGCGAGGGTCCTGGTTATGGGCAAATATGGAATGATTTTAAATGAAAAAAAAAAAAATTCTACAAAAGTTAGAACTAAATAAGATGTTAAAATTAAAAAAAAAAAGTCAGAGTGCAACTTCACTTTAGGGATCCTAATTCCAACATGGCCGCCACAGTTAAAAAAAAAGTTGTCATGGTGATATTTCTAGTTATCTTATTATTATCCTCTATTTTTCCCCCTCTTGCTTTGTACACGTTTCGAATATTAGTAAACAAGGGAGGCGCAAGAGGGCGCTATCCCTTAATAGACTTTACGAATGACCTATGCTGGAAATCTCATTTCTTTGATCAATCATAACTCAAAAACCAATAAACCAAATTAGTTAAAACTTTGCACAAAATTTTTATTTGATAGGTTCTATAAGTGTGTAGAATTTCAGCATCATTAGTCAAGGCAACCCAGAGATCCAGAAAGTTCAATCATGAAATCATGTTATCTGTGTGTACGTACGTATGTGCCAATCTGTATCTCATCAACTATTTGATGGATTCAGCTGATTTTTGCCAGAGATAGAGGTTCTAGTTGCTGGCATTTTAATTTCAGTTTACAATATACCTTAGTTTTCCAGAAAATTCCAAAAAACTTATGAGAAGGCATTGTATTGAGGCATAGCCTTTACAAAAGTAGTGACATTCCATGAAAAATGCCAGTATACTGAAATCATATGCCCTTTATAGGGTTAAGATGAAAATTCATATACACTAAATGTACAAAAGCAAGGACATTCCCAAATTTTTACACTTTTATTGTCATTAATTAAGGGTATGACTACATATCAACCAAACCATTTCATTATCACATCACTACAATATAACTCTCTATGCATGAGTGGATGAAGTGTGTGAGGTGCGCTGAAGAAAAATTCCTACAAGTAAAATACATAGCCCTGTTGTGCTCGCATACCCTTAATGACAATAAAAGTGTAAAACTTTGGGAATTTCCTTGCTTTTATACATTTAGTGTATATGAATTTTCATCTTAACCCTATTAAGGGCATATGATTTCAGTATACTGGCATTTATCATGGAATTATAAACAGACTTAGTAAATTCCTATTTCAGTCACCCAAATGATGTACAGTGAAATGGCGTTTGGTATAAACCCGAAAAAATTTAATTTAAAAAAATCAAACAATGCTTTAGTTAAAAAAAAAATGACATCAAAACAATAAATTATAGCAAGTTTTATCGGACACGGGAAACGCCAAAATGAAAACTCTACCAGAAAATAGAGTCGCCATCTTAGTAAACAAGCCCCAAAAGAGGCTAAAGAAGAAGGATAACACAAGTTTCTAATTTTCTAGTTAAAGAACAGGTAACCATTTTTTTTTTTGCCTACTAAAGCAAAGAAAAAGATTATTTTGCCATTTTGGAGGTTGTTTCAACGACAGCAACAACAAAAAAAGAAGCATTATTTTACCTTTTTTTGCCTTTGTCCAGCCGAGTTTTCATTTCGGCGTTTCACGTGTACGATAAACTTTGCTATAACTCAGTGTTTTTAATTTTATTTTTATTAAAACATGGTTTGGTAAAAATAAGTTGTTTGATAGTGATGCCGAAACCCATCTGACTCTAAATAATTTGGGTGGCTGAAATAGGAATGAACCAAAACCCAGATGAAAACCCAATAAAAATGCTCTTCACTAACCCAAACACCAACCCTAAGTCCGAGGTAACATTCAAGAAGAAAAATATGCCCGTCATTAACCATAACACCGAGTAAAATTATATGGCTGCAAAAAAAATAAAATGTTAATAATGTTACAACGTTTATATATGTTTATACTATCCGTATTTATCCGGGGTTGCCCTGGGGTGGGTGGGTGGGTGGGGGGGGGTGGGGTGCTCAGAGAAAAATAAGATGCTTATTGACAGAAATGAAATATGGCACTTCAAAATAGATTAACAGAAAAAAACTATGGTGTATTTACGTATCACGCAAAAATAGATATCTACACAAAAAATTACGGAAAATTATCGAGTAGAATTTTAATAGAAAATAAAAATCAGTTTTTTTCGTATCTTTTATGGTTTTATGGGTTATCGAACCCATTTTACGTCTTTAATTTAGAAGAGTTACGTAAAAGGTAGAAAACGGGAGATAAATCTGTCTGTCTGTTTGTTCGTGGCCATCGTAAGAGTATTTTACATTACGATGACCACGGTCAAGCTACAATCGGAAATATACGAAAAAAATGATTTTTATTTCTAATTAAAATTCTACTCGATAATCTTCCGTAATTTTTGGTGTAGATATCTGTTTTGTCTGATACGTAAGTATATGAAAGAGTTTTCCTGTTCATTTATTTTTAACTGCCATATCTAACCTGTCAATAAGCACGTATAGGCGAGAAAGACAGACACACGATATCTGTTTTCATAGTTTTATTAATACAGCGGTTAGTTAAATAAAGCCGAGCCGAATCATTGAAAATATTTTGTTTTATAAAATTTTGTATAGCAGCCATGTCGGAATTGGGAACCTTAAACGGAATTGTTGCTCGAAGTCATAACTTAAAATAATAAATGCAATTATTGGTGCTTCTGTAGTTTCACAATGACATTAATTTTTTTTAAAGAAATGTATAAACTTTGACGTGTTAGCTGAAAATAAGATTGTACAGAAAAAATTACCCAAATTCATCCAGTATTTATTGAATTATAAGAAAAAGAAAAAAAAAGCGATCTTACGTATCGGTAGACATTTCAGCTTACTGATTAGGCAAGGGAGATAACTTTCGGAAAAACTCAAAATATAAGAAAAATGGCGATATATAAGAAAAATGGCGATATATAGATAAAATCGTTTTTTATTTTTAATTTAATAAATACTGGATGAATTTGCGTGATTTTTGGTGTACAATCTTCTTTTCAGCTACCACATAAGTACATAACAAAGTTTATGCGTTTCTTTAGCTTTTTTTTTTAAAAACAGGCCTAACATGTCGTAGTGAAACTACAGAAGCACCCAATTATTTTATGGAAACAGTTTTTTCATTTTATTTAAAATCTATTTTCAGTCTGTATAATAATAATAATAATAATAATAATAATAATAATAATAAACGCCTACGGAACTAAAGAAAACACCGCAATGGCGACAGAACGAGACATGTGCATTTAATTCTTAAAGCAAACAAAAATACGCTTATCAAATGAGGAGATAAAAAAAAAGTTGACAAAAAAAAAAAGTAAATAAAAAATTGTGTTTATAGGCCGACGACGATGACGTGAATGGACGTTGTTTTAAGTAGAAGAATATTGTTTGTTGTTTGTTCAAATAAAGAAAAGAGAGAAAGAAAGTGGGTCTCTACCAAGTTGGGGAGGTAGTGAGACTCCACGCGGAGATGGGTGGCGTTGCTGGCAGAATGAGGCTCGTAGTTAACAATAACTGTTGCGACTTGCGAGTCTAAACTACCTTGTATAGTTAGACAAGTTTCTTCTCGTTTATTTTACTTTTTAAGAGCAGACGTAAAAAGAAATGCGTTTCTTCTGTTTGTTTCACAGAATAAATAGTAGGATCAAAGTGTAGTATCTAGTCTGTCCTCAAAGTCAGAGGAGAAAACCTTCTCGATTGGGGCAATTCCAGAGTGCCTCTTATTTAAAAACCGACCCGTGTCTCAATTTGCCCTCGTGGGGAGGCAAGTAAATAAAGACATTGTGTCATACAGAAATTAAAATGTGTGAATTTTTGTGTGCCAAGACCCCCCCCCCCCTTCTACCTTGTCTTCCACAAAGACGAGGTTAGATAAGTCAGTTTAAAGAGGGCACTCTGGTTTAGCTGCGGTCCCGTCGGACCTTACCCACAAATGGCGGGAGTCTCAGGTGGGGTGAATGGGTTTATCACCTAACAGGAATAATGCCCGGGAGGATAACCTTCTTGGACTGAGAACACCACCCAAGAATAGATGTTGAAGGGCGGAACTTTTTGGCCCCCCCCCCCCATCTCAAAAGAAAACCTATCTTGTTAAGTTGTCGGCTATTCATTTTAGACTGTTTCGCTGTATCACTGCTCTTCAATTTGGTAAGACGAGCAAGTACTTCTAACGGAGTTTAAAAAAAAAGAAGAATGTAAAGACCGCTTTTAACCTCAAAACGAGACCTAAGACCACTGTTTTCATTAAGTATAAGTAAAATAAATAAATATTTGGACCTAGACGAGAAAAGTAGGAACGAAATGAGATGGGGGGGGGGGTGAAACGAATTAACCTGACTTTTAAATCAAATTGTTAAACAAACGTCTTGTTAAAACAACACATTCAATTTTTCTTTCAACTCGAATAAAAACTAAAAAGCGAATACCTTTTTCCTTCCGCCTTCAAAATGCCTGTGTTAAAAAAAGGAGTGCCTATAAACGCAATTCATGTCAAATAAACATGAAACAAACTTTCTGAGTGAACAGCGAGGTCAGCGGGTCTTTTGAATGTTGTTTTTACGTGCTTTGCTACTAAGTTAGTATTAATTTGTAGAATTTTGAGTAATAATAATAACAACGTTAATGCTGGGGTGTTTATCCACTTCAAGTGTGTGTGTGAGAGGGGAGATCCAGCTCCCCCAAGGGGTCAATCTGGAAGGGTTCAATAATAACCGAAAACGGACGCGTCGGCATTATCCGGTACGGCAATTAACCTACCCCTCCCAAAGGAGGAGATAATGCCTGAGAGGATGACCTCTTCAGACTGAACCGAACCTCATTCAGATAAAAGGGTCACGCCCTCTAGTGTTAGAATGTACTTCCCTCGTCCCCTGCGAGGTATGAAATAAGCCCGAGGGCCAGTGACAATGGTTTACCTACAAAGCTTAAAATAAATATGGCCACAAAATGACACTTTTACAAAACTGAAAGAAAGAAGATTACTTATCTCCCCTCCTTTCTCTCTCCTTCACTCCCCCCCTTCTCTCTCCTTCACTCCCCCCCCTTCTCTCTCCTTCACTCCCCCCCCTTCTCTCTCCTTCACTCTCTCCCCTCTTTCTTTCTCCTTCACTCTCTCCCCCCTTTCTCTCTCCTTCACTCCCCCCCCCCTTCTCTCTCTCCCCTCTTTCTTTCTCCTTCACCCCCCCTTCTCTCTCCGTCACCCCCCCTTCTCTCTCCGTCATCCCCCCCCCCTTCACTGACAATTCGTTTGTCCAAATAATAAGATAATAAACTGAAATATGACAGATAAATTCGGATTTTGATGTTACCATTTTGTCCTTAGGACAATTTTCTTGCTTAAAATTTAAAATAAAAATCGCTGGTTAACATTAAGTTTAGAGTGTAGCAGTTATATGATTACGATTTATTTTCTTTTGCGTTAGTTTATCCGCACTCGCGGAGTGATTGATACATTGTCTGGTCAGAACACTTTTGTATTGGAGGTACTTCCGCAGAACTTTTTCATTTCCATTTCACCCACTCTGTTTACGCAGTCGGTCTTCAAGCGTCAAGGAGGCATATTCCTGTCTCACCCCGACATGAGCTAGGTGAGATGAACAAATCAACCACATGTTTCTAGCATATGCGCATCTACTGACTCAACATATTTTCTTGTCTACTTAACTCTTTCCCGACCATGCCTGTTGATGAAACTATGAATAAAACTGATTTAAATTATAATGAAGACTGGTAACCTTTGTTTTATCATACCCAGCAAGGCATAGATGACGGATACCTATGCAACAACCCCTTCCTCATACAATTCACGACCATTCTTCATCCTACAAAAGAAATCCTAAGAAAATGCTGTGCGGCACTATTTCAAAACAACTTATAATCACATAAAACCATTCTATTCAATGTTTTTGTGAAATATATATATATATATATATATATATATATATATATATACATGATTTTATGAAGGCTTACCAAAGCATTCCTTTCAGGACACCAATGATCACCATTAAAGATATTTTTTCTTACAAATATTTATTCAAATTAAATGTTTTTTCCTACACATGTTTCACTACCAAGCAGGTACTTGCTTGGCAAATCATCAGGGAAATTAAATGTCTGGAATACTGGTTTCAACTGCCGACAATACACAATGTGGCGTTGCAATAGGGTAAGAAATCAGCCATTGAAATAAGGCTCTTCGAACCCGGACGAACATTTATGTTGATTTTTCTTTGTGAGAAGTTGGATTTAGAATTCCCATACTATCATTGGATTGGAATGGTAACTTGTGAGCGGTATCTTGAATGATTTAGTTCTGTTGTTTTTTTTGTGGGGGGGGATTTATTCATCATTGTGCCGGCCGACGTGAAAGTGTATTATCGCACATTGTTCCAGTTTTTTTTGTTTTTTTTAATGTATTTGGGACCGATTATTTGCTTGTTGGCTTGGTGGAAGAAATAATGCACAAGCTACTTTTCTAAGACTTTTTCTAGGACTTTCTTTTTTTATCGTTGTTCTTCCTTGTTTTTTAATTTTAACTTTTATTTTTTTCCTCTTCTCTTCTTAAGTGACCTCAACTATTGCAACGCCACATTGTGTATTGTCGGCAGTTGAAACCAGTATTCCAGACATTTAATTTCCCTGATGATCTGCCAAGCAAGTAACTGCTTGGTAGTGAAACATGTGTAGGAAAAAACATTTAATTTGAATAAATAATATTTGTAAGAAAAAATATCTTTAATGGTGATCATTGGTGTCCTGAAAGGAATGCTTTGGTAAGCCTTCATAAAATCACATATAAATGCTCTGTACTCTGTAATCGAGTATCATCGAGCTTGTTTTTATTGGAACAACCCCGGTCTTCACTGAATGATCTATTTTATAAGTGAAAAATCTAAATATATATATATATATATATATATATATATATATATACACACACACACACACACACACACACATATATATATATTACCTGTAATATCCTCAAATCTATAATAAAGAGTTATATAGTTCTGTACTGTCGCAGGAAAGTTAGCGAGTAAAAAAATGCTGGGCGAAGTATTTAGGGGAATTGAGAAAGCAAATCTATTTCCATAATGAAACGTTTTCTTTCCTTCTTTTTTCTTTCTAAACCGATCTATACATTTTTCTTTTTTTAACTTTCCAATTTAAAACGTTGGGTATTATTTACTCAAGTCAACAGAACAAAAAGGAGTAAAAAAAACAAATATGCAACAAATAAATGTTATCAAAGGCAAGATAAGTTACTCGTCTACCTACATGGATAAGTTTATTTGTGTTTTAAATTATTTTAAAGTATTTTTTGTTAAAAATAAACTGTCGACTGTTCAGTTAGAACGAAAAGAAGATCAAGTCGATAAGGCCATTTTACGTGCGAAAATGTAAGTGGTGACATTTATTGGATGTGTTTCGACCAGTATTTTGTTTATTTTCGATTTTTGAGCGATTATCATGGGCCCTCATGCAGCCTATATCGGCACCATCTGTTTTTTGTTCTAACTGAACAGAGTTGACACTATGTTCGTTGTTAAAAAAAAAACCCAAAAAACGCTTTAAAATAAATTAAAATACAAATAAACTTATCCAGATAGGTAGAAGAGTAACTTATCTTGCCTTTGGTAACATTTATTTGTTGCATATTTGTTTTTTTTTTAGCTTTGCCCAATGGTATCCGTGCATAAATAACCACCATAGAGCTGATAGAACTCGGCATAGCAGATTCCATCGGCTAAAATAATATCCATTAGACCAACAACGCACACCTTAAAGTTTCATAGTTAAGAATTTTTAAAATGTTCAACTTATATTTTGTAATTATCTGACCGGAAAAAATAAACTGAGAGCGCAGACTTCCACCAAGGTCCCAATACTGCCTCTTCTGGGTGTTTGGGTGTTTACTTGCTTCCAACTTAAGCAAGATGTGGCACAAAGATGAAAGGTGGGCAAAGCCAGCTCCCTCAAGAGGGCACTTTGACTGGTACAAAAACAGTCATGAACGAACCTGTCGGTATTCCCTGGTAGGGACACCTCAAGCAATCAGCAATAAACCAACCCTTCCTAAAGCAAGGATGGGCTGTCTGCGAGAGTGAATCTCCTAGGATCGAGCTAGACCAACTTCATCTCAGCAAAAGAGGGCGTAAGGATAAGAGTATTTATTTACTCCTCTCCAGGAGTTAGGCACAAGGCCAGTTTTTATCTTACTCCCACAAGTAAGATGTGACCCAAGGTCGGGTCGGGAAAGTGGAGTTTGAAAAGCCAGCGCCTGAGAGGTGAGCACTCTGGCCATTAAAAATTGCCTGGGCAGTCCCGCCGGCATTCCTCGGTAGGGGCGCCTCAGGCAGTAAACAATAAACTTACTCCTCCCCAAAGAGGGGAGGCAAAGCCTGGGAGGGTGACCCTCCTAGAACTGCACAGTACAGACCCATAGACCGGCGTAAATCAAGTTCCGAAGGCCAAGACAATACCAGTCTATGGGGTGCAGTATCCATCGGAACAGATACTACACTTTGATCTTAGCCAATAGCAAAAGAATCTGAAATCGAGATAAGGGGGGGGGGGGGGAGCACGACACTCTGTGTGTGTGTGTGTAGGAGAGAGAGAGAGACAGGAAGTCATTCTTTGATGAAACAATGGTCATCTAAATCATTTTAAGTTTTAGCAAAATTAACATTTTGCGTTTTCAGAGAGAACTATCATAAAAGGGAAAAGGGAGGCAAAGCAAGACAGAAAAAGAAGAGAGGAAAAGAGAAAGAAAAAAAAAGAGAAAGAAAATCCAGTCAAATAAGGCTCTAGCGATTTGGCAGAAATTGGCTTTTTCTTATTAAAAAAAAAGAAAAGACTTTGCCCCCCCCCCCCCCCCCCCCCCAAAAAAAAAACCGGAGAACCATGGATTAAAAAAAAAAAAAAAGACGTCAAATTCTGCTGAAAACAAAGAACTCACATCTTTTAGCTGGTATTAAAAAGACGTGGAAGCAGATCTGTATTTTTTAGTTACTTTCTCGCAATAAATTGGCAACTGGTGTTTGTTTCTCTATGGCTTTATAAATAAGAAGTCATTGTCAGTGTTACATACATAAATAGATGTGTGTTTAACCATTAAAAGATGACTTTGTTTCATCGGGTATGAAAATGAACTATTTCGCAGAATTTAAATTCATGGTCTCAATTTATTGCAAAACAATCGGTTCAAGTCTTTTCTAAATTTTGTGTTTTCCAGGGATAAGAGCCAAATTAATGAAAGATTTTGAGGGGTTAATGGTAGAAACAGTAGAACCATCTGGGATCCACCACTATTGTGCCGACATGGTTTCTCGAGAAATTATGTTAGAAAACAGGAAGTAGCTCTCTGGAAGTATGTGGAGAGAAAATAAAATATTAGTTGCTCTCCCTCTTTGGTTTTGAGACACAGGTCGAGACAGATGCACATTTTGAAGGCTCGGGTGAGCCCCCACCCCAAAAGAACATTTGAGAGGGGGGACACATAAGCATAAAATGGGGTTGTCGATTCTATGCAGAGAAATGTAAACAAAAATTAAAAATAAACCAGTGAATCTAAAATGAGTAAGTTGTTTTAATTTTGGGTTTTTAATATGTAGACTGCTACATGCAATTGACATGTATTGACAACAGTAGAGAGAAACACGACTACTACTACTACTACCGTAACAACTATGCTTGCTCCTTCTACGACCAGCACCATACGTTACATCAATGACACCCACTCAGAACTAGTAGAACTACTAGTAAAGAAAGAGAGAGGTTGACAATACACAGACCGTGATTACAATCATCAGCAGCAAACGTCACAACACAGACGATGCACACGTGCTGTTCAGCTATTTACGTGGCAAAAAGTAGTGTTGGTCGATCATAATGTTAGATTATGTTATTTTTGCTGTTTATGGATGTACGACGCGAATGCAGATTCCAAGATAATTATTGTAAAACTCTAATACAAAATTAATACCACTATTGGACGACTCCTAACATTTTGTCTGAGAAAAGTTATGTTTGATCTTGGGATAAGACTTTGTTTTCAATTGCATCCCCGATAAGCGATAATTGGAATCGTTAATTGGACCATAGCGATCCCAGATTGAATCAGAAGAAAATTTGAATGGTATCATTAAATTTAACTTTCACTATACTATGAAAAAAATAATTTGGTAAAAATAAATAAAGAAAAAAAAAAGTCTAAAAAGAAAAAAAAAACGAAATAAAAATGAAAGTGAAAAGAGTCCCGGACAACATCGGGTAGTGCTGAGAAATATTTTTAAGATGAGGATTGATAATTTGTATTATTTGGGCTACTGTTCTCATCTTGGATGTTATTCTCACAATGTTTCGGCCAATGTAACCTCCGCCCTTCTTCAGGTGTGTTTTGTTAAACCCAAGAATTTGTACGGAATTCCGAACGGAATCCTTTATTTAACTCAACGGGGGGGGGGGGGGCTAAGCATATTTCAAGCAGGTAAAACACGTGGCCTCAAGTTTCGTACGAGGATGACATTTTCATTAAGATTAGAAATCATGAAAATGCGCATTTGCTGTATATTGAGTTACCAAATCAAGATGCATTGTTTGTTGGTCTCGTTTCAATTATTTGCAAGGATTTTTCTTTTATCTGCCATCTTTTTATGACCATTCGTTACGAAGGATTTTGCTCAAGAATTGCTCTTATGTGTTTCCTATCAGAAAGATTCTTATCAAATTGTACGAATTGTGTTTATAACCTGTTCTAACTCAAGAGTCGAACAAAAAGTACAGATGGATACATTCTCCCAGAAAGGGAGATAAGTCAGGCTTTTACGATGTTCTCATTGATAAGATTGTCATAAGATGGAGCCACTTGTTAGTTCTCTATAATGGAAGGAATCTACATTTCTGTTTAACCCATGGTGTGCTAGACGACAGACAACTAATATATATATATATATATATATATATATATATATATATATATATAGTTTCGGAAGTTTCTCAACCATTAAAACTATATAAGGAAAAAAACAAAACAAAAAAAAAACAAACCTTAAGTCCCAAGTCGTTCAGTGGAAAATCACTTATGTAAGTCAATTTAATTTTTACAGTTATTATATTAGTTTGCTTCTAACATTATTTAAGGGATCATCAGTTGTTTACCATGAAAAACTGTTTCGGGAATTTAATATATATATATATATATATATATATATATATACACATATATATATATATATATATATATTATTTATTTTTGGGTACATAAAAATTAGTACAACATTAGTACCGTTGGTTTCAAGCTCAGAAGGACTTAAGCATCTGTCTCTCTTCAGCATATTCTAGTAGATTATTGGTCCCAGGACGGCATAAGCAATACATATAGCATTAGTCTTAAATTTTAATGTTTTTTTTCTTTCTTTGGAGAGTATGGTACAGTTTCGGTTGCACCCCCCTAAATGGTAAAAGTATAAAAACAATAAATAATGTGCCCACGTTACTCACCCTGTTGCCTAGAATACATATTCCATGAGTCATAATGATAAGTTCAATAGTTTAAGATTTTAAATTCATAATGATCGGTTCATTAGTTTAAGAGTTTATCCTGTACATAGAAATATAAACATATGCACATACCTAACTTTATATATATATATGCACCCTCTAAATGTCCGCTTATGAAGATTAAAATCAAGATATAATGATACTAAACCTTAGTTATGTCTAGAATCCTTTTTCTAATTTTGATCAAAATCCATTACATGATTTTGATTCTAGATAGTGTCTAAAATTTGAGGCTTAAGGTTAAGAGGTCTTAAGAAGAAATTGAAATTCAGGAAATCTTGCTTAATTGGTGTCAAATGATAATAGATAAAAATTCAATGTAAATCTGAAATATTTGAATTTTCAAATAGGAGGTTGTGCCCATATTATGGCCCCTAAAAACCCTTTAAAATACTCAAATGAAAGTGAAATTTGAAGCATATTTTATTAATTGATGTTTAATACTTATTGTTAAAATTTGACAAAAATCGGAGATATCTGAATTTTTCCGAAGGGCTTCCATCCCCTTTGCATGAAAGGAAATTAAACTAAATATAACCCCCATTAGGACCCCTTATACTTAGCAGCTGTGTTCCCAAATTCATAATGATCGGTTAATTAGCTTTGGAGTGAATCCTGTACACAGAGAATGTGTTTGTGAGAGTTTGAGACAGAAAATGTGTGTGAGAAATCATCATCATCATCATCATCATCATCATCATCATCATCATCATTGATTGATTGAACATTTATTTTGCATGCTGATATGTTGGAGAGAGAGAGGATGAGAGAGAGGGATAAAGAGAGTGAGTGAGCGAGAGGGAGAGAGAGAGAATGAGAGAGAGAGATAGATAGTGAGAGCGAGAGAGAAAGAGAAATTTTGTAAGAGGAAGAGAGAGTATGCAAAAGGGAGAGAGACAGTATGCGAAAGGGAGAAAGAGAGAGAGAATGCGAAAGGGAGAGAGAGAGAGAGAGAGAGTATGCGAAAGGGAGAGAGAGAGAGAGTATGCGAAAGGGAGAGAGAGAGAGAGAGAGTATGCGAAAGGGAGAGAGAGAGAGAGAGTATGCGAAAGGGAGAGAGAGAGAGAGTATGCGAGAGAGAGAGAGAGTATGCGAAAGGGAGAGAGAGAGAGAGTATGCGAAAGGGAGAGAGAGAGAGTGAGTGAGAGAGAGAGAGAGATGTGATAAAATAAACATAACCAATAAACCATGACAAACGAATGAAGCAACAGAAAAATGATGGTAGTCGAGAATATCATATTCAAAAATGAAAGAAAACAAGTTTTCTTATCCAAAAATAAAGACAGGTAAATAAGCAAAGGGGGGTTTGACAATTGTGAAAAAGACATCTTTACCTTAACCCGCAAACATGCATCCAAGTAAAAATGCAGATGCGTGAGAGGAGGAGGGGGTATAAAACTAAAGATAGAACCGGAAGTGGAGAGGGGGGGCATCATTTTGACACACGGGTGCACAAGATTGATTAATGAAATCTTAATGACTCATGCCAGGAAAAAAAAAGTGTTTGAGTGTATCTAGGGAGGCTGCAAAGCAGGGGTCTACTACTGAAGAATGAATGATCCTTTAATTCGAGTGCTTAGAATTAAACAAGAAATGCTGCGTGAAAAGTTGGTAAATGTCAAATAGGCTGAAGAGAGAGAGAGAGGGAGGGGGTGAAAAGAAAGAAAAAGAAAAGATGGAAAAAGAAAAAAAAGAAAGAAAAAAAAGAGAAACAAAGTATGAGTTATCTTCCCCTGTAATCACTAATACTTGAATAAACAAAGACCACAACTTCTGGTTGATTTTGTGCAAAAGCTAATGAAACTTAAACAAAATTATTTTTTAGATATTAAAAAAAAAAAAAAAAATAAAGACAATTTTGAGGTATTTAGTCCTCACCATCTTTTGGGAGAGACCAGTGTCTTTTCCAAAAATTCTGTCTCATCAGTTTTCTGTGTTCATGGTAATAATATATAAGTTCATGTAAAATTTTATCAAAAACTAATGAACCAAAGAACTGAAGAAAATCAGAAGGCTAATTGAATGATGAACAAACTAACGGATGAACTGAATAATGGACGAACACACAATGATAAAAACAGTTTCTTTGCAATTAAAATTTGCGACCTAAAATAATAATGACACTGCACAAAATAAACTAACAATCGAGAAAAAATTCCTTGACCTTTGGCTGGGAGCAAAGTGTAGTATCTGTTCTGATACTACACTTCATCTTTATCTTTTATGTCCTCAGTCAGTGAAGGAGAAATCCTTCTAGACTGAGGCGATTTTTACTTTTGTCCCAATCCAGAATGCTCCTTTTTGGGAAGCTGAATTTTCCCCACATTAAAAACCGACTTTGTGTCTAATGCTACCTTCGTGGGGAAGCAAGTTAATAGGACATTGTCAATAACGGATCTTTCCAGTTGATATCAGGACCAAAGGGTTTTTACCCCGCCCAATAAACCGGTATTGTCCGGACCTTCGGGCCTTGATTTACGCCGGTTTATCGGTTGTCCGTCCTGTGCAGTTCTATGAAATGTGCACCCTCCTCCCAGGCTTTGCCTTCTCACCCTTCGAGAAGGGGTTAGTTTATTGCTAATCGCCCGAGACGCCCCTACCGGGGAATGCTGACGGGGCTGCCCAGGCAATTTTTAAATAGCCAGAGTGCTCAAATTCTCGAGCGCTGTTTTTTTCCCCACTTTCCCGACCTTGTGTCACATCTTACCTTGTGGGAGGAAGATAAATAGAATCAGGACCAAAAAAGAAAAAAAAAACAAAAAAACATATTGAAAAAGAGAAATAAAGAAAAAGAAAAAGAGAAAAAAAGAAAGAGAAAAACAGAAGGACAAGTTCGGTTATGTTTCTAATTGATTTTTCTCATGGGGGGGGGGGGAGATGCGCCTACATAAAACTGTGTGCTGTTGAAAGCAAAGTCGGGTGGAGGGGGGGGGGGGTGCTGAGCCCTAAAAAGAGTTTCTGACAAATAACACCGTTTCCACAATATCCTATTTATAGATCCATTTCTGGATAAATAATTTACTAAACCAGTAAACAGATATAAAGTCAAAAATGAAAATGGGAATAAAAATAGATAAAATGTTAATGTGTAGTGTGCAAATGCCATTAAAATTGGCGGCCGTTTCATTCATTTATTTTCTTTGATCTATATATACATAACTCGATGTTTGTGAATATGTGTGTGAGTGTGTATGATGTTTGTGTGTTCCCTATACAAAGAAAGGTTAGAGAATCTACATAAAATCTAAAAGTAAATATAAATCCGTCCCATCACACAAGTTAGCGAGTTAAAAACGTGCCCATTATTCTCGTGCATTGCAAACATGCACCCCATTAAACATGCCCCCCATTAAACATGCCCCCCCATTAAACATGCACCCCATTAAACATACAACCACCTAGTGCAAGTTTACCCCCCCCCCCCCCCACATAAAAGGAATTCCTTTACACATATAGAACATAATCTCGAAGTTATGCCATCGATTCATCCTGTATTATATTTGTGGTTTCTGTCTGAGGATACGATTTAAAACAAAGACCTATACGAAGATCAAACCAAACGTTTATCAAGTGAAATTTTACGAGGAATCCAAATGGTGGCATTAATTTTGAATTAGTTTTCTTTTATTACAATATCGGGGGCGGGGGAGAGTCTGTGTTCGCACCGGGCATCCATAAAATAGCAAAGACAAAGTTTTACTTTATTTTATGTTTAAATTTAAAAGTAAAAAAAAAAAAGAAAAAAAAGACTATTAAAAATCGTAACATGGGGTTCAGGGATGGGAGAAGGACTATTCCTGAGTAATGCGGAGAATGGCTGCTTGTATTAAGATCTATCGGGTGAATCAGGATTTCGTTTTTGTGCTACTGCAGTATGGAATCTACATTTTGTAATGCAATCTAAATGCTCTCCGCTGTTAGGGTTGGGGTTGGGGTTGTTTCCTTATTAAATTAGGAACTTTCATCTCTTTCACTTAGATAAAGTAGGAGCACTTTTATAGATTCACCAGATTGCGACTTCTGTTTCATATCTGATTAAGTTTATCATTCGAGAATTATGTTGAAATAAATACTCGTCTGCTTTTATTTTTGTTTCCCTAAGTAAAATTCCATACATAATTGCAGTTCACTTTCTCAACTTGCACACAACACTTGCATTGCAATTGCACACAACACTTGCATACAACATTTGCATAGCACACAACACTTGCATACAACATACTGCTGTAAGTGTGGGCTGATCCAGATCATATGCTGTGATATTATTATCGCTTTTTTTGTATACATCAGCATCTGACTGGAAAGCAGCGACATGATGCATGTGGTGTCATTAAAATATATCGGAGAAAGAAAAAACTTTAGAAAACAAATGTTGATTCGTATAATTATTTTAACTAGCAGATATATGCGTCCTCCGGTCGCATATATTTTGCTCGCTTGGGATGGTATCATGGTGAATGACCAGATACTACACTGCCCCAACCCAAAGGAGGAGATAATGCTTTGGAAGATGTTAACATGACAGAACAAACATACTACATTACTCCGCTTCAAAGGAAGAGGCACGGGTGGTCTCATAACAGAACAGATACTACACTATCCCCCAATGCCTGGAAGATGGTATCATGACCACAAAATAGATACTAAATAAAAAAGGAGGTAATACCTGGGATGATGATCTCATGACAACAGGACAGATAGTACCCCCCCCCCTCCAATAATAAAAAAAAGAGTTAATGCATGAGAGGATTGTATTATGACCACAGAACAGATACTACACTACCCTTCTCCCCCCAAAAATAGAACAAACATAAACTACACTACTCCCCAAGGAGGAGTTAATGCCTCGGAGGATGGTATCATGACTACATAACAGATACTACATTACAGACCCTGAATTGAGCATTGACAGATAGTACAATTAATAGAAGTAATAGTAGAGTTTAGACTTTAGACAGGCAGATACCAAATCTCCATTAGTTGATAGTAAAGCCTTTAGGAAACAAACGTTGATTCACACTGCTTTAGTATAATTATATTTATAGATAAGTGTTTCTCAGCTAAAAATTAATGAATTTCTTCTTCACATAGGAGTAGAAAGTTGACCTTGGGTTTACTTTCGACAGCCTCGTAACTCTCACTTCCTTGTTTTGTCCTTTAGTCCGCACATTCCATGAGCAATGTTTCTGACAAAGGGGGAAGAATTGCTGTTTTTTGGGTCGGAATCTATCCACCTAACACTTATCGTTGGCTAGTTTTTGACCTTGAAGTAGTATTTCATTTTTAGCTGCTTACATCAAGTGGCTTCATGCCTTGTCTGGAGCGATTTCCATAAAAAAAAAAAAAAAATTGACAAATAAAAATAGCCTTATGGAAAACATAAAAAAACATGTAAAATATAGGTGTTATTATAATTTTAATATTTCGGACGGTCCTCCGTCCTTTTTCAAAAATGTATTTTTTGATAAAAATTGATTGAATATGCAACTCACTTAGCTATCTATGTATTTCTCTCATCCTCTCTCACTGTATGTTGATTCAACCACTCTAATAATAATTTTTCATGTTAAAGTGAGAATTTAGAGAAAGAGCGACTTTTTCAGCATTGCTCCTTAAATGCTTTATGTTGACATCTAATTTACATGGTGTGTTCGTAAATACGTATGTGAATTAGATAGCAAAATAATAAGTTTTTTTTTTTACTTTTTAATTGATCCATAAGGCTAATATAGAAGTAAAGAACAATATATTCTTTCTTATCCTAAAAAAAACAAACAATATTTTTTGTGAAACACTATTATCTGTTTCTAAATCTCAGAGTGATTTTTGTGTACCTATAAATCTCTCCTCAAATACGTCATGCACCCTGTATATATCTAATATATAAATTAGTGTTTGCCGGATTTTCAACGTTGGACCTAAATAGCATTTCAGCTGACAAATCCAACTTTGATTCTGACTAGCCAACTTTCATTTGTTATTGGTCTACCATGTTATTTACAAAAAAACTAACGTACATCGCTCCAATTTATTCATAAAATATACTTAATCTGAGTTAGCAATTTTCTAATATGTAAAAGTTCTTTAATAGTCACCTTAAAAGAAAAACCAGCTATGGGAAAGAACTATTATTTTTTTAGTCAGAGTTATCGTTCCTTACTTGCTTTTTTTTTCCACTCAAGGTTTATTAACAGTTACGTTTTCTCATTCTTTTCTTTATAAACAAAAGCAAAGAAGGTTTATTTATATTTTAGAGACTGATGGATTATTGACCATTTCATTCTTTTTTTCTTACTTGCGTTTTGCGTCGTTCGTATTAAATCAAAACCAGGTTCACTTTTAGCGTAGATACTGAACAGAACATATAAAAGATGTAGAAATATTTACAAAAGAAATTTGATGGTAATGAATCTCGGGCAATGCCGGGTCGGCACGGCTAGTATATTGTAACAGCTGCTCATCATCAATACATGTATGCACTGGTGGTAGGTACAGGTTGCATTTGTAGTGTTACGGTGGGAGTGCTCAATTTAAAAACAGAGCTCACTGTCTGTAAGCAGTCATAATATCATTTCAGGCTACAGAATTAAATTTGATTCATTTTTTCTATCGAATGCAATCTACACGTGATCGCAATGTTTTTGATATATACGTCTTTCATTCCGTTTTCAGAATGTGTACTTTAGTATCCAGGGTAGTTTCACATTTGGTGTTTAAGTCTTTGGAATTCTTTATCTTTGTAATTTCCTCCTTGTAGATAGCTATTATATTAATGTTGGCTGTTTTTGACAGTTGGACCTAAATAGCATTTAAGCTGACAAATAAAACTGATTCAGCTATTTCGCCGACCATACTAACAGGCAGAAATTTAAATGTAACGTGATCTTGCTGCCCAACTCCCCACCCAGGTTGCCCCAATAAATCTGGCCCCTATAATAGTAGCCCCTTACGTTTCAGCTACAATATGCTTTGATTGGAGTGAACAAAGGTAAAAATAAATAATAAAAAAAAATAAGTACTATCTTTTTAGGGTTAACATAGTTTAGCTGGTTTATCCCACCATACTCAAGTTGATTTCATAAAATAGCTTCAAAAGTTACATGAGTAGCATCTAATCTTAACCCCACCACAATACCGATTTTTACCCTCTTTCAAAAGAGCGAATTCTGATGTAGATTAGACATGCGAGTGGACTCATGTTGGTAGATCATATGCAAAACTAATACCAAAATAATCAATAAATATGCAAAATAAGTAAATATAAAACAAAACAAAAATGGGTTACGATATACAATACAAAGGCATCTCCATGTACCAGTCAGGGATACGTCCTTAACAATCAGCCCGACAGTGGCTTTGTTGCTGTTGAGCTGAGGTATGGTTCTGTTTTGCCCTAGGAGATCCACCCTCCCAGGCTTTACCTTCTATCTGAGAAGGGGTTTATTGCTAATCGCTTGAGGCGCCCCCCCCCTCCACTGGGAATGCCAACGGGGCTGCTCAGACATTTTTGTAGGTCACCTAGTGCGATGGCTTTTCAAAACTTCACCTGACTTTGTGTCTCACCTCCCTTGGAGAGGAGGTAAATAAATAAAGTTCCCCCTCCCCGATTTTTCAGAATTCAAAAGATATTTATTTTTTTGATTACTAAAGACTTAGCAGTAAACAAGATTTTTAAAAATATACAAAAATAAGTTGAATTTTAAAATTTAATTCAAGATATTTGGTTGCATCTAAAAATACGATTTTTATACAATAACACCTCCCCCCACCCACCCCCACCCCCACAAAAGAAATTATTTACTGAAAATAACATCTGATACATGAATTACATATTTACCTATATTCACCTGATGGAAAATTCTAAACCATAAAAATCGAAAAATTTTGATGCAAACTAAAAAAGAATCGGTAAAATTGCAGTATAGTTAACAGTCGAGAAATCGTAAAGAAAAAGAGAGAAAAACAACAAATAATTTATAGCACACGAAGTAGAATTAAATTCTCTATCGACCTGTATACTTTTAACGTTTGGAAACTGCTTACATGTTTGATTTTTTTTAATTTCAGAATTTTATTTATATGATCGTACGGGTGTCTTATCGATACACGAATAACAACATGGCGACCGAAATAATTGCTTCACCTCGCTAAAATTAGGCGATTAAGCGTGGTTGTACGAGGGGTCTTGTTGGGGAGGGGGGGGGGGGGGGCTTGCAACTCGGACTCAGGGTTAGTGGTAGGGTAAGTTATATTTTTACTATTTTTCATCATAAACATAACCGAAGCCAGTCAGCCATTTGGGTTTTAGTGTGACGCTAAGGCACACGAACATCGAAAACAAATTGTGAAATAAAAAATTAGTTTCAGCACGTGAAAAGTATACAAATCAGTAGATAATTAAATTCTACTGTGTTTGGTATAAGTTATTTGTTGATTTTTTTCTACGATTTCTCACTTGTAACATACTAAAAAAATGAAAAATAAGTACTATCTTTATCAAAATTCAATTTGCCGCCGTGTGCCTCACTAAATTATAAGTGATGCCATCTATGAAATGATTGTTAATTTAGATGAATAAATTACAAGTTTCAGAGAACAAGAAGATTAGCGACCGAAACAGGAAGTCTTACGGAACCAGGCGGTGATAGCTGAAAAATAGTCACCTGTGTATTTTAGGTCAAGAAATAAAGAAAATCAGGAAATGTTTTGTACTAAATAATCAAATATGTGGTTTGAGTTTTTTTGTTTTTTAAAAATTATTTTAAATATAATAAAATGTCTATGTTTTCTTTGGTATTTTTTGTAAATAATTTATTTTACAAAAATAATACAAATATGTGGTTTGATTGTTTTTTTTGGAAAATATAATAACATGTCTTCGTTTTTTATTTTAAATAATATATTTTACAAAACCAAGTAATCAAATATGCGGTTTGAATTTTTTTGGAAAATATAATAAAATGTCTATGTCTTTGTTTTAAATTTTATTTTAAATACTTGTTTAGACATGTGATTTTACAATAGTTTTGGTATTTTATGAAAAAAAAATGTCTGTTTTTTTCCTAAATGTATTGAAATATGCATTTTTGGTGCTTGTACAGAGAAGCGTCCGTATTAAATTATCAATACCACAAAAAAAAACAACATTATTATATACTTATGCAGCAGATTTAAATAAGTATCCTCACCAAAAAGTAGGAAAAATTATCGAGTAGAACTTTAATTATAAGCAAAATCCATTTATCGGGAACAGTCAATCGGCATCTTCAAAGGTAGCCATCTTAAGCTAACGGGTGACATAATCAGGGGAGGTAAGCGCGTTTATAATAATTAATATAGCGTGCTGCAGATAGAAATGTTAAAAAAAAAAAAAAATCCGAAAAATGGATTTTGCTTTTAATTAAAGTTCTACTCGATAATTTTTCCTATTTTTGGGGTGAGGATACTTATTTATATCTACTGCGTAAGTATATAATAATGTTGCTTTTTAATGGTATTGATAATTTAATACGGACGCTTCTTTGTACAAGCACCCAATTTTTTCTTAAAAGTTATTAACAATCATAATAATACTGACGTATCGCATAGATGATATTGCCGAAGTAAGATATTTAATAACGGGGACTACATCTGTCCAACACCGTTTGCTGCTGACTTACTTCTAAACAAAGTCGGCTAATCTTCTGGATCGCCCATGTTTTCTAAATATCAGTCTGGATCAATATAAAAATCACTTAAAATACGAAAAAAATAAATAAATGAATAAAAGTGACAAAACGTAGGCGACCTTTTGACACGTAGTTTCCTTCGGATGAAATTAGAACAACGCAGAACGGGAGATGTCAAAACAGTATTCTTCTTTCTCTCTCTTTCACACCCACAAAAATTGGCACAGATTAAAGATGTTTTTAATCATGGGTCAGACATATTTTTTAGGCTTTCTTTCAGTCTTGAGAGACAATGGACATCCCCTATAAGAGTGCCTGCATGGGGAGTTTATAGTCAAGCTAAATCCCATCCATTCACTGTGGAGGTCCCCAGATGCCAAATATGTCAGAAATGCGTAGGTAAAGCAAAATAAATTGTTTTTGATTAATTTCCCAATAGTATTTGCTTTAAAATAATTTATGTCGCCAATAGTAACGTTTACTAAAATAATAAAAACGCAAGAATATATCCAGTACAATCCTACGGAGCGTTTATATATTACCATATGTCATCAGGTGTGTAACGTAATACCCACATCTACATAAATATAGTTGGGAATAACGTCCTATGAGGAAGGAAAATAACGTTTGTTTTCATCAGATAATTATATAAGTTTCATAGAGTATACACAAACTAGAAAAAAGGTGACCCGTTGGGTCAGCTATTGACATAAAGTGAAATTGTTTGAATGGGAAAAATGAGTTTACAAAGCCAATTACAATATAAATAAATAAAAAGACAAAATTCAAAATGAGTCCTTTTCTATCCACTATATCTCGCCCTTTCCCTCTGCAGCAACGGGTCAAATAGTATTACTACTCTTCCCCTTGTCTCTCGTCGTCAATATAGAAAGAGGAGAGTGGGTGTTAAAGGAAGCGGCGACGGAGGGAAAGTGATTATCTTTCACTGTTAATATATATATATATATATATATATATATATATATAGAGAGAGAGAGAGAGAGAGAGAGAGAGAGAGAGAGAACGGGGAGGAGAGAGAGAGAGAGAGAACGGGGAGGAGAGAGAGAGAGAGAGAACGGGAAGGAGAGAGAGAAAAGAGGGAGAGAGAAAGCGTGAGTGTGATAGACAGCATATAAAATAAAAGCGAGAAGGCAAAAAACAAAGTTAGAGAGGGTGAGAGTGATAGACAGACACTTAGTAAGAGATGGTCAACTTAATGAGTTAATTGCAAATTACTTCTAATTCGAACAATTAAAATGGAAGTTCTTTTTTTTTCCCCCAAATATAACTCAATTCGAGAATTGATGAATATTTTAGCATGTATTTTGTGCGATTAAAATATATAGGGGAAAAGCCTTAGAAAAACAAACGTTGATTAACTCAGCCTTAGTATAATAAGATACCATCTTATAAAAGTGTCTAGAATTTAAATTCAAAATTGACTGCAAAAAAAAAAACATGTGCAAATTTTAAAAGTTTGTTGTTACAAAAATGCAAAGTAAACATTAAACGAACGATTTATGGTAAAATGTTACTCTTTGCCCCCAGGCTGGCAACGGAAATATAAAAACGAATGGTGCAACTTCGGAAAAGCTTCAATAAGGAAAAACAAATAATAAATACATACCTGTATTATCTATGTGAACAAAGATATCGTACACCAAAAATTACGTAAATTGATCAAGTAGTTTTTTTTTTTTATCACAGAAAATAAAATTTTGTCATTTTTTTCCACGCTCGCTTGTCGCGACAAGCTTGGCTTGTAACGCTGGGCTGACTTACGTTCCTTGTTTTTCAAAGATGGAGACGTGACAAGCAGACATGGAAAAAAATGACAAAATTTGATTATGTGTGATAAAAAAAAAACTACTTGCTCAATTTACGTAATTTTTGGTGTACGATGTCTTCGTTTTGTCACTGTCACATACGTACTACCAGTATGTCTTTATTTTTATTTATTTTTTGTTTTTCCTTATTCAAAATTGTAAATTATTAAATATCAGCCATTTTGGAAATATAGAAAAATGGTTACTCGTTCTGTCTTACGTTACGTGGTCAAGAACTGGTATGGTTTTCTGGTCATTGGGTGGGGATGATTGATCACTGATCATTTAGTGTTATGCTTATATAGGAAAGTGAATCCCGATCTAAAGTCAATTTTTAAAATAATTTTTTCCAGAGTATTTATTTGTAATTGCATGAAATATGTAGAATCTAATTTTTATTTTTCCATTGACAGCGTAGGGGCCAAAGGGTAATATTTTACACAAGAAAAAAATGTTTGTATATTCAGTAATTATGAGAAAACAAAATCAACTTATACAGAGTTGAAAGAATAATCAGTGTCTCCAAGGTAAAAAGATAATATGGAGTGAGCAGCAGCAGCAGCAGCAATAATAATAATAATAATAATAATAATAATAATAATGATGATGATGATAATGATGATGATGATAAAAGAATCTGTCGGGTGTATATGACAATTACCCCCCCCCCCCCCCATCGGCCATCTAAAAAAATTTTTTTCACATTCAATTTTTAATTCTTTGGAAAACTAGATAAAGCACAATATTTTCTATATATATATATATATATATATATATATATATATATATATATATATATATATATATATATATATAAAAATTTGAAAGGAAAAATATTTGTTCAATTTTAGCAGTGTTAACATAAAATGATATCGTCTACTTGATTTTTCGATCGGTTTTTAGCCAATCAAAATTTCGAACAGGGAATTATAAAATTACAGGTATTTTTTACAATATCCGCAGAGTGAAAACGCTCAAAAAACAAATATTCAACAAATAAAAGTAACTGTAGCTGATAAAAGTTATTTTCCAACTTATCTGACATTTGTTTGTATTTTTAAGCCGTTCCAACTGCTATTTATTAGAAATCAATATTTTTGTCACGCGCCATTTTTTTTTAGTAAAAATCCTAGCCAAAAAAAAAACGAACTTTTTTTTACATCTAATAAAAACCCATTTATACTACGTAAAAATACAAACAAATGTCATAGGTAAGTAGGAAAATATCTATTCTCGACGGAGGTCATCATCACTTTTTGTATATTTATTTTTTTTACCCCGTTCTCGTTCGTTTTTTGGACCCCGTCCACGACTCTGCGGATTATTGTAAAAGATACCAAATTAATAAATAGCAACCAATTTGGAACTACAAAAAATGGCTATTCGTTCTGTCCTATGCTGAATATTTTAGTTAAACTTACATAACAAACTCCCCTCCCGCCCCAACAGAAAAAAAGAAATTGAACACCAAGTTCAAAAAATACTTTTTTAAAAAAATAATTTCAATTTGAAGATTTTTTTAAAAATTATAATAGTTTTAGAGAATAACCACACACACATAGACAATATACATATATCTACACACTTTTAAGAATCAAACCTTTAAAATCATCATCATCATCATATTCGATGTATTAAACGTCCATTTTACATGCTGGCATGTGTGTTAGACGGCTGGAAGAAATTGACTTCCAAACTAACCTATCTCTGACCAAGTCTTTCTTTATCCCTCTTTCTCTAAAGTCCATTTTTATCACTTCCTCCCATGTTTTCCATGGCCTTCTCCTGTAAATTGGACCTGTTACCTTAACTGTTCTACATCTACCGACCGAAGGACGCTCATCAATTCTTTCAACGTGACCATACCATCAAAGTCTCCTGTTCTGCAGACACCTCCCTATATTGTTCAGATTTAATCTTTCTCTGAGGTCATCAGAACTAAGCTTGTCTTAATAATTATTTTATGAAATTTGAGAAATCATTTTTTTAAAACCATTCCTTGGCAAATATCAATTTCAGAGGATCATTTAACTTTTAAACGTACACAACAAACTGAACCTCATCTAAAATTGAACAAGTCTATTTAAAAAAAACAAACAAAAAACGTATATAGAATACTAGAAAACTACCCGTCCCAGGACAGGTAAAATGAATTCCCCGAACAGAACAGCTTTACACAACTTTTATGTACCCTTATGAAGATTAAATTCAAGATATAATGAGACTAAACCTTATGTCTAGAATTCTTATTCTAATTTTGAATAAAATCCATTACATGATTTTGATTCTAGAAAATAGCTTAAATTTTAGGCCCAAGCTCAAGGGGTCTTAAGAAATTGAAATTCGTGGAATCTTGTTCCATTGGTGTCTAATGACTATGGATCAAAATTCAATGCAAATCTGAAATATTGGAATTTTGGGGCATTTTCAAGTGTAGTTAACAGAACAAAAAAGGGATGAACCCCCCCCCCTCCCCCCAAAAAAAACAAAAACAAATGTACAACAAATAAATGTTACCAAAGGCAAGATAAGTTATTCTTCTACCTACTTGGATAAGTTTATTTGTGTTTCAACTTATTTTAAAGCGTTTTTTGTTAAAAACAAACAGTGTCTACTAGTGTTCAGTTAGAACGAAAAGGAAAGATGACGTCGATAAGTAATGCACGGGCCCCTGATAATCGCTTAAAATCGAAAATTAAACAAAATACTGGTAGAAATACAAATAAATGTCACCATGTATCGTTTTAGCAGTATTTTGTTTAATTTTTGATTTTTGAGCGATTATCAGTGGCCCAGGGGTACACGTGCATTACTTATCGACGCCATCTTCTTTTCCGTTCTAACTGGACACTATGTTTGTTTGTACCCCCCCCCCCCCAAAAAAAAATTGTTTGTTTGTACCCCCCTTTTTTGTTTAGTTAAGTACATTTGAAAATGCCCGAATTTTCAAATGGGAGCTTGTGCCAATGTTATGCTCCCAAAACTCTTTCAAAGAAACTGAAATTTAGGGAATCTTTATTGATTGTCATCGCATACCTATTGTTAAATTGCACAAAAATCGGAAGTATTTGAATTTTCAATAATGGTTTCCATCTCTTTTGCATAAAAAATACACATAGAAGCTGTGTTCCAAAATTCATAATGATCGGTTAATTAGTTTAGGAGTGAATCCTGTGCATACAAATATATAAACATATAAACATACCTAATTTTATAAAAAATAGTTTAAAAGATTATATGTAAATGAGAAAAAATGTGACCCGTTAGGTTAGCCATTGACCTACTGTTAAATTGTTTGAATCAGAAAAAAGTGAGTTTAGTTTAGGAGTGAATCCTGTATACGTGTAAAACATCCCTTACTTATATATATATATTGGAAACTTTGGTGCGTAATCGATTCCCAAGAATATCCTCCCCCCCCCCAAAAAAATAGGGGGGGGGGTAATACGTCAAATAAGTCCGACAAATATTAAAAGAATGGTTCAATTATATTCAACAATTATAAGAAAGAAGACCAAAAAAAGTTTTAAAAAAAAAAAAATCACCTTATAGTGTTTTAAAGAATCATAGTGAGTCTCCGAGAAAAATGTCAGAGACAATATAGAACGTAAACAATAATTAAAAAAAAAAAAGATCTAAAAAGAAATAAATCCAAGTTAGGTATCCGTAATACACAACCTTTCAAACATTTTCGATTGGTAAATGAATATAAGGTATGAATAGCGATGTTCAAAATGCGTGCGCAAATGAAATCCAAAGTTCTGAAAAACTCCAACGCATCATCATCATCGTCGTTGTCGTAGCATGAGCTCCACCGGCCATAGTAAATTTATCATGATGCCAGCCTGGCTTGTATTTGTTTTTTGTTTTTAATCCTTTTTTTCTTTCTCCCTTCCCCTTCTTCCCCTTTTTTTATGGTATACAAATCCGAGAGATAGAGAGAGCAAGCACTTGCGGAGAAGCTGAGAACCAGTTTGAAAATGAAGAAATACTTCGGCGTCAATATTATATTAGTTCTTTTTTTTTTCCTTCTCTCAGCTGCTGCTGCTTTGACTACAAGAAAAAAGAAGACACCCCTCCCCTTCCCCCCTCCTCTGTTGCCACTGGGCCACAAATAAATCCTTATTGAAGATATAAATGAATGGGATACAATTTTGATTTCTTTGACCAAAAACCAAATGTGGGAGTGCCAGGGGGGAGGGGGATATATATATATATATATATATATATATATATATATATATATGATTTCACACATTTTGAACATCGCTATTCATACCTTATATATATATATATATATATATATATATATATATATATATGATTTCACACATTTTGAACATCGCTAAGATCAAAGTGTAGTATCTGTTCCGATGGATACTGCACCCCATAGACTGGTATTTTCTTGGCCTTCGGGGCTTGATTTACGCCGGTCTATGGGTCTGTCCTGTGCAGTTCTAGGAGGTCCACCCTTCCAGGCTTCGCCTCCCCTCTTTGGGGATGAGTAAGTTTATTACTTACTGTCTGAGGCTCCCTTACCGGGTAATGCCGACGGGGCTGCCCAGGCAATTTTTAAACCCCACTTTCCCGACCCGACCTTGGGTCACATCTTACTTGTGGGAGTAAGATAAAAACTGGCCTTGTGCCTAACTCCTGGAGAGGAGTAAATCAATATTCATACCTTATATATATATATATATATATATATATACTAGAAAAAGGGTAAAATTAATTCCACTTTTATGTCCCCTGACAAAGATTAAAATCAGCATATAACGCCATTAAACCGTATGTCTAGAATCCTTGTTCCAATTTCGATTAGAATCTGTTACATGATTTTGATTCTAGTAACTGTTTAAAAATTAAGGCTTAAGCTTAAGGAGTCTTAAAAAGAAATTGAAATTCAGGGAATCTTAATTAATGTCTAATGACTATGAATCAAATTCAATGCTCATCTGATATATTTGAATTTTCAAATGGTAGGTTGTTTCCATATTATTGCCCCTAAAACCCCTACCCCCCCCCTAAAACCCCTCCAAATGAAATGAAATTTGGGGAATATTTATTAATTAATGTAAATACCCATTGTTAAAATTTCACAAAAATCGAAGATATCTGATTTTTCACGAAGGGCTTCCACCCATTTTTTTAGCCCTTTTGCATAAAACTAAATTAAACTAAATATAGCTCACATTACGACCACTTATGACTAACAGCTGTGTTACAAAATTCATAATTGTCGTTTAATTAGTTTAGGAGTGAATCATGTACATACAAAAATATAAACATACCTATCTTCATATAAATAAAGATATATCCTGAAATTGATGTAGTAACCCCCAATATAAATCGAGGGTGGAGTGGGGTGGGGGTCTACTACACCACTTCCACTAATACCCTTGGAGAAAGGCATGAATCTATATATATCACCCCTTCCAACTATAGATTAAATAGTAAAGTAAACTAGACTCTCAAGCCTTGGTTGTGCAACTGGTCTAGAAGGAAATAAATGGAAATAACACCAGTCTTTCTCTGCTTATTCCAGCATTGTTTCCAGTCGTCCTGGACTTCTGACTACTGCATTTAAGCAATGCTGGTTCATGATATGTGCGGTAGGAGATTGTGCTACCCTTGCTTTACTATAGACCCCCGCCCCACACTCAGAGGCCCCCTTAGATTGGGTATCCTTTGTCTCCGGAGACTGAGAACAGGGCAAGCTTATATAAAGTTGTGGTTCCTGTCTGTTTGTTTGTCTGTTCACGAACTTCTTCTAGGATTTTGAAGATAGACCTTCTTCCCTTCCCACATAATCATATATATTCTGAAATTATATTAACCAAGGTATTTGACGATGGACCTGGAAGGGTCCGAAAGCGCTTTGGGAAGCTATGGCAATTTTATCAGCCAGTTTCCGTCTGAAACTAAGAACCTAATCAGAAAAACGGAAAGGATCTTAGAAAAAATAACCAGATACAAGATGTCCGTTATTTTTAATGATACTTGTATAAAAGAAAAGATGCTGCCAAGATACACATATATATATATATATATATATATATGAGAGAGAAAGAATAGGACAAAAGAAATATAAATTTAAATTAAACACAGTCCTTTATTTTCCCGCCTAAATAGAATATATATTAACTCCTAGGTCTATGCCTGGTTAACATTGCTCCACTGACGATGGACCTGGAAGGGTCCGAAAGCGCTTTGGGAAGCTATGGCAATTTTATCAGCCAGTTTCCGTCTGAAACTAAGAACCTAATCAGAAAAACGGAAAGGATCTTAGAAAAAATAACCAGATACAAGATGTCCGTTATTTTTAATGATACTTGTATATATATATATATATATATATATATATATATATATATATATATATATATATGCAATAGTTTCATCGATATTAACGGTAATTAATGAAAGTGAATTAATAAAAAAAAATGGATAACTTACCTTACTAAAAACTTTTCTTAAATTAAAATAACTTCGTTTGTTACAATTCTTACCAACAAGCCCAAACGAAAAGGGGGGGAAGGGGGATGGGGGATGGTATAATATAAATTCCTTTAAATTCACACAATAAGTTTTGGTAAAAGCTCAATAGTATATAATTACTAGAGCTCAAAATATAATATAATAATAATTTAATAAATGTTCCGAATTTGTTTAAAAACACATTTTGCGTCATACAACTTTCTCTGCCCATTTCAAAGCATACATTTTGATAACAAGCTCAAGATGCTTTCAAAAGGCTTCATCAGTGAATTTTTACCATCAAAGGAAGTCTGCAATATGTAGTTTAGCAAAGGAATAGGATTTAAACTGTATTTTTTTTGGTCAGTGCTCTTCCAATATGTGATCTACCAAGTTATTTACATTCCAATATGTGATCTACTGATTAACCCTCGAAACCATTCGGTAGATCACATATTCGAAGAACCATTTTTTTTCTTCTTGATAACTAAAAGGTTTTGCAATATTGTGGAGTTTCTAAACATCTAAGAACACTTTTTACTTTATTTAAAAAAATAAGAAAATAAGAATAAAAACATTAATATGTGGGTTCAGGGCTAGGAGCAGGAGTAAAAGAGGGCTGTCAATAGGACAAATCTGGGTGTGTCTACTCCTATATATATATTTTTTTTTTCTTGGCCTTTTGGCTAAGATCAAAGTGTAGTATCTGTTCCGATGGATACTACACCCCATAGACTGGTATTGTCTTGGCCTTCGGGGCTTGATTTACGCCAGTCTATGGGTGGTTCCTGTGCAGTTCTAGGAGGTCCACCCTCCCAGGCTTCGCCTGCCCTCTTTGGGGAGGAGTAAGTCTATTGCTTACTGCCTGAGGCGCCCCTACCGGGGAATGCCGACGGGGCTGCCCAGGCAATTTTTAACCCTGACCGTCGGTCACATTTTACTTGTGGGAGTAAGATAAAAACTGGCCTTGTGCCTAACTCCTGGAGAGGAGTAAATCAATACTCCTATATATATATATAAATATATATATATATATATATATATATATATATATATATATATATAAAATCACAGTCTACTGTTATTCTCTTCATATCAAAAACTTGACTCCACCCTTTTTTTCTCTGGACTTATTCTCATAAATCCATGCAGGTGGTCACATATGGTACCATTTTGGCTTTTTGGTGTAAGGGTGGGATGATATCTCTATATATAAATATTTAAAAAAATGTTGTTTTTTTATCATTCTTTAAGCAGGGTAACAGAGAGGGTATTCATTTCCAAGGTCACAACCATTGTAAACTAAAAATCCTTTTTGGGGGGAGAGGGGGGGGGCGATAGAAACAGGGGAGATTTACCAATAAAAACTTAAGGGTTTTAATTGATTGCTCCGTCCCACCCCCAGGGTAACAAGAAATTTAACTGGAATCAAGTAGTACAAAACGGTTAGTTCTGGGGAAGTGGGTGGGGGGAATTGTGAGATAAATGGTGAAGTTTTCTGTCAAAGGGTGAGAAAGAGAAGGAAGGAAGGAAGGGAGGAAGGGAGAGAGATGTCAGAATTTGTTGAGAGATAAAGAGAGGGGAAGGAAAAGAGAGGGGAAGAAAAGGAAAAGAAAGAGAGGGAAAGTAGAGAGAAAGAGAAAAGAGAGGAGAAGAAGAAAGAGAGGGAGAATGAGAAAAAGTAAAGGAGAAAAATAAAAATAAAGAGAGAGAGAGAGAGTTTTCAGGAATAACAGGAAAATAGAAATGAAGGGGAATAGAAAGAGAGGAATAAAAAAAAAAAGAGAAAAAGGACGGAAAACAGAATAGAAAATGGCAATGGCCGAGAGGAAGAAAAGGCGAAAAAGAAGAGAGAGAGAGAGAGGGAGAGAGAGAGAGGGGGGGGGGGAAGAAAGATGTGGGAAAGAAGGAACAGAGGAGGGGGAGAATAGAACAGAAAGATGGAGAGAGAGTGAGAATTAAGATAGATTGGGGAAGCGACAAGTAGAGAAGAGATAAAAGGTGGTAAGAGAAGGAGAGGAAAAGATGAAATGAGAAAAAAGAAAGAAGAAAAAAGAAAGCGAAATAGAGAGGAGGTTGAAGAGAACGAAAGGGATGGGGAGGTGGGGGGGCATGGGAATAGGAAGAAGAAAGAAAGAAAAACTTGGAGAAGACCAGTATAAATTTGCTCCACTGGCACAATCCAGTCTTTTGCCCCATCCTCAACCTACACACAAATAAGAGTTCCATGACACACACACACACACACACACACACTTAATTGCATCAAGTATATTTAATATAGAGAAAAACCAAAGATAACAAAAAGGCACCCTCTGCCTGCTCAACCCCACTCCCAGTCAGCCCTTCTTTTATTCCACCTCAGGAAGCCAATAAAAACAAACTAACATTCCTTTGAATAAGAACAGCCTCCTTACTATGCCCCACCCCCACCCCATCTCACTTTCTCTCTCAAAGTTTGCCTGTTCTTGCTAACACTGTTGCCCCCTTTTTGTGTGGATTGTTTATTAGCAGCAACCCCCCTCCCCTACTTACCCAACGCCATTGAGGGCAATGAGGGGCTTGGATTTTACCTTGACTGACCCATTGTTCAGATGATCCTCTGTATCAAATGGAGAAAGGCCTTGCTGGTAGGTGGAATGGTTGAAAAGTTATCACGTCTTTTTAATTGTCTCCTTCATGGCGACAAGTCTGGCACAAGATTGCTTTAACATAAAAATCTCACTTTTTCTTTAACTAATGAGTCACCACTTATCAAGGCTAAAAGCCACTCAAAGATAAAGGTCAATTAGATAGAGGAAGAGAGGACCGAAAACGAGGGATGGAATGAACAAAATTTGATTATTTATCAGGACGGTCTCTGATGAGTATTTGTTGACATTGGATTTGAAGACGACCATGTTGTAGTCTACAGGGAAGCAGCCTTGTAGTAATATGTTCCACAGACGGAAATCCCTTGAAAAGAAATTCTATTCATAGTAATTCCGCCTTACGCTAGGCACATAGAGGAAGAAAGGAAAGTTTTTTCCATTGTGGTAGAGAGACGAGTTCTTGCTGTGAATGTCTTATAAGGAGAATACCATTCAGTATTCACACCTTCAACCACAATACCACATTTACTCTATGGGCTAAACTATTTAAAATATACCGAATGAAGAAAGATCAAGAGGACGCCCACCAAAGAGACATGCTGACCAGATAAGGGTTGA
Source organism: Sepiola atlantica (assembly GCA_963556195.1). Taxonomy (NCBI): domain Eukaryota; kingdom Metazoa; phylum Mollusca; class Cephalopoda; order Sepiida; family Sepiolidae; genus Sepiola; species Sepiola atlantica. The sequence goes on along the minus strand of OY744520.1, from coordinate 200,389,263 downwards.
GACTGGCATGCCACTCCTGAGAGCTGGAGAAATTTTGTTTTCAAGCATGTGGCTAAACTCCCTGGAATATGTAAATAAGTCAATGATGATGGGGAGGTCGGTAAAATAGCAATTAAAAAAAAAAAAATCTGTATATTTATTAATGATGCATATGGGTGAGGATACAAAAAAATAACTCAGTGCTTCTGTATTATTGGGGCAGATGAAATTTTCAGTTTAAATTTAGAAGAGTCAGTTGAAAGGGGAGATAATTCAAACTGTTGTTTTTTTTTTTTTGTAACCATAACCCATAAGGAATATCCAGAGAATTAGTAAGAAAATAAATTAAAAACAGGGTACTTATGCAGTTTACGGACAGGGCTGAAATAATAACATTATAATTTAGAAAGCCATTCTTAACATGGGGAGTTGGTGGGGATTGATTAACTATTCTGTACTTTCATCTAACAATTTAATAAACATCTCCCACACGGTTGAACGACGATCTTCCATTACCAAATTTCGCACCCTCTCAACAACAGCTGCACTCTGAGCAATTTAGGACATGCCAGAACACTGGTCATTCTCCGCTGATCTGCAGCTATTTTTGAATCGGTTGAACCACTCCTTAATTTGCTAACACCCATCGCATCTTCTCCAAACACCTGCTGAATCTTATGAATTGTTTTGCTTTGATAATCACCAAGCTTTTGACAAAATTTGATGCAGTACGTTCAGTAATCTTGAGAGAATCGGTAATCTGATGAACACGTTGTGTAGCACCTCACTCAGTGGCCGACAGGCAGCGACTAACGGGCAGGAAGGCGGTGATAAAATTCACACATGCGCATGAAGGTGTCTTTCTTCACTGTGCAGAGTGACGCCGCCATATCGTCTCTATTTCGCACGGAAAAAATAAAGGTCGGATACTTTTTAGACAGGCCTCGTATTTCTATTTATGACTAAAAGTAAGTGTGAGTTCATGCCTTTTCCAAAGAGTATTAGAATGCAGGTGAACATAACAAGATCCAATAAGACTTGAACTCAGCTAACCCAGTTTATAGTTCACATTGGTAAACATTACGTCTGCCGTGTGGAGTAGGAATGTACAATGATCAGATCTGCATCATTTCATGTATTCCCTGCCCGGTCCTGCCCTGCCCTGCCCTGCCCTGCCCTGCTGCACCACAAAGACAAGATAAGAAAGCCAAACTTAGGAGTTTTGATCTAAGTTTAAAAAGTTAGTTTTTTTAAAGAGCTGGAGAGATAAGATGTAAATAGCTCTTTAGTACTTGTTAATCCAGTTACTCACAAATGTGAATACCTATATTATTTGAATATGCATATAAAAGATTTAGAAGAGAAAAAAATGCACTGAATGTACAGAATTTTGAACTGAACCCTTTGGATTAAATAAAGATTCCCAAGTTTGACTAGAAGGTTCCCAAGTCCGAAAAGATGCACCTTAAAAGGCTGGAGGTTACATCGGCCGAAACGTTTTAAATATGACAACTAAGATAAAAACAGTAGTCCAAATAATATAAATAAAATTTTTGAATTATGCTGAAAAATGTTTCAGACCATTCAGAAGTGGAGTGTTGGAGTCAGTAATTTTTGCAGGAGTCAAAAGTTGGGTATTTTAAAAATTAAGTCAAAAGTAGATTTTTTTTTTTTTTTCAGCAACTTCTCACTTTTTATGCGGGTAATGAATGTCTAATTTTTTGAATAATCAGAGTTGTTTTTTTAAACTAAGTTGAAAGTCATATTTTTGAGCCGATTTCTTATTTCTGAAGTGCAGAGTCAGTGTCAAGAGTCAGTAGTCAGTAATTTTTGAAGGAGTCAGAGTTGTATAAATTTTTGTCAGCCCATTCTCACGGCAGGTTTATTCGCTGAACACAAATTGAAAATTTAAATTAAACTGCAAAATGCAAAATCCAAAATTTTACATAAGAATCATTCAAAATTATTTAAATAATAAAAAAATGTTATAAGGAATAAAAAACTAGAGTTAAATTAAATTTTATAAAACCGAAAAAAAAAACAAACCCCAAAACGTCCCAAATGTCGAAAGGTGTTGGAGGACCCCACATTAAATTGATCTTATGTCACATCTGATCTTCATCAGTTGGTAAAATCAACAATCTCACATGTTTTTACTTCTGCATTTAAAATTGGTTCTTTATTTTCCAATTTGCAAACCCTTCAGATAGAGAACAAAATGAACTGCTGTCAATCAGACGTTGATTCTGGGTGTTCAAGATCTGTAACTTTTCCATGATCCAAGCTAATAAATGACTACTTCACTTTCCTCACAGACAAATGCTGTAAGATGGGTGTCAACGTCTAGTGGTTGACACTTAATATATCTTTTTCTCACTAACATATTAAAAGTCATATAACTTTTCATGACACTCACTACAATACATAACGAAACTGTTTTTTTGCAGCTTGCTTCTCAAATGTCATTCTTTCTTTATTGAATTCTTAATTCTCTTTCCTAAGATTTAATTTGGTTATATATATACTAGCAAATATATGCTCCCTCCAGTCGCACATTTTGGCTAGTAATATATATGACGATATATGCCCCCCCCCCCCCCAGAAAAAGGTAATGGCTGAGAATGATGGTGCCATGACAAACGAAAATATATTACACCAGCCCCCTCAAAGAGAAGGTAATCCCTGGGAGGATGGTATCATGACCACAAAACACATACAACACTATATCCCCAACCCCTGCATTGAGCATTGAAAGATAGTACACTAGTCTGAAATAGTATAGTAAACTGAATTGGGCATTAAAAGGTAGTAATAGTATAGTTGCGGCTTCATAGACGTAATAGCATAGTTGCGGTTTCAGACTAATACCAAATCTCCGTTAGTAATAGATAAATAATATATACAGTGGACTCTCACTATTCGCGGTTTCACAAATTCGCCGATTTTCAGCATAAGCATCGACTTAACATTTTCTTCATAAATTCGGTACAACTTACAAACAGGATAATCATTTAAGTCCAACTAAGGCCAATATGACAAAACAAAAAAAACGCAATTAAAAACGCTAATTATTCCGTAGGATTCATATTAAATGCGGCTCATACAAAAGCATTGGTATCCCAAATCTTTGTAAACTTTATACGAAACTGAAATATTTAAAAAAAAATCAACCAACTTGCAAGCAGAAAGGGCTAATCTACGCTAATTTGGTGGCTTTCATGCATAAAAACACACGCTAATTTACAAAAAACCTGATTTTTAGTTAACTTTGAAATTTCAAAATCTATTTGCAGATTTTAACTATTTGCGGGGGTGTCTGGAACGTAAACCCTGCAAATAGCGGGGGGGGGGGGAGCTACTGTATATATACTTATGAATTATTGAAGTTCAGATCTGAAATTTAGAGTAGGTGCTGGCACATTAAAAAATACCTACTTTATCACTCTTAATATAAATGCATCCTAATTATTTGCAAACATATACCCACTATAAATATCTGAACCAACGTTCAGACGATATGCGAATGCGTTTGGTTTAACACCTTTTGACTATTTACAGAGAAATGCGTATGAATACATGCATGCCCTATTTGAAAACAGAAAAAACGTTGATTCTTCGCAGTGAAATCACAATTGTTTTAACCCAGGTATTTGTTTTGTATAATTTAGATTATTCGGACTACTGTTCTCATCTTGAGTGTTATTCTCACAACGTTTTGCCCGATGTAACCTCCGACCGTCTTCAGGTGCATCTTGTCGAACTCGGGAATCTGCACGGAATTTCGAATGGAACCCTTTCTTCACGGGGTTAGCATGCTCTCGTTCCATCAGCCATGACCGGGTAGAAGTCTTCTTGAGTTCGACAAGATACACCGGAAGAAGGTCGGAGGTTGCATCGGCCGAAACGTTAGAATAACACTCAAGATGAGAACAGTAGTCTGAATAACCCAAATTAGACAAATTATCAATCCTCATCTCAAAGATTCAGAAACATATTTTATTTGTTTTAATTATATATATATATATATATATATATATATATATATATATATATAAATATATATAGTAGTATAAAATTAATTATGGCAAGTGAGCAATACAGAGATGTTTGTGCTTCATCTCAAAAGGAATTCGTCAGGCTAAATTTATTTAGCCTGACGAATTCCTTTGGAGATGAAACACAAACGTTTCTGTGTAGCTCACTTACCCTAAGTATATTTCCATACTACTTCTAAGCTCTACTTATATATTGAGCACTATTGAAGTAAACACTGAAACAAAAAATATATATGTAATACAGAGTGTTCATAAAGTTCGTGTGTGCATTTAAAAAAAAATTATAACTTTATTTGTATTTGCGATAGAAATAATCTGTGAAAGGATTAGAATAAACTAAATCCATATTTTTTAATGTTTTATTGAAATTTTATTAACAATATAAACGGTAATACGATTTTGCATTTTCACGGAAAACATTTGCCAACTGATTTAGAGTAATGCCTGAAATCACATTAGTTATTTTAGTTTTCAAATCTTCCAATGAACTAGGTTTGGTTGCATACACTATTGTTTTTACATGTCCCCATAAAAAAAAAATCTAATGGAGTCAAATCTGGTGAACGTGAAGACCAATAAAATGATCCACCTCTTCCGATCCATCTGTTAGGAAATGGAACATTTTTATTTTACTTATCTAAAACTTGTTACATATTTTGTGGTGAAGAATTATTCAATAACTATACTTAAAACTAGGTACATGAAACTTTATAACATTTTTATAGATTATTTCTATCGTAAATACAAATAAAGTTATAATTTTTTTTAAAGTGTACACAGACTTTATGGACACCCTGTATATTACTTTATAAGTGTTTATATATGAAACAATAATAATAATAATAATAATAATATATATATATATATATATATATATATATATATATATATATATAGTGTGTAATTTAGTGTTATAGGAGAAATAACCAGAGTGCTCTTTATTTACTTCCTTCCCACGGCAAGAAGACGTGGCACAAGGCCAGAAGGTGGGAGCAAAAAGCTAGCACCCTACTTTAAGAGACAGGCTGGCCTCTTAAAATAGCCTGGGCAGCCCAGTCAGCATTCCCTGGTAGAGGCGCCGCAGGCAATTGGCAATAAACCAACCTGTTCCTAAAGAGGGAAGGTAAGGCCTTGGAGGGTGGACCTCCTAGGACTACCCAAGACATAATACCTCAGTCCGACAGATAAATGCCACCGAAATGGCCAGTCTCTGTCTGACTGATTGTCGAGAATGTATTCTCGACTAGTATTCAGGTGGTACAATCATCAGCCGACTTTTGCTCAATTAGTTGTGCGAGAGCATATAAATTTAAATTTTTTTAATTGGCACTATACATTAGTTTGATCTTTCATCGATACCGTCGGTTTCACAAAGACACTGGAAACACAACTCTACATTTTATTATTGGAGTCCATTTCGTTTAGTTCACCTTTTTTTTGTTGTTAGTCACTGCTGAAGTGATGGCTACCTCGAGGATGCTGAGCACCACAGACAGACGTTGTCCAAATCGTGGTCATCACAGACACCATGATCCAAACAAAGGTTATATTCGCAACTGTTTAGAACTCTTTTGTCGGAATGTTTTGCAAAACACACATACCTTGTCCTTCGGGTTGGGATCAGGGTGTAGTATCTGTTTTTGTCCTTGGTCGGTGAAGTAGGGATCTTTCTAGATTGAGATAATTTTTATTTTTTGCCGCAATCCGGAATGCCTCCTCTTGAGGATCTGGATTTACCCCACAACTGACCTTGTGTCTAACTCTGCTGTCGTGAGAAGGCAAATAAATAGGAACATGCACGCACGTTCACTTTTATTTAAATGGATGGCACTTCATTCGTCTGTCTTGTCTTGGAATGTTCCAAAATAGCACAGCACTCCTCTATTAAACATATTCAGCCAATCTACCTTCTCCGATCCACTCCCGGATCAAACAATTCCACAGATGTGTATCCATTAATTCCTAACTAATTTTCCAAACACTTCACACACTTATTCCGGAAAAGTTCGGAATTCCAGAGAGACCAGTTAACGCATTTTACACTTTCATATAAACTCCATTAACATCTGAGAAATTTGAGATAAAAAACGATAAATCAAAATGTATGACGGGACTCTCCCATAGAGAATGACATTCGAGCGTCTTATTATCAGACCACCCTCACAGATGAATTTAATTATCAGGCATTGTGGAAAATTTTACCTCATAGCCGGAAGGGGTAGAGATAGATTCATACCTTTCCCTCAGGGTATTTGATATAATTCTTTCCCACTGCAGGAAGATGCGGCACAATACCAGAGGATGGGGGTGGGGGGGGGGGGATAGCACTCCCGATTGCACACTCTGTCTCTGAAAAAAAAATAGCCATGAACAGACTTGTCAACTTTCGCTGGCAAGAGTGCATCAGGCAATCGGCAACAAACCAGCCCTTTCTCAAAGAGAAGAGGTAATACCTGGGAGGTTGCATCTCCTAGGATTAAGCTGGAGCAACCTCACCTCTATAGAAGAGGACCTGGAGCCACCATGGCAGTTCTTGGTCTGGTATGAAAACAGCTGTAGAGGCAGCTGAGGTAAAAGTAACTTTAAAGCAGAAATTTGACCAAGAGCAAAGTGTAGTATCTGTTCTGATACTACATTTCATCTTTTCTGTCCTTAGTCAGTGAAGGCGAAATCCTTCTAGACTGAGGCAATTTTTTTTATTTTTGGCCTAATCGTGAGTACCCATTTTTGGGGAGCTAGATTTTTCCCACATTAAAAACCGACCTAGTGTCTAACTCTGCCCTCGTGGGGAGGCAAATAAACAGGGACTCAACTTTATAAAAACCATGTTACCTCCCTTGAAACACTTCAACGTGAAAGACTTGCTTGCTTTATGATCGCAAGACAGGAAGTTTCTGACCTTTGGGCTAGGATCAGAGTGTAGTATTTGTTCTGTCCTTGGTCAGATAAAAAAACGTCCTTGTGTCTAACTCTTCCCTCGTGGGGAGGCAAGTAAGTAGGGACCTACCAATCCAGAGTGGTTGGGCTGTTTGATTTTATAGTTTATTTAATGACAAATCAAATCATTTCGGTAAAATATTTCATGACTAATATTTTCAAATATTTATTCATGCTGTGAATATGTTTTGTATATGAATGGTTTTTAAATTAATTTATTTTGTAGACGTATCTAGTGTAATTGCAAGAGTTAGGAGTGGATAAAGTAAGTTCAGGGAACTTCTGCCATTACTAACCAGCAGAGCATTACCACAATTAACAAACATGTGTATGCAGTATGATGGAATCTGTTAAGGGTTGAGGATATACGTTGCATGGAGAGATATTATATCAGAATGATACGATGGATGTATAATGTGAGTCTTAAAGAAAAGTTTAGATCTGGTGACCTCAGAGGAATATTTAATCTGGACAGTATAGGGAGATGTGTGCAGAAAAGGAAACTTTGTTGGTATGGTCATGTTGAAAGAACTGATGAGAGTGTTTGGGTTAGTAGATGTAAAACAATTGCAGTTGACAGGAGAAGGCAAAAGAACACATAGGAGTAAGTGATAAGAATGGAGTTGAAAGAAAGAGGGATAAATAAAGACCTGGTCAGAGATAGGTTAGTTTGGAATTTCTAAAAGACGTCTAACACATGCCAGCATGTAAAACAGACATTAAGCTGAATATCAAGATGATGATGACGTATGTAGCATATAAATAATTAGTCTGTAAAGGTCCACTTTCTACTCTCCTGATAAATAGAAAGAAAAAAAACCTAACTGACTGACTGTTTGACCTAGTTTTAATGTCGTTTTTGAACAAAGTAACAGTAAAAATGAAAGAAAGTGACCCCGCCACCCCATGCATTAATTTGGTCCTTGTTGACCTCAAGGGAATGAATATTACAGTATTATTTTTAACCATAAGTAGATGGGGGGGGGGGTCACTCTGAATCTGATGATGTAAGGTTGGTAAATGTATCTTGTGTAGTTTAAAAAAGATGTTTTTACTTGTAGTGGACACTTACACAGACAGTAATTGGAACTTACTTTTATATAATAGATTCATTGGATGGGAGGGGGGAGGGGGGATTGTCACCTGAATCAATTTGACATAAAACCATTGAAGACGATACTGGTAAATAAAAAAATGAATAAAATATTCATAAAGCCTGTCATAGATTATAAAGATATTATTCATGCCATACAATGGTTTGGTGTCAATTATTCTCAGATCCTAACCTGATCCACTTGATGCATATATTAATGAAATAAGATCTTATCCACATTATTTATCGACTTGAACCCACCACCCCCACCATCCCCTCCGCCTTCATTGGAGACTATCTTCTTTTAGTTTATAAAAATCAAAATTAGATAATAAATAAATAAATTTGCTTTTCAAAAATATATCATATAATATATCTCAGTCTCAAAGAAATTACTTTCAGTGTCTTGGCCTTTTGGCTTGGAGACAAGTGTAGTATCTGTTTTGATACTATGCTTCATCTTTTCTGTCCTCGGTCAGACTGAGGCTATGTGCGCTTAACTCAGACGTTATTATTTTAATAAAAACCAAAAAAAAACCAAAAAAAAAAACCATAAGATCCCTTTCGATTGCTTTAGTTAAATATAAGATGTTAATTCCTACTCGCTCTGTAATAGGTATTTAGATTGGCTGCGACCACCACTCTCTCTGGCTGTGTTTGAAGTGTCGAGGGTGAATTCAGTTTTCTGTCAGTCTCAAAAATGTAATTGTCAAATTGGATGCTTGAATAAAACTGCAAGGTTGAAATAAATTATTGCATCGACAATCATGTAATTTTGTGTTATTATATTTTACGTTATTCTTGCTCTGTTTACCACATTGAGCTCTCTTACCCGGATTTCTTCCTGGAATTATTCCATTATAACACTAAATATATATATATATATATATATATATATATATATAGCCTCCGTCTAGAAGGATTTCTCGGTCAGTGAAGGAGAAAACTCTCTTAGATTGAGGTTATATATATATATATAAATATATATATATATATATGAGAGATTATGATGCTATAAGTTAAATTTACGTAGTTCAGATTGATTCACAAGGGAATCTAATTTCAATTGCAAATGACAAGTTCGATATTTAGCAATTAAATAGAGCTTCAAATGTATTGTAATTGAGTTGTTTTGGGTAATAATAAAAAATCTTGAAATAAATACACACATACACATATGTTTGAGTTTGAATTACTTACTAGACACCATCCTCGAGTGTCTTTGATCATTCTGTACTAGGGTTTGTCAGGACAACCTGATATGAGGATACTTCACCCTACAGGTAAACCCTGACCAAATATTAAAAATAACATAGTATTTAAAGCTCTCAACACGGCTATAAAATAGCTCATACGAGGAATGGTGCACTTTCTCGTGGTTATCTTAACTCAAGTAATAACACTTAGTTGGATAGTCCACCAGACTAGATGAATTCTTGTTCTGAAATCCAGTAAGACCAAGAGACCACAAAAAAGATAAACTATAACATAGTTAACTGGTCAATTGGGGAGAGGAAAATTAATGTCTTTAACTTCTTTACTTACTCAACGTTTGAGAGGTAAAGGCGAGCTTTAATGGAACACTCAGATATCTATGTATCTCATACAGAGATCAAGTGTTAGCCCCAGGAAGGATCTCCTTGATTTCTGAGAACTTCGACTGAAGCAAAATGAAACATTATATATATATAATATATATATATATAATTATTATTTAATAAATATTTATATCTACAGACATGCATGTTTTGTCTTTGCTAAGATTCATCAGTATAATTCTATACAGCTGCTTCGTTAGCTGCGCAACTCAGACCTCATTCACCACAAACTGTTACACGACAGTAACAATGTTGTTTTGATCTTCTGTACTATATATATAAATAAATATTACGTTCTTATTTTTATAATTTTTCTTAATAATCGAGCACTCTTCTGGGGTCCTCTCCCATTAACCTTTTAATTTAATTTAAACCACCACATCAAATGTAAAGGAAGCACAGATTCACACCATTTCACTAAAAATCTGTTTTTTATTACTAGCATACAATTGTTTCTTGGGGTGGCTATCTTCAGTGCTCATATAAAAGAAGAAAATAAAGAAATTTTCCACGCAGGTAAAACCTGGATTACAATCCGTACTCATTTTTTGTTTGTTTTACAAATGGATTATTCTCTTCCATAGGCCGGAGTCGCGACATCCACGCGATACATACATACATATGTATGTATGTATGTATATGTGTGAGTACAATCACGTTGACACACCGGTTCCCGTTAGATCACCGAAGTTAAGCGGCGTCGAGCCTGGCCAGTACTAAATGGGTGACCATTTAGGAATACCAGGTGCTGTATGTGCTCTCTGCTTATCTCGGCATTGTTTCCAGTCGTCTTGTACTACTACTTGCCATTGGAATCAAGCAATGCCGACTCAGGAGAGCGGTTGCTGGAGATTGCGCAACCCTTGCTATGTCAAATTCAAGCGCGGGCCGCCCCTGGTGGGGTACTCATACGTCAAAATCGACAGGGAGAGTCCTATATGTGTGAGTACATATATAAAGAGAGTTAGAAAGTTGTGTGCATGTGTGTTGATGGTTGACACACACACACACACACATATATATATATATATATATATATATATATATATATATATATGTATATATATATATCATATGATTGAAGGCATTTAATCTCAGCTAAGAGAACTCAAATAAAACATCTGTGCTCGCATTTATACAAGATGTCTTACCTTGATTTGTCTTTGGAAAAGGTGGTTTCAATGGAGACTCTCCTTGTAGTGCTTTGTGAACCACATCTAACCTTAAAACAACTGCATAGCTATCACTTGTCTGCCAGACATTAGTGCAACGATGGTCACCCTCATTCACGAGTCAACGGACATTATATATACGTGTGTGTGTAAGGTGTAAAAGAGAATAAAAGAAAGATCTAGAAATAAAAATCTAATGCTCGCATTGTTAATTCAATAATTAGCTAATGCCAAGATTCCAAGTGTTTTCTTTTTATAAGCCTCTAAGAATTTAAGTGGTTATTATTTTGGAGTAACTCAGATTGCGAACTATATTGTTTTTCTTTTGAAGGGTTGCCAGATAAATTAGATTAAGAAAAGAACCAATAACGTTTTTTGACAAGCCATAAAAAAAAAACAAAAAAACAAGTTGGACTTAAAAATAACAAAAAAAAGACAAGAACGGATATAGTCTTAAGATGCGTTCATCCAATCGGTGGGTTTAGCGATGCCAGACCGATAGAGCCTCTTATATAGATGCATAGACACCTCTAAAAATGCTTTTTAAAACTTAAGCTATGCTATTCTAAAATTGAAGTGTGACAGATTGACGAAAATGCTATTTTAAATTTAGCAAGACAGGCAAGAGAAAATGCTTATTAAATTTAAATGTGACAGACCAAACAAAATGCTTTTTAAAATTAAGGCATGTTAACAAACAAAAAAATACTGACAGACCAATGAAAATGCTATTTCACATTTCAAATTATAGACTGATGAAAATGCTATTTGAAACAAAGATAACAGACCTAATAAAATAGTATTTCAAGCTTAAGCATGACAGACCAAAGAAAATGCTATTTTACGTTTAAGCATGACAGACAAAAGAAAATGCTATTTTAAACTTAAGCATGACAGACAAAATAAAATGCTATTTCAAACTTAAGCATGACAGACAAAATAAAATGCTATTTCAAACTTAAGCATGACAGACCAAAGAAAATGCTATTTTAAACTTAAGCATGACAGACCAAAGAAAATGCTATTTCAAACTTAAGCATGACAGACAAAATAAAATGCTATTTCAAACTTAAGCATGACAGACCAAAGAAAATGCTATTTTAAACTTAAGCATGACAGACAAAATAAAATGCTATTTCAAACTTAAGCATGACAGACAAAATAAAATGCTATTTCAAACTTTAGCATGACAGACAAAAGAAAATGCTATTTCAAACTTTAGCATGACAGACAAAAGAAAATGCTATTTCAAACTTAAGCATGACAGACAAAAGAAAATGCTATTTCAAACTTTAGCATGACAGACAAAAGAAAATGCTATTTCAAACTTAAGCATGACAGACCAAAGAAAATGCTATTTCAAACTTGAGCATGACAGACCAAAGAAAATGCTATTTCAAACTTAAGCATGACAGACCAAAGAAAATGCTATTTCAAACTTAAGCATGACAGACCAAAGAAAATGCTATTTCAAACTTAAGCATGACAGACTGACCGATGGATAGAGTCTCTAATGCTAGGATACATCTAAAATAATATACAGCTTTATAATCTGCAGGTTTAGTATGACAGACTGACAGACTCTGCGTCGCATAAAGATGTGAGAATGTATCAAACATCTTGAAAGCTGACAAGAAAAACAACAGCCGCGAAATCAATAACCATTTAAATAGTAGTTTTGTTCATGGATCACAGGGAGGACCTGGTGTTGGTGTGATCGCAACAGTTAGGAGTGGATGGAGGTAAGTTCAGGGAATTTCTGCCATTACTAACCAGCAGAGCGTTACCACTGTCAACCAAGGGAAGAGTCTATCAGGCATGTGTACACAGTGTGATGATGTATGGAAGTGAAACCTGGCCAGTGAGGGTTGAGGATATATGTTGCATGGAGGGAAATGATATGAGAATTACAAAATGGATGTGTCATATGACTCTTAATGACAGGCTTTCTGATGACCTCAGATGAATATTAAATCTCGACGATATAGGGAGATGTGTGCAGAAAAGGAGACTTTGTTGGTTTGGTCACATTGAAAGAATGGATGAGAGTTTTTATGTTAGTAGAAGTAGAACAATTGAGGTAGCAGGGCCAGTTCACAGGGGAAGGTCAATGAAAACATGGGAGGAAGTGATAAAAATAGACTTGAGAGAAAGACGGATAAATAAAGACCTGGCCAGAGATTAGTTAGTTTGGAAATCAATTTTCAAAAGCTACCTAATACATGCCATGATGAATTGCAACTAATTGCAACTTAGCCTGGCATAAGACGCATCACGAAAATAACATCAAATACGAAGACTGAATATTCATACCAGCTTTATCAGAAACTTGGTATTGGTGAGATTATGGAGGCACCAAAAGTCTCAGATTTTCAGGCACTATTGGTGGACGATAGGATTTCACCATAATAATAATTCATGAACGCCCCCCCCCCCCATAACCCATTAATTATAAACCTACCATGCCTCTAAACCACCAGGGATTGCTAGAAAGTTTAACTTTTTCTTTGATGTTTACATTTTTACACTTAAAGCCACGAATTTGCCTGTGAATCCATAACTAGGGTTAAATTTAAGAAAAATAAGATATAATCTCAAAATAAATGGAGAGTACCACCAGCAGTGCAGTGTAAAGAAATTGATGGCATGATATACACAGAGCCATCTGTTTAGCATTCAGTAAACTAGTTTAACGGCAGCAGGATTATCAAGTTCCCTTTCATAATTTTGTCTGGATTAAAAGAGGTGTCCGACCATCACTTGCCAAAATATGATGTTTCACCTGCAATTGTACAATTATCTTCCCTGCAAACATGATGCTATTCTTTATATATAGACGGGATAAAATATTTCAATTTTAAGAAATCAAATCAAATAATCCGGACTAAATATAGTTGCAGGCAGATTTATTGTTAGACCTGTGGCAGTAGAAACTTCTGAGATCATTGGTCCCCATTGAATTGATTTCATTTGAAAAACTGGAGAAATTGCATTCCGATTGAAGAATGAGTTTTGTCAGTTTGGCTAATTCAACGTGTGTCCTTTGCGGTTGTTTGTGGAACTAGCATCCGGAATAGGTACAACTAAAAATACAAAAAGCTTTTTTTTTAAATTACAAACGTTTAAAATTTTCTTCCGGATGATTTAACAATTTTTGAAACTGGGATTGGAATTGGATCTGAGATGGTGGAGCCTTAGCTATCTAGATGGACAGATGATAGTAGATAAGTCGTTTTATTGGGGAGGGGAGTAATATGATAGATGGGTGAAAACTCCCAGCTGTTTACCTATATCTGGAAGAAAAGATTTTCAGTGAATTTCAAATTCATTCAGGTAAATGGAGGTTTTAGGAAAAAGAAAAAGAGGGAAATAAAAGTAAAAAAAGATGAAAAAAAAAGGAAAAAGAGCGAAAGAAAATTGAAAAAGATGAAAAAAGTAAAAGAGGGAAGTAGAATGATGAAAAAAAAGAAAAAAAGAGACAAGAAGAAAAAGATGAAAAAGATAAAAAAAAAGAAAGAAAAATAGAATAATATGAAAAAAGAAAAAAAGAGGGAAAGAAAATTGAAAAAAATGAAAAAAAGAGAAAGAAAAGTAGAAAAAGATGAAAAAAAAAAGAAAACGAGCAAAAGAAAATTGAAAAAGATGAAAAAAGTAAAAGAGGGAAGTAGAAAAAGATGAAAAAAGAAAAAAAAGAGAAAAGAAAAAGATAAAAAAGAAAGAAAAGTAGAAATATGAAAAAAGAAAAAAAGAGGGAAAGAAAATTGAAGATAAAAAAGATGAAAAAAGAGAGAAAGAAAAGTAGAAAAAGATGAAAAAAGAAAAAAAGGGTAAGAAAAGTAGAAAAGATGAAAAAGAAAAAGAAAAAGAGGGAATAAAAAAATAGAAAAATATAAAAAAAGAAATAAACGGAGAGAAAATAAAAAAAAAGATTAAAATGTAGTTAAAAAAAAATAGAAAGTAAACGACGTCTTACCTTCCAGCAGATGAGGGGCTGCGTGGCAGAGTTGCAGACCTTAAACTGGTATCCACATGCAATGAACTGCCTGGGGGCAATGTGTAACTGCCATCCACCATGCTTCCTGAGTACTGTTGTTGCATATGTTGTTGTTGTTGTTGTTGTTGGTAGTACTGTTGTTGTTGTTGTTGCAGTTGTTGCTGTTGCAGTTGTTGTTGTTGCAGTTGTTGTTGTTGTTGTTGCAGTTGCTGCTGTTGTTGTTGTTGCTGTTGTTGTTTTTGAAGGAGCATCTGGTGGTCTGGATGGGGTTGCATTTGGCTGTGATGGAGGTTGCTCTGTTGTTGCTGATGATGATAGTGGGTTGTCTGGTTTGAGCTCATCTGGTGGTGTTGTTGCTGCTGCTGTTGTTGTTGTTGTTGGTAATTGTGTTGCTGCAGAGTGTTGTACTGACTGTTTTGACCACCGATCAGTGTCCCGGTGGGACTGGACAGTTGACTGCCCGCTAAGAAGAGAAAGATGAACAATTAATCAAACTATATGGGCACGAAAGAATCAAAAACTTATGCTAAAAATTTTTAAAATAGTACATGTTAGATTTAGGTATCCAAATGTAAATATATAAAACTCATGATGTTTCTGTGTTCCCTATAGAAAGAAAGGTTAGAGAATCTACATAAAATAAAAAATTGTATTCTTCCGGCTACTCTTCAAGATTTTTTTATATCCTAGTAAAAAAAAATAATTTGGTAAAAAAAAACAAAAACAAATGGCATAGATTTGTATTATTTGCATAATTCCTACTACCAATCTCATCTTAGATGTTATTCTCACAACGTTTCGGCCGATGTAACCACCAACCTTTTTCAGGTGCATCTTGTCGAACTCGAAAATCTGTACAGAATTTTGAACGGAAACCTTTATTTAATTTACAGGTGTAGCTTGCTCTGGTTCCGTCAGCCATGACCGGATAGAAGTCTTACGTAATTCATAATTGTATTCTTAGTATCGCCCGCACTGAGGATTAAACCTTCAACCTCCAGAAGACTGTCACTTAGAACTGATAATTACTTAGTACTTTTATCCGCTGTGTCATACGTTCATTGTAAAAATAACATTCAAGAGACGAACAGTAGTTTGAATATTCCCCAATTTTTTTTTTAATGGAAATCGCTCTAGACAATGCATGAAGCCACTTGATGTAAGGAGCTAAAGAAAGATACTACTTCAAGGTCAAAAACTAGCTAACGATAAGTGTTAGGTGGATAGATTCTGATGCAGAAAACAGCAATCTTTCCCCCTTTGTAAGAAACATCGCTCATGGACTGTGAGGACTAAAGAACAAAATAAGGGAAGCGAGAGTTACGAGGTAACTGCCGAAAGTAAACCCAAAGTCCACTTTCTATTCTAATAAAAACTGTATTTTATTAAGACAACTTAGTGAATTTAAATCAACAGTAAAAATGAATCTTAAAGATTTTGTAAAACTTCCGTAAGAAAAAAGGAAATCTTAGGTAAAGAAAGAAAGGTGAGACTATTTTTGGTATTGAAATTGATCACAGGATATTATTATTGGAAAAATAAAACTTTTCCTGGTTGCGTCAATGCCATTTATATTCCCCAGGAAACTACGAAAAAAAACAAAAAAAAACAATCGACACTAAAAAATAGAAAAGTATATTTAATGACCATCCTCCATTTCCCATCACCCACCATCAAATTCCTTATTGGCACATGACATATTTCATGACTTGTCAGTTTTTCAAGGAAAATGATGATGATGATGATTACACTGTTATTATTTTTTTGTCATACCTCATTGGGGATCTCCTCTTTTTAAATATCTTTTCAATTCAAACCTTTTTATACAGACATTAATACTAGTATTGTAGTGTATTGATGCTGCATTCACACTAAGCATGTTGAACCGGCTTCCTTCCTTGTCCGCATGCGAGTTAAGGAAGAAATTTGTAGGGGTATTAAATTCACAAGTAGTTACCATAAGCCGCATATTCATCTCGGAAAGGGAAACTGATTTTGATGTTAGTTTTTGCAGAAAGGTGGTGTTGTCCTCCCACATATCATCATCTTAGCCATTATTTCTTCTTCATTTTCACCACCATCATCATCATCGGTTTAACGTCTGTTTTACATACTGGCATGTGTTGGACGGCTTTTAAAAATTGACTTCCACACTAACCTATCTTTGACCAGGTCTTTATTTATCCCTCTTTCTCTCGAGTCTATCCTTACCACTTCCTTCCATGTTTTCCTTGCTCTTCCCCTGTAAACTGAACCTGCTGCCTCAACTGTTCTACATCTACTAACCCAAGAACATAAATAGAAACAGTGTGTAAATAACGATGTAACACTAAACTATTTTAGTTAACTGTACATGCTGCCCCAACTGGACGCTACTACGAAAGGTCCAAAATCAATAATAATAATAATAATAATGTAATAAGCCTGTTATTAGCCACAAGAATCTAAAAGTACAATAAGATTTAAGGATGGCCGGTCTTAAATAATAATAATATAAGACATGCCACCATCTCCATTTGGACCATCTCCACTTTAATTTCGAAGGTGAAATAGATCATCTTGATACCGCAATGAAGCTGACACCACTCCAACCCTCTTGCGTCCAAATCTCAACCTTCTTAAAATCTATTTCATTCTAAAGATGCTTTTTCCATTTATAATCTCCATTGGTCACCTGACACGACTGCTCAACCAATGAAATTTCGCCCTATCTGTGCCCAAATTATGTATTGTATCTGTGCGGGATTCATCTTGGGCGGATTGAACAGGCTTCCTCCCTCATCCGCACGTGAGTTAAAGAAGAAGCTTCTGGGGAAATTGAATTCACAAGCGATCCTCATAAGCCGCACGTATATCTCAGTTAAGGGAGATAATTTTGATGATGTTAGTTTTTGAAGCGAGGTGTCATCGTCCTCCCGCATACAATGCCTGGTATTCCCAAATGGTCACCCATCTGGTACTGACCAGGCTCAATGTTGCTTAACTTTGGTGATCTAACGAGAACTGGTGTGTCAATGTGATTATGTCGTAATACGATATAAATATACAGAAGATCAAATTCAGTTAAATATTTCACCCGATAGTCCCCAACAAATCTCCCCCTTTTTTGTTTAACATACTTATGTATGATGGTTAAAATTCTCATACGAATCAACAAGTTGATTTGCATTACTCAAGAGTTGGCAATAGTTTTCCATATTCTATTTTAGAAATCGTTACTCACAGGAGGGACCACTTGAAAGTTGCTAAAACACCAGCAGCAGAAGTGGTACAATGAATCTGACAGAAGTTAAAGATGGCACGCGCCACCAATAATCGGTGTTGGTATCCACTGTAGTACGATGGCTTCCCCAAATGATGATACTGATAAAGTTCAAAGACTTTTGTCCTCAAATTAGGTTAAGTAGTTTCAAGTGTAATCATTTTTTTTTTTTTTACAAATCCTGTCCAATATCTGATATTTTAGAGTCAAATGCTGTTATTTCTGTCTAAGTATTTTCAACATATTACTCTAAATTTAAAACAATGGTTCTTTTTAAAGAAAAGGTATTTCATTTTTGGCTAAAAATAACGAAGCAATCATGTTCCGGATTATTTTTAGAAATTATGTAGTAAAGATGTCAAGTGCCGTTGCACTGTTTAGCTTTGATGGTGACGCATTTCGAATGAACAAGAAAGAGGGAAAGCGAGAGATAGCACAAGGGCTCATGGGTCCCCTACAAGGCCATCCCTAGGCCAAGAGATCTAACATTTGGGTTGTTTTACTGGAAGTAAGTTTTCCAGTCGTACAGCAGATATATTTTTAGCTGCTAACACTTCATTCTTTACTCCAAGAAAATTTTATTCTGAGAAGGGGATTCTACCGCATCAAATTTAATTCAACTAAGATTCTGTCTTATATCATGAACTACATTTTGATTATAAGTTTGTGAGTGCACTGTAAAAAGTCAAAATTGAATGCCCCCTCGATGTAAACACACCCGACAATCAGCTAAATCCTGTCCATTCACTGTGGAGGTCCCCAAATGCCGGAGGACTTTCTATTCTAAAAGCTTCTTCCCTCGAACGGCTAACCTTTGAAATTCCCTCCCTGCTCCCTGTTCCCCAAACTGTACAAACATGCAGAAATTTAAATGTAATGTGAACAAAGATCTCGCTGCACAACTCCCCACTTGGGATGCTCCCTATAAATCTGGCTCTTAATTCACAGTAGCCCCCTTATGTCTCGGTGGCAACATGACCCCTTGTTTGGAGTCAATAAAAGCTTTTAAAAACCCCTACTTTTTCAATGTTATTAATTAAAAAAAAATCATTAAAACAGGAGTTCATACCGTTTGAATTCCTTAAACCAAATTTGCGAGTTAGTTTTATATATTTTGTAAAAGGTTCACGTCATAATCTTTAAGGTTTTCTTTTCATATTGGCAACCATGGTTATTTTTTTTGTTAAAAAAACTCGCTAAACTGTTAAAAGACGTTGTTTTGTCTGATTTATTTAAAATCTGAATTTTATTTGTTTGATATATTCTTAGAATGTATATGATGTCATTTTTTTAAAGGTTTTCTTTTCGAAAATCAAATATGACCCATCTTTTACATCACACACTTTCTAAGAATATATAAAATAGATGAAATTTTCATGTTTTATTGTTGTACTATGTTATTGGCGCTAAATTAACGGACTTTGCTACAGTTTATTTTTTTTTCAAAAAATTATGTAGTTCCACCTGGACAACTGGAAAAATGGAACCATTTTCAATTATGACCAAAATTTCTTTTTTAAATCGTCAAGGGGAATAACTCATTTTTTTAATTTAAGAATATAAAAAGGGGTCTCACCTTTACAACGAAAATTTTATTTATTTTCTCTCTCTATATATATACAGTTAGGTATATATATATATATATATATATATATATATATATATATATATATAAAAGGTATGACAAGGCCAGATGGCCTGGGACTAGCACGGAGGACTGATTGCAGCTACGGGATGTCATTTGACTACCGTAGCCGCAGAACACAGTTTTAATAATATATATATATATATATATATATATATATATATATATATATATATATATATATATATATATATATATATATACTTTGAAAAGTCACACAATTTGAAGCGCTGGGTGGGTGGCAATAATACCGAAGATATTTTTTTATAAAATATTTAGAAAACCTTGCACAACGCAGATTATTTGTTTTTAAAAATAAATTATTTATTCATCTTAAAAACGTTTTTTTTTTTTTTATATAAACTTGAGTACTTTCGGAAAATCTACCATCTTCAGAAGAATATTTCTTCTTTTTCTTTTTTTTCTTTTTTCCTCTTGGTTGAGACATTCTCGTGGCCAAGTTGAAAATCCGTCTAGGTGTTTTGACGAAGAAAGAAAAGTGTTGATATGGCTGTGTGTCACATGGTATAAATAATGATCCATTGATTAGTTTAGGAGATTACTATATATATATATATATATATAGGGTAATCTCCTAAACTAATCAATGGATCATTGTGAATTTTGGAATATATATTCTAGGAAACTTGGTGAGAAATATGAGCACATTATGTTTTTTGTAAACTTCACTGTTTAGGGGGTGCCCCCCCCCCCCCAAAAAAACTTTTTAAATAAGTTAGATACAAAAAATTTAATAGAGAAAAGAATTGCTCTACATCAAATTTTGAGGTTTATTAAGTAATACATTTTTAAAATGATCGGTGCGCGTTAGCGTCAATAATATCTATGCGCTTGGCAAAATCCTAAACTATCATTATGGAATATGTATTCTAGGTAATAGGGTGAGTAATGTGAACACATTTTATTTTTTGTTAACTTTATCAGACATAAATTGCATGGAGAGAAATGATATGAAAATTATACGATGGATGTATAATGCGAGTCTTAAAGACAGGCTTAGATCTGATGACTTCAGAGGAAACTTAAATCTGGACAGTATAGGAAGACGTGTGCAGAACAGGAAACTTCGATAGTATGGCCACTTTGAAAGAATGGATGAAAGTTCTTGGGTTAGTAGATGTAGAACAGTTAAGGTAGCAGGTCCAGTCCACAGGGGAAGACAAAGGAAAACATGGGAGAAAGTGATAAGAATGGACTTGAGATAAAGACCTGGCCAGAGATAGGTTAGTTTGGAAGTCAATTTCTAAAAGTCGTCCAACACATGCCAGCAGGTAAAACAGACATTAAACTGAATATGATGGTGATGATGATTGTTTTCTGACAACATTTTAGGTAAGAGGTCAAGAACTCAAAAGACTTCTAGCAATTCCATCCCTTCTGAGCCCCCACCCCCCACCCACCAGACTTGCCCATCCCCTCTCGTTAGTGGTGAGGGAGGGTTGAACCAATTTCTAGAAAAGGGGAGACTTTTCTAATGATATTCAGTAAATAGAGACAGCTACCTGAGTTCCCTACTGGATAATTGTAGGGGTCACTTGGTAGCACCCATTGACCTCTAAATAGTAGAAGACCCTGACTGTTGCTAATCAGGATTAAAAAGGGTTAAAAAGAAATATCATGGAATAAATAAAACACATTGAAAAAACAATTCTAATTTATTTCTATGGTGATCTACCCTATTGTGTCACTACATGTACTCTTCCCAGCACTATAAATGGTGATAATAGTGGTAACAGACTAAGTTTTTTTTCATGTAAATTACTCCGGACAAGGCACGAAGCCACTTGATGTAAAGAAGTAGAAAAAAAAAAAAAAATACTACTTCAAGGTCAAAAACTACCAACGATAAGTGTTAGATGAACAGAAATTCTTTCCCATTGCTAATGGAATGTGAGGACTAAAGGACAACATTTCTCTGACCAAACACGAAGCTGTCTCTGGCAACCCATTACTGCTGTACTTTCTGTAAATACATATTCTTGTTAAAACTATCTTCTGGTTGTCTAATTTCTCTTTGGCCTTTTAACACCACAACACTTATACACGTTTTCATAGTTTAAAAAAGAAACATTTTAAAGTTATTTTTTAATTTCAAGCGAATTGGAAAGCAGATTTGTCAAGTAAGAAAGACAGTTTTTAAATAAGAATCTTGAATAAGACTTTTTGATTGGTGGATTTTTTTTGTTCACATGAGTAATTAATATTATGTGGTAATTATCTCCCCTGGTTATCACATCTCTGTACAAAGGACGTATTATTTTCAGGGAATGTTGAAGAGAATTACGACACTTGATTATGATTATTTTACAGCCAAGTAATAATTTTCATTCAAGATATATCTCTGACCAATGAAGATTATTTATTAGGACGTGTCCATCTCCTCATGAAACAGTTAAAATAAGTTACATCTTACCAGGATCCAGAAAGGGCTAATAAACAATTCAGAAAAATAAAAGATGGAAATATACAATAGTAAATATTAAGAAAAAAAAGGAAGAAAACAAACAAAGAAAATTCAAACAATTATACAAAAAGTTTTTGATGGGATTTTTTTGGTTCAATGGCTCATATATATATATATATCTATATATATATTTTATTATTAATTTTATATGTACATAAAAGTACGTATAAAATTAATAAAAATATATATATCAACAAAAAATATGTCATGTAAAGTTAAGGGCAACTAAAAAAAATACAATCGTCTGCATTTCTTTTTATCACTTAGGAAGGGAAAAATAGAAAAGCCACAAACAAAGGTGAACGCTATCATAACCAATAAAAGCAATTACATAAATACATAACCTATATATATATATATATATATATATATATATATATGAGTATTTTTATTTACACACACATGTAAATAATCTACGGCACTGGCAGTAGATGTCTCTATAAATAAAAACAAATCATATATATATATATATATATATATATATATATATATATATATATATATAAAAGCTCTATTTGATATTGAACACTCTCTATAAGTCCGGTTGAAATTCTTTGGATTTTTATCCTGTGGATGTTTATTTTACCTGGATTATATATATATATATATATATATATATATATATATATATATTCGTAGTACTATAAATCAGATGTTATCTCTAGTTTATCCGAGCTTTTAGGTACTCACTAGATGGACCATCTGAAGGTTGGAAACATCCCTGAATGAAAGTGGTGGAATGGTTTGGACAGAACTTAAGCACGATATATCAAGCCTGGTCTGTGCGGGTATCCATTGCACCATTAACAATACTTCAAGGGGTCAATTTAGCAAATAAAAACGTCTTCAAAAATTATATATATGCATGAACTGGTTAGTATATGGAATGAGTTGATAAGCATGGAAACAAACTAATTAAAGTACTGACACAGAAATATGGTTAAAGGGTTCATAAGCTTCAATATTTCAATTTGCATGGTCAAATTTTCATCATGGCAAGATGAAGATTTGACCATGCAAATTGAACGTTTTAAACTTGTTTCTGTGTCAATATTTTTAATTAGGTTGTTTCTATGCTTATCAACTCATTCCACATACTAACCATTTCTTTTATAAGGAAATAAATCTTGAATTCTCCTTGGTTAGGCTCATCCACATATACTTTTTGTAAAAAATATAGATATTATTTCATACCGATGAGAAGTTTCAATAGTGCAGTTAAACATAAGCTCAATAATTAATAGGTTATATCAAGTAGAGCTTTCATATATTAAATGGGTACCATTAGAAATATACAAAATATAAATTAGCATTTCAAATATTCAAATCGTATTTCAGAAATAAACATTCATATATATATATATATATATATATATATGTTTACATACATATACGGTCAACAAATTTAATCAAGTAATAAAAATAGAAGAAACAAAAATCAAAGAAACATTTGGGGGCAAAATTGTAGAAAATTTTGAAGTTATAAATTTCCCAAAGTTAGTTGTAGTAAATATCCAAGGCAAGTGAAAGAGAAAACAAAGCACATGCAAAAACCACATCCACAAAAAAATGTTATTTCTAATTTTGAATTCTAGGTATGTGGCCGCATCCCTGACACATAATCGTCTTATTACCTGAGCGTCCTAGGGACAAACATTTATTTACACATGGAAAAATTGTACAATTTTGTACAATTTTCTTAAAAAGAAAAATGTGAATTTTCTAAAAAAAAGTAATTTTTAATGATTGATGTTTGTCGGTCTTGCCGACAATAAAAATGGATCCCTTGTCTATCAGATTTCTTTTTGATTTTCATTTTCAGTCAAATTTCTTTTAGCAGAGAGAAATAAGAGGAGTGGGAAGAGAGAGAAGTAATAGGGCTGGGGAGAGAGATGAACAAGAGAGGTGGGTAGAGAGAAAGAGAAATAAGAGGGATGGGAAAAGAGAGAGAGAGAAGTAAGAGGGGTGAGAAGAGAGAGAGAAGTAAGAGGAGTGAGAAGAGAGAGAGAAGTAAGAGGGATGGGGGAGAGAGATAGAAATAAGAAGGGAGAAGCAATAGAAGGGGAGATGGTGAGAGAAGAGAAATGAAAGAGAAAGCCGTTTCTTCATTTTTTTCTCTTTCCATTAAAAAGTTTTGCTGTAGAGCCATAAAAAAATGACTTAAATTTAACTCTCCCCATAACTTTCAGTAAGCTTATATTCTATTAAATATCTAATCTGAAAGCTCCCAATACTGTCGATACAATCCAGTCTTAGTACCCTAATTATGAAATCTGTCAATATTATTTTGAATGATATGCCCTGGCAACTTGTTTCAGTTATTAATCTGGTAAATAAATCCTGATGTTCATTGGACGCGAGCAATCAAAATGTTAGTTCTCTTGTTAACAGTTAAAAACAATATCCATAATTGATATTTATTGAACTAGAATTAGGGGCCCAAATTCTAGTATATATTATATTAAATTATTTTAAAGGCCAATACATAGTTAAAGCAAAATAAATTGTTTTGGAATATTGAAATAATTTCCAACGCGATTGATAATGTTTACCCATTTATTTATTTATTTTTTATTATCGTTTATGTTTGAATTCATGTTTTGAAACATGACGTAAATTATAAATTTATGACGTCACGCCAACACTATAATTATTTTGTTAAGGTAATGTTTTAAACTCTATAAGTCCAAGTAGGTCAGTTGGTAGAACCTCAGATTGAAAATTTTAAGGTTTCGATTTCCAATCATGACATCCGCTTTATTTGTTGGAAATTTATTATTTACTATTGATGCAATATTTTCCATTTCTAAAAATAGCTAAGATCTCTGATATTTCGAAATGAGACAAATTCCGCAATGTATTTATTACGTTTAAAAAAATTGTGATTGACAGAAAAATTGTGACTGACGGACAGACAGACACAATCTCTATTTATATGAGATAAAAAATTAAAGTTAAATTTTTATTTTCTTATTTATTCACATTAGTTACTTTTTTCACAACGTTTCGGCCGTTGTACTCTCCTGCCTTCTTTAAGTGCCTTTTGATATAGTCTGGTGCCTCAGGCGATCAGCAATAAACTAACCAATTCTTTTTGTGCATCTCTTATTTTAAGCAATAATCTCATTTTAATTTTTAATGAAATACAAATAATAATACAAAAATTTATATATATATATATATATATATATATATATATATATATATATATATATATATATAATTGCTTTTGATTATAACAAGGCTAAAAAAGTTGTATCAAGCAAAGTGGTTTTTTTCTCAATTTTTTACAGCCGTTTCATCGTTTGAGCCATACAATCAAAGTTTGATCTCCAAGACCTGCACAAAGCCATACCCCCAGTAAGACTGAGTGTCGAGGACGTATCCTCAACGTGTATAACACCTATTCAGAACTGTGCCAGGTAGAGGGAGAGTATTGCATCATATCTCTTCACAGTCACAGTTTCAAAGGTTTTAACGTTAACTAAAGGCCAGACTCTTTTTCTCCTGGCAGTGTGGTGGAGTAACTCCCCAAATGTGTGTGTGTGTGTTGAGATGAGGTTAGAGGGGAGGTATTCCCTACTCCCACCACAGTGACAAAAGGAGAAGTAAGGAATAGAGAATTTATACTTATAAAGCAAGTTACAACAAAACAACATTTACAAAAAAAAAGCTTATATATATATATATATATATATATATATATATATATATATGAATAAATGTTTTGAGGTACAAAACTTATAAATGCATTTAAAAAGGATGTGCGGAAATCTCTCAAAGGCCCTTTTGACTATCATCTCGTCAGGAGAAAATCGATAGTTTTTAATCAATAATATCGATATTATTGATTAAAAACTATCGATTTTCTCCTGACGAGATGATAGTCGAAAGGGCCTTTGAGAGATTTCCGCGCATTCTTTTTAAATGCATATATATATATATATATATATATATATATATTATATATATATATATTATATATATATATATATATACATATATATATATATATACATATACATATATATATATATATACATATATATATATATATATATATATATATATACATATATATATATATATACATATATATATATATATACATATATATATATATATATATATATATATATATATATATATATATATATATATATATATAATATATATATATATATATATATTAGTCCTGACAACATTTAAGCTGAAGCTAAAAGAAAATGGCTTACCGACTTTTGTTTATTTTCCGTAATTGATAATAATGATAATTGTGATAATGATAATAATAATAATGGTGATAATCATAAGAATAAAAGGCAGAAAGTCAGAAATAATGACAACATCAAGGAACAACAACTATGATGATGATGATGATGATGGCAATAATGACATCGCCATTGATTGGTCTACCTTGTAAATGAGGCTCAGCGTCTTCGGGAATGGAAGCATAAAGTGGGTCAGAGTAGCGTGCCGACTGACGATAATATTTGCTCTGTGTTGCCTGCGATTGTGTCCTGTGCTCAAAAGGAGCGGAAGAAGCAGATTGCAGCAGGATGGTCCCACCCGGACCGATCATCGTCAACGCATAACCAGAGTGAACACCTGGATTAAGAACTAACGAGGCAGGCAAGGTAAAGATGTTAGAGAGAAAAGAAAGAAAAGAAAAATAATTTTTGGATTTTAGTGGCAAGCAATTTTGATTTTCAGGTGATGGGGGTGAGGGACTAATGAAAAAAAAATCAATCGTCATGCAATTTGCTTTTAAACCGTCCCAGTTGCTTATTTTTTTATTTACTTTTTGTGCTTCTCTTATTTAAAGCAATAATCCCTGTTAAACATTAATGAAATACAAATTAAAACAAAAATTATATATATAAATTGATTTCGGTTCCGACAAGGCTAAAAAAATTTGTATCAAGCAAAGTTGTTTTATTCTCAATTTTCTACAGCCGTTTCATCATTGGAGCCATACAATCAAAGTTTGAATTTTACAGACGAAAATGAATCTTCCAAAGTACAAGATAAAAAAAAAACAAAAAAAAACAGACTCACATTTATACAATTTGCCAAAACACAAGTCATAATTCTTAAGTCCAAACCAAAACTCTGGAATCATATAGTAGAATCTTCGGATCGAAAAAGTGAAATATCCATTGAGCTAAAAGCATGTGTATCTGACTACACAACCAAACTATAATATAAATAATAAAATGTATTTTGCTTAATGCTTTACTGCAGTTTCATGGCATCACCAATCATCAGAAGTGTCTCCAACTGGCATTAATTGAAAAACAGATCAGGAAAAGTAACAGTACTTATGCACGTGATGCCGCATCAAAAAGTCTCTCTTAAATTCCAGCAATTAAAAGTTTTCAAGCTTAAAAAATTCAAAACGAATAGAAAAACAATATTTATAAATTTTTCGGAATCTATTGCATGAAAACTATTAAAACTACCTGCATTGAATTCCTTCCCAAAAATTTATTTTAATCATTTTAAAAAGACCCTTAAAACCCGTCTTAAATTTTCGGCGACTCACAAAATGTAAACAGTTTGCAAATCGCTGAAGATTGAGATGGGTTGTAAAGGCCTTTTCTAAAAAGTAAAGGTCTACCCATGTCAATGAAACCATGGTATGCCTCTGGAATATGTAACGTATAGTTTTTAAATAAATAATTTGTATTTTAGCTCTTGCATTCTTATGATCGAGCACTTTATTGATTCGTTTTCAACATACCCTGATACACTATCACTATCTCACTCTCTCTTTCTCTCTCTATATATATATATATTGATAGATAAATCAGTACTCTTATAGATGACGCACCATGTTTCCATGACTTTGCGTCGTCAACATTCGGGCAGGTTACGGAAGCACCCGAGAGTTGATGAGGTGAAAACTGACAAACGCTAAATCGAAGAAAACCAAACTAAAATACATGTATGAAAATAAATAACGAACAAACCATAGCTAAACAACTGTTATTAATTAGATGTTTATTTTTGTTTGTTTTTTGTCAAAAGGAACCATTGTTAATCAAATGTTTTTAAATAAAATGTTTTTTTGTTTGTGCACCGGAAAGTTTCAAAACATGATTTTGTTTAATTTTATTCAATGTTTTTTTTTCTTCATTTTTTGTCAAAAGTTTTTTCTTGTTATCATAAATACCGAATAAGCAAATTATTTTTGTTTTTGACACATACGTTGACATTTATCGCATTTCTTTTTGTTTTGAGAAAAGATACATTTGCTGGCAGAACTCAATTAGTCCTTCAGGAGATTCAACGAGCTGACAGATTGGTTAATAGTTTCGTCAACTCTCGGGCCGCTTCCGAGAACTGCCCGAACGTTGACGACACGAAGTCACAGAAACATCGTGCTTCATCTATAAGAGTACCAATAAATCTAAGTTTGAATAGCATATATACAGAATCAATGTCATCGTCGGTTTGATGATTGTCAGTTTCTTGTCTTGCCGTACCTGTATCAGACTAAGGGACTCATTTTATATTTTATTTCTGATTGAGATATTATGGGGAGTGTAACCCAGCTTAAACTGTTTATATTTATGTAGTTTTGTTTGGAGCTTTTATTGGAGATGCACATATTTTAACAACTCTATTGTTTATATTTTTAGGTTGTTTTTTTTTCATTTATGAAATTATTTGTTTATTTTGAGAATTCATTATTTTATTTTCTGTCAATCTGTAAATTCAGGTGTTAAATCTGAAAATATTCAACTAGTTGTATGCTTAATACAAATATTACACTTGTACAATCCCTAAATAAAATATCTATTTGAAGACTTTTCTTTAAAAGAAAAATAGAAAAAAATTCAAAGCCTGTGAGATTAGTAAGCAAGCAGTAAGTGTGTCATTGGTGTACAAAAAAAAAAGAAGAAAAAAATAGGAAAGAAAGTCATGTGACTAAATAAAAAATAAAAAACGATCATTAAATATTTTTGACACTGCACTGATTGACCCCCCCCCCCCCTCGCTCTAAAATAATTGCAAGTAGATACAAAGTCTGAAGTAAAATGCAATTAAGAAAAATAGGAAGGTAGGAAGATGTTGGGTCAGAGTGCCAAATTTCTCTATTTATCAAAAAAAAACAAAAAACTATTTGAGACTAAAATCATGTTTTCTTTGAGTCTTCACTATTTTTTTTTTTTAATTGAACCTAAACTTTAGTTATTCAAATATTAAGCTCGATACATTGATAAAATAGATGCTCATGTCCTTTTTGAGAAACTCAAACTATTACAAAAAAAAAAAAGAAGAGATTCAGAAACTACAAAGTCACCATTTTGCTTTTTTTTGTTGTTTAGAATTGAACAAGACTAAACATTCCTTGACTATTAAGATCTATATGTTGATAAAATAAATGAAAGAACATTTGTGAAACAAAAATAAGTTGTTTTATTTTCATTTTGTGTGTTTACCAATGAAAATATTATTTCAAATGTAAGTGCAATAGACCATACTGTCCTTTAGAGGAGAAGTTGGGTTTATTGCCCCCCCCCCCCTCCTCGAGGGACCCTCATTTATAAGAGGGTGACAGGTTATTTTTACTCCCAGGCCAGATTGTCCCTTTTTGTGTAGCTGGATTCTCCACATTAAAACCCGAACTTGTGTCTACCTTTGCCCTCATGGGGAAGGGGGGATGGCAACTAAATAGGGGACCAAATAAAATACTGTTATGAAATTTTTGAGATGAGGATTGATCATTTGGATTATTTGAACTAGTATTCTCATCTTGGTTATCATTTTCAAAGTCTACAGTGTACCTCTCTGGATTAAATAAAGTGTTCAGTTCAAAATTCTGTATTGATTCCCGAGTTCAAAAGATACACATGAAGAAGGTCAGAGGTTACATCGGCCGAAATGTTGTGAGAATAACAACCAAGATGAGAATAGTAGTCCGAATAATCCAAATAATCTATAAAAAAAAAATACGATTTCATACTTAAGGGTGACAAACCAAATGATGGACAGAGCCTTATTCCCAATTGATAATATCAGAGTTAATATTTAATTTATTTTTGTTCCCATATATATATATATATATATATATATAGACAGTTTATATTTTTTACTCCTCAATGTAATCATGTGACCATTATATCTACACTTGAAATCTAATATATAAAGACAAGTCAGTCGGATTCTCAGGGTTAGACCACTATTGCATTGCATCTCATAAATTAATACATCATTCTGCCTAGTGATTTCTTTATTTTTATCTGTGTATCATGTTCTTTACACTAAAAAATGTAATCAGCTTTAGTTTCTTTCAGAAAATACTTATTCCTACTTTATAACTTAAACAGCACCAGCTGCTTATGAAATTAATATAAAGAATTTTCAACATTGTTCTGTCTCCGACTTCAGATAACCAATTATATTTTAAAAAATTAGATATTAACCTATTCATTTCATAAGATTATTTGGATATCATAATAGGAGGAACAATAATTTGTTTGTAAAAACTTACTTAGTATGTTGTCTTTAGAAAATGCTACAAGAGGCCCTTGTTGTCACTATTGTATTTTTCATCGCCGATTAATAAATTCTTCTCAAGGTGAGTCTAATTTTACTGCCTTCTTTTAAAACACATAAAACTTGTAACCATCTTTTATAACAATAACAAACCTCCTCTTATTAACGACATAAATTGATAACACATTAACACAAGACCAAAAAACGAATATTCATTTTTAGACAAATTACAGTCATTATACAGCTTTCGAGAATAAACTATAACTTTTATCTTTTTTCTTCTTACTTGAACTGAACAATGTTAATTAGTCAAATTTATTAATCAAACGAAATCATTAAATCATGTATATTTACTTTTCAGCAAGTTAATATTACTTTTTGATGTCTTCAAATGGTCAACAACAGCAGCGAACAGTAAAATTATTAATGTTTACTTTTAAACACACAAAAAAAAAACCCAACTGCTAAAATCTAGAAGCCTCAGAATGAACCTAAATGTTGGGGTCTTATAATTAATTCAGTAGTATGTTTTGTTTAGAGATTTGTAAATTTTCACAACTAATTTCTACACCCTTACAAAGCTTATATATATATATATGTAAAATGCATTTAAATAGGGAAATATCCCTATCACCGCTACAGAACACGATATGTAATTGAATGAGCGTTCATCCGATCAATAGCGCTTAAAGAAAAACAATAACAAATAAAGCTTAGATTGAAGGCGCTAAAAAATCACACATAAAATTTGACAGGGGCTCTTGGACCAGACATCGTGGTTGTGGTTTCGAGCCTCTGTCGAAGTCGAGCCGTGCCAACGATTAGTAAAACTATGAAACGTGTACATGGATTACTTTTATGTGTGTAGAAATAAAATTATATTGTATATATATATATATAGGATTAGTTTAGACTTATTACTAGGTAATAAGTTTGGTATATATTCAATCAAATAGTGTTCAATGTTAAAATAGTTATTAAGAGAGCTTTGTCGATCGATTGGCTTAAACTGATAAGTCGAGGTTTAAGACTGTGTGACCTCCTCAGAGCCAATGTATCATTGAACGCATTCAATAGTTCAATAATAGATTGGCTCTGAGGAGATCACACAAACCGAAATGTCAACTTCTTGATGTAAGCCAAACAACCTACAAATATACAAATATATATATATATATATATATATATATATATATATATATATATATAAGTGCAATAAACTGAGCAACTGGAGTAAGAAATCAGATGCATCAAGTCGTTAGAAAACACGAGGATGTTGTGAGAGGAGAACAGGTAGGGGAGTGGTGCAAGTAGTCACTGAATAGTAAGAGTTTGAAAATCACAGCACAAGTTAAGAAACACCTGGTACGTGAAACAAATTTTTAAAGTGAACACCTGAAGGCATCAACTTTTTAAAGGTGCCACACAGGTGGGTACTGAGTAAATCATTGCCTACTGTTTACTGCCGTGTCACTTTTACTGACAAGAGACGCACGGAGAGAGGCCAGATTAGGCAAATGGCGCCAAAAACATGCATACGTGAAAAGTCGTTTTGAAAAGCGTCAAGATTTTCTGTTGTGGATAAAGAAAGCCTGGAAGAGGCAAATTGCTAAACAAAATGTGAAATATATCTTTTCAAAACTGGCAACATTTATTTACAAATAAATTTATGAAAAATAAATAAACAAAGAGACATTGGTGAATAAGATCTTTGAAGGAAGATATAATATAATGTTGGTTGTTTTGTTTTATGGCATACAAAATCTGGGCATTTTCAAATGTAGTTAACAGAACAAAAAAGGGTGAAAAAAAAACAAATATGCAACAAATAAATGTTACCAAAGGCAAGATAAGTTACTCTTCTGCCTACCTGGATAAGTTTATTTGTGTTTCAACTTATTTTAAAAGTTTTTTGTTTTTTTAAAACAAACATAGTTTCCAGTTATAACGAAAATGAAGATGGCGTCGATAAGCAATGCATGTGTACCTCTGGGCCCATGATAATCGCTCAAAAATCGAAAATTAAACAAAGTACTATTTGAACATTACATTTTCGCACAATTAGTGATATTCATTGAATGTGTTTCTACAATTATTTAAAGCAATTATTAGGGGTCCAGGGGAATACGCGCATTGCTCATCGACACCATCTTTTTTTCCGTTCTAACTGAACAGTATGTTTGTTTTTACCAAAAAAACAAAAAAAACGCTTTAAAATAAGTTAAAACACAAATAAACTTATTTGTTGCACATTTGTTTTTCACCCCCTTTTTCGTTTTGTTAACTACACTTGAAAATGCCCCCGAATTTTTTGGATTATTTAATGCCAAATCCAGTAATTTTTGGTAAAATTTGTTAAGCTTCAAGTTCTTAAAATATTTATATATTTGTTTTATGTGCATATATTTTTTTAATAAACAGTCCACAAATGATGGGTTATATTTAACCACTAGATGGAACCCTTAAAACTACTATCACTCCAATGCCTTGTCGGTGGGGCCACAAATTCGCCAACTGCAACTCTATGGTTGCCTATATGCAACTTTGATAAATACATATTGAATTACTTTTTATTTACTATGAATCAAATATTTATTGAAATCAAAAATAAAATAAGGGAAAACTAAGACACCTTTCTAAAAATTCTATTTGAAAAAAAAATTGAAAACATGGCTGTACTTTGACCCATTTTTCTCTACTCCAATATTAATTAGAAAAAAAAATAGCTGTATCTACCAGGCGTTGCTTGGGAGTTTTTATTATATTTTTATTTTGCTCATTGAACTCCTCATCCACTTTTTTGCTTTTTCTCTTAACCCATTAACACTCATGGTCCTTTTTTTAGGGCCCAAAAGATAATTAACCATATTTCAGCAACATCTGTATTTTTCAAAGATATCTATAATTAGTCATAAAGATTGGAGCGTCTTTCAAATATTACACATACTTTCTGATGTACATTGGCAACACTGATTCTTCAGTAAACTGTGAAAATCTAGAGTGGAAGGATACAATCAGTTTCATCTATGATTCAATCAAAATTATTTTGGTAAATAGTCCTTATAACCAACTCATCCACATTTCTATAATGCTCTAACTATGTTATTAAGTCAAGTTAATGTTTGAAAGTACGTTTGCTCAAATATAATATTGTATTTACAAAAAGATTTTTAGTAATAAATTGAAGAAAAAAAAATTGGGCACTTATGGGTTCATTTCTTGTGAGAAAATATTTACATTTTTTGAAAGAGAACTCAATGAAGGGAAGTATGTTATTAAAAAAATAGGTTCTCTAATAAAATCTATTACAAAATGTTGAAATTTAAATCTCATAAATACTTTCGAATTTTTTTTTTCTTTTAACAACTCAATAGCCATGGTACGAAAAAAAATCTTTTTAAACAAGTGTTGTATGCTGGTCCTTTTTTCCTCTTAAATATTAAAAAAAAGAAGTCTTACAACTATTTTAAGTTTATAATGAAAAAGAGTTAATGAATCATCTTTTTTGGGAAACTGGATATAAAATCCTAACCAATAAATATAAATATTGCAAAGGTAAATAAATAAAATATATGGCTACCTAAAACAGTATTATATCTAAAAATAGAGTCAAATCAATCAAGTACACAGACGTTAAACCAATCAGAAAAGAGATTATCTCTGCCTAAAACTAATCTAAACCAATCAGAAAAGAGATTCCATTTCATAATAAAAAGCTGAAAGAAGAAACTTGTATTGTTAATAGATTTTTGTTTCTTTTTTCAACCAAAAGAAAAATAAATTATATAAAAAGCGAAGCTTGGAAACAGAAGAGTATTTAAATTAAAAAGAAAAAGAAAAATAGAAAGAAAAGGAGACACATTGTAAGCATTGAGACAGCCCAGGACAGGAATTAGTTAGCCAAGCAGAAAAGGAAAAAAATGGATAGATAAAATGCATAAAGCTGAGAAGGCGATCAGAACAGTGAAAAAGGTATATATAGGGAGAAACAGGGAATAAGAAAAGTATATCATTTGATAGAGAAATGCACCAAGTAGGACATATATAAATATATATATATATATATATATATATATATATATATATATGCAAAGGACAGTAAACTGTGGTGATTTACCTGGGTGACCATGACTCATATAAGAATTAACAGGCGACAAGTAATAGGGGGTGCCTGGATTCACGTAGGGTGTACCTGGAGACACCGGGAAAGGTGGGGTCATGGCTACAATAAAGGAAATAATTACAAATCAAATAAACAAAACTTTGTCTACAATCTAAACATGCATCACAAAATGTCACTAAAAAAGAAACAAACTACAAAAAAAAAAACCCTCAAAAAACAAAACAAAAAAAAAAACAAAGCAAAGAAGGCAATCTGGTTGGAGTAAACAAACAAACAAACAAACAGGTTTAAAAATAAATAAAAATATGAGAAACAAAAACATGCTAGAAGCTAATATTTTGAGACTTCCTCAAATATTCAAATTTATTTATTTTATAACTAGCTGGTTTCACCCGTTCGCTATTGCTTCGTCCTTCGTTTCACCTCCACTCCACTATATTTCCATCAAAGAAAACCGGCTAAACTTTCGAATTAAATTTACTCAAAGTTTTCATTGACAATAATTGATTAAGAAGACCAATGCAACAAAGTAATGTCATCTATTATTATACTAAAGCTGAGTTAATCAACGTTTGTTTCCCTAAGGATTTTTCTGATATATTTTAATTGCACAAAATACATGGTAAAATATTTCTTGGTTTGGGAATTGAGTTATGTTTTAAAAAAAAATTCCATTTCAATTATTTTAATTAGCTGTAATTTACAATTAACTAACCAAGTGACCTATTTCTTACTAAACTCCTTTCTATCAGTCTCACTGTAATTTTTGACTCCCTGTTCTTATTTTATACGGTATTTATCACTCTCGTTTCCATTACTCTCTCTCACTCTCTCTCTGTTTATTAAGAGTCAAAGATAATACAACTATAAAATTAGAATAGTCCATCATAAACGAAATGAAATATCACCGCAAGTAGTTTGGTTTGGTTTGTTTTGTTTTATGGCATATCAACCATCTATGGGTAAGGTAATTATTTATATTCCTAGAATACTTTGCTCTCATCACAAATAGTAATACTATTTAACCCATAACTGAAAAGAGAGAAGGTGGGATAGTGAACAGAAAGAGACTTATTTTCGATTTTGGCTTCTTATTTTTAAAAGTTTAACTAGCTTTGCAAACTCAGTTTTCTGGATTCAAACAATCTAATCCAAGCTCAATTTGTAACTCAACAGCTCGCATTTTTTCTAGTCTATAATAAAATACTAAAATAAGATAGACAATCTTTTTTTTAATTAAATATTTCCTTTTTTTAATAATATTCACCTTAGACCAATCAAAAATTTACAATTAATTATTATATATCAACGTAATTTATATTAAAACCCGTTTTTTTTATATTGCAATGTTAACATGACATGTACAAGACAATTTTCATTGTTATAAAAATTGTCTGAAATATGATTTATAATCAGAAAAAATATAATTGTGGTTATTTAACTGTCTATGGTTTATGTTAATAATAATTAGAATTCAATCTCTATTAATTTATACATATTAATAAAAAAAACAAAATGAAACTTATTAATTCAAGAGAATTAAAGATTAAGACATTAAAGTATTTAATTTCTGCGATATGAGATATGTACCAGTTTATTCAAAAATGACAGCTGTGTTACGTTTTTCATACAAATAAATTAACCATTGAAAAAGTAGTTTAACTTTTTATATTATAATAAAATATATTTTCATGTAAACAATGAACTATTCACACTACATTTATTAAAATTAGCTTTATCTTACCAATGGTCGTTCATTGCTACTCTACACACACTATATATATATATATATATATATATATATATATATATAAAGATAAATGAAAGAAGAGGGATAAACATTTACGAATGACAAATCTATTTCAACATCGATTGTTCAATGCAAGGTGTACTCGGTAAAAACATGTCTACTAAAAGTATACTTTTAGTTTCATATTTTATGTATATATATAGAACGTAGTATCACTCTTTGTTTTTGAACTTTAATAAAATCTGATTAATCTCTCTTTTTATTATGTCATTTAATTAATATTATTGCTCTATACACTATATTGAGCTTTGTTTTTATCCGATAATCTACTGGCTAAAGATATTATTTATATCTTTGAAGTATTATCTTATATATATATATATATATATCACTTCCTACACTGATGAGAGCAATAAGCTTGAAACGCCAGCGTAGCTAAGCAATAATAATTTAATATTTATTTATAAATATTGTTATAAAGCCTATTTAAGAAATTTAAGTTGAGCATTTTTCGGGATGTTAAAAATAGACTGTCACTTAGCTTTAAGCAAGGTTCCGAAAACGTTCGTTGAACCCTCTCGACTGTCTTCTGTCTGCCTCTCGCTTCCTCAAGGCACAAATAGAACTTAATTCCCCTTAATCATGTGGTAGTTCCCAGTGGCCGTGGGGATAGAGCAATAGCTTGCAGAGTCTAAGCTGACTGTGGTTCGTGCCCTGCGACCGTCTGTAATTATCACTTCCTATATTGATGAGAGCAATAAGCTTGAAACGCTGCCATATGTAGGTAATAATGATTTAATATTTATTGATAAATATTGTTACATATATATATATATATATATATATATATATATATATATATATATATATCTATGTGAAAAAGACAAAAGGAAACACAAATTAAACACAGGAAGAAATCATTAAAAACAAGAGATTTATCGGTTTTGTTCGGATCAACGAACGCCTTCAGAAAAAGTCACTTTTTCTGAAGATGTTCGTTGATCCGAACAAAACCAGTAAATCTCTAATTTTTTATGATTTCTTCTTGTGTTTAATTTGTTTTTTCTTTTGTCTTTTTCACACATCCTGTCTCTACGGTATATCATGTATTTTATCCTCATAATACATGTGTGTGTGTAATTATTCAAGTTTCAGAATTTTTTATATGAGGATTGATAATTCGTATTATTCGGACTACTGTTCTCATCTTGGATGTTATTCTTATAACGTTTCGGCCGATGTAACCTCCGACCTTCTTCAGCTGCATTTTCTTGAACTCAGAATCTTTATGTCGAACTTGGAAATCTATACAGAATTTCGAACGGAACCTTTTATTTAATCAACAGGGGTAGCAAGGACGCATCGCATAACGGATAAAGTGCTAAATCAAATCAGTTCTAAGTGACAGTCTTCTGGAGGTTGAAGGTTCAATCCTAAGTGCGGCTGATACTAAGAATATGATTACGAATTACTTAAGACTTCTATCCGGTCATGGCTGAGGGAATGAGAGCAAGCTATCCCCCGTGGATTAAATAAAGGGTTGCGTTCGAAACTCCGTACAGATTCCCGAGTTCGGCAGAAAGATTCAAGGGTTTGATTAGATACACCTTAAACTGGTTGGAGGTTACATCGACCGAAACGTTGTGAGAACAACATCTAATAATAACATCTCAATAATACAAATAATTAAGTTCAGATGTATTTCTAAAATGAACTTAAAACTAATATTTTTTCAAAAGTGCTCAATATTAGGTAGAGCTTTATAAATATTTATTATATAAACGTGTGTGTAGCTTACACAACTGCAAACGTGCTTCGCTCGCTTGTTCCCCAACTAACCCTCTTCTTGCTAACAGTGAAATTTCAGACTGTTTTTGGACGGTAATGGGTTTAATAATTGTGTACAATTGAAGATTTAGAGGAATGACTTTGAACCAGCTCTGTTTTGTTCTCTTTTTCATATTTGTCTATTCATTTCTGAATTCATTTTCATAATTATGTTGGTTCTGATGAGGCGACCTCGCCGAATCATGGTTGCAGTTGTGTAAGCTACACAAATGTTTTTATATATATATATATATATATATATATATATATTTATGTATGTATAAAAAATCAATGTGAAACGTGTATATTTTAATATATCTTTTATTTATTTTCTATATTTTGACGTGTAGGAATATCAATTGTCCCTTATGTAAAAAATTTTTAAAAAGTTTTTCTTAAAAGGAGATCAAAATTTTCGGCCGCGATCCTTCGGCCTTCGGCAGTGTAATATATATAAATGAAATTATAACATATATAATTGAAATTAAATAAACATTAAAAACATTCTACGTGGATCAACCAACGTTGGTTGATCCATCTAGACTGTTTCTAGTGTTTATTTATAAAAGATCTAATTTGTATTGAGCACTTTTGAAAAAATATTGGTTTTAAGTTCATATTATTAATATATTTGAACTTATATATATATATATTTATGAATGTATAATTGTAATATATAAGCTTAACTGTTTTCAAATAACTTAATAAATATTTTTTTCTTTTAAAAGTTTGTAAGTATATCTTTTTCTTAACTAAAGTAAAAAAAGAAAGAAACATGAGGAAATCTCATTGAATTCAAATGGTAAGTCTCTTTTACATGGGAAGGAAATATACTTCATGGAGAGAAGAGCGCAAACAAACAAAAAACTTCCATGCAGACAAAAAAAAAACGGACAAAATTGAGAAAAGTTTGGCGAAGCAAACGCCGACTTACCGACACTCGATGCAGGACTGACAGGAAAGGCAGGGGTTGTAGGTCGACCTAACGTAGACATATTGTCAGGCTCAAGAGTTTGAACGCCGGGTCCAATGGGTCTTAGAATTATTCGATCTTCTTCAATCTCAGTAACTTCTCTGGGCGATTCCTTTGGAGGTGGTGGAGCCACCGCCTGAACCTGTAAAGGGAGATAAGAAATAACAAATTATTCTCCAGACAAGAGTTATCTTTCTTGGGAAATTTTATTTTTCTTCTTTTTATTTCAATAGAACTTTTTTGAACAAGCATAAGCGTGTTCAAAGTTGGAAAGTGTACTCACAGTCGTACATTCATGAACAATAAATTTATTCAAACCACATTAACCTTGTTATTTGCTATTTGCTGTGTAGAATTACACATTGTTTTATTGCATGCAATGCTTTTATTATTAAAATGTTTATTTGAATTCATATTTGGATAAAAAAACAAAAAAAAACATGATAGTTTTTAGGTAATAATTTATTACAATCGCATTAAGCGGTTTCTTTACACCAAAAGTACAATTTTACTTTCGTGACAGACCAAAAGAAAAATGCTATTTAAAACTGAAACAAGACGGATAAAAAAAAATGCTATTTCAAACTTGGAAGCGTGACAGACCAAAGAAAATATCATTTTACTAATCTATGACAGATCAAAGAACATGCTATTTCAAATTTAAGCATGACGGATCAAATAAAATAAAATTTAAAACTTATGTATGACAGATCAAAGAAAATGCTATTTCAAACTTAAGCATAACGGATCAAATAAAATAAAATTTAAAACTTATGTATGACATATCACAGAAAATGCTATTTCAAACTTAAGCATGACGGATCAAATAAAATAAAATTTAAAACTTATGTATGACATATCACAGAAAATGCTATTTCAAACTTAAGTGTAACAGACCGATCGCTAGAAAAAGCTTGGCTACATCAAATATAAGATGAGACCATTCCATCTCTGTAGTTAGCGATGGAAATGCTATTTCAAATTGAAGTGTAACAGACCAAAGAAAATGCTATTTCAAATTGAAGCATGACAGACCAAATAAAATGCTATTTCAAATTGAAGCATGATAGACCAAAGAAAATGCTATTTCAAATTGAAGCATGACAGACCAAATAAAATGCTATTTCAAATTGAAGCATGACAGACCAAATAAAATGCTTTTTCAAACATGAGCATGGCAGACCAAAGAAAATGTTATTTACAAATTTAAGTGTGAAAGACCAAAGAAAATGCTATTTCAAACATGAGCATGACAGACCATAGATAGGTCTGTTTTAAACTTAGGTGTGACAGACCAAAAAAAAATGCATGATAGACCAAAGGAAAAAATGCTATTTTAACCTTAAGTCTCACAGACAGACCGACTGACAGAACCTCTTCTATAGATCCTTGGATGCACCTAAAATAAGATGCATCCATTCCATTTATTTTGTGATGAAAACGTTATTTAAAATTTAAGCTAGAAAAAATGGACGGACGAGTCTATTTTTTCGAAAGGGTACGTTCAGTATATTTTAAAAATCTGATTTTTCATTCAACTTTAAAACCAACCAAATCTTTATACTCTGATTTTCTTTACATAGATAAATTCACTCATTGTTTTTACTCAATTCAGATGAAACCAAATTTAAACGAATCTGTTGCATAAAAACGTATTTTCTTTCGACAAATATATTGTGGCAAACAAAGCATTGAAACTTACAGATGCTAATTTGAAAGTGAAAACCTACAGGAAACGGTGAACATGAGGACAACAAATACAAAATGTATACCCCCTCTCCTTCCCGAAGTGATACAATGACAAATTAATGTTGGTAAACATTCTGTCGAGAAGGGTGTGGTAACAAAAAGTTAATACGTCTCCGGAGGAAACTTTAGATTGTTATGACGCAACAACGAATAAAGTATTGGAGAATTTTTTTTTTTTTTTTTAATATGTAATCATAGTCTTCGTCTTCTTTCGTTTGCTTCACAGCATCTCACTGTTAGATCACCAGCTCGGTTGAGAAAAGCCATACTATTGTTTGGTTGTCTAGCGCAGCTATGCCGGCTTCACCGTTGGGTGGTCGATATTTAAGGCATGACTCGATGATGTGATCTACTGTCTGTTCATAGTAATATCTTTTTGAGCGCACAGAGTTATCTCCCTTGTTTTATGAGGGGTTATATATATATTTATTTAAATGAATAAATACGAAAGTATTTTTCATTCATCACTCCTATGTTACCATCAAAACAGGTTACTATTATTTAAATCAATAATACAACTTAATATTTTGAAATACTTTATATATAGAACAGAGGAAAGACGCAAAAGATAGCTCTTTCAACGCCTGATTTGCAGAACTACTTTTTAAACAATCTATAATAAATTAATGTTTGGTGTTATTCATTTCTAATTTTATTGTCCTATTTTTCCTATATATGTGCAATATTTTCATCGATATTGACAGTAATTAATTAAAGTGATTTAATAAAAATAAAAAAAGGATAAATTATGTAGACCT